>OX382267.1:25267160-26467160 GCA_947507595.1 Pyralis farinalis
GAGACCGAGTCTGTCCACAAGAGGGCCAAGCTTTATGCTTTAGGAGTTGACATCCACGCGGGTAGGCAATCCATGCACCTGTACGCAGCCTATAGACCCCCGATTGGGAAGCTGGACCCGGCGGAGATAACCCGCCTAGTCGATACGGAGACTAATACACCTGTCCTTCTGGCTGGCGATTTCAATTGCAAACACACAGCATGGTGCGCCACGCACATTTGCCCAAGCGGACGTCGGTTGTTTGACGATGCGGAGCGCTGGGGCTATACCGTGCAGGGCCCCGAGGTTCCGACGCATTATCCGTATAGTAATGCGGCGGCACCCGATGTCCTGGATATTATAGTTCACAAGAACTTACACTGCCAACCTACGCAAGAGGTTCTACTGGAGAGCATGTTCTCGGACCATCTACCGGTACTCGTGACGATTCCAGAGACTCCACTTTCGGTCTCACCACCAATTCCCAAGCGTCTCATCAACTGGGCCCAGTACACCGAAAAAGTAGACTCCAGGCTCGCGGCGTCGTTTCCCATCTCAACTCCGGATGATGTGGAGCGGCTAGCGGTGCATATTACGGAGACTATCCAGACGGCCTTCAATGAGTCCTCCACCGAGACTAAGAAGCGACAACAATACTCGCCACTCCCCGACGCCATCAAGCGTAAGCTAACAGACAAACGTCGACTACGCAAGTTGTGGCAGAGGACGCGGTGTCCTGTGTTAAAGGCCGAACTTCATCGCCTTACGACCATAGTAAAGGACGCGCTAGAAACCCATCGAGAGGAGAGTTGGCAGCGGCACGTAGAGGATGTCAGTGATGACTGGAATTCAATCCACAAACTGTGCAGGCAGCTGACGAGAACTCCACCTCCAGTACGTCCACTACTGGCAGACGATGGTACTTTGCGATATCACGCAGCAGACCGCGCTGAAATATTCGCCGACCACTTAGAACGCCAATTCCGCCCTAACAAAACAGAAAATACAGCTCACGTCGAAATGGTGCAACAGTACCTACGAGGCTATTTTTCTACGTCGATAGCGGCCGATGACGATCCAATTGTTTTCACCCCGGGCGCAGTGCAGCGTGCAATACAACGCGCTAAACTTCGGAAGGCGCCCGGTGCAGATAAAATAACCAATGAAGCCCTACGTCGGTTACCGCCGCGCGCCTTCGCGGCGCTAACTCGACTGTACAACGGTATAAATCGCACTGGACACTTCCCGTCTATATACAGAGACGGACGCGTAATATTGCTGCCTAAACCCGGTAAGAACGTGTTGAAACCGGAGAGTTATCGGCCCATTACACTGCTATCTACGCAGTCGAAAGTGTACGAACGCCTCCTACTGAAACACCTCGCCCCGCACATCGCCCCCCGCGACGAGCAGTATGGTTTCAGAGCGGAACATTCGACGACTCTTCAATTATTGAGAGTGCTGCACATGATGACCCAGGGTATGAACCAGAGGGGAAGCACAGTAGCAGTATTTCTCGATATGGAGAAAGCGTTCGACAGAGTTTGGCACGACGGTCTGCTGTACAAACTAGCGACGTCCAGCGCTTCCCAACGTCTAGTCCGAATAATAGCCTCCTTCCTGAGTGATAGAAGTTTTCATGTATCCGTAGAAACAGAGTCCTCGACGTCCAGAAAAATCTTAGTCGGCGTACCGCAAGGGAGTTGCCTCTCCCCAGCATTGTACGCACGTTACACCGATGACATTCCGAAGTCAGACGAATCCACATTAGCACTGTACGCCGACGACGCAGCGTATCTGACATACAACAAAAATGCTAGATACGCAGTGTTGAAAATGCAACGCGTACTAAACCTGCTCCCCGAGTGGCTTGACAAATGGAGGCTCTCGGTTAACGTGCGAAAGACACAAGCAATGCTAGTGAATCTCTCCGTAAAGAAGCCTTCCACCCTGTATCTCCATGGTGAGCAGCTAGCTTGGCGCGAATCGGCGACCTACCTAGGCGTCGAAATCGACCGGCGGCTCACTATGAAAAAACACGCGAACAAAATCATCGCTAGGACCCGTGCATCGCGCGCTTTATTGCGGCCGGTGCTCTCCTCGAAGCTTCCGCTGAACACGAAACTCAGCATATACAAGACCTACCTACGGCCACGTTTAACATACGCAGCGCCAGCTTGGTTCGCCCTACTGAGCAAAGGAAACGCTGAGAGAATCCAACAGCAACAGAGCATCTCCCTCAGGCAGATTACAGGCGCCCCGCGCATTGTAAAGAACGCCACTAT
This sequence comes from Pyralis farinalis, assembly GCA_947507595.1. Classification (NCBI taxonomy): domain Eukaryota; kingdom Metazoa; phylum Arthropoda; class Insecta; order Lepidoptera; family Pyralidae; genus Pyralis; species Pyralis farinalis. Next base: position 25,269,425 of record OX382267.1, read on the forward strand.
ACAGAGGGACCTACGTATGGAGAGCACGGACGCATTTATACGCCGACTCACTGTAAGCCTGTTCGAGCGTGCGGACGCGTCGGATTTGCGTCATATACGCAATCTGGCGCCTCTACATACTCGGCCGCCGGACGGACGCCCTTACGCTCGTGAGTTACTCGCGAACAACAACACATGAGACGATTCTGACGAACTAGAAACGTAGCGCGCATCTCGGCCTATACGGCCAACACAACGCCCGGTATGTATTCACATGCTGCGATCGATACCTCAGTAGAGAGATTTCTATCTCGGAACTGATTCCCCAGCCACCGTGAGGAGGTTGTGAGATGACCCACACTACTATCGGGACCAGTCGTCCGCTACACTCAGCGCTCACACTACAGTGAAATAGCCAGCCAAGTCACTCCGAAACCAAGCCAGTCCAGACCTAGCAGCAAGTACCTACGGCTCCATACTTCTGAAGACAGCAACAGGCGTTTCATTCTGCACCAACCCACAGACCTGCGACTTACAACCGGAGGTCGAAGAACGAAGCCCGCCAGTGCCTACATTCTATTATTTTTTATATTCATTTACGAAAGTGTACGGGTCGTATCGAAGGGGCCCGTACACCTTACTTTTTATTGTAACTTGTGTACATTATTTAGGTACTAGCTAGCTCGTACTTAATGGGACTTATCTTACAAAATAATTTCAGAAGAATCATCATCTTTAGAATCAAAGCTAACCTTACTCGCAAGTCAACAACCTATCGATTAGCAAACAAGACCCTGAAAAAATTGTGGTGCGACACGTATCTAAATATCATATTAAAAAAAATACAAACAATAATCCATTATTTTAGTTATTCTCAAATAGAATCGCAGAAGTAAACAGTCTAGTGTCTCTTTAAGAACACTGAAAGTGAATATGCTTGTAAAATATTCCGTCAATATAATTTAGAACCAAATATATATTAGAAACAGACAAGCATGTACGAAAAGGGATATGTGTATTAAAGAATCAAGAGAGGTGTATAAGGACCAAATCATGTAGCGCTCGGTTCTTGCTGCCTACTTGGCGTGAATATAATATAGACATGTAAATATTAGTTCATTTGACAAGAATATGAGATATTTTCTTAAAAATGGTTTTTTTTTTCAGTTTATTGAACTACCATATGTTGATGAACGTATTAGATTTATATGCGGCCTGCCAAATACAGTAGATGGTTTGGATTCATTATTGGACAAAGTTAGAGATCCTGCTGTATTTAACACCGCAATTCAAAGTATGTCTATCCAGACTGTTACTATCTCTTTACCCAAAATGGATATTGAAACGACTACCAACTTGGTCGATATTCTTCCAGAGGTATTACTACATACGAGTATACTCATTTATTTATCATTGATCTCATTTTTTCATTTTAAAATATAATTGTAAAATACATTTTAGTATACTTATTATGTACTGCAATATATGCAAATTTATATCACTGTTATAAGTCGCTGACACTTGTACCCAAGTTGTAATTCTTTCTGGAGAATTGTAAATGCAGTACGGAAGGCAAGATTAGTGTATTTTAAAAAGCTGAAACATAAAAGAAGTATATTTATTGAAAGAAGCCAGATATTTACAACTAAGAGCAAAATAAACATTTTAAGTCAAAGTTTTGTACACGTTACAACAACTCTAACAATTTGTAAACTCTTATCAAAAATAATGATCTAAGTGGAAAACATATCAAGTTTTGCAACAATTTTAAAAGACGTACGATGCATTAAATATTTACATTAATTGGATTCATTATTGGACAAAGTTTATTAAACAAATTTAGAGATCATGTTATATTTAACACAACAATTTACTAAAGTATGTCTATCCAGACTGTTACTATCATCTCTTTAGCCAAAATGGATACTGAAACGACTACTAACATGGTCTATATTCTTCCAGAGGTATTACTACATACATACTACGTCCATATGTTAATTATAAGTCAAGACAACAATACTCATAGGCATAATGTCTCATATGTCTATATTGAAACTTGAAGTGCTCAACAGTTGTCGGCGATCCTAAGCTTATAGACAGTATTGAGCTCTTAAGTTTAAGGCGAGATTTTGCCTCTCTTTGTGTGTTCTACCGATTGTACAACGGGTTGTGTTCTGAAAAATTGTTCGATATGATGCCGACAGCTTCTTTTTACAACTGTACCGCTCGCCAATAGCGGGGAGTTCACCCTCACACACCGGAATCGCAATGGTTGCGTACTGTGCGATTCCGAGAAGATAAGAGATTTTTACAGGGTTGACAATGCGTGATTGACATCCCCGGTATTGCAAATGTCCATAAGCTACGGTAACTGTTTACCATCACCCAGACCCGATGCTTCATTGCCATCTTAATGTAGCTTAGTTTTTATAATTACGTAGAAAAATTGTATTCTAGGTACAAGTGACCAAAATATTCAGTACTTCTGACTCAGGCTTATCTGGAATACTTAAAAATAATAATGAAAATTTGTACGTGTCTGATGCAATCCAAAAGGCTTCGATAACTGTGGACGAAGTAGGATCAGAAGCAGCGGCTGCAAATGGTAAGGCTTCTTTATTCATATTTTTTTTGTGTCATTTTTAACAATTGTCAGGTACTAAGAAATAAAACTTATTGCTTCTTATTTGCACAAAAGAAAGATATTAGATTACTAAATTTTTTTTGCGATATTTCTAACATTTAAAATCCGGCCAGAAAATTGACTCACACTTAATTCTACCTCACAGTCCACGAAAGGAATAAATTATCGATTTAATCCTTACTAGCTGTGACTACGTCTCTGCTCACGCGGAGGTTTATAATGTAGTCTATGCCATTTCCTAATATTAAAAGTTGCCCCTGTAACAACAATTTAATTACGAGTATTATCAGTTCCATGAAATATCAGAAAATTAATAACCAAGCTACTTTCGTATATTAATATATTAGTATAATCACATTTATGAATTTAAAACAGAATTTGTATGAGGATAATATTATGTAAGAAGATAACGAAGTTTTGTTATCGAGCATTTCTATTTTCTAGCTTTCGTAGGTACTGCAGCCGGCAGCATTTCCGAACCTACGGAATATTTTTTCACTGCCGATCATCCCACGCTGTACTACATAATGCTTGATGATATCATTTTATTCTCTGGGGTCTTCGTAAGTTCATGATTTATTTTTTCAGCGGTTGTTGTAACAAAAATGTCACTACCCATAGAATTTAATTTCAACGTTGACCATCCTGCTGTTTATTACATAATGTTTGATGACATAATACTATTCAGCGGGATATTTGTTAAGCCGTGAAACAGGTGAATATATAAATAAATGTATTTCATGACACCTCATTAAATTAGGTATAGCCTGTAATGATGTATACTGTGCTTAAGGCGAATGTGGTTCACTACTTGAACATGTTTTTTTTTTTTTTTTTATATTTTTATAATTCTAGCACCCCTGCCGTGGGCAAGGCTATTTTATAACATTCACATTGGTGTACGTTTTCTAATTACTCACAATTTACATATTACTTGAACATGTTCCAGCCTACCAATCAACATACGATGCTATGCCAATGTTTGTCAAAGAAGACTGACAGGGCAGTACATTAGTTGTGTCACTGTGAGTGAGTAAGGTGACCAATAAACTCCAAAGAAAGTTTTTTTTAATAGTACGTCGGGAGGCATACAAGCATACAGTCCACTTGATGTAAAGCAGTTACCGTAGCCTATTGACGATTGTAATATATTAAGTATCACTCGCGTGAAGCCCCCTCTGCTGCTTACTCAGCAACTTCTTAGGAGCTTCCTGGTGACTTCACTCACACGCAGGAACACAACAACCCTTTAGGGAGTTGTTATTTGGCCGCGGTTTTCTGTGAGCTGGAGGTATTTCCCCAGACGGGCTGCTTTTGATGCGCCCTACCCCTCTTAAAACATCCAGACCAAGACAAACAGACATGTTCATGCACACAAATTTTTGTCTTGTATGGGAGTCGAACCCACGAACGTTGGAGTCAAAGTTGCGTCATTCACGACTGAGCCTCCGAGCTTGTCAAAGCGTTGCATTACGAGCTAGGGTGGTAAAATACAATCGATATTCCTTGTATTATATGTGTTCATGGTAACCGCTTAACATCACGCGGTCCGCTTGCTCATGCTTGTTCGCCACTCCTCAGTGCTTCCCACAATTGCGATTGGCCTAATAATTGAACACTTTTATGCAAATAATGACAAAAGCTCTTTAAAATAAAAGGCAAGGTTCTGATATGTTACAAATAATGGAATGGTTTAAAGTATCTGAGTGATTTTCTTCTTCTTCCTAGAGCGTTATCCCGTTTGCCTGCCCGCGAGAGACCAATGGCAAATAAATATTTTTTTTACCTTTTTATCTGACCTATTAAGATTGTCCGCTATTTAAGCCTAAGGAATTGGCGCAGATACTGATTTTGAATTGGAGCGACTGCCGTCAGACCTCTATAACCCAGAGAAAAATCAGATGCTACTTAGAATTAAGTCACAATATTTTCCTTCATCGCCGAGCAAGTAATTACATGTATGTACGAGTATATATCTATCTGTAACTTCACGCCAAATCCCTTGCGGGGTAGGCAGAGAGAACCGAGCGCCACGTGACTCGATCCTTACATATCTCACTTGCTTCTTTAACATTCATTGCTCTTCTCATGCACGCACGCCGGTTTCTAGGGCTCCTGACATCACCTTCTGATAGAACATGACCAATTTGGTCATGTTAGGTAAGTCTTGGCCTTCCCCGGCTCCTACATCCTTCCACTTTTGCATTGTATATCTGCTTTGTCATTCTTTCATCTTGAATTCTTTCTACATGCCCGAACCATCGGAGCATGCCTCTTCTTATTTTAACACCGACGCTCTCTTTCAGACCAACTCTATATTTATCGAGATTACGAGTATTTAAATCCGGAAATAAGAATTTATTGGTACAAGCCTCCGCCAGGTTTCGAATTATATCACCGCTACTCTAGGCTATCGCCGCTCTTGATACATCTATTATGGGGTGTTTCAAAGTTTTTTTATCTACAAAATACTTTTAAAACATATTCACAAAGAATTGTGCCATATAGGATTATGTGACCATATTTTACTAATTATCGCATTACAGCAAGTACAACGTAATGTGTAACATATATATGAATACAAGTATAAAGTAAATCAAATTAAACACAAATGTAAAATTTTATCCTTCTTTGTAATGAAGTTTATATAGGATTGTGCAAGGACTTTATTCTAAACACTATGTGGATATAACAAAAAAGATGTAACAGTGTGGTTTTCAAGATTGAATATATTTATTAAATCGGAGCTGCAGTACATAAACCTGCTGAAGCAAATTTATTTTAGAATTATATTGTAGCGGCATGACTACATGGTGCGATATTGCAAGCGCAGCTGATAGACGAGCTCGGTGGCGCAGTGGTGAAACGCGTTGTTACGCTACTTCGACACCAACGCACGTGGGTTCGATTCCCACACAGTCCAAACATTTGTGTGCATGAACATGTCTGTTTGTCTTGGTCTGGGTATTTTCTATGTACGAGTATAATAAGTATGTGTTTACAAAAAAAAATGTATTTACTTATGTTTATCAGTTGTCTAGTACCCATAACACAAGCTTCGCTTACTTTGGGGCTAGATGGCGCTGTGTAATTTGTCCGACAATATTTATAAAAAAAAATGCAAGCGCAGCGTTTTTGACTCGCGCGAATAATCCAATAAGTCGCTCCGCTTGGCCCGTCACGTTCAGGCCAAGTTCAGGTTCTTCAGTTGTTTAATAATTGTAATTAGGTAATTTTGAAAAATAAATATTCCTGTGCATAGTGGCTTTAATGCTTAAAGACTTGATTACCATCCCCTAAAATATACATTTAAAGCTACTTTTATAATTAATAAAATATAATATAATCAATTAAGTTTACACTTAATATTTTATTTATTAATCTTGTATAACTATCTGTTTAAACGGGTTTTTATAAAAAAAAAATTGTATGCTTAATTTTAAATCTCATCGTGAATAATTTTAATTGTCCACCTATTATTGTTTAGTGCACTGGAACTAATTTTTAATTGCATATAAGTGATTTTTTACTTTTTTTTTATTATAAAGTACTTTTCTGTTAGCTCCAATATATTCTTCATATAGATTTTATTATTATAAAAGATAACGCTAGGAAGAAGACACCCCGTGGATATCAAAGTAAATACTTTCAACCGTTCCAGACGTATAATTATTTTGTAACATATCAGAACTCAGCCTTTTATTTAAACGAGTTTTTATCATTATTTGCATAAATGTGTTCAAATAGTAAGCCAAACGCAATTGTGGGAAGCTATGAAAGTAACTATGCGAGATATTTGTGTAGCTTTTTTGTACTATTTATTTTGATTACCTAACATCGGATGGCACCGTTGAATACGATTTTATTTAAATATATATATATAGTGAAGATAATATTTCTGAGATATTTTGATGGTTTCGAACCTTTGACCAAGATAGTGTAATTTTTAATTTAATTCGTACAAAAGAAGCACATTTATTTTTATATTTTTTTACAAATTTTGGAATAATTATACAGACGTGTGGAGTTTATGCAAATGTAATACAAAGCGGTTGTGCTGCTAGCATCTAAGAATTTGTACGACTATAGCAAATAGTTTAAGTAACTAAACTATTGAGCAGTGATAGCCTAATGAATAAAAACCAGCCTATTAACCGATTTACACTGGTTCGAATCCTGCTGCAACTAAATTCATGATTTCAGATTTAGGTACATACTCGTATTTGTAATTATCACTTGCTTGGCGGTGAAGGAAAACATCGTGAGGTAAATCTGCGTGTCCAAGAAATTATATTTGGAAAGACATGTGACCTGACTTAAGAAGGGTCTGATTTTCCCTCTGGTTTGTAGGGGTCTGAAGGCAGATACTTCAAGTCAAAAGCAGTATCTTCACCAAATCCGTTTGCTTAGGTAGCAGAGCCCGCCAATCCCAATGGATTAGGTAACGAGATAGCGCTAAGTAGAAGTAGCAAATATTTTAAGTAAAAATTATGTAACTAATGTCAAAAAAAGAAACATGTCAATTAAAAGCCACAACTTTCAATTTTATTAATGATCTATGTCATTTTTCCTAATTATTGTACTGCTCAACAGAATTGAGAGTGCAAATTTTGATGCGGCTTTTTTTTACCTTGATTACCTTTTTGATTACCTTGTGTTAATCACTCGACCATAAGTCGCGTCAAAATTTTGACTTCACACACATAATGGCTACTTTAACAGCAAAGCTCATGGATACATTTCTGTGTGACTTAAGAAGACTTAGGTACATCAAAGTAGCCCGACTGAGGAAATACGTCCATCTCACAAATAACCGCAGCCAATTAACAACTTCCTAGAGGGTTGTTGTGTTCCTGCATGTGAGTGACGTAACCAGTAACCTCCTATAAGATTGCTATGTTAGCACTGGGGTGTCAATACGCAAACCACACTTCGGATATAGCAAGAGTTCATCTCATGTGCCATTTATTTACGTTATGTAATAAAATATTGTAATAGTTTTATTTTCAAATTATGATCTTGCTTATTTTCTATTTAATTTTCTTTTTCAGGTACATCCAGACTCTGTCATGAACTAATCAATAAAATAATGTACTTCACAAGACAGTTTTATTTTTACAATCCTAGTATTACAATCTTAGTATTTCAAACATCAGTTAGTTTGAAATTCGGCACACTTTTCATGAATATTTATATAAAGTGTGCCCAACAGTTAATAAATTAAAAAACTTTTGAAACAATAAAGTGGAACCGACTACATTGAAATCGACGGTAGAACATAATACCTATTCCAGCCATAAGTTCTGTTACAAATTAATATGCGTTTATTTTTTTATGAGGTAATGTAATCTTAATAAAACTTATATGCAAAAAATAAAAATATGATTATATTCGAAATAGCCACCTTTGGCTTTTATACAGATGTTTGATCTATCTGGCTACGAATCTATGGATTTTCGCACTGTTTCCATGGAAAATTAAGCCACTGCTTGCTCCAGAGATTTCTTAGGAGACACAATACCGGCGTATCGTTTCGAGCACGCCATGTCTTCTAAAACTGACCATAATTTTTAGTCTAAGGCGTTCAGATCTGGGCTAGAGCTAGTTTCGAGCCAAGCCTGGGTAGTTCGTGCCTCGTGACCAGGTGCAGAGTCCTGCTGGGAAGTTCACGGTACTATTTTAAATAAAAATAATTTTTGTCATTTTTCTTGTTGTAGTGCTCTTCAATCATGAACGTTTTTTTCATCAATAAAGAGGATATTTCTGTACTTTTCACTTAGGTATCGGAACAGAACGCGTTTTGATCGATCTACTCTCTTCAACTGTAGGAATTGATTTAAGGCATGTCCTGTATATCGACGATAAGCGCCAAGCTTCAGGTCTTGTTTTGTTACACGCAACAGAGTTCTAGCGGGAATCATCATTTCTCGCGATAAGATTTTTTGTTTCCTAATGGTGTTGCGGCGAATTCTGGCTTTAACAGCATTAACAGCTTTTATAGTTATAACAGCACGCGGTCGCCCCGATCTTTTCTGGTCTTCAACAGAGGAAGTGTTGGTATATCTGTCGATAATACGATATACGAGCATACGGCTGCGACCAAACTTTTCAAGTGCCATGAATATGACACACTTCGTGCAATGCAATCACAGCCATCCTATTTTTTTAAGACTCCATACCATAATATAATTTGATAATTAACACGAAAATTGAATGATAAACGCGTTCCAAATTCTAAATAATAAAACAGTTGAAAAACATAAAAGTTTCTACGTAACATTATTTATGGCCAGACAAGTTATATACTCGTATCAACTAAGGCGCCGACTTCGACGAACTTGGTTCCACTTTATAATCTAAAATGTTTTAATTCTTCATCGAATCTACATGAAATCTTCGCTAAAAAGAATCCTGAAAGTCGGTTAAATCACATAGGTGAGTATGGTACGTCAAAGGCTCTGAAAATCTGCACACGCTATATCTCTGAAACTTATGTGGGACCATCACCGAGATATGTCCTATAATAAAAATCGATTCACATTTGGCGAAGACATCACCTCCTTTTTCAGAAATCGATTAAATATCGAAACACTTATTATATAGTTAATAGATTCAGGCGTTTGCGAAAGTCTACATGCAATTTGTGTGCATGAACATGTATGTTTGTCTTGGTCTGGGTGTTTTTAAAAGACTCCACTTCACAGAAAACCGCAGACAAATAACAACTCTATGGAGGATGCTTGTGTTCCTGCGTGACAGTGAGGTCACCAATAAGCTTCTAAGGAGTTGCTGTGTTACAAGCGTTCATAGATTACGGTAACCGCTTTATATCAGGAGGGTCGTATTCCTGTATTCCGCTTGACGTTATATATAAAAAAGTGTACATTTATTTCCAATCGACGTAAAACAAAGTTGTATAATCCTTGTAAAATTGTAATCAACTGCTTCCACGCAAACCTCTGTGAAGAAGTAAATTTCCCATTTATTATGTTTGATATTATATGATTTTGAATAATTAATAATAAATGAAATAATCCATATTAGTCAAACAAAAAAAGTAATAATTATTATTATTTTCAGTACTTTATATAAAATTGCATCAGTATCTCATAAAACATAAAATTTAATGCCTGCCTCATGATCACATAGATTCAATAAAACTACAAAGTATTAAATATGTCTAACTAATAAATTATGTATTGGAAAACTATAAGAAACTGAGTTCCCTTCATACATGCATCCTACCTGTTATGTCAATTATGAATTTTCAAAATAAAATAATTACAAAGCTTCTAAGTAGTATAAAAAAAGTTTCATAGCCGTGAAATCAAGTTTAAGCTCATCGACGCCATCGAGCTCAACATAGCTCAAGAATACATAGATTCAGCGCCATTGCTAGTATGCCGTCTGGCACCCGCCAGATATTTCGCTGGGTGATTGAGTTTTCCAGTATGGAGGTACCATACTTCAGGTAGTGGCATAGGCTCTACGTCGTGCAAAGTCGAATTAAATACAAAGTATTCTTTAGCACTGTAGGACAAACTATAATCCAGGTATCACATTTTCATGTTATCAGAGTTCGCCCCAATTTTTCAAAATCAAATCAAATCATATATTACTTCTAGTAGGTTATGCAGGTTTTAAATTAATTAGCACCAGCCACTTCTTACTCTATAAATAGAACATACAAATCATATTAAGTAAGAACACGCAATGTCCTATAGCTCCATTCAGCATTTAAAACAAATTAATTAAAAAAATGATATAAGTATAATTTGGTACATGTGAAATAAGTTTATAATTATACATACATACAAACGTTATAAACACCTACAAACAAGCACATCAGTATCATCATCAGAGCGTTAGCCCCGGTCGCGTTCCTAGTTCCCGTTTCGGAGGCCAGGGTCCGCCAAAGCACATCGGATAAGAATAAAATTTGCCAAACTCTGGACAACATTACAGGCAACCCCAAATGTGTTGATAAAAGTAAATATGGTGATCGATATCACTTGAGCTCTGCGTATTACGAGATCCCCTATAAAGAAAAGGTCATGATTACCCGACGACGATATTCATAATAAAAACAAAGTTATAAATTAATTGTTTGACGACATAAAGTTGTGTTAGACAAGTGCACGCTGTTGACTATTGACATTAAAATGTCTTCGGTAGCTGTTGTACTGATCTTTAAAATGATATTAATAGTAAGAAAGTGATTGTCAGCGTAGTTTTATCACCTAATATTTGTGATCACTTTACAGTGATATTATTTGAAGTAATTGGATAATAAATTTAATAAGCCTAGTATGACGATCTTCATATATGTTGTGTTGTGATCACGTCGAGGTATTATGGCGATTTATTTAAACCACAGTTACCGGTAAAATATATGGAATGTTTTTTATTTTAGATTAAACTAACTTATATACTAAAAATAATTATATACATGTGGGTAAAGGTCGCTGAGTTAGGAATACGTGTTCTGGTATACGTGCGCGATTGAATATTGCAAAATTAGCAATGTTAATACACTTCCTACAGGCGCATCACGTATGTATTCCTAAGGTCGCCATACCTAGTTTAATAAAAATAAACTGTATACCCCAAACTTTGCAGAAGAAATGCAGGAAAGGGGAAACGGATCCATTGAATTGCAAAATTTCTGGTTACGTCCTTAAGAATCTCACTGCCACCTATGTACAAAATTTTCTAGTACAGCAGGCGCGGCGTCCGCGTGTTTCTGAGCCGTGCAAGCCGCGGTAGAAAAATTGTAACGAGTGCCATACCGCCCGGCGGGCTCACTCATTGTTTTTATTAGCAGGCCGTGCCGTCCGCTACCTCGCAATTTCATATCGTTTTTCTCGTGCATGGCCTGCTGTTATAGAAAAATAAAGCTATCAAATTATGACTTTGTTTATTTTTCTACAATTAAGAAAAGAAAAGAACTAGGGTTCTATCATGGCGTGGCAGTTGTTCCTTATTTGATCAACATTTTCACTGCATTTTTGTTGTTATTTATGTATCAGTACATAGTGCCGTACATACAATTATTTTTTTTATTTATCAGTTTACAATACATCTTGATATTTTTAAATTTAAGTTTTAACAAAGCTACTGTGTACTTAAGAAGTCGCTTGTCGGTCTAATCGAAAGGCCAATTTAATCAGCGTCGATCACAACTTATTCATGGATGTTCTAATTTTGTCCTCCTAGTGATAGATGACAGCCTATTCAATAGACAACAGTTGTTAAACTAACCTAAGAGAGATAAAGCGCATACAAGCATCATCGCTAGGGACGGACCTTCACCTGACAGAAAAGCTGTTCTTGTATGTTATGCGAACGCGTGATGTTGCCAGAAGGTCCTGAGGAGTTCCTATGTTAGCAGCGTAGAGGTGGAAACATACGAGCGATGATTTACACTGATTAACTTGAGCAGCTCGTATAAAGTAAAATTGATGGAATGATTTTATAACTATAGATCTAAATATAGGACAAATCGGAATCATCTATATTACATTCATTGATTATGTGTCATATAGTAACAGGCTGTCTACTATGTAAACATATGTATTTAAATTAGACGTAATATTTCAGTGTAACTCTGAAACTCAATTTAATTTAAATCATACTTTGGATAAAAAAATTTTGATGAGAGATAAATAGGACGATTAAATTACCGACAATGTACCAGCAGGATAAATTCAGTAATGCTCACAATCATACTTGAACAGTTAAGTAAGATACCTGCTCTCAAAAATAGACTATAATGGCTTTGTTTACACTATAAAGAATAAACTTTATATCTAGATGCTTCATTTACTTTTTCGATAGAAATTTCTTAAATTTAATTTTCTTGCCTAATAATCGATATTCAATAATTAGAATTAGGTAGAAATATATTTTTAATTCACAAATCTATTATTAAATTGCAACGACGATGACCATATTTTTTAAACGACATTTACCGTAACCAGAAAGTAGATATTTTATTACAAACAGTTATCTATTAACTAATACTTCAATTTTAGATAGTTAAAGGCTTGTAGATAATTTGACGAGCTCGGTGACGTAGTGGTTAGTAACGCTACTTTAACACTAATGCTCTTGAGTTCGATTCCCACACATAATTAACATTTGCGTCCATGAATATGTCTGTTTGTCTTGGTCTAACTGTTTTTAAAAGAGGTAGGGCGTACCAAAGCAGCCGCAGGGGAGGTACCTCCATTTCACAGAAAAACCGCAGCAGAATATCAACTACCTGGAGGGTTCTTGTGTTCTGACGAGTGTGTGAGGACACTAGTAAGCTTCTAACGAGTTGTTGTGTTAGCAACAGTGGTGTCATCGCACGAGCGATACGTGTGTGCAAGCGTTCATAGTCTACATCCACCCACCAACCAACCAACCACCTTACATCAGGTGAGCCGTATGATTGTAACGGGAGGCTTACAATTTGTATAAAAAGAAATAAATAAATTACAGGTAAGTGTTACTTTGGGTGCTTTTGCTGTTAGCCAGTGCCGGTACCCGAAAGAGCACAGCATCTAGAACATCAGAACTTGCAGCCATATTCTTCTCCTCCTTCGCCTCCTCCTTCTTCTCTTTCTTCTTCTTAAACGTGGTGGCAACAGAACAGAAGTGGCCATGAATAACAACAACAGCGGTTGCTTACATGCTAAGTGCCCCGGCTGCGATACGACTCATCCTTAATGAGCAATTTTTAGGGTTCCGTACCCAAAGGGTAAAACGGAACCCTATTACTGAGGCTCCGCTGCCCGTCCGTCCGTCCGTCCGTCCGTCCGTCCGTCTGTCACCAGGCTGTATCTCTTGAACCGTGATAGTTAGACAGTTGAAATTTTCACAGATGATGTATTTCTGTTGCCGCTATAACAACAAATACTAAAAAATAGAATAAAATAAATATTTAAGGGGGCTCCCATACAACAAACGTAATTTTTTTTGCTGTTTTTATAATGGTACGGAACCCTTCGTGCGCGAGTCCGACTCGCACTTTGCCGATTTTTTAGGTTGGTGGTTCTAGTAATTAAGTGATGTTATAAGTAACCTCCTCCTGCGGAATTGTTACCATAGCGGCTAGGTATCAATCGAGCGATGCCTCCTATGATAACCGCCTCACATCGGTCTGTCCATGTGCTTATTTTTCTCCCGGCGTCGTAGTAGCTTTCTTTTGTAATCTTAGAAAAAATATCTATTTAGTTTACGATTCAAAGGACGTATGAGTTTATAAAAGGCTCTGTTATAAGAGAGATAGGACAAAAAAGCTAAATTGAATCAGCATCTCCTTTAGTAGGAATATATCGGCCTCAGAGAATTCTATACCCAAATTATAACTACCTATATTTAAATCCTCTAGATTCTCCTCTAGATAGTCAGTACCTGTTCCTTTTAGTTAGCGATTTATCATAAATAAATAAATATTGTAGGACAATTTACACAGTGCTATCTAACCCCAAAGCAAGCGAAGCTTGTGTTATGGGTACTAGACAATTGATGAACATACATAAGTAGATTCTTTTTTGTAAACACATACTTGTGATACATGGAAAACATCCAGACCATGACAAACAGACATGTTTATGCACACATATGTTTTTCCTGTGTGGAAATCGAACCTATGAGCGTCGGGGTCAAAGTAGCATTACTAACCACTGCGCCACCCAGCTCGTAAAATTTAAAAAAAAATTGTAAAAGTGTAAATAAAAATGAAAATATGCAATTTTATCACGTTACATGTATCTATAGGTCCGTCAGTCATACATGAAACGGGATAAAACTAGAAAGTAGAAAGTTCAAGATACTTGATCTCGGCTTTTCACCACTTCACTATCCATGAACTTATTCATGAGTTCGGTAACCATACATTCGCAGGCATACACCAAAACACCAAAACTAACAGTTTCGGCGGACGCCTAATATTCATAACATGAATGTAATAAATAAGTGGAGTTGCTACGCTAAGTTACCAAGGCGTTTATAGGAAATATATATTCTTCTGCCCTACGAATTAATACACGAACACTGCTTGTATCATCAGCAATTTGTCAAAAAAAAATATTTGTCAGGTGAATAAAACGTACTACACGTTTTGGTTTTAATTATAAGCTCCATAATGTCCGCTAAGACATTTTATGGTGGCCCATGAGGAGGACAACAAATCGGCACTGAAGATATTGGAATCGACTTGTGACACGCCCATAGAAATTGTGTCAGTCCACGTGTATACGGATTAATTCTGAGTCAACATTATCTCGATAACACAGTCAACGTGGCCAGTAAGGCATTACGCATTACGCCATGCACCATATAAAGATAGTGCCCCAAATTATTCTTTGTCTTGCCCTTTTATAAAATTATCCGTACCTAATTTTAACAGCTTCGTCCACTTTGGTATCTAAACTTACGTAACCAGTTACAAGAGAAGAATTTTCTTACGCTGTTTGGTAACTTGTAGTGAGAGAAGGCTTATTTTTCCGCTTTTGTAATCTTTTGATAGTTATGAACGTGGATGTTCGGAACATGAACAGACAATGTTCGGTTCTGGCGCTTCGCCGGCCACCGCCGCGGCAAAATCTCTCTTGTAACTGGTTACGTAATTTTAGTTACCAAAGTGGACGAAACGGTTTTAGCATACCTATTAATACAACTAAAATTTCATAGTTACAAACAAATGCATATAGTTAGCACATTTTTGTGTTGATGTTCGTGTAAATTGTTGAATTAAATGATACAACATAACTATGACTACTATTTCGTCATAATAATAGTTACATCATAGGCTACTATTATTTAGATATCTTTTTAGTAGGTATATGTGTATACCAAACAATGTTCACCTGGTTTAGAATGTTAAAATATATTTCGTTAAAATAAATGTAAATTATAACGTTCCAACACTCGATAGAAATATTCACAGAATATTTTGGTTCGATTTCTTATGTACCAGATGAAACCAGATACCTACGTTTTGTGTTTCATGGTTCGGCTCCCTAATCTGGTTATGTGCTCAATGACATCTTAATGCTAGACCCAAGTATGCTTTCTGTTTTTTATTCTTACCAGACAATATAAGTATATTTTAAGCAGCGATGTCGAAAAAATATATCATCAAGTATTGGTTCATGAAGAGGACCGCGACTTACAATTGATGTTATAACAACCTTGAACTTTCAATACCGAGTGAGTATGTCTCAATTAAAAAATTAAAATACTCGCAAATATTGTCAAAAATAATGTGCAATTGTAAAACAAAGGATGTTTTAATTCCCGGTAATTATATTTATATCATAATACCCGAAGCCCCGCTTACGGTCAGGTGATCGTCCTAATGCTTCGGATTTTTCTATAAAGTGTTAACTTTTCTAAAAGTTTAAAAAAAAAGAAGTTTTAACCCAATAATGCACTCAAAAAGTAATTATATCTGTGTAAATGTACACCTGTCTTACAGAGTATGTGACATTTTGCATAGGCCTAATGCAGTAGGTAAATTTAAATATATGTGAATATATGTTGTCCATGTGAAGGTAAATTTATTTACTCTTTAATTATATTTGAATGTGCCATGTAGTATATGGACATATGAAGATTAATTTGTGTTTTCTATCAATTGTGTCTGAAAGCGATTGTGAAGTATATACTATATATAATATATATAATATATATATATAATATACATGAGTATATTCTCTTTATATAAATTTATGCATTACTCTGTCTTACCTTCCTGATAGGTTTAGGGTAAATCAGGTGGCGCTCTTTCTTTCTCTTATCTGTTTAAAACAGACTAATTATTGACTCCCTGGTTTTTGGCGTGCAAAACTACTCTAGCATACGCCCTCTTGCTCTGCCGCTACACACACATAAATGTTACAATATTTGCTAGTACACAAGATAATTATAACCATCAAAAGCTCTCAGGCTGGGATGGAACGCGGATAGCGACATTCTAAATTTTCCGATAAAAGATTTCCTTTGAGCAACAAAATAACTAAAAGATAATATATATTCTGTCTAAGTTATTTAAAGTAGGTATTTGATCCACTTAGTATCCTGAGTAACTATATCACACAACCAAAGATGACCTTGTAATAAAATGGAAAGAATGGCTTGGATGGGATGAAATTGTTTTACAATATATAAAAGAGGATTGGCAAAAAGTGTGAAACTTAAACAGTTTCAGTTGCCTAGATTAATTCTTTGTTAATATTCTAAAAAAGTAATAATTCATTAGTTTGATGATGCTGCAAACTGAATATTGATCCTATATTGTTTCCATACGGTCTGTCAATTCAGATTCAGATATTTCTATACATTTATTATATTAAAAATACTAGAATTGCGCCAATAAAAGCTACGAAGATTCCTTGTCTTGAGTTTTGCGCGCTCTTCTTGCTACAAGTATGAGTGTCACAGTGTGCTGTGATATAGACTCATGAGCGTCATATGCTGATGCCAACCTAGCATAACGATTGACTGGATTAAGATTGTCGTAATCAACCTAAAAACTTTCACTGCAAACCGAATAAATGAACTTCAAGAAACAACACCATCCAGATCTTGGCGCTATGTCCCCGCAGCAAATTCTACAGTTATAATAATGTAGAGATAAAGATGCAAGTAAATTCATATCAATGAATTTGTGTAGGTCAGGTCCAGACTTTTTATCTGAAAAGGAAATAAACTTCCTAAATTAAAATATGATTAAAAATCTAAAACTTACTTGAAATCAGATGCAATCCTGCAGTTGTATTTGAATCTACAATAAAAAATTCTAATTTTTCTCTAACTTTACGTACACTCACTATCTCAACAATAGTCCTTTTCTGTAAATTATGGAAATTATAAATTGTTATTAGTAAATGAACAATTTAATTCCACATTCAAAATTCTTTCTTTATCACTTATGAATAGCGATAAAATCACAAGAATTGGCGGTCGAATTAATACTTCCAGCTACTCATATGAAAAGGAATATCCAGTACTTTTACACTGGGCACATCATTTCACAAAATTATGTTTCCTAACAAACAACACATACACACATTTCTAACGACGTTTCGAAGACTCATAGCTCAAAGAGACAAATCAGTTGAAGTATTTGTGCGATAATGGTCGTAATTGTCAGATGCTATCATAAAAGATACACCAATTATCCAATAATTGGCCTATTATACAATACTTCAATAAGCTGTTCTAAATTTAGTCTTAAGTCACCTTTATAACCAGGACTTTACTCCCTAACAAATAGAGTACACCACAGAGATATCGGTAAGCCAGCTACACCTCAATTATATTAGAATAATATCTATCGACAAACTTTATACTTACTTACTTCTCAAGTCCTAAAAGTTCGGTAATAATTTATATATAGTCCAATAGACTGTAATCGATAAAGTACAAATAACAGTTGATTATATAATATGATATGACATAAGACATGCATCCCGAAGGACTAGTACCCAATTAACAGGTATTAGTAGAGTCTTTGGGGACGACAGTATCGACAGGGCAGGATCAAATGAAATTCCAAGTTGATTCTCACATAAATCCTAGATTATCTGTGGGAGCGTATAGTTACGGGTTAGTTTTAATTTCATACTTTTATTATTTCGATTTTGTCGATTGCAATCATGATGTTTTCATGCTTGTATTTAATGTAATTATCATTACTCGTTAATAAAAGTTTCATTAACGAAAATATTTTGTCATCCTTCCTACCAGCTTTTTATGGAGTGTGTGAGTATTTATGTCCTTTCTGTATATAGAATATTAATCACATTCTAATATAACCCTACCAATTTGGTCATGATACGTGATCAGTGGGATGTTCACATTGCCTCGGAAAGCCATATTCGAATCGGAATCGAAAGTTATCTGTCAAAATGTAGGCAGATTCCGTACATTTTGACAGATAACTTTTCGAATTCGTTTCGATTATCGGCTTTCCACACAATCCCACAGAACTTCTTTTGATTTTAAAGAGATGGAATAAGAACTAGTTACTGAGTTTAATATTAACTATGGAAAAAGACGATTAGCTTTAAGTTTTTCAGATACAATGCGTTTCATTTATACCACTAATGTACATATTTTTTTACAACGTCGGGAGACATACAAACGTACGGCCCATCTGATGTAAAGTGGTTACCGTAGCCTATGATAGCTTGTAATACATTAAATATCACTCGAGCGATGCCACCTCCGCTGCTAACACTGCAACTCCTTAGGAGCTTACTGGTGATCTCACTCACACACAGGACAACAGTCCCCAAGGGAGCTGTTATTTAGGAGCGATTTTCTGTACGGTATGATGTCTACCTCTTTTAAGTTCTAGTATGTATTTACAAGTATATTTATTCAAAATTATAAATCATTTCTTTTACATAATAATTAATACATCTAAGTCATTTCTAATTAAAATAATAAAAATAAACTCCGCTGGGCAGCCTGCGGAGAGCTGATGGTGAGTAACAACACTACTAAAACCCGAGTACTCCAGGGTGTCGATTAGGACCTTGGTCTTTGGCGTGTCTTCGTCATAAACTCTATCGATTGAAGAACTATTCGATTCGTCAGAATGAGTACTAATTGTTGATGTATATTATTAAATTGATAAATGGAAGAAATATTTTCTATTTCTGGTATTTGTGTAGGAAATCACCATTGCTTTTTAAAGTATACATTTACTATAGTCAAACTAATAAAATAATTCTAAAACATAAAAAGGTCCTAAATAATCCAAAAACAACATAGTAAAAACAGTAAACCCGCCTCAATAGGCAATACATCACTGCGGCAGCGGTCGCGAATCCTCTGAGACTTGTATATTGATGATTTAATTAAGCAGTTGCCCTCTTACTTGCGTATTGGGTCGCTTAGGATACTAAATAAACAAGTACAGAAGAAATGTCTGTATTTTCACTTGAACATAAATGCTTACATACATACTAATTGTGTCATAGCATCATATCAATACTCTGCCATAATAGCTCATAGAGTACCACTAAATTAGTGTTTTCTGATTTATGTACATATTTGTAATTATCACGTGCACGGCAGTGAAGAAAAACATTGTGTAAGAAATTATATTTCGAAAGACGAGTGACATAACTTAAGAAAGGTCTGGTTTTCCCTATGGGTTGTGAGAGTCTGACGGTAGTCGCTCCATGTAAAAATCAGTATCCTAATTCTTTGGCTTATGGCGCAAGTCCTGTCAACTGTAATTAGTATAATAATTAGTATAATAATTTATTTAGCAAGAATGTTACAATTTCTGTTGCACTGGCTCCCACTTTAGGTTTCCCTGTGTTATGGGAGTCAGGCTCTTCAATGGACTTAGCATTACAGTTTACTTACTAAATTATAAATAGTGAACAGTTATATAAATCTCAGTTGTGCCTTATATATAAAGCGAAAGGTTTGAAAGTTTTATTACAATCTAATAATATAATATGTAATATTCTATGCTGTGAATGTTGTCTATATCTTTCTCTGTCTATGTATGATTGTGTGTGTGTAGTGTTTGTGTGTGTAGTGTGTGTGTAGTGTGTGTGTGTGTGTGTGTGTGTGTGTGTGTGTGTGTGTGGGTTTGTGGATGTTTGTGTGAGTGGGTGGATTTGAGTGTTATGTATGTTTTTAGGTATATAATTGGGGTAACAAGTACAGTGATTTAGCTCAATATATTAAATAACTAGCTGACACCCGCGGCCACGCACGCGTGGTCAAAGGGATACAAAGCGTGTTTTTCTGTAGTAATAAGATATTTTACAGCGGAAAAAGTAACCTATGTCACTATCGGGCCCTCCATACAAAATATATCGCTATACAAAAAAAAAACACATTAATCCTTCACTCAGTTTTGATTTGAAAAAAGGAATGCAGACAAATAAATACATTCATAACAGTACGAACCTCTCTAATTATACTCTAAGCTTATACCCGCGGCTTCACACGCGTAGTTTTTGGAACTTCGACAGTTTTACTTATTTTTATTTTACTTTTTATTTGGTACAGTCGGCATTATATAGTTAGTAAAAGTACCAAATATTCGCATTCGTGTTGTAATGAAGATATGTCACGATCTGTTCGGTTTTCATAAACTATTTGATATTGACTGAATACACTCAAAGCACCTCTCTATATACACAACATTGCCTATTTTAAACACATAACTGTACAAAGTCACTAACTTCAAAAGATATTTCTACTTCATACAAAGTGTCAACCCCCTTTTCAGCCACCTAAGGGTTTGAAAAATGCTGAAATTACTTTTTTGACGTCTTGATTGAAAGTATAGTTACAAAGTCTATAGTAGTTCACTTTAAAAAAAAAATTACAGTACAACTTTTAATTCAAGAAATACTTTTGACCCCTATTACATCATTTAAGGGGTAGAATTTTTGAAAACGCGGCAATTATTAGGTTTTGATTCTAATAAAGAATATCTGTACAAAGTTTCGAGTCACTAAGTTCAAAAAATATTTCTGCTCCATACAAACTGTCAACCCCTTTTCAGCCCCCTAAAGGTGGAATTTTGAAAAACGCTGAAATTACTTTTTAATTCCTTGATTGAGAGTATACTTACAAAGTCTAAAGCAGCTCACTTTTAAAAAAAACAATTTCTTAACAATTTTGTAATTAAACAATTTTTAACGGAAGTATCGCGTGTTTTATTTATTTTGTTGAACCTGACGTTTCGAACGCTTTG
Source organism: Pyralis farinalis (assembly GCA_947507595.1). Taxonomy (NCBI): domain Eukaryota; kingdom Metazoa; phylum Arthropoda; class Insecta; order Lepidoptera; family Pyralidae; genus Pyralis; species Pyralis farinalis. The sequence goes on from OX382267.1 coordinate 25,290,775, forward strand.
GCAGGTAGACTTAATTTCTATGTGTAACAATCGCGAAAACCTAAGACAATTTCTTAACAATTCAACTTTTAGTTCAAGAAATATTTTGACCCCCATTACACCCTGTAAGGAGTGGAATTTTTGAAAACGCTGAAACCACTTTTTTTTTATTCTAATAGAGAGTATCTGTGCAAAGTTTCAAGTCACTAACTTCAAAAAAAAATTCCGCTCCATACAAACTGTTAACCCCCTTTCAGCCCCCTAAAGGTGGAATTTAGAAAAACGCTGAAATTAATTTTTTGACGTCTTGATTGAGAGCTTATTTACAAAGTCTAAAGCAGGTCACTTTAAAAAGAAACAATTTCCTAATAATTCAACTTTTAGTTCAAGAAATATTTTGACCCCCATTACACCCTTTAAGAGGTGGAATTTTTGAAAACGCTGAAATCACTTTTTATGAATTCTAATAGAGAGTATGTGTGCAAAGTTTGAAGTCATTAACTTAATTATATATATAATAATGAAAAAAATATTCTGCTCCATACAAACTGTAAACCCCATTTTCAGCCCCCTAAAGGTGGAATTTTGAAAAACACTGAAATTACTTTATTGATTTCTTGATTGAGAGTATACTTACAAAGTCTAAAGCAACTCAGTTTAAATAAAAACAATTTCTTAACAATTTTTAGTTCAAGAAATACTTTTGACGCCCCATTACACACTTTAAGGGGTGGAATTTTTGAAAACGCTGAAATTACTTTCACATTTGGTTCATGACTTTCAATGAAACACCTTAATATTGAATTTCAATCGAATAACTTCAAAAACGTAAAGTTTCATACTAACTTTGCATCCCTGTTTTACCGCCCTTAAGGGATGATTTTTGAGAAAAATATTTTACTCGTCTTTCATGCCTTCCAATAAAGAACCTTCATGCTGAATTTCATTCAAATAACTTCAAAAACGGCAAAGTTTCATACTAACTTTGCGCCCCCGTTTAACCCCCTAAGGGATGAATTTTGAAAATTTTGAAAATTCCACCATCATGCTGAATTTCATTTGAATAACTTCAAAAACGGCAAAGTTTCATACTAACTTTGCGCCCCCGTTTAACCCCCTAAGGGATGAATATTGAAAAAAATATTTTACTCGTGTTTTATGCCTTTCAATAAAGAACCATCATGCTGAATTTCATTTGAATAACTTCAAAAACGGCAAAGTTTCATACTAACTTTGCGCCCCCGTTTAACCCCCTAAGGGATGAATTTTGAAAAAAATATTTTACTCGTGTTTTATGCCTTTCAATAAAAAACCTTCATGCTGAATTTCATTCGAATAACTTCAAAAACGGCAAAGTTTCATACTAACTTTGCGCCCCCGTTAAACCCCCTAAGGGTGAATTAAAAAAAAAATATTTTACTCATGTTTCATGCCTTCCAATAAAGAACCTTCATGCTGAATTTCATTCGAATAACTTCAAAAACGGCAAAGTTTCATACTAAATTTACACCCCTGTTTTACCCCCTTAGGGGATGAATTTCCAAAAATCCTTTCTTAGTGCTCCCCTACGTTATAAAAGGAACCCCTGTGAAAAATTTCAAGTTTCTAACCCTTATAGTTTAGGCCCTGCGTTGATATGTCAGTCAGTCAGCTTCTCCTTTTATATATATAGACGTCAGTCTCATCATAGGTCTTTCCAGCTAGCCATGCGAGAAGAACTTTTTTGAATGAATTGGCCCTAAGGGTCATAATATTTTTGTCTGTCAATAAAAATTTGTTATACAAAAATGGAGCAATATAGTCGAAGAATCTTTGTGCAAATCTGGTTTCAACTCTAGGAATTGGACATCGCTGTATACGTTTTTTAGTTAGAGGGATGAAAGGGACGGATAGTCGGTGGTATCTAGTAAGGCTAACTAAAATATGTAGTTTCCTAACAGACAAGACATTTGCCTGTTTGTATAATGTTTCTGTGGGATAGCGAAAGGGAAGTCCTAGAAGAACTTTGAGGACGGCTCTTTGAGCTCGTTCTACAACCAATATGTGCGTTTTAGAGGCCCCTCCCCACGAGGTGATGCAGTAAGTAAGCAGTAAGTAATGAATTAGGAAACGGGAAAACGGTAAGAAGAAGAAGATGAAAAAATATTTTGTTTGTTTGTCATTATCATTTCTCTCTATCATCTTAACAGACAAAGTCAAACCTCACCTACACCCAACCCTCTACCGCACAGAAGATCGTAGGCACGTAACAACTATCCGGTGAGTTATTCCTTCAATCATGTGAGATTACAAGTGACGTCGAGCGGAGTAGCTGCTTTCTGTAATAACCGCTTCAAATCGTCCTGACCGTCTGCTTGTCTGACATCGTGAAAAAAACTTTCTTTTGTAAGTTTTGAAAAATCATTCGTTTATGATTCAAAGAATGAATTGGTTAATAAATAACTCTGACAAAAGAAAGTTCGTGCACAGATATATTTAATGTACGGCCCGCCCCACGTCGGGAGTACCTCCAGCTCACTGAATCCTCCAGCTCCAGGTCACCGAATTCAGCTACCAAATAACAACTTACTGTACAATCATTGTATTCCTGTAAGTGATGGAAGTAACCTTCTAAAGAGTTGATGTCCTTCTTGACCTTCACCTCACAGAATTTCACGGCCATAGGTCAACCGTAAACTTGTAAGCCTACTGAGGTTGTATATAAATAACAATTTTTAAATTAAAAATAAATTATATATATATATATATTCAATTAATTTCATGTTTAATTGATTAATTCAGCATTATATTAAATATTTTTTAAATAATGGCATTTTATTTTTTTAGTAAATAGACTTGTTATATTAATACGATTTGTCAAGACAGCAAAGTAAATATTTTATTATGTGATAGAAGATATACTGGTAGCCAACAACTGAAATTGAAGAAGAAGCACTTGGGTCCATTTTGACATAAAAATCTTAGTAAGTTTTACTGCCGATTTGTGTTCATAATATATATTTAATATTTGTGTTAATAATAATGTCTCTTCTATTGTTTTTTTTTTTCATAAATTTGTATTACTACCAACGGAACTCATCAAAAATATGACAACAGACAGTTATCATATTTTTTTTATTAATACTGTCATTGCTAAGAGCATGTTTCGACTCATATTTTTTTTCAGAACTGTTTCCTCATCAGTAATCATATTTTTTTGTTAAATATGTCATTACTAAGAACATACTTCAACTCATAATGTTGTTTTCAGAACAGTTTCCTTCATGTACAATGTTCGGTTCTGGCGCTTCGCCGGCCGCTGACGCGGCACATTCGCTTCGCTCGCTCTGCTCGCGCGCTGTGGATTCGCAGTTTTTATTAGTGTTATGTATTAGAATGATTAGGATTTTTGATCATTAGTATAAGAAAATATATGAAAACAAATATTAGTATAAACCAAGTGAATTATTAGTGATATTATGAATTCTGATGTTTGTGAGTTTTGATCATTAGCATTAAATATTTTTATGAAAGAGTGATGATCATTATGATGTAAAATGATATGAGAAATATTTTCAGACTACCGATATAATTTAGCTAATATTTCACGTTATATTATTTTATATAAATAGGTATATCCATAATTTAGCTTCCATTATCGAGCACCGAGCTCGGTGGCGCGCTGTTACGCTACTTGGACACCAACGCTCGTGGGTTCGATTCCCACACAGTACAAACATTTGTGTGCATGAACATGTCTGTTTGTATGGGTCTGGGTATTTTCTATGTATAATAAGTATCTATGTATTTACAAAAAAAAATGTATTTACGTATGTTTATCAGTTGTCTAGTACCCATAACACAAGCTTCGCTTACTTTGGGGCTAGGTGGCGCTGTGTAATTTGTCCAACAATAAAAAAATAAAAAAAAATAATGTCCTAAGCACGATTATGTTTGATGATCTTTATAAATCGGACCCTCTACAACTTTTTGCTTATCGACTCTGTGCTAATATGGCTCCTCGTAAGGGAATGTTGTCCGTTACGCAGGAATTTGTAATTAAGAAACAACTCGAACAAAATCTGTTTACGAAGTCGGCTCAAGTATTTTATCTTGCTAACCGCGGGTTCGTCTTAACATCCGAGATGTGGTGAGATAGTTGGAATTCTTGAAGTTGTTTACTTCGTATTTTTGATCGCCGGTTAGTTTGGGCAGTTAGTTTTGTTGTTCTTATTATGTTGTACTAGCTCCTGCCTGTGACTGTGTCCGCATAAATTCTGATTTTTCAAGTTTTACTCAGGAACCCTACGCAAGAATGTTTAACAAAACCGGCCAAGTGCGTGTCAGGTTTGCATTGAATTTTAAACGTTATTTTATTTCTATTATTTATTGTTTATTTATTTATTATCACACAAGACAGATTACAATTGGTATAATTATTTAAAGAAAAGGTAAGTCTTATGACCTAGATTGCAATCTAATTTATGAGGATTGAAGATAGTTATTCCCCGCTATCTCGTTGCACTGACGGGCATGTTATAGCGGCCATTGTAATACATGCTCTAAAAATTTCAAGCTTCGGCTTATTACAGTTCAATAGATTCTAAAGCAGAATTCAATGTACACCAACAATATAAAATCTTTCTACGTTTAATTTACATTCCGACGAGCAATTACTAGGAAAAGAAGGAAAACCTCTCATTTTCTCATTGAACAAACCTTTACTTTATAGAAACAAAAACTACATAGTTACTGTCACTACGGTACAATTTAAAAAAAGACGACGCTTTATCTTGCCATGTAAATTGACCTTAAAATATGAAAATAAAATAAAAGTAAAAGTATACCGAAAGTAATTATAGATAATAGAGTAATAATTCAATTTCTAACTCTTCAAACCCCACTTCTTGTATAAAATCATGACGTAACCTATATTATATATTAGGGTTCCATACCTATTGCCATTACTCTGTAGGCCAATTCTACTAAAAACCTGCAGCTGCGCGTTTACGCTTGTCATTTAAGTCGTGTAGGAATAGTGCAGTGCCAATACGTGTATTCTATTAAAATTTCCTGCACTGCAACTACGCTGCAACTGTGCGTATACTGCAAATGAACTATTTAACATCTGTCATGTTACCATCTTTCAATCTAATAAATTTGACTTTTACGTAATGTTGACTTCCATAGTTTTAAGCCCCATTGCCCCTGGTTGTTGGCGCGGCGCCGGCGTCGAGGTATTTTTAACAGAAAAGAAGCTTTACTGACTCATATATTCCCACAAACATCTTCCAAAACAAAACAAATGTTTTGTAATGTAAATCACCGCTTCAGAACATTAATTTCACTTCACAAAAGTTGCTTACCCGTTTAGGCCCGCATGGCTGAATTCCGCCATGCGCGTTACGGCGCCAAATATATAACGGGTCTCAAGGCGTCAAGATTAACTTTAGCAAAACTGCAAATAAACTCCTTCAATACTTCTGTCACCGCTATACAAATTTCAAAACAATTTATCAGAATACGATTATATTGCAGGAAATGTGCAGATGCAGTGTAGATTTTACTGCAGCGTTGCTGCAACGTCGCTACTGTCAGATCGCTTAACAGGATAACGAAACATCAAAATGTACACAATTTGACACACGCCGCGCAGCAGTGCTGTTGCAGTTTTTTTTAGTTGAATTGGCCTACTGTCCATCCATCGTTTTATAATTTTTAAACAAAAATCGGAACTCCCCAAGGGGGCTGATACACTAACCGAATATTTGTCTGGATCTAATGTCAGCAGAAGGTCCAGGCAATTGGCAGTGGGGCTGTCGACATCCGGTACCCGGTTTGGTTGGTTAACAAGCTGAGTTAGGTCGAGGGATAGTGCAATTTTGCGTGCGTCACGACCAGCCTGATCAGTGCACTGGTATGGGAATAGCCACTCCTCGTCGTGGGCATTGAAATCTTCCAATAACACGGGTACCATTCTTGAGCCTTGTCTGCAGTAGCGCTGAGATAGTCGAATAACCGGATTGTCTCTTGATCCCCAGAATGGGACCTGTACACAGCTGCATGCACAATCTTCTCTAAACCCTTGTCCATCAAGGTCCACACCACGGAGAAACTGGGATCTTCAAGATTACGGAGACGTTTTTGTACAGATGTCATCACGAACGTACACACAAACCTGTGAGGCTTGAAGCTATGGTACAAGGTATACACCAAGTAGTTGAGGTACGACGTGTCAGGTGGCCATCTTATTTGTGTCTCCTTATGAAACTGAGGCCTTTCAGTCTCGAGGTGGTAGTGGACTGCAACAATATTTGAGTGCAGACCACGGATGTTAGAGTGGTGCACTTTAAGCGAGAGGGTGTGCATCCGCTATTTAATCGTTCTAATCTTAGTGTACCTATTCATAATTTGTGTCGTCGAAAGGTGAATAGAGGACGGACGGCAGTTGGACGCGGGACTATTGGACCGATCCAGCAGTAAGCCCTGTGTCGAACACTAGAGGGATCCTGATTTGGAGTCCGCGGGGACGAATCCCCCAGAGGTGTCTACCGGGCCCTCTTCTCCGGTCGGCAACCGGCACGATAGCGCACCCCCGGATTCTTTCACAAAATGGCGAGGCAGCCTTTTGCGAATGGGTAGTATACTACTACTTAGACACCCAACTATCTGTGGTCAGCCAGCGGAGCACTGTGCTTCGGATTCCCGCTATCCTCCAAAATCAGGACCCCGGCGCCAGAACACCATCATCCATCACAATAACAGCAGAGCTACCGTTCAAACCCAAACCCGTCCCTCCTGATGGCTACACCAAGCATCGTGGTGAAACACGGCTAGGCCGCTTGGCGACACGGCTTTGCCGCTTGGCGACACGGCTTTGCCAGCTGGGTGGTGATCAGCCATGGCCGAAGCCTACCACCAGATGAAAGTCTTTGACGCTACCCAGGGGCCACGTGTAGAGCTAACAGCCTACGGACGCGGCAACGAACGTTGACCTCACCACTAAATTATACTTTGACTATCGATATTTTCCGTCACCGCCGAGCAAGTGATAATGGGTTTTCCTTAGTAAGAAGCACCACCCTTAAATTAACTCCAACAAACGTCAAAGATCCTATTAGTGGGTTTTAAAGAGCGCCCAACTTTCGTAAATTGATCTTAACAGTGGTTTAGATGTTCATAGTTAGTTAGTGGTCAATAGTTCATTGTGAAATTTGCAGTCGGAGCAAACTCGAACGACGAACTAATTTACCGAGCGACCAATCTTTACCTTAACGGCCAGTGCATAGGTATAGGAAAACTTGCTGCAGTTCTACCAGCAAACTTAGTTCGCCTCGAATTGTTGAATAAACATATTATATTAATAGTTGCAGTGTTGCAGCTTATGTACCTGTTATTAATGAAAGAACTATAAATAAAGTAGAATGGGGGTTCATTTAATACGAACTAACGACGAACTCGGTGGCACAGTGGTTAGTAATACTACTTTGTCACCAACACTCGTGGTTTCGATTCCCACATAGGGCAAACATTTGTGTGCATAAACTGGTCAGACCTGGTCCTGGTATTATCTATATATCATATTATCTATATATCATAAGTATGGATTTACAATAAATATACTCGTATTTACGTATGTTTATTAGTCGTCTAGTACACGTAACAGAAACTTTGCTTTGATAATGCCACCTCTGCTGCTAACACGGCAACTTTTTTTATATACTACGATGGATAGCAACCAAGCACACGGCCCGCCAGATGTAAAGCCGCTACCGCAGCCTATGAACGCCAGCAACAAAAAGAATGTCGCTAATGTGGTACCACCTCCGCTGTCAATACAGCAATCCTCATCTCCTGGAAACCTCTTACACTCTCAGGAACCCTCCAGGGAGTTGTTATTTGGCTGCCGACTTCTGGGAGGTGGAGGTACTTCGCCAGTCGGGCTAACATAGTGCACTACCTCTCTTTCGCCAGAGCCTCGTCGTTGATAAGCAGCGTGGACCAGGTGCAGGTTAAGTTGAATTAGATTAAAACAACCCGACTGGGGAAGTACCTCCACCTCACAAAAAACCGCAGATAAATAACTACTCCCTAGAGGATTGTTATGTTCCTGCATGTGAATGAGGTCACCAGTAAGCTCCTATGGAGTTTTGGGGTGTAAGTGGCTCAATGTCACCTAGAGCCAAAGTCAACCTCACCAGCACGTGGTGCACCCTGCTTATCAACGACGAGGCTCTGGCGAAAGAGAGGTTGGGTACGACATTAGCCCGACTGGTGAAGTACCTCTTTCTCTACCTCACAGAAGTTGGCAGCCAAATAACAACTCTCTGGAGGGTTGTTGTATTCCTGCGAGGGAGTGAGGTCACCAGAAGATGAGGAGTTGCTGTGGGGATGGCAATGCGCTAGCGACTTTCTTTTTGTTACTGGTGTTCATAGGCTGCGGTAGCCGCATTACATCAGGCGGACCGTGTGCTTGTTTGCTATCCGTCGTAGTAAAAAAAAGTTGCTGTGTTAGCAGCAGAGGTGGCATCGCGCGAGTGATACTTAATGTATTTCAAGCGTTTTTGGACAATAAGATATTTTTTATGAATTAAAAGACATAAGGGATGACAGCAGGGATGGAAGGTACACCGCAGATGTGGAAAGACGAGTGTGTGCTGGGAATATTGTGAATGGAGCATTGGGAAAACTTCTTGGCAGTAAAAGCCTGAGCCAGAAGGCACAACTCGCTATACACAATGCAGTGTTGGTCCCAACGCTAACTTATGGAAGCGAGAGCTGGGTATGGCAGAAATAGCATGAAAGTAGAATAAACGCGGTCGAAATGCGAGCTCTGCGAAAAATTTGTGGCGTAAGGCTTGTAGACCTTATTCGCAATGATGATGTTAGAAACAGAGTTGGTCTGAAAGAGAGCGTCGGTGTTAAAATAAGAAGAGGCATGCTCCGTTGGTTCAGACATGTAGAAAGAATGCAAGATGAAAGAATGACGAAGCAGATATACAATGCAAAAGTGGAAGGATATAGGAGCCGGGGAAGGCCAAGACTTACCTACCATGACCAAAATGGTCGTAATCTATCAGACGGTGATGTCAGGAGCCCTAGAAACCGGCGAGAGTGCATGAGAAGAGCAATAAATGTTAAAGAAGCGAGTGAGATATGTAAGGATCGAGTCACGTGGCGCTCGGTTCTCTCTGCCTGCCCCGCAAGGGATTTGGCGTGAAGTTATAGATAAAAGACATAACTATATACTTTGGTCCTCTGCAGTTGCATATGAAGTAATTTCTGCGTGTCTCTAAATATCGTAGTTGAAATATATATAAATAACTTCTTCCGAACGATGTATGTTAATATTGTTTAGGATTAGTAGAGACCCGCCATCTTTTATAACGAATACTGTATATTAAAGTTTCAGAGCGGGTATTACACATTAACAATTACTTAAAAGGCTTTATTCGAGCTTGTAACTCCTGTACCGCCCGTATTACAATATATTTGAGATGAAATAAATAATAAGTGGATAATATTTTACTTGAAACATATTTTGGTAATAATGTGATCCTAGACGGTTGAATATTTACATGCAATTTGATCTAACCTGCTTTGTGTACTTCCAAGCAGGTTAGATTAAATTGCATGTAAATTTGACTTTCGCAAAATAACGCCTGAATCTATTAACGGTTGAGTATTTATTATAATGACTTCCTTGATAATAAGTTTGAATTTATTTCTGCAGCCCACAAATTGTTTTGTACTTTTATATCTCGACGAGCCCCGTGGCGCAGTGGTGAAACGCGTTGTTACACTACTTTGACACCAACGCTCGTGGGTTCGATTCCCACACAGTACAAACATTTGTGTGCATGAACATGTCTGTTTGTCTTGGCCTGGGTATTTTCTATGTATGATAAGTATGTATTTACAAAAAAAAATGTATTTACGTATGTTTATCAGTTGTCTAGTACCCATAACACAAGCTCCGCTTACTTTGGGGCTAGATGGCGCTGTGTAATTTGTCCGACAATATTTATTATTTATTATTATTATATAATATACGAGTATATATATATATATATATATATATAATTCTCCTGTAAGCTCGTGCTGAACTCCTCCTAGACAAGTGAACCGTGTGACCAAGTGATTTTCATGAAATCATTTGGTGGTGGCGCTGTTAAACTATTACGCCCGAGCACGTTGTGAAACCCTTACCCTTACGGTTTACCAGCAGGTGGGATGAAAAATATTTTATTACGCCACATTGTAAGTACGTAAATATACTCGTACAAATGTACCTATTTGTGCTAATATCGTAATATAATCTAATGTGTAAATTTTCAGGAGCTGTTCATAACTCATGGTTCAACTATTTTCGATCCTTACATGATTAAAACTTGCACGTAAGTTACTTTCACGCTTTTCAATTTTACATGAAATTATTATTTGACGTAAAATTGAAATACTTTAGAACAAGTAATTGTATTCTAGAAAATTTATTTTGCACTACCTAAATAAAATGTGATAGCTATCTACAATGAAACCTGTTATTTAGTAGTGCATACCTAAAGTACTAGTAAATAATACTATTGTGCAAATGGCTCACTATTATCTTTAGAACATTAACCAAGCTAATTTGTACGTGGTGTGCCATGACAGTTTGCTCTGCCAAATACGGCACAGCATAAGACAGAGCTAGGTTAATAGGAAGCGGACTGCCTGTGGACGTTACTCAATCTTGCCGTGACCAAGTAACAATTCCTTGGAGAGCTGTTATGTTCGTGCGAGGTTTCAGTTTTGGATAAAAATAAATGTATTTTACCTACTTACTAGATTAGTATATAATCCACATCAACCCTTACTAATCCTACTGCAGGGATACGGGTCTCCCTTCAACCGAAGGGGGTTTAGAGCACGCTGCTCAAATGCGGATTGGCGGAGCCAGTGTTTTCAAGCCGCCCGGGGACCACTGACTTAGCTTAACGACTGTCATCTATCGGCAACAGCCGGGACCGACGGCTTAATGTACCCTTCTAAGCAAGGAGAAACTCGAGATACTCGTAGATAAACCCATCAATACAGGCTGCGGTCGACGTTGCTTAACTTGCGTGTTTGGTTATAATGACACGCGTAACGATGCCATCCAGTTCTCAACTAGTATATACTACTGTATATACAATATGTATATAATAAGTATAAAATACTGTATATAATATATGTATATAATTAGTATATAATACTGTATATAAATAAAGACAGCAGTGATAGCCCAACGGACAAAGAACCGACTTATTTACCAACTTGTTCCTGGTTCGAATAATGGCGTGTACCACTAAATTCATATTTGTGGATTTATTTATGTACATTTTTTTTAATTATCACTTGCTTGGCGGTGAAGGAAAACATCGTGAGGAAACCCACACGTCCAAGAAATTATAAAAAAGGTATGATTTACCTTCTGGGTTGTGGAGGTCTGACGCCAGTCGCTCTATGTAAAAATCAGCATCTTCGCCAAATCCTTAGACTTAGGAAGCGGACTCCGCCAATCCTAACGGATTAGGAAACGGGATAACGCTAAGAAGAAACTGTGTATAAAATTCATATTTCAAAAGAATTCATATTTAATGCATTTTACAATGCATCAAAAATATATTTTGATGTGCATGAATGCGGATGAAAGCTCCCTACAGTCTGATGTTTCTAGAAGTTAATTAAAACATGGTAAAATAAACATGTCAATTTTTAAACGAAGTTAGTAAGGCAGGTTTTAAGAGAGGTAGGGAGCATCCTTGCACCGTCTGGGGAAGTACCTCCATCTCACAGAACACCGCAGCCAAATAACAACTCCTTAGATGGTTGTTGTGTTCCTGCGTGTGAGTGAGGTCACCAGTAAGCTCCCAAGGAGTTGCTGTGTAGGCAGCAGAGGAGGCATCGCGCGAGTGATACTTAATATATCGCTAGCGTTAATAGGCTACGGTACCCGCTTTACATCAGGTGGGCCGTATGTTTGTTCGCCTCCCGACGTAGTATAAAAATCGGTCAAGTGCGAGTCGGACTCGCGCACGAAGGGTTCCGTACCACTATCTATAAAAACGGCATAAAAAATCACGTTTGTTGTATGGGAGCCCCCCTTAAATATTTGTTTTATTTTAATTTAATTATTTATTATTAAAGTGAATATATAACTAAATGTTCTGTGAATATTTTAAGCGTCTACCTGTTGCCGTTATCAATATCGAGCAAAAACGAGCAAAAATATCACGTTTGTTGTATGGGGGCCAACAACGTGATATTTTTGCTCGTTTTTGCTCGATCGCTAGCGTTAATAGGCTACGGTACCCGCTTTACATCAGGTGGGCCGTATGTTTGTTCGCCTCCCGACGTAGTATAAAAATCGGTCAAGTGCGAGTCGGACTCGCGCACGAAGGGTTCCGTACCACTATCTATAAAAACGGCATAAAAATCAGGTTTGTTGTATGGGAGCCCCCCTTAAATATTTGTTTTATTTTAATTTAATTATTTATTATTAAAGTGAATATATAACTAAATGTTCTGTGAATATTTTAAGCGTCTACCTGTTGCCGTTATCAATATCGAGCAAAAACGAGCAAAAATATCACGTTTGTTGTATGGGGGCCAACAACGTGATATTTTTGCTCGTTTTTGCTCGATATTGATAACGGCAACAGGTAGACGCTTAAATATTTATGTTATTCTATTTTTTAGTATTTGTTGTTATAGCGGCAACAGAAATACATTGTCTGTGAAAATTTCAACTGTCTAACTATCACGGTTCGTGAGATACAGCCTGGTGACAGACGGACGGACGGACGGACAGCGAAGTCTCAGTAATAGGGTTCCGTTTTACCCTTTGGGTACGGAACCCTAAAAAAGGCAGTAAAAGTAATGCAAGTAACCATGTAACGTCGAAAAAAGATCTCTTGTCTTTTTTATACAACGTGGGGAGACAAACATGCATGCGGCGCACCTGATGTAAAGTGGGTACTGTAGTCACCCCCACTATTCCTCAACTACCACCAGCAACCTCACTCACTAGCAGGAAGACAACAACCCTCCAGGAAGTTGTTATTTGGCTGTTATCTACTATGGGGCAGAACGAGCATGGTGCACGACGTGCAGGTGAGGTTGGATTTGTCTCTAAAGATTAACCACTTACACCCTCAAATATATGCGGACCCCTTTCAATATTTAATTTTATTATATTTTCATTAACGGTTGACACGGCGGCCATAATAAATACACACTCTGTGATAATTTCAACTATCTATTTATTCTGGTTCAAAAGATGACTAGTTGACGTTGTATCATGAAGGAAATAACCTATGGAGAGCCAGTGACACGATTATGCGTAGTAAATAAACCAACCGCTACGGGTCAGGAAGTACAAGTAGAACGCGCAGCTTTTATTGGCTAGTTCGCGGATCAACGTCGTGTCACTTATCGGCTTATTGATCAAAATATCCTCCCATTAGTCAGTAGACAGGAATTGCTGACACACTACGTTATGGTGAGTGAAGAAGCCCTTCGTGCGACGTCAAATGCTTTATTCGGATTCCCTCTATGTGGCAGTATCTTGATGCTCCGATAGTTATTTGGCATAACACACTTGACATAATCTTCTTCAAACGAATAATCTTTATGCATAAAAAATATTAAATATTTTTTATACCTTAAAGTTATTGTTAAGCCGAATGTTTATTTGTTTGAATTTACAATCCTTTAAGGTGGCAGTGGCACTTATCATAATTACCTTTGGCAAAATAAAATTTCGCATAATTTCGTTTAGCATAACGTTTATTTTACGACTACGGAGATGGCAGAATTTTTATAACCACCCAGAATCGAAGTAAATAAAGCATATTTTCTCGTTAAAAAAACCTGTCAAAACGAGCGAGCAGAAATGTCCTCCCAGATCCAAAATGGTGCCTTTAGCTTCGCTTCGCTCCCGCCTTAACCTTCGATGTTAGGTTTCTTTTTATAGCCACCAAGAAGCGAAGTAAAAAAGGATAATTTTATTTCAAATACATGAATAGATTTTGAACTGAGCGTTAAAATTATTTGCACATGGCAAATGATTTTAGCAAAAGCTCTTATGCAAACTTTCTGAAATATGATATTTCTGTTTTTAAATATAGTCATATACATGAAATGTATGCCTAAAGATGATTCTGTGTTACACTATTCTGCGTTTTGGTAAATGAGTGCAGGCCAAACGATTTTCTGCGAAATTAAGTTTCTACCATACCCTGTTATGCATAATAATATTATAACATAAAACGTTCTGCTATAAAGGGTGGACTCGGTTTATTCGTTTGCGCATATGACAGACGGATAACCAGGCAGATGAACATATAGCGGAGTCTTAGTCAAAGGAGCATTCGATATGGAATCCTAAAAACGAGTTCGCCGCCGGTGCATGGAATAATCTTTATAGAGATATTTAAAGTAAAGAAAATCACGGAAACATTTTTCATAGCCTGAAATCATGAAAAATCTATATTTTTAGATATTTGTTTGTTTGTAATTTCTTTAATGTACAATAAGAAATACACAATAACAATAAATACAAAAAGAGACAATGGTACATAGGCGGACTTATCCCATAAGGGATCTCTACCAGCCAACCTTAGAGAAAATGATAGAAAATTTTGCAGTGTAAAAGCACATGTACATTACAGACTGTACCTACCTCAATAATTGAGGAGAATACATAATTAAAATGATATTTTTATGACTTAAAAGTTTGTTTTATAAACGAGACTCTGAAATCGCCAATGTTGAATCGTAAACGTTTGTGAAAAACTGTTATAAATGGATTCTGTGTAAAAAGAAATATAACTGTGAATATATATTACAATATTAACCTTTGCTATGGCACGATTAACATTAGAAAAATTTATCGTTACCAATACTGCTAACATTATGCGCGAGCAGTCATGAATATTCTTTATTTTACTCTTTGAATTTCAAATGAAGAAAGTTAGCATAAGAATTCAGAATATAGCCTCCATAATCTTGTAGAATTTTTCTTCCATTGTAAGACTCGCGACGTACGATACTATCTCGAGTTTGAAATGTTCATAGTCAGTGTACCCACGAATACAATTTTTAAAGAAATTGAAACTGTTATTTTTATGACTCAGATAGCTAGTTAGAATAGATGTTTTGAAGTAGTAATACAGATATTTTCATAGATTTATTGCAAATTTAAATTGCTTAGTAATGCTCGTATTAATGCTGTTTCAGATGTTTTGACGAGCTCGGTCGAGGAGAGGTTATCAATGTTACTCATGGTAATGTGCTAATATGGGAATCTTGACTTGCCTTGGTGTCACCAACGCTCTTGGGGCCGATTCCCACACAGAACAAACATTTGTGTTCATGAACAGTCATGTCTGTTTGTCTTAGTCTGAGTGTTTTTAAGAGAGGTAAAGGCGCATGAAAACATCCCGACTGGGTATCTCCACCTCACAGAAAACCCCAGCCAAATAATAACTCCCTTTTTGTGTTCCTGAGAGTGAGTGAGTACCAGTAAGCTCCTAACTAGTTTCCGTGTTAGCAGCAGAGGTGGCATCGCGCTAGCGATAATGTATTACAAGCGTTAATAGGCTACGGTAACCACTTTACATCAGGTGAGCCGAATGGTTGTATGCCTCCTGGCGTTATATAAAAAACATGTCTCCGTACAGAAAGATCCTATTCAAATAACAATTTCTTGGAGGGCGTGCACCGAATGTACAG
This sequence comes from Pyralis farinalis, assembly GCA_947507595.1. Taxonomy (NCBI): domain Eukaryota; kingdom Metazoa; phylum Arthropoda; class Insecta; order Lepidoptera; family Pyralidae; genus Pyralis; species Pyralis farinalis. The sequence continues at coordinate 25,306,489 of OX382267.1, forward strand.
TGTGGACCTGCGTTACCTTTAACGTATAAGTACGCTGCCCGTGCACCGTGGATGCACACTTAATCTGAGTACTGCATTTTATTCATTTGCTACCACTTCACATAAAGTAGTTTGCTAGCTGAGCGACGTAGCATTTTAAGAAAAATGTATGATGAAGGTTTAAAATGTATCTATTTCGAGTAGGAATTTTGTTTTACAGACTCTACAACAATTTGTAATAACTTTATATTATATAGTTACTTATTGACTAATTGCCAAGATTGTCCAAAAAGTGAACGTGGTCCCTTCTAATTTCCATATATATTAATCGAAAATAAAATAACCACTTTAAAACGAGTTAAACTGATATCCAATGTACGTCTACAACACATCTATAAAATATTATATACCTATTGCAATGTAATGTTCATAAACATTACGTTTACTCCACGAGACGAGTGTACCTAAAATTAGGTTAATATTGAAAGCCTTTTTGTGTTCACGGTCTTCTACAATATTGGCAGTTAATTGGGTGACATGCAAGGAAATAAACGGTTAGCCGCATGAAGTTCCACTAAAAAAATAGAAATTTGTATTTTGTTGTGAAATAGGCATGAATATTTCCATTGTTGTGTCTGCAATTAGTTCAAGTTACTGGTGATTTGATCTAAACTACTTTGTGTACTTCGGCCACCAATTCGTTCATGCAAAAAACGCAGACTATTACCCACTTGCTGCCGTTAGCAGATATGTGCAGCAATGCTGCATCAATCGTCTCTTCCTCGGCTGTTGCGGTCGTATCTTCGAGATCCGGTACAGAAACCGCATGCACCCACAACCGTTGCAGCCCTTGCTGCCATGGTCGTCACTGCGAGACGGTTTTGTCTCTCCTCTATATTATATATTGCGCTGCCGGACGTGACAGGGTGCTGGTGCTACGCGTCGAGATCAGATCACAAATAACTTACACGGACAATTGTAAGTATTTGTAATCTGATCTCCACGCGTCCGATGACATCCAATGATACTTGATATATCGTAAACGTTAACAGGCTACGGTATCCGCGTTACATCAAGTGGGTCGTATGCTTGTATGCCTCCCGACGTAGTATAAAAAAAATAAGGTACCTAACTAATAAAAGTTTAAGAGCGAAGCGGTAGGTACCATTTGTTTTAGGTTGTTACGAGTAGGTCTTAAAAGCCTGCCGACAAGAAAGTTGTACCTTCGCGCTAGAACACTATTATCTGCCATCTATAACCTACTGTACGGTTCAGAAATATATTTTTTTATACAACGTCGGGAGGTATTTAAGCATACAGCCTACCTGATGTAAAGCAGTTACCGTAGCCAATTAACACTTGTAATAATATTTAATATCACTCGCGAGATGCCTCCTCTGCTGTTTACACAGCAACTCCTTAGGAGCTTACTGGTGACCTCACTCTCACACAGGAACACAACAATCCTCCAGGGAGTTGTTATTTGGCTGCGGTTTTCTGTGAGGTGGAGGTACTTCCCCGGACGGGTTGCTTTGATGCACCCTACCTCTCTTTAAACATCCAGACCAAGATAAACAGAATTGTTCATGCACACAAATGTTTGTCTTGTGAGGGAATCGAACCCACGAGCGTTGGAGTCAAAGTCGCGTCGTACACGACTGAGCCACCGAGCTCGTCGAAAAGATAAGATTTCTGAAGAGTTGCGGTGTTAGCAGTGGGTGTAGCAGTATACGAGCGATGCTCCTCGCGTTACAGTGTCCATAGCAATCGCTTCAAGTCAGTGGACTGTAGCCAGCCAACACCAGAAAACAAAATGCAACCGAAACTTGCCACCAAGCACAACTGCATTTTCGTGAAGATTAAATTCAGTGTAAATGTACCTAGTACATAGGTATATTCGATTACAAGTCAGATTAGATTAGAAATAGTAGCATCTATTATTTGGCAGTAGTCGCCGTGAATTAACACATTTTCGTTAGTAGTCATCAGTAGTATAAAGTGGCATCAGTTAATTAAACGTTGCTACCATTAATTACCTGGTACTACAGAATACAAATGAGTACATATACCGTATCCAGTAATTAGTAGACGGTCATGCTGATTTTGAACGTACCTGCATAACTAGAATTTTCCTTGGCCTAGTACCAGTAGTCAAAGGGACTTCAACTCAAAGTACCGTGATGGTGCATTTTGAAACCCGCCATACGCCTGCCGGCTTGCCGAGCTCGTCCTACATTTTTCGGTATTTTAAACTTTAATTTCACCATGATCGCCTACCACATGAAATCATGTGTGTGAAAGATGATGTTTGGTTTAAACAAATCAGCTATGCCAGCTGTAGATGCAGGCTAAGTAGTGGGGTGTCACAAAGGAATCTCATGTTCAAAGGAATTTCATTGTACCAATAGTTAAACAATGAAATTTCTTGTTTAACTATTGGTACAATGAAATTCTTTGAGGTGAATGCCCGCGCGCACCGTGTCTGTAAAACACACACTCTGTATTGATAAATTAGAGGCATTTGGTGATCTTTTAATGAAGCAATAATGAAGTTGTATATTAAGATCACCTATTTTTCAATCAGAAGTCATTTATTTTCTGCTACCTATGAAAATTTGTCTTGTATAAATTAAAAAACAAATAATTTATATGTACTTCATATATAATTTTATTCGTAATCTGATGTATGCAATACGCATGCAATATTAAGTTTTTTGGTTAGGATGTTGGATAGGGCCCTATTTTAAATGAAAGACACGTTACAATATCTGACAGCCTAACGTCCTTGTTGTCGTTTAGCTAAATATGTGCCATTCGGATGACGGCTTGAACTACGAGTAGTATGTGTTATGACTCCTTAGAGTGATACACTATCATGCCTTAATCAGCATGGCGGAGAATTTTAGTTAGACATGGTGGAAGACCCATATACTAGAAGTGTACTGAGTAGAAATGTAGGCAGTCAGTTCAATAATTTGTTAAAAATATACAAGTGTGGGGGACATTTGGAAAATATCTCTTTAAAAAATATACCACTAGTCGTTTTGAAAATACATTACCAAATAAAAATAAATGTGGCTTAAATTGAAATGTGCCTCCTGAGAGCACAGGAGGAACATTGTGGGATGTAAGCAACACATCATCATGTTTAGAGCCAACCTTACCTACACGTGTTGCACCCTGCCCACTAGCAGACAAGGCTGCACTCAATTTACGAGTATACCTATAAAGGGCTCACTATTTTTTCAGAATAAAGGCCAACCTAAGCTTTCTCCTTATTTATTGACATACGAGGCAATTGCGAACGAGAATCAATAAATCAATCACGGATCGTATAGCTACGCTGTGAAGTAGGTACCGAGCTGGGCTCCTAATATGTTCACATACTTGTGTAATTTGAATCGCATAACGCGGTGTGGGGATAAATAATACGTGATTAATTAAGTTGTTAATTCACTGCCTGTGTACCTAATTTAGCACTTTTATAAGAGAGGTCGCTTCAACAACCTGTTTTGTTCACCCTTTTATCTCTATAGGGACCAAGAACAGCTTCATAGCTGTCTCGTTTGATCCCAATCCATCCAAATTCAAATCTCCACACTCCATACACATTATCGCTCTTTCGTTCCCCTCAGTTAAATACAGAACATCTCTCACAGACTCCCAAAATGCTCTACTTCTTTAGCACTCGCTGAGCATACGGGGGCGTATGCTGCAAACGAGATACTTGCATGGTGCCCATTTTTATACGAACCCAGTGAAGTTTAGGCCCTACCAAACAGTAATCTGTTACACCAGAGGATAAGCGTGGGTGGGGTAATTGGGAACTTACCCTACCCCAGCTTAGACTCTGGTGTAGCCTCTCCCGAGCAAAGTTATTTATGGTCACCTTAGGTCAGGTAAGTGGTGAGGATAAGAAATAAACAATAACTACTCGGACGTCAACATGCGAACGATACTTCTCTTGCTACAAGAATGTATTTCTGTAGAACAACATAGACATATTAAATTGTGCCTTTTGCATAGGTACGCGGGGGCTGACTTAAACTTCCGAAATACAAAACCGCAGCTGACGATGACTCTGTCAGTATCTTCATAGTTAAGTCACGTACGGCGCGAATAATATCTGGAAATTCACTGGGACCGAAATGTACGAGAGATAATAAACCGCCGGATACATCGCACTGAGGCAATTTATGAAACCTAGACGCCATTAAGCTGTCTAGTTCTAGCTTTTAAGTCCGAGATGGTAGATGAAATTAATTCAGTATTATTGAATCTTTAGGAGAAAATGATTTAATACAAGTTTATCTATTTTAATAAATATGTTTTAAAGTCAACATATTTATGAAGATTAGAAAATGCATTTTCTGAAAATGGTGTATTGAAATAAAACAACATTAGGGGTCGGTATCAGAAGCGTGCACGTCGCGACCCTGCCAGTCCAATACTGTGGGCTGCAATTCTGGACGGAAACCTGGTGTAAAAGATTACGATTTAGTAAATGGATAGTTTGTGACCAAGCGCAGCAGTTATGAGGCTATGCTTGGTCCATACGGAGATAAGTTACTTTTAGACGTATGTATTTAACGAAATCTTCTTGTGTCGAACACGTTCTTCCATCACAAGGATATTCACACGTACACATGGAGACGGAATGAACAGAAAAGTGTAATTGATCTGATTTTGATAGATGGACGTCTCCGAAAGTCGTTAATGTATACAAGAGCCTTCAGAGGTCCCACTCTTGAAACGGACCACTATCTGGTGATAATCCGGTTTGTGGGCCTTTTCAAGAAGTGGAGGCACTGGCGAGTGCGTATTCCTTTCGGAGATTATGAAAGAATAAGGCGTGAAAAATTGGAAGATGAAAGTGTAAGGAGTATGTATGTACGTCTAGTCAGTGAAAGACTTACGAACGCGAGTCTTTTCTACTCAGATGTAGACGAATGTTGGAAAGTTCTGAAAGAAAGTATGGTGGACAGTGCGTAAGAAACATGTGGATGCGCAAAGAGACGTAGAACACTGAGAGAAGATGCCTGATGGGATTGAATCCTCCGTGGAAAAAAAGAGAAAAGCGTGGCTGGATTACATATTTTAAAAGTCGTCGGGACGGTAATAGAACTCCTTGTGTTGTTCACGGCTTACTATATTTTACCTTAAGTTACAGTTACAACTAGTAATTAGGCAACATAAGTATCACCAGATACGACGTTCTACAATAACTCTCTTATGCTGTCGTTCTTGTTACTGTTCGCCAACCGAATGACGAATGCCCGATTCCCGCTCACGTGCCACTTCCAGTACAACTGCCTAACGAAGTCAACTGCCGAACCAAATATAAAGCGGAAGTAGCACGTGCGCGTGGATGGTATATTTTCCAAAAGGTATTAACGATTTAAAATCAAAACTGAATAGTAAAATTAATTTAACATTGCGTATATAAATAAATTTCGCACATCTTGATAGCATGAGTAATATAGGGTACTACTAATGGGAATAATTACTTATGTTGAAGTTGCTAACACGTGTCATCTTTGCATCAGAGTGATGGTATGAAAGAGAAGAAGAAATAAATTTGCCGTCGATGCAAGAATGAAACCAAAGTTTTAGTGAAAGAGAAGCGTGAAAGACTACTTATGAATGAGAAAGAAAGGCTGACGAATAACTTCGAGGCTAATACCAAACTCTTCTGGAGAGTGGTAAAGTGGTCTCAAAGTTGTTCGTTAGCATCTAAAATGGACAAGACAAAATGAAAAACTGGTGGCATTCTTGCGAACACTCAGGAAGTGTTAGAACGGTGGAGTGAATATTTTAGAGAAATGTATGATTATGTCCAGAACGCTGGCACTATGAATGAGTATGTGACTGACTCGGCAGTGCCAGCGAACCACAAAGAACCATGGATGAGAATGAATGGTCGACACGAAGTTTGAAAAATGAAAAGTCAGCGGGAATCGGTATGGTTACAGCTGAGATGATAAAAAATGTTGATAAATAAAGACAAAAAAAGAAGGAAAATGGCTCTTTACTTTTATTTCACTCGATGTCAGTTACGCCACTCATTGAGAAAGGCGATGATTTTTGTGAATCATTTATTCACAAAAATCATCACCTTTCTCAATGAGATGACTTGAAACATGTTTTCTATTCTCGCCATTGAACATGTACTTTGGAAGCTTGTACAAAATTAGCTCTAACTTGTATGCCGCGTTACGCGGTTCATATATTACAGAAATAAATCCTACACTATACACGAATTCAAGACCAAAATTTAAAGCAAGTAGCTACAAATTTTAATAGTGAGTAATGATGTCATTTTTCATATAGGTAGCAATAAATACAACATATAATACATATTGCAAAATACTTACAACAATATATAATAAATATTGCAAAATACAAATCAAAGTAATTCAAAGAGACTTATAAAATAAGTAACCTGATCAATTGATCAAAACGTGATTGTTTGATTGATTTTTTCAATGGCACAAACAAATTAATTATAATAATAGGTCGGACAAAAACTTTATTCTTATTTTATAACCTATCATGACCAAATTGGTCGTGTTTTATCAGAAGGTGATGTCAGGAGCCCCAGGAACCGGCGAGCGTGCATGAAAAGAGCTATGAATGTCACAGAAGCGAGTGAAGTATGTAAGGGTCGCGTCTTATGGCGTTCGGTTCTCTCTGCCTACCCCGCAAGCAATACATATTATAAGAAAAAAGTCGAAATGTAATCTCTTTGGTTGTACTATTTGTAAATGGCTGGTGTTGATAACATTAAATAAAGGACATTTTAAATATAGGTTTTTTTTTTAATTTTAATAAAACGAATTTTTACTTTTTATTATTCGACGAGCTCGGTGGCGCAGTGGTGAAACGCGCTGTTACGCTACTTTGACACCAACGCTCGTGGGTTCGATTCCCACACAATACAAACATTTGTGTGCATGAACATGTCTGTTTGTCTTGGTCTGGGTATTTTCTATGTATAATAAGTATGTATTTATAAAAAAAAATGTATTTACGTATGTGTATCAGTTGACTAGTACCCATAACACAAGCTTCGCTTACTTTGGAGCTAGATGGCGCTGTGTAATTTGTCCGACAATATTTATTTATTATTTTAAGACGGTTTCCCGCCATTTTCTATCCGACAAAATCCGTTTTTCTGTCCGACACATTTGGTCCGACAATTTTTAAGTTTTATTAAAAAAAGGGGGATAAATGTGACACAAGCAGTAAAAAACAATTGTGACGGTTATGGACTAAATGCAGCGTCAGTAAGAGTAACACGAAATTGGAAAACTCCTCGATTCGGAACTAAACTGCGAACAGCTGGTGAGACTCAAGCAAGAAATAGAGAAAAAATTACCGGAACTAATCAACAGAAAGTTTTTCATCATGATAACGCCAGACTACTCCGCAAATATTGAGACAGCTTGGTTAGAAAGCATGCATCCACCGTATAGTCCTGACCTTGCACCTTCAGATTTTCACCCGCTTCGGTCTCGAGGGTTTAAGTATTGCTACTTTAAGATCAAGAGAGGACTGTCAAAACTACTTATTGAAGTTTTTTGATCAGAAGTCCGAAATTTCTACATTAATTGGATTATATCACTACTAACAATATCGCAAGAAGTTATCGATCAAGATGGCATATAATGAAATGTGAATAAACTGTGATAAAAAATATCTTGAGTTTGAATATAAAATACGAAAAAACTATTTTATGAAATCTGGACGAAAAGAAAACTTTCTGAACATAACTAATAAAAAATCAATAAAATAGAATTAAGTTGATAGTACTTTATGTTCTGTAGTAGCTACAATAATTTGCGGACTTTCTTATATTAAAAATAAAACTGGAAATATAGAAAAGGCTTTATTTAAATTATTTTATGTAATTGATACCTTAATGCTTTTCAATTCCACCAACAGCTTAGTGTTATACGAAAGTGTGCCTCTACAATCAGAAGAAGGTTAGAGAAACATGACTGGTACACGCAAGCCGTAGTTATGGTAATGTTATACCCGAATCATTGAAAAATGCGCCTCAATATTGTTCATGTATACTTGCACATATAATTGGTAAATTGATCATACTACGTATGCACATTTGAGCAAGCATGGGTCATTTGTTTGTATTTGTAAATTAATTAAATTTTTATACATTTTATATGTTTTAGTATACGAGTTCGATTCACTCTCAATCACATGTAACTAACTATATTATATTGTTAGGCAATCACCAATCAGGATTAAAACCTCTTTGTTCCGTGTAGCATTTCCAGGGTAGGTTTCCAGCCGCTAGACATTCCGAAACATATTGTTCGCCAAATGTCACCGTTGCACCATAATTTGTTGAGCCAATTACTGCAAACAACAGAATCGGGGTCTAAATAATCATATTAAATCTTAGAAAATTATAAAGGGATCGATTGGTTGTACTGTAATAATAAAAACACTGATAAAAAGGTTGTTGTGTTTCCGCTAGTGAATGATGTTACCAGTATTTTACATTATTAAGCAGCAGGGGTGAAGATGTTACAAAGATATATAACCCTGGCAAATACCACAGGGACCTTAACAACGTGTTTATTGTTAGTTATAATTTTCAAGAAACATTCAATTATCAGTCACAGTTTTTCTGCAGTTTTGTATTTTTATTAATAATGGGGAAGCATGTACTTACAATAATCAACGCTTCGTCTTACTACACCAGCCTAGAAAAAAAAAATCGCATGAGACTCAACTTTTTATGTAACACTAATATGGAATATGAGCGTATATCCTGACTGGTTGTATGTTGTCGCTAGGGGATTTATTCACTCTTTCCCTACCATTTAAAAGTGCTTTCCTCCTTTCCATAGAGTTCTTCAATAACCAGGTGCTATAGAAAATACACATTCGAAAGAGTATGGCTCTCTATTGCAAATATTAAAAAGAATACAAGAAAATGTCCGGCGACCCTCACTCTCTTTCGACATTTATAAATCGAGTGGGCCGGATGGTAAACCGGCAGTGGTACTGAAGCTGTGTACTCCTGAGTTGTGTTCTGTCCTAACGCGCATTTTCGTGCTTTCCTACTCCACTGGGCAAGTCCCGACTTCCTGGATGACCGTCAATGTGCACCCGGTGCCCAAAAGGGCGATAGATCAGACCCATCGAATTAAAGGCCTATCGCCATAACCTCCCTTCTCTCCAAGGTGACGGAGCGTGTGATAAACACACGACTCCTAGGATACCTAGCGGATCACGACTTGATTAGCAACCGTCAATACGGATTCCGCCATGGTCGCTCAACTGGTGATCTTCTAGTGTATCTTACACACCGCTGGGCTTTGGCCATAGAGAGCCAAGGTAAGGCATTGGCTCTCAGCCTAGATATGGCGAAGGCGTTCGATCGGGACTGACACCGGGGTCTTCTATTGAAGTTACCATCGTACGGGCTGCCCGAGGGTTTGTGCAAATGGATTGCCAGCTTCTTATCCAGCAGACGTATAAAAGCCGTGATAGACGGTAGTTGCTCCGATAGCATGGATATTAATGCTGGCGTCCCACAGGGCTCTGTATTGTCCCCGACGCTGTTTCTGCTGCACATTAATGACATGTTGTCAATCTACAGCATTCATTGTTATGCGGACGACAGCACCGGGGACACTTATTATACAGGCCGTGCTAACATCCCTCGTTCCCTTGTAGAGGAAAGCCGCGATAAACTTGTGTCTGAAATGGAGGGTACATTGTCTAAAGTATCCTGTCTAAAGTAAGACTGGGGGCGATTGAACCTAGTCCAATTCAACCCTACCAAGACACAAGTTTGCGCGTTCACCGCTAAGAAAACCCAATTTGCTGTGGTTCCCCAATTCCAGAACACGCCGCTCACAATTTCTAAGAGCATTAGGATTCTCGGTATCGAGATCTCCAGCGATGTTCAGTATCGAGGTCACCTGGAGGAGAAGGTTAAGCTGGCGTCCAAAAAACTCGGTGTGCTCAACAGAGCTAAACAGTACTTCAGCGCTGGGCAAAGGCTTATGTTATATAAGTCCCAAGTCAGACCGCATATGGAGTACTGTAGCCACCTTTGGGCGGGAGCACCTGGATACCAGCTAGGACCTTGTGACTCGATACAGAGACGAGCTGTGAGGATTATCGATGATCCTGGACTCACACACGACATTGAGCCCTTGAGTTTGAGAAGAGATTTTGCTTCCCTTTGCGTGTTCTACCAGCTGTATAATGGGTTGTGTTCTGAGGAGTTGTTCGGCATTATACCAACAGCCTCGTTTTACAATCGCACAGCTCGCCGGCGGCTGGGAGTTCATCCGCACACACTGGAACCGCAATGGTCGCGCACTGTGCGCTTCACGAGAAGTTTTCTACCGAGAACTATTATGTTGTGGAATGAGCTCCCTGCCGAGATTTTCCCAAGGGACTACAGTATGGGGTTCTTCAAGAAGGCGTGAAGAGGTTCTTACAGAGTCGGCAACGCAAGAGTGACACCCCTGGTGTTGCAAATGCCCATAGGCTACGGTAACTGCTTACCATCAGGCAGGCCGTACGCTTGTTTGCCACCTTAGTGGTATTAAAAAAAAAGATATAGAAAACCCCTAATAATTAATATACATACATATGAATGGAGTGGATTGTTACCCATATATCGTAATAATTCACCCAACACGATATCTCGGTAACTATAGACACAAGTTAACACAACTAAGAATAATATGCTAAGGAATGCTTAGATTTCACGAAAATTTATAAATATATTGAGAGTAATAGATATAAAGATTTTAAAGGAAGATCACGCGCGACGCTCTTGGTGTAACTGACAGTAGCACGTGGATTCCTTTTAGTTTAAACCATGACAATAAATATTTTCAATTTTGAAAATAAATGTAATGAAAAAAGCGGAAATTTTCTTTTATTTGCAAGTATTTATTTGCAGAAATTTCTTCTTAAAACTTTGTAAAAAAAACTAAATTTCTTTTTGCTTTTACGAAAGTCCTCCTCGGTCATAATAACAAATTTACATGATTACTCATTTTATATATATCAAGCTTTCTTAAGATTCCATCACTAGTTTAACAACTTAATTAGGTTATAATTAAGTAGGTTAGAAACTTTAACGACATTTAGATATTTTTATCTAGTATTGGTACTATATTAATGTACTCGTATCAATACTTGTGATAAAATTCACGACGTAAAAAAAATATGATCACTATGCGAGTATGCGTTAGGTTCGTATTTATTAGTTAAATGTTAGTCACGATTATAATTTATATTCTATAACATACCATAAGTAGTTGTCATTTTAATAATAATTACAAATAGTAGTGATTAAAGGTGTTTTTTTTTTATCGATGGCCTAACTATTTAAATTTGAAAGGATTTAAAGGATGAAATCATAAAGGAAGAATTCTAATTCCGCTATTAAATTAATTATCACACTTATAATTTCAATGAAATATTGTTACGAAGCACATTAAACTAATGTTTACAAATTATCACGGTTATTAATGAGACTATATGCAATTAGCAATACAGTCACTTACCGCAATGTACGTTATGCCTAACATTACAATAATTAACGAAAATAATACAATTTTCATTATTATTCACGTGTTGTGGCACTTTTAAACCGATGCTGTACACATAAGGCACTAAACTAAATAAAGGCTCTTGGCGACTTGTATTTTGACAACTGCGATTCTAGACAAAGGCGGTGAGTATGAGTAATTTGTGTACAATAAATTAAAAGGCCATTCAATGTGGTTTGTCTAAGTATGCGACAATATTTATAATAGTAATTACTTAGACGAAATTACTGTTGCTTAGTGTTAATGACGAAACAGTTTAAGTACAAGAATGCTAGCCTGGTTCATAAAAGTAGATACCACAGAATACTTATCTATTGTTAATATGAATTCATAAACATTCTAATTAGTAGTACCTAATTATACATGTGTAATACTAACATCTGCAGCAGCTGAACATTTTGAAAAATCATAATTTGTTAACGAAAAAATTTTTTTTTTCATCAGATTTAAATCAGGATTAAAGTATGAAATTGCATTTGTACTGAAAAATTTAAAATGCGGTTTTTTCTAAGATGTAACATATTTATTTAATCAAAATATTTACCCTCATTATCTATACATTGCAACCGTACAAAAGGCCGCTAAAATAATAAAGCAAACTCTACAAACACATGTAAGCGAGATGATTATCATTGTATAAAAGATAACTTCATGTATGTATCACGTATGTACGTAATGTGTTCAGAAATTTCTTAAAATCATAGATGTGAGCAAATTTCAAAACACAAATACTCCTAATCTCGACCTGAATTTAATTAACTGTCATTTCCCCTCTTGATCTTCTTTTGACAAAAATGTAAAATTAGACGTTAAATCGGAGAAGTTTCACTAGAATCCTTGCTTTGAACCCTCAAGGTTTCTAATGGTACTATTTTGTATCACTAGAACCTTTGAGTACGATTATACACATAATAAATATTATTATTGACCACATAACTCCATATATATTTTTATGAAAAAGCGACTTTAAAATATGTATTTTCCAAATATTATTATTCACCAATTATAAATAATATATTGAATATCATTTTCGAATGTAAACGTAAGCAATGTCTGAGGAAATTGTTGTTACTATTTCTATGGTTCCAGTGGTATAAAATAGGATTGTCTAGTATCACTAAAACCCTTAAGGGTTCAAAGAAGGGTTCTAGTGAAACTACTCCGTTAAATCCCCTCTATTCTATTCTCCATTTGTTTTCGTCCCATTTACTGATGTGATGTTAAGAGAAACATATTATTTACATCATCATGTTAGATTTTATTTCATTAACTTTAAAGTAATCGTTCGTTTTCTATTTCGATTGGTCCATTTCTTAAGTGCTGAAAAGATTGACATAACATGAATAGACATTTGAGTGTTCTTATGTCAGTGTGTGTATGTGTATTATTCGTTTTAGATATGTAAAATAAAAAATAAAATAAATAAACCTAATTAATCATTTACTTGTGACATCTATAAAAATCTGCGTATCCCTAAAACTTAACCTACAATATTTATTTATCTTGTAAGTTAGTGTTATGCTTCAGAGCGCATCCAGTCACACGATATCTGTGTCTCTGATTTGTACATACATTCCTATGAGTCGAGCGAGCAGTCGGAACATAATTTTTAAAACTTACCCACCCAAACATTTATATTTATTACACAATACTTAGCGATTGTAATTGTTGTTGCACGATACAAATGTAATAGTTGTACTTAGAACTATTTATTTATTCTCATTTAAGTGACATGTAAAGTCTTATGAGTTAATAAAAATTCTTTAACCACATATATTTCCCTTAACTTAAAAGCCTATCCCTTAGTCCGTCAGTGATTCTATACCATTTCTATCTAGTCTCATTTCTTTCTGATGTGCTACAGCGATTAGTCCATTGACGATTGAGTTTCTTTCTCTCTTTCCAATGATATACAGAGACGTTTATTATTTGAGTTCCGTCCTGGTAATAATAGTACGGCTATCGTATTGGCAAAAAAAATAATTGATACGTGGTAAGGAAAATTAACAGCTCATAGTGTTACATTACTGCAGTTCAGCCGCTATTGGCAGAATTATCTTCTTTTAACATATCTTCATATAACGGTGATTAGCTGGTTTCATACCTCAGTATCAACATTGATTACACCAAGTTTATCAGGCATGATATAATTATGGGCATGTAGCATTCAGTAACCCACAAGATTTTAATCTTCGATGTTAATCTTACCTTACACACTAACATTTCCCAGGCCAATAATCACACAAATGTTGACATACATCTGATATTAACTTGGAGTAAGCGCTTCGAACTGAATGTAAACCTGAAAAAAAAGTATAGCCCGCGCAGAAATATACATATGCATGCTTCATACTCTTCAATCTTAGATGTCCTTTTTACCTCAAAGTTTGTTGTAAATTTCGCTCTTCTTTCCTCAAGTAAATTATTGGAGAACTTCCTGTAAAAACTTTACTTTTTCCGTTCATCTCATTCCTCTAAATCTTCGACCAATACTTCACTGTTCAAACAATTAGGCAAATATATATATATATATATATATATATATATATATATATAATTATAAATAAGTAATTATTTCAAATGGATTCAAGTTTCTCTTCTTTGTTAACCCTACATTAGGAGGAGATGAATACACCGATTCGTTACCTTAAAGCAATCTTTTCAAGGAGGCCGCCTTGAAAAGATTGCTTTTAGCAATGACGCCACCTTGTCGCATAATTTGCATGTTATAGTATTTGTAAGAGTCTTGTACACTGTATCTTCCGTAATTTGTATTATGCACATAAAGATTTTTGTGACAATTTAATAATACATTAATACTTAATTATATTTTTATTGAATAAGCATTTTATATAGCGACATAACTACTTCATTCAATTAATAATTCTTTAAAGTAAATACCGAACAAGCTTGGTCTTTCCGATCATAAGATATTTGTACTTATAACATTAAAAAGTACTGCGAACATGTATCATCCCTCTAATTTTCAGATATACTGACTGCAAATAATGTTGCTGATACGTTTGAAAATTGTTATTCTATCTTTATTCCATGATCTATGTACACTTTCTAGCACTCAAAGATAAAATTAATAAAAAATGAAAATAAGAATTAGTATACCGAAAGGTTTAAAAATATCGATTAAAATAAAACAGAAATTGTTCTTAAATTATCTGTTTAAAAAGAGGACACATACAAAGAACATACAAAAAAAGTTCAATTTAAAAGATGTAACCGCGTTTTTTCAGAAATACATTTGAGTGCGTTATCAACGAGGAGATAGTAGCAGGGCGGCTTGGATCGTGCCTCGATCATGTATGGGTGCGCAGTCGCTGCCGAGCTATGGCACACATGCTTGCATGTAAGATGTCTGATCACTATATGGCAGGTATAAACATTAATATCCGTGATAGCAGTGTTGGATCCTACAGTAAAAATAAATTAAATAATGTAATTTACAGAATAGATAATAAATGAGTAAAATGTGAACTACAAAATGTAAATTGGGAAGAATTAATCCAAATAAATTGTCCGTTATTGTACGAAAAAATATGTCGCGTATTCGGAACAATTTATAATAAGTGTAAAGTCGTTACAACGAGTAGTAATAAACGGGTAACACAGCCATGGGTCAATAAGAAAGTTCAATTTATGATGGAACGCCGCGATGAACTGTTCCGTAGGTGGAAATCGAGCTCTAAAAATATGAATTACAGATTAGACTATACAAGACACAGAAATACTACTAATAAAATAATAAATATAGCTAGAAATGAGTATAGGCAAAATGAACTTAAGAATTGTAATGGAGATTGTAGAAAAATTTGGAATACAATAAATAAATGGTTAGGAAATACTAAAAATAATGTCGATGAAGTAATTATAAAATAGGTCAGGTCAAAAGGATACACTTCGTCAAAAGAAAACATCTGTGCGAATTTTGGCAGGACTTTTACGGTAGACATAAATAAAATTAAAAATCAGTGTAATAAAAAATTCTTAAATCGTGACAGTTACATAAAACCAAGTAACGTAAGCTTCAGGTATCGGAAGGTCTCGCCACATGAAATTGAGAAAATTATAGATAAAATGAGCTCTCGAAAGTCGCGGGCGTAGACGAAAAGAAGAGTACAAGATTTAAAATTCATTAACAAAGAAATTTGTCCTATTTTGGCCAAATTTCTAAATATGTGCATTTCAATGGGAGTATATCCCAAACAACTAAAATAATCTCATAAAAGACCCATTTTCAAACAGGGGGATCATTTAGACTATTCTAATTACAGACCGATTGCGATTTTGTCAGTAATTAATAAAATAGTAGAAAAGGTGATAGTATCATGAATAAGTTTATCGCGCAGCACTGCCACTGCTTTGGGAAAATTTACTGATGACGTAGACCCACATCTTAACAACAAAAAATATGTGGCTGCTTTGTTTATAGACTATAAAAAAGCCTTCGAAACCCTGGATCATGAGCAGCTACTCGAAGCCATGAAGCTGAGTGTGGTGTTCGTGATCCGGTGATCCTATGGTTTAGAACCTACTTAGAGAATAGGACTATGTGTACGGTAATAAATGATATTGTTGGTAAAGAAGCTAACGTGAGGTACAGTGTGCCGATCGGATCAGTGTACGGGCCTGCCGGATACATAATTCATGTAAATAGCTTGTGCAACGTGATTCATAACTGTAGTGTTTATATGTACGCTGATACATGATTGATTTACACCGATAATGATATTAACAAAATAGAAAGATGTATGCAGAGTGACTTTGAGAATGTAATAAAATGGTCTCATGATAACGGCTTAATTTTAAATATAAGTAAGACAAAATATATGCTTCTACATTCTCCATATATATATAAACCACAAAAGTTATTATCGATAGTTGGGCATTCATACATGTGCTTACATAATAATAAGGCGCTATGTGTTGGTTGTGAAGAATTAGAATATGTTAGTGAATACAAATATCTAGGATTGACAATCGATTCTAGTTTCAGTTGGAGACTCCATATAGATAATATTTGTAATAGACTAAGATCTTTGCTGTGTAAATATAAGCACCTGCAAAGAATTATCAATCGACGTACACTGTACTCATTACACCATGCGTTGTATGATGCGATCCTGGGTTATGGACTGGTAGCCTATGGTAGAACATTTAAACCATATTTGAATAGGGTGCTCAATATACAAATAAGATTTTTAAAGCTTTTAGTAAATAAAAATATCAAGGATAAATGTAACAAAAAATATACAATTCTTTTCTAAAAAATGCACAATTTTGCCGGTACATGAAAAAGTAAAATATTTACTAGCTATAGAACAATATTGCTCAAACGATTTTAAAATTAAAAAAATACCGGACCGTAGCCTCAGGCAAACATCACAGCGAAAGTACGTTGAGGACAATGCTTGTAATTATTACGGTGAAAGAACACGCAAATATATTATACCTAGAATTTTTAATAATATCCCAGAGGAGGACTGTGTAAGTAAACAAGCTTTTAAAAGAAAATTATTTCTTTAATTTTATTTAAAATTATTATTTTTATTTTATTTATTGGATAACCTCGAAATTTAAATTATGGTATGTAAAGTACACAATTCATATAAATTTTTGTAAGCGGTTGTTACATGCATTAATCTATCAGTTACTTAATTAAAACTGTAAGTGTGTTATATACTTAGATGTAATTCTTAAGTGAGTGCATTATATTCGCCAACAAACTGCTGTGCAGTTTGGCGAAATAGTTGTTATATTAAACGCATTAATGTAAATCGGAAATAAATAAATTAATAATAATAATAGATGCAAGAATTATTATCATATAATAAATATTTGCAAAATAGCAAAGATATGCCCATAGCTACTTGGAATTTAATATCTTCAGTAACTTCAAATGAATTAAATCATAATAATTTGGACGTGATTAACTAATTGTATAATTGTGCTGTTTAAACAGATGCCAACAAAGTACGGTCAAATGTTATTAAATAGATACTCTATAATGACCTACAGGTAAACGATACTGTTAATAGTGGATAGAGCTGTGGATGGAGTATAGGGCAGCAGCTAAATAAAATAATATTATAAGAGGAACTTACTTGTATTTCGGAGTACGTTTCACTCAAGACTACAATTGTCAATATAAAAACAAAGAAGTATTAAAAAACAAATATATGAAATATACATCAAAAAGGTAAAAATATCTAAAAAGGTCTGTCGCCAACATGGCCCGCCCCAGTGCAGAGCATTCTATCTAAGGAGGCGACAGTGATGGTGCACATTTATTTTGCACAGTTATTACAGAGTGCCGTTTTCAATCACTAAGGGCACTATTTTACGTACAGGCCTTTTTAATGACCCCCTACTTGTACTGACCTCAACCACCCGAGCCATTCCATCTGGACCGGTAAAAATTCTTGAAATCCGTCCTCAGGGCCAGGTTCCTCTTGGTAAATTTTGGTCTACTACCAAAACTGGGTCATCGACTTCGAATGATGATCGCGATTGTCCAGCTTTTCTAGGAATCAGCGTTGGCAAATATTCACGCACCCATCTAGCCCAAAATACTTCAGCCAAACGAAGAACTTTCTTGTGACTTAGGCGGTGGTTCAAGTCTGTATCAATGCATGGACGAACAGCTTCGGTAGACGGAGTGCCCAACAGGAAGTGAAAAGTCTCCGGATCAACTGGTACGTGTGTAAGTGGGCGTGAGTTCACCACAGCTTCAGCTTCAGCTTCCAGCAACAGGGTGTAAGTATCTCTTCCCTTGGAGCCTGCTGTGTTAGGGTTACAGAAAGAGCAGTCTTTATTGATCTCACCAGGCGCTTGCGACGTCGGTATTACAGCCGGTGCCGCGGCGCGCGAGCATGCGCCCTTCATCGCATCTGTCCAGCTGGCAATAAATGCACCGGCAGCAGCGCTATTGGCCGAGCGCGAGCGTGAACGCTCTCCAGACGCCGCTGGCTTGGCAGCCGCGGCGCCAGAGTACACGTCTCCTACCGCGCCAGCCCTGAACGGTTTTGCAACCGCGAGTGTACATGGTGTCGTATCCACCCAAAACTACGAGTATGGTGCCGCTGGGCAAATAAATGCCCACTCTATCTTATGGTTGGCTGCAAAATCAAAAATCTCCGAGCTGGTTAGCTGCACCGACGAAGGCTGTTCCATTATCAGAAAGGATTTTAGCTGGACATCCCCAATGCGCAATAAATCTTCTGAGGGCTATGATAGCTGCATCTGCAGAAAGACTCCAGACTTCCAAATGAACAGCTCTGGTGGTGAGGCACGTGAATAAGGCTACCCAACGCTTTTCCCGTCTACGTCCGACTATAATATCTACCGGTCCAAAAAAGTAGAGACCCGTGAAAGAAAACTGCCGCTGGTGATGAGATAATCTATCACCGGGCAGATCACCAAATTGAGGTGCAGGTGGTGGAAGACTATTCTTAACTCTACAAAAACAGCAGCGTTTTGCAAGTCTTAATATTAGGGCGTAAAGCTATGATATATTTCCCGCGCAGGAAGTCAACTACAGTTTCAGTATTACAGTGACCAAATTTCCGATGATAATGGTCGAGAAATAGCCCGAATCTAGTGTTCTGTCTAAAATAACGGGTGTTTATATCCCGCGCGGGAGCGTCCAAAACAACCATCTTCTCCCAAAATCAACGTAAAATTTTTTAACTTACCTTGATTAGTTGGGGGGAGACCGGCATTAAGGCGAAAGTATTCGTCGTTGAGACAAATCGAGAATGCAGTAGGGTGTCGTTCAGCCTCCAAAATTCCAACAGCCGAAAGTTCAAAACTTTAGATGAAACGTTGGAGGCGGCCCTATTTGATTTAGAATTTTGACGTTTTACCAATAGAGACCGATAAAATCTTTATGGTGTGGATAGTTGCGTACCACACAGGCTAACTGATGAAGTTCCTTGCCACCATCAGATGCAGAAAACTTGGGCATGCCCTTAACTTGTGATACTAGATGCTGTATCAGAACTTGAGGTTGACCAAATTGCTCCTGAAGAGCTGCCATGATTTCTTCTGGATCTTGTGACAGAGCCAGAAGAGAAACCACAGCATCACGAGCAACTCCTCCGAGAGCATTATTCAACAGACCTATATTTTCCGTCGGCGAAAAGGATTTTTTGGAATTCACAAATGAAGTTCTAAATGATAACTAATGAGTAGGCGGCGAACCGGAAAATATAGGTAAACTAACATAATTACCTGAAGCAGGTCTCTCGACATTTCCACGGGCGAGATAACTAATGACTTCAGCTAACTTCATGAAGTCACTGAGCTGGCTTTTATATGAAGTATTTGGCACACGTGAACATTCATGTTTATTTTTGTTACAATAATCGTTTTGTGTACCTAGCATGTGAGTTGGTGTATATTTGTTACGAATGCAGTGCGAGGGCCGCGGTGCCAGCGGTTCAGAGTGGAGCCGGTTGACTTTGTTCAAAGCTTCTAATGACGCGCAAGGCTCTGGTTGCGGCACACCATACTCGTAGTTTTGGGTGGATACGACACCATGTGTACTCGGGGCTGCAAAACCGTTCAGGGCTGGCGCGGTAGGAGACGTGTACTCTGGCGCCGCGGCTGCGAAGCCAGCGGCGTCTGGAGAGCGATCACGCTCGCGCTCGGCCAATAGCGCTGCTGCCGGAGCATTTAATGCCGGCTGGACAGATGCGATGAAGGGCGCATGCTCGCGCGCCGCGGCGCCGGCTGTAATACCGACGTCGCAAGCGCCAGGCGAGACCACACGCTCGCGTTCTGTGACCGGTGTTGGGCTGACACCACCGGGCAGTTGTAGCGCAGGAGAATGCAGCATCACACCATACTCATAGTTTTGGGTGGATACGACACCACGTGCACTCGGGGCTGCAAAACCATTCAGGGCCGGCGCTGTAGGAGACGTGTACTCTGGCGCCGCGGCTGCCAAGCCAGCGGCGTCTGGAGAGCGTTCACGCTCGCGCTCGGCCAATAGCGCTGCTGCCGGTGCATTTAATGCCGGCTGGACAGATGCGATGAAGGGCGCATGCTCGCGCGCCGCGGCGCCGGCTGTAATACCGACGTCGCAAGCGCCAGGCGAGACCATACGCTCGCGTTCTGTGACCGGCGTTGGGTTGACACCACCCGGCAGTTGTAGCTCAGGAGAATGCAGTATCACACCATACTCATAGTTTTGGGTGGATACGACACCACGTGCACTCGGGGCTGCAAAACCATTCAGGGCCGGCGCTGTTGGAGACGTGTACTCTGGCGCCGCGGCTGCCAAGCCAGCGGCGTCTGGAGAGCGTTCACGCTCGCGCTCGGCCAATAGCGCTGCTGCCGGTGCATTTAATGCCGGCTGGACAGATGCGATGAAGGGCGCATGCTCGCGCGCCGCGGCGCCGGCTGTAATACCGACGTCGCAAGCGCCAGGCGAGACCACACGCTCGCGTTCTGTGACCGGCGTTGGGCTGACACCACCAGGCAGTTGTAGCGCAGGAGAATGCAGTGATGATGTAATCTGTCTCTCAGACAAAGATGTATTAGTATTCGCCACCCAATTACCTACTCTAGAGTTAGTACTAGATTGTGAACGAAAACTGGCGGCATCATCAAGCGCCGCTAATTCAGCCTGCAATTCTAAATTAGCTACGGCACGTTCACGCTCGGCGGCGGCGCGTTCACGCTCGGCGGCGGCGCGTTCACGTTCAGCGGCGGCACGTTCACGCTCAGCGTCTAAGTCGGCTAAGCGACGTGCGTGTAAGGCTTTCACAGCAAGTCGTTGAGCTTGTAGAGAGGCCGATGAACGATGTGAACCACGATGAGAAGCAGGTTTATTAATATTATTTAAAACGCCGGCGGATACCTCAGAAGGAGGAACATTTGAGTCCGTCGGGGCGCTTTGAGTTGCTGCCATACCTCTTGTCAAAACCATTTGAATAAATTTTTTGAAAATGAAAATTTTGAATATTTTATAGGAATCTGATAAATAGACCGGGAGAAGGACCAATGTTATTAATGGTTAGAGGATATGGCAGCAGCTAAATGAAATAATATTATAAGAGGAACTTACATGTATTTCGGAGTACGTTTCACTCAAGACTACAATTGTCAATATAAAAACAAAGAAGTATTAAAAAACAAATATATGAAATATACATCAAAAAGGTAAAAATATCTAAAAAGGTCTGTCGCCAACAGATACTAAAACATCAGTAATGCAATTTATATCATATAATTCAAACCCCTTTGAACTTGGTATCGCCTTAACGATATCCCATTCACTGCGGCTGACTCCACATTATTTGGAAATTATGATAGACAAACGCCTGAACAGCACAAACTAAATTGATGTAGTGTGCCTAAAGTTGAATCATTTCGTGTTTGCACTAAAAAAATCTTCAACAAAATTCTCAAAGAAGGCCGTGTACGGGCTGCTCACTCGTACAGCTTTCGATGTTAGATTGATTAGAGTTCTGCTTTGATGGTAAAGATGTTTATTTAAATATTGATATAAATGATTGTTATTGCTAATGTGGTGAGTTACACGTCTGCCGTGATGGAATACAAATCGTGAACTGATGTATAAAATTATAAAATAAATGAATAAACTAAATGTTGATGGCGCGGCAATTCGCTGATGAAGCAATATGTACGCCTGTATCGTACATGCTGCCGGGCCAGAGAGAAAACGGCAAACTAAGATGATGAAGATGATCTATTACTATATGATATGATCTATGCTAATACAAGGTGATATAACAGGCGATAAACATTTAATTTGTAATCTAATTTAATTTTTAAATGAGTCCAGGTTCCCTAAAGTCAAATCTGGTGAGAATGGGTGAAGTTGCTTTGTTGACAACGCATTGCGCGGATTTTGGTCCTTTATTCACACACGCGTATTGATTTTCACTCTCACTAATAGATCTCACATTCGATTGCTCTGCTTTTATAACCCGGCACTCAACACTACCACTAACACTTTCGATGACGTCGGTGCGAGGCACCCTCGCCGCTCGCCGTAAGCGCGCTCGGCGCACGCGCCAAGCGCACGCCATTCCTGCTATCAATGCTGCGCCCAGTAATAGGTAGGTAACCACATAATGATGAATGGCGTGGTAAGAGATGCTCTCAATTTCGGGGTGCTCCCCTTTTATCTGAGTGATCTGGCCGCCGATTTGTTCTAACTTTATTCGGTCATCTTTAAAATCTGTCTCTATCTTGCTTATAGGTAAGGATAAATTAATGACGTGATTGATCGGCGGAATTTCTATCGCCACGATGTCTGCCTGAGTGTGCATTTCGTGGAATTGCTCCTTATAAGAGTAGACAGTAAAGGTGTCGCCTTTCATAACACATTCTTGTCCGAGACTAATAATGCCGGCATTGTTTACTTGTTCTATAATAACTTGATGGCCGCATATGAGCCGCACGGTACATTGTTCACAACAAAAATATATGTAAGCGTTTTTATTGCTCAGCTGTTGCCATATGTTCGTACACACCCCCCTTTTATATTTACATTGTTCATCGTACTGATCTTTGCGACAAAAATTGTTGTCCGATTTCTTTTGATAAATTGGTGACGTAAGCGGACACAATCGTGTGTCGTCATCATACGGTACACATGAATGATATTCGTTTTCAGACATGCGTATATAAGTATCTCTTTGAATATTGATAGCTAGGTGGTCTGCGATCGGAGTAATAGTAATCATATTATTATCGATTTTTTGAGGAATCGGTATAGTCGCGTAAACTTCGTAGCTGTCTCTGCTGACGAGAGGAATTTTGATTTCAAAGATTAAGTAATCCTCGGTGACTCGAGCCTTAACCTTGAGCAGATGATATATTTTAATTAGGTCTGTTTGTATGTTGCTGATAGGTAATGCCAGTTCCTTGGACAGTTGGCCGGAAATGATACTTAGCTCCTCTCTCAATTGATTAGGTGTGATGAGATGTATATCAAATCTTCCATGATATATATCAGTGATGGTATCAAGTAGACTATTTTGAATGATTTTCAAGTGAGCTATTAAGCCGTTTGCTATAATTGCTGCCATAGTAAATTCGTTGATGTCTGCTTCTCTTTGAAGTTCTTCCTTCAGTGTGTTTGTCGCGGACTGGAGTCTGTTTAGATGTTGATTAAATACCTTATACTGTTTTTCCATGTTATCTTCGACTCGTTTTAAAAGATTGTACTGAGCTTCTACTACAGACGTTTGATTTCTCCATAGAGAGGCGATATGCTTTTGATTTGCTCGGATTAATTCAATGTCGTTTTGATATTGATCAGCGAAGCTCTGATCTAAGATGCCAAACAGACTATTCGCTACGTAGCCTATACCGTTGATCAGCCCTCGACGCAAACGTGTATGCGCGCCAAACCGCTGACCAAGCAACATGTCGTTATAATGTTGCAATTCGGTGTAGTTGTGACGTAGTTGGAGAAGTATGATATTGCATTGAGTTGTTCCTTTAGCTCTTGAACAAATATCGTCCAGATGGGTGATATATTTGGTGTATAGATCTGTACTTTGCCAGTACGGTGCCATATCGTAGTATACAATCAGGTTCCAGTGATCGCGAACCAAGTACATGTTAGAAATTTTGTCAAAATAGAGGGTTTGATTAGCCTTTAAACTTGTTATGTTATATGGAGACATGGCGTTGACTGATGAAACTAGCATGCTCAATAGCATAATCGTCATAGTATATAAGTTAAGCGGTCGCCTACGTTTTCTTATAGGGCGCTGCTCGATCTCTGTAGATGATTCGTCGTGGATGTCGCTATTGGTATTATTTTTCTGCTGATCGTGCTTTGCTTTGTCGCTTCTCAGAAGTGGTGATAATCTTGTAATTGGTCTTTTGATATTCCCATTTTTCGTTTTCACGGTGACTACTCTGACGAGGCCGTCTGCGCCGGGATGGACGTCCACGACCTTGCCCATAGCCCACTTCCCTGCGGGTAGATTGGTGTCATGTATGAGCACCACATCATCTACTTTCATATTTGCTTGCTGCTTTTGCCACTTGCTTCTAGTATTTAATTGGGTTAAATACTCTGCATTCCATCGCTTCCATATATCTCCGAAGATTTTTTGAGTGAGTTGCCACCTAGTGCGTTGATCTCGTTCGGTTTCTATGATGTTCAAAACCGGACCACTAGCTAAGAAGTGCGATGGAGTAAGGTACTCTAGGTCTTCCGAATCTTCCGTTAATGCGCAAAGGGGTCTGGAGTTCAGGCATGCTTCCAGTTGCGTCAGGAGAGTGGAGAACTCCTCATATGTTAGTTTTTGTTCTCCAATAACGCGTTTGAGGTGATACTTGAGGCTTTTCACTGCAGCCTCCCAGAGCCCTCCAGCACTAGCCCAGGTTGGTGCTATAAAGTGCCACTCAATATTCATCATGCTGATTTCCGATAAAAAGTCTTCGTTGATAATTGCTGATAGATCGAGAAATTCCTTTTGTAGGATGTTATTTGCTCCGACAAAGTTAGATCCGTTATCACTATAGATGTGTCTCGGTGTACCTCGCCTTGCTGACATTCGACGAAGTGCGGCGAGAAATGCTGACGATGTAAGGTCGGACACTAATTCGAGATGAACTGCCTTAGTCACCATACAAACAAAGACAGCTACATATCCCTTTGTGCTTTTAACTCCACGGCCTTTGCTTGATTTTACGTTTACGAACCCGGTGTAGTCAACGCCAGTTTTGAAAAAACATCGTGTCGGTGACGTCACTCTTGCTTCCGGAAGTACACCCATTGCTTGATGTAAGTAAGTTGGATTATGTCTCCTACACTTGATACAGGTAAGTAACCGCTTTTTTACTGCTCTGTTTCCACCTAGGATCCAATACTGCTGACGTAGGAGTGCTAGAGTAACTCTCGCGCCGCCGTGAAAGGTAAGTTTGTGTGCGTGATCAATTAATAAGTCTGTTATATGACTGCTATGGGGTATAATGATGGGGTGTATCATATTCTGGCTGATATTCGCATTTTTTAATCTGCCGCCAACCCTCAGAAGTCCATCCTTGTCTAAAAAGGGATTTAGAGGCAGTAATTTGCTCTTGGAGTGAACTTGCTTGTTGTTTTTTATCTCATCAATCTCCTTTGCAAATTCAATTTGCTGTAAGTACTTAACTATAAACCCTTTTGTCCGTCTCAGCTCATTTATAGTTAGGTACGGACAAGTACAGCGGTCGCGGGACCCGGCGCGTAATATCCATGCGAGTATTCGTGTTACACGTGCCCAGCTGCTATTTGATTTTATGAGGCGATCAATGATGTCATCACTTGAGTATGACGTCGTGATAGCGACGTTTGCTTGTTTAAATGGCTGAGTTCTTTTCAGTTCTTCGTTTGTGTTGAAGATCGGAGGTGGTTTATGATCCATAGACGATGCTAGCCAAGAGGGCCCATTCCACCATAATGGATGATGTTTTAGTTGTTCCGCTGATACGCCGCGGCTTGCACAATCAGCTGGATTTTCGGCCGATTTTACGTAGCGCCAATGTGTCGCCGGAATTATTTTAACGATTTTGCTGACGCGGTTGGCTACGAAAGAGCGCCAACGATTCGCGTCGCCTTGTAACCAACCTAATACCGCGGTTGAGTCACACCAGCCGTAGGTAGTAATATTATGATCTTTCATACATGTATGTACTTTCTCCATAAGCTTAGTCAACAAAAGCGCTCCACTCAATTCTAGCCGAGGCAATGATACATTTTTCTTTGGTGAAACAAGACGAGCTTTTGCTGCAACTAATATTATGGACGAATGCTGATCTTTTTTGTTGATCTTGCAGTATATAACGCAAGAATATGCCTTGATAGAGGCGTCGCAGAACCCGTGAAGGGTGATGTCTTCGCCCTCCCCGGTTTCTAACCACCTTGGGACTTGAATATTGTTGATGTTTTTCAAGTCGGCTTTGATTTTGTTCCACTCCGTGTTTATATTATCCGGGAGTTTGTGATCCCATCCTAATTCGTCGTGAAGCCAAACGGTTTGAAACAAAATTTTAAGTTTCGTGGACACCGGTGAAAGCCAGCCGAGGGGATCAAATAACTTTGATATATCCGACAATAATTCCCTCTTTGTTGAGTGCTTCGCCGATGTATCGATTTTCAGCTCGAATTCAAACTGATCACTCTGAGGCGACCAGCGTAACCCTAACGTCTTCGTTGATTGTTGATGCTTAAAATCGAATGCTTTTTGATTTTGTTGTGCTGTACTCCTATCTTCTAGCAGCTCTAGCTTGTTAGAAGACCACTTGCGAAGATTAAATCCTCCTAATTTGAGCAGAGCTATTAAATCAGATTGCAGCTGCTTTGCTGATTGAAGACTGTGGCTGCCACTAAGGAGGTCGTCCATGTAGAACTGTTCTTCTAAGACCTTAGCAGCGGGGCTCTTGGGGAACTTATGACCCTCGTCGCTTGCTAGTTGCTTGAGTGTCATCATGGCTAAGAATGGCGCTGCTTTTGTGCCATAAGTAACGGTTGCTAGTTGATATTCCCTTAAAGTCTCCATAGGAAAATTTCTCCATATGATTTTCTGTAAATGCTGATCTCTGCTATCGAGAAGAATTTGTCGAAACATCTTCTCGATATCTGCTGTAAGTGCATACTGATATGTTCGCCATTGTAATATTAATTGTAATAAATCTTGCTGGAGGTTTGGGCCACAGTACATAACGTCATTTAGACTGTACCCGCTCGATGTTTTCGATGATGCATTAAAAACTACTCGTAATGCGGTCGTAGTGGAGTCGGGTTTTTGTATAGGATGGTGCGGCAAATAATTGCTAGGTAATAGTTTTCCATCGGAAATGTGCATGTGACCTAATTCAATATATTCGGATATGAATGATTTATAATTATCCGCAACACTAGAATGGTTTTGAAATTTCTTTTCCAATTGATAAAATTGTGCCACAGCTTTCTTTTTGGAATCCCCCAATTTTTCTTCAGCGTTCTTATGTAAAGGTAACCTCACGACATATCTGCCCTGTTCATTTCGTGTTGTTGATGTTTGGTAATGCTGCAAACATTGTAATTCTTCTTCCGACGTGCTAGAGCTTTCTTCAATATCTTCGATACTCCAAAACCTCTGAAGGTCTGCTACATTATTCATGATGACGTTGCACTGGAAGGACTTTAATTTCCCACATAAGAACCAACCCAAACGGGATTGCTGGGCTATAGGAAGTGACTCGTCTTCTTTTATAATGCCACTCATGATGATAGAAGAATATACATCAGCGCCTAATAGTACATCAATGGGGCGACTGATGTGAAAGTCAGGGTCGGCCAACTGAATAGATTCCAAAAATTGCCATGACGGTTTTGGAAATGAGTAGTTCGGTAGATTGTTTACAAGATTCCGCATAATAAAAACGTCAGTTGTAAAGGTATATTCGCTGTTAGTAGATTGACATGTTATATTTATTACGCCTTTACAATTGTTACTCTTTGATCCGATGCCGAATATCGTACCCTTGCAACGCTGGCGTGGTAAACCTAAGATTTGAGCTCCATTTTCCGTAATAAATGATGTTTGCGACCCTTGATCGATCAGAGCCCTCAACACGTGATATGATCCATCCGCCTTTTGTATCTTGATTTGAGCTGTTGCTAATAAGACTTCTGCTAAACTTGATGATGAGCAGTGATCGGATAATCGGGCGCTAATATACCTAAACTTCATTTTTATTCCCACAAAAGAATAATACGGACATGCCTTTTAGAACCCCGGATCCCGGAGTCGTTTGAAATTCCTGAGATTGCTAAAAATGTTACCTGCATACATAATATAGTTAGAACTTGTTGTGAAAATGATATATTTACATTGAATAATGCTTACATACCCTCTCGTACTTTCAAGACGGCTGTTCCTTGTTAAACTCTTATTGTATTTTTTTTTTCAGATTTAAAAAGCCGATTCTAATGAAACTTTTAATTTACAATAAAAGTTTTTATGAAAACTGGTTTCGTAACAGGCCAGCAACTTAAACTACTTATGGAATTGAAATAATTGTAATTTTATGTGTAGCACCATTTATTTTCGTACAAAAAGCAAATTATAATTATAAAATCTTTCACAAAAAATATGATTACTTATTAATCCCGGATTACTTATTAATTCAGGAAGGAATATCCATATTATTCTTTCAAGGAAAGAAGTTTAGGTATATAAGCGCCCGATTATCCGATCACTGATGATGAGTCACGTGTCACATGAGTCACGTGTTTCCGAGATTCTGTTTCGGAGGTTGTGGGCTTTACGAACGCCTGATGGAGTAAAGTATTGTGACGACTCTCGCATTCACGACATCTTTTTTCTGAAAAACATGCGACCCCATTATGGTTGTACAAACAATTTATGCATAGTTTCAATTTCGCAACCATATTTTTCCGTTCAATCGGTTGTAACTTGAGAAAATCGCTGCATGCAAATAATTTATGAATTTGATTGCACATCGGACATATAGGTTTTATTACTGATTGCGTAAATGACCTACTTGACATGTTATTTTTATTGTTGCTGAATGATTTAAATGATGGAAGTTTTTTATAACTTGATGATGATGGTTCTTGATGCGGAGTAACAGGTTTTGACGGCTCCTGTTTACGTTTCGATGCTTCCAGAGAGGTAAATTTGTTTTCCAAAAATCCTAAGAAATCATTCAAGGTTGGTAGGTCCCTAGGATTTTCTAATGATTGTATATACTCGTTGTGAGTCTCGGCGTCTAACTTCTGTGCCAAGATATGAACAATTAGTGGGTCCCAGGTTGATATGTCGACGTTCAAGTTTTTGATGGCATATAAACATTCTTTCGTTGTATCGTGCATTTTCTTGATATGTGACGCTAACTGATGCTGAATGTTTGGTAGACTCATAAGAATATTGACATGTGAAGAAAATATTAATTTGATGTTGTTGTACCTGTGGTTTAAGATTTCCCAACAAGTCTGATAGTTTTCCGACGTGATATGTAAATGCTGGACTAATTTTTCCGCTTCTCCTCTCAGTTTGCTCTTTAAGAATTGCATTTTTTGTGCATCTGATAAAGACCGATTACTGTGAATAGACTCGTTAAAGAGGTCCTTAAATGAAATCCAGTTATAGTAGTTGCCCAGGAAACAAGGAATATCCAGCTGTGGGGTGGACCTTTCCCGATGTCGGGCCGACCCTATTTTGATATTGAGATCCTTTTTCGTTGAATTGAAGAGAGTTTCGTATTTTAAAAAGGTTTGCTCATATTCTGAATTCGCTACAACTGTTTCGCTGTCGATTTCCCAATGTAATGAATCTATAACAGACCACCTAGACTGAATATTTTTTAGAGTATCTTCGATTTCCCACTTCTCGGTTAGTTGGTTAAGATCAATGCTAGAAATAGTATGATGAAATGCTCTAAAATTACTGTTTTGCTTACGCCACATATCCTCTATCTTACTGTTCGTACTCTTTTCTGCGGTTGTAGGAAATGAAGTAGAGGGAGGTGGAAGATTTTGTTTATCTCGTGCGCTAGGTGTTGGAGGCTGGTTCTCCTGGACAGGAAATTGGAAGCTAGCGGGCTTTATAACTAATGGCGACTTAGGTTTTTCTTCCTGAGTCAAAGATTTCTGTATATAGGTTTTTGCGTCATCATAATATTTAAATGCTTTTTGATAATAATCAGCTGTAAAATACTCGAGAGTTTTATCCTCCGAGGTTGCTAATATTTTATGATTGTTTTCAAACTCGGTCCAATAGTTATCCAAGGTGGACAACTTTCTTTTAATAGCATCCGGAGTTTTCCTATCCTTACCATCTTTTTTAAAATTACTGAGTAGAGTTTTGATTGCTTCTAGGATTTGAATTTGATTTGCAACAAAATCTTCCATATTGTCCTCTTCGCAAATTTTATGCAAAGCGAAAAAAAAGGAAAGATCTTACTTGATTGCTGTGTGCGGCTTAACTGCTGTGTCAAGTCGCTGCTTGTGGTCTGACTGCTGTGTCAAACTGCTACTGGAACCGATGAAGGCTGCTGCTCACTAATTCAGAACACCAAACTGTTGCTGTTTTGACACTATAGGTTGCTGTCCTGATTTGACGGTATCACTTACTAACTCGCGAACAAGAGTCCCGATTGCTTACAAAACGATCACTCGCGATATTTTCTAATAATCCCGTCTTTCAGTAGACTCGAAGGACCATAAAGATGTACGGGCTGCTCACTCGTACAGCTTTCGATGTTAGATTGATTAGAGTTCTGCTTTGATGGTAAAGATGTTTATTTAAATATTGATATAAATGATTGTTATTGCTAATGTGGTGAGTTACACGTCTGCCGTGATGGAATACAAATCGTGAACTGATGTATAAAATTATAAAATAAATGAATAAACTAAATGTTGATGGCGCGGCAATTCGCTGATGAAGCAATATGTACGCCTGTATCGTACAGGCCGTTCTGATGGAATATCACGGGTATGTATCGTCAGTTTAACCCCCGGGACAGCAATGTGCTTCACTGTTCATTGCCTTTTTGGAGGTCGCCGCTGTTAATTCTGGCTACACAGGAGACACAGTGATGGGTATGAGTGGTGAGCCTGTCCTGATAAAAATATATATATTATAATCGAGCAATATGTAACGCTCTATACATGGACAGTAGCAAATCTGTTTCAAAAAATAAAAGTGTTGCCGCTAAATTGTTTGTGTATTAGAAATGTCTGCCTGTTTGCGAGAAAACAGCGTGACTTATTTAAGGAGTACAACAAATTTGCATCCATGTCAAAAAAGAGGAAAATATAAAAATCAATTTGAGAAATCTATCAGATATTGTATACGTTTACAATATGTGCATAGTTCTATGCAATAAACTCAACAACAATTTGAAAATGTTAAATTATAGACGTTTTAAGACAGAATTGACAAATATGTTATTAAAAAAATGGTTTAATTGTGTTCATGAATTTCTATATAACAAAGACATCAACACACCGATGAGTGTGCGATTTGACATAATTGGAACAATGTGGAGAATGATTTGAATCCATTCATTTTAAATTAAACGATTAAATGATTGGTTTCAGTATTTTTTTGCATACAAGTACGCATCTACTTCTATTGTGCCTCTATATAACACAATAAGCGGTCGGAGTGAATGTCAAAGAAGGAGGGAGATACACTCACGTATACATAACAAAATATTTAGGATCTGAAGTCACTTTACGTAAAAGGACTACATGCACTTTATGTTTTCATAACGGTAAAACAACGTTACTGGCATTTAATGATAACACGTATTTTAAATCATTGTACGATGGACTTAATTCAAATAAATGCGTACCTAATAAAAATAATACAAAAAATATTTTGAAAGCATTCGCACAATTCGTCATCTGTTATGGTGAGCTGAGAACAATGGCTGAGAAGCTCAAATTACAGATACAAATGGAAGTATCATTTCATAATACAGGATGTATTTTTATTTTATGATGTTGACACTTCCATCAATTATAAATTACGTTCACACTTTAATCGAACATGCAATGACAATATAATTAGTCGAATCTCTTGGAATGCATTAATCCTTTCATTCGTTCATTACCAACCGTCTGGACCTCAACGGGTTAAAAATCATTGTCAGTGAATTGAAAATCAAAATAAAGATATGCTCTTTAAAGTAAAGATTCAGATATACGCCGTTACAATGATGCAGTTCAAACTGATGTAGCAGTAACATTTTGGGTAACCCATAGAATTATGACGTATACATCTCATAGTTTGCGTAATGAAACAAAATTCAAAAATACATACGTGCAATAATTTATTGCTCATACTCCTTGGCAAAAGAACCTTAAGTACATTCAAATTAAAAATTAGGTAAAAATTCATTTAATTTTGAATGTCGAATTTTGCGCCACTGGGTGACCGCTGGTATGTACTTAATATTCACAGTATACCCACTCTATGCTTTGTTTGTTTGTATGCTTTATTGAGTTACTGCATATAAAAAGAGAAAAAGTAACGAACTGTGCATTATGCAGATTTTTTATGAAGAGGTTGATTTGTGCCTGCAATAAGTAAATCTTTTATAGTCCGTTTTTGAGACATATAAACATTTTTCATCTCCATTTTTAAGATTAACAATTTTCTTTAAATATATTTGTATCATTTTTTTGTTTTCATTACTGTTTTAATTATCGAATGACCTACAATTAAGCAATAGTTAGCAAAATGCTATCCCAACATTAAACTTGTGGGTGGTTTATATAACCTAATTAATCACGATTTTATAGGCGTCCGGATGCGTAACAGGCTTTTAACTTGAATTATGGCCTAGAGTTTGATTACCCTAATGCGATAATCAAGTAATTTAGTAGAATTTCCATTAAAACGTCGTCGGCAATGCAGGATACATACAATGCGACAAATTCCCATACTAGCAAGTGCCAATGCGACAAAGAGCCACATTAGCGAACCTCTTAATTCAAATTCAATATTTATTCATCAGCCAAGTGTTAGATAACAGGTTAAAATTAATGTGATTTTATTTTCCATTTAGCTACCCTTTGCGAGTGTTGTAAACTTGAAACTTATCACAGTTCATGAAATAAACTTTTTGCTATTAGTTGAACTAATTATCATTATACAAATTTCATTGAATATTACTCTGTGCACCACAAAAATTATAACTCGAAATTATATTCTTAGAAATTACAAACCGTAGAAGAACCACATGCTGTCTTAATCAGCTCTAAGTAACCTTTACACACGCTGCAGTGCCTTGGGAAAATTGCCGCAGATAGTTAATTTCTTAAATTATGAGTTGCTGGAAAATAAGCCGTAATTTTCAGAGAAGTTTTATTCCAGCAACTCGTACGCGACTATTGCGACTCCAACGATTAAAGATGCCACCGAGGACAAGCGGTGCGGTTATAGAAGAAAGCTGTTGGCCTCATATAGAAGAATTACTCGGAAGATAACTCCT
The DNA here is from genome assembly GCA_947507595.1 of Pyralis farinalis. Lineage (NCBI taxonomy): Eukaryota > Metazoa > Arthropoda > Insecta > Lepidoptera > Pyralidae > Pyralis > Pyralis farinalis. The sequence continues at coordinate 25,340,079 of OX382267.1, forward strand.
TGTAAAACAGGAACACGCCAACGTAGGTAAATTCTCTCCTTGAACTTTATATCTTAATGTGAGTTTGTGTTAGCATCGTCAATCAAACTCGCAGCTCGTGCAGTGAATCGCAAGTTCCTGGTCTATTCTTGAATAAACTGCGCTAGACATCTTGTTACTGATAATCCCAATGCTCTTGGCGATGATTTAAGAAGCGGGCTCTTAAATAGAGATTTTCTTAACGATGAATACGCAGACTTTAAAAGAGGTAGAGCGCATCAATGCAGCTTACAGATATCCGCATTTAAATAGCAATTCGGTCGCCAGTTATTTGAGAAGTCATTAAGCGGATAGCGGGAGGACCGACGGTTATCGAACGGCCACGAAAGGTGTGGGCACAGAAGGCTGGCGCGGCGGTCAGAGTGACCGGTGAAACGGCTGACCGCTGGCTGCCCGCGGATCAGTAGGGTGCCCGAAGCCGAGAATTATATAATCTCCGCCCCGGCAGACTGAACTACCAATTCGGGTAAAATCCCTGTTGCAGTGACCGTGCCGAAGAAAGAGACCGGAGTGGACCCGGCTGCAGCAGGGGGGAACCGGAAACCTGCCGCCCGCCGTGCCAGCAAATCCCTTTTTGTCCTCTACTCTGTCGGCTCAGCGACTTCTCATTTTTAAAGAACCTCGACATGAAATATGTCTAAAGAAAAGAACGGAGAACGGAAAATTACAGCGGCTACCCGTTTCACAATAAATAGGGTTTTTAGGGACTTCAGTCCAACATTAATACACTGGAGACCGCTCGGCCAACCCTTCATTTCCTCACGGAGACACAAATATCCTGCTGGCCGGCACATCTTACGTACATTACCCTGGGTACAAACTCGAACACTTATTTGTAAGTACGTTGTGCCGGGGTATGCATGTTCATTCAGGGGTTCGTTCTTAGACCACGGCGTGTGCTAATGGGAGTTCGGATGTATATGTTTTGAAACGCGAACTTAATTCTGCCTTGATAGCCAGTAAGAGAGTAATGTAACCGTACACTATCGTGTTGTTTACAGTGTTAGTAAGAGGTAAATGGACGGGGGACAAACACACATATGTTTATTTTAAATTTGGTGAATGATAACTATATGTATAGTTGTTATAGCCACGCTTTCGACAATTTTACGCTTATAGGTAGAAGCCTAATAAATTAACAAATTTGTTTGGGCCGCTCATTTTGCTTGATAAAAAAAAACTAGTGGCTTAAAAGCAGATAGAGAGTTCACGCGGGAGGTTAGTTCGGGTCAAACGATGAAGGAATCGGGAGTGGGAGTTCTCCCGGAACTAGAGTCTCGAAAGATCGATAGGAAGATGTAGTGTGTTTACGGTCGGGCGTTGTGATACGCAGTTTTGTGGAACAATTAATGATTTAACAACAGATTCGGTAATGAGTTTCGCGTAAGTCTTAGTGAGAGTCAAGTTTTATAGTAAATTTTATACCGGTTAACATTATGTGGTTCGTTAACACTAGGACACTAGGACTACATTGGTCTTAGATTTCCTATATTGGATATTTTGTCTGATAAGAGTATTAGGTGCAGAGCTGTTGACCTTAAATAATTAGGTAATAATTCCTTTTTCTATTTTGGTACATTAAAATTGTAGTACACGTAATTATTTAATATGTGCTTGGTTTGAAATAGTGGTATGCGTGTGCCTTGAATGAATAAAATTATTAGGAGTACTTAGTAAATTTTCGGTAGCCGTATATTTTAATATTTTCATATGTTCGAGTAGTTTAAAACCTGGAAAGACACACTACACAATACAACAATGATGAAGTATCATAATATTCTGACTCTTAAATTAGTGATTATTACGGCCTGAAAATTCATTGACACGTATTTCTCATAAAACTTCTCGAGCTCCGGGGGATTAGTAGAGCTTACAGGAGCATATGCTGCAACCAAAAATACTCGCGTAATTTCCAGTTTTATTTTAACCCAGAAAAGTCTTGGGCCTGCCAAATCATAATTTTTCACACTTATGTTACTTTTCTTTTTTATTTTCTTATAAAAAAAGAAAACCCACAACGAAAAAGTTGCGCAATATTTATTCAATGTTGAGTGTTGTAAACTATTAATTGAAAATGTCAATTTTTTAAAAGTTATGAATATTCCACTTGAAATTAAAACGGAGTTTTGACGAAAACTGACCTAGAAGATCGCGACTTTATCGGCGACCGTCAATACGGTTTCCGTCAACGTCGCCCAACTGGTGATCTTCTAGTGTATCTTACACACCGCTGGGCTTTGGCCATAGAGAGTCAAGGTGAGGCTACATTGGCTGTAGCCTAGATATGGCGAAGGCGTTCGGCGTAGCATGGATATAAATGCTGGCATCCCAAAGGGCTCTGTCCCCGGCGCTGTTTCTGCTGTACATCAATGACATGTTGTCAATCGACAGCATTCATTGTTATGCGGACGACAGCACCGGGGACACTTATTATACAGGCCGTGCTAGCAACGCTAGCAAGCGTTAGACTTGTGTCTGAAATAGAGTATACTTTGAATAAAGTACTTGACTGAGGGCGATGGAACTTGGTGCAATTCAACTCTACTAAAACACAAGTCTGCGCGTTCACCGCTAAGATAACCCCGTTTACTGTAGTTCCCCAATTCTAGAACACGCCACTCATCATTATCAAGAGTATTGGGATTCTCGGTGTCGAGATCTCCAGCAATGATATTATATATGTCCCAAGTCAGACCGCATATGGAGTACTGTAGCCGCCTTTGGGCAGGAGCACCTAGATACCAGCTAGGACCTTGTGACTCGGTGCAAAACCAAGCTGTGAGGATCATCGTTAATCCTAAACTCACACACGGTATTGAGCGCTTGAGAAGAGACTTTGCCTCCCTTTACGTGTTTTACCGATCGAGTGTATAATGCGTTGTATTCTGATGAGTTGTTCAACATTATACCAACAGCTTCGTTTTATAATACAGCTCGCTGACGGCTGGGAGTTCACCCTCATAATAGAACCGCAATGGTCACGTTCTGTGCGGTTCCTGAGAAGTTTTATACCAAGGACTAACTCTCTGCCGATGTTTTCCCATGGGACTACAGCACGGGGTTCAAGAAAGGCGTGAAGAGATTCTTATAGGGTCGGGTACTCAAGAATGACTCCCCTGATGTCAATGTCTGTGTTGCAAATAACCATAGGCTGCAGTAACTGCTTACCATCAGGCAGGCCGTACGCTTATTTGCCACCTTAGTGGTATAAAAAAATAGACATGATCTTCATGGAGTTGAATTGTTCAACTAAGTTCGACCGCCTCCAGTCGGCTACTTTAGTCAAAGTACTCCCATTGATACTCAAAGAGTAATCTCCTCGATATAACGCCATCGTCATATCTAGGCTTATGCCTCACCTTGACTCGAGCGTTAAAGCCCAACAGTAGAAGACAAAAAGGCACTTTACTACAGTATATAATTCAGGAGCATAAGGTTTACCACTCCCGCCGGACACCTCGTTGAATGATTGAGAATTGTCTTACCAAAGTATGGTTCGAAACCCCTAACTTGAAAGTGCATGACTTAGAGACTGTGTCACCTCAGACTCTAGGTCAACGAATCAAATCTTCCATCAGCATAAAGTACAAAAGGACAAGCTTTCTGGTGAGACTCTATCTCTTATGACGATGTGACGTAAGGAAACTACGTCTGTAAAAGCTTCTAAACTAAATCTAATGGCAGATACGGGGCGACTATGGCATTTGTACTAATAATCGAATTGCTCTAGTATGCCACAAAGGGCTAAAAGACCTTACTCGGTCTTCGAAACCACCGCGTCCGTCAACACTCAAACGGAAGGATGCGGCTTTGAAGCCAGACATCTTTGCCGAAATAGATAATTTTTATAGCATCGTCTCATGCGAAGGCTTGCCTATCTGCTTGACTGCAGCCAAGCCAGCGGCCAGTTTCAGTGGATGCAAGCCATCCAGTTTTCATTAACGTTAACTTTGTATGGACGACATTATAATATTATACTTATTATTATACATTATACTTTGCGACAAGCCAAATATCTCCTGAGTACATGCTTCCGGTCCGGATGGCCTTTGTGAACCAAATAACCATCTACTTTTTCGAAATCGTGTCTGTTCTGGAACGGAACTTTTCAAGACTAATAGTCTAAGCTCAACCAGTAGCAGCAAGAAGTGCACCATTCGGACGTAATTATTCATAAACTGTTCATAACTACATTCAAGGACGTATTCAAATACTGGAAAGCATCGGACATAAATATAAACAGTGATTGTATCTCTAATCTTCGGTTTGCACACGAAGTGATCATAATGGTTGAAACCCTGCCGGAAGTGCAATGATCCTAATACTGCTTCTTGAGAGGTTGGTAGGGATAAACTATGACAAGACAAAATTTATGTGCAATGAATTCACCATCATTACGTTATAGTAGAGAATGCGTTGATTGAAATGATTGGTAACGTGTTGGGACCATTACTATTCCTAGCATAAGTGAATGAAGTTCCAGATATGACATCCCACTTAAGTATTATGTTTGCAGATGATCCTACAGTTCTCAGTTACAGATGGATCTATGACTGAAATAAACAGCCAGTAGTAGCTCAATAAGAAATGCACAGAATTGCCTATGATAGCATTAAGGAAGACAATATATTTAAAAATGTCTAAGTGATAATAATGATATTATAATGACATGATTATCATTCGTGGTCGTGAAACTTAGTTTCCTATAATAAATGTGATCGCTACTGGTTTACCTCCCGTATTTATCACATAAAACCAAGTTTCATGACTACACCCGTAAATAACATAACAGACGAACTCTAGTCAAACCCAGTTGCGGTCAATTCCCCAAACGCTTAAAGTAATTAAAGTTCCGAGTGCTACAGCTGTTTCAACGGAATTCCACGCAATTCCTGAACATCAATCATGCATAGTGGGATAGCGTTCATATGCGATGAGGTGTTTGCAACACTGTTTTTAACGTCGCCATACCGTACGTGTGAAAACCCCTGCTAGCCACGAAAATAAATAAAGCTATGCTTGGTACTGCCGGTAAATTCAAAGAATAATTAAGTATTTCCAGATAAATTATATATTATTGTGATATCTAGTCCGGCGTTAAGGGAAGGTGTAGTGTACAGCAACTATTAACTTGGGCGTATATATTTTTAGTAAATATATACTATACTCAGATGATAAAAAACAGATATATTCATGCACTAAAATATTGGACCTTTGCGCAAGTCCTAAAGAGCCAAATAATAACACTCTGATGACTCTGTTTTCAGCTACTGCGAGTGGATGCGGTTATAAAAAATCTCGTATGAAATATTGCGTATAAGCTCGTATGCTTATTTGCCACCCAGCGTCGTCTAAAAAAGTCGTCACTTAGATAATATGCTTCCAGAACAAGTTCAGTAAACTTCACAATGACATTTGATCATCAAAGCGAAAGAAATATTTTTTCGGGTTTTAAACGAGTACGTTTCAACTAAAGTTGAATGTAAAAATACATTTAATATTAATCGCAACTTATTGGGTGTATATAAACTGAAATCAAATGAAATTGTAATTACGCTCATAATACTGGCTGAGTTCGCTCACATAGAACGACTGCTACTCGTAAATTGGGCACAGTTTAATTTAATCACTATTGTCTTACTATTGGTTTAAGTTTTGGTAATATTAAGTTTTGTATAATAGCGTAATTTATTACATTCTGAAAATGCACTATGGACCTGATATTCATATCTTGAGGCGTGGTTATGGTTTTTCTTCGTTGTGTGGGAAAATGCCAACAACATGTCAGTGTAATCGAACATGCTTAGACAATGTCGTTTGCAGCCTATTTGTGTTTATCTCTCTCGAGCTTCTTCGTGATTGGAGAGTAAAATCATCAATCTCGGCTGTATCGATAGAAGATATTGTTAAGCTATCGGTATGTCAGTGGCCGGCGGCTTGAAAACACTACCCTTCGTAAATCCGGTGCTGGGAAGCTTAGTGGAATATACTCGAAGTCCCTTCGGTTGAAGGGTGTCCAGTGTCCCTGAAGTAGAATGAGTATAGGTTCATCGTCCACGAGCATTTACTTTTACCTCATAACATGTTTGTTAAAACATCGGAAATTGTATCGAACAAAAAAAATTACAGTTCATATTGCTCATTTTCAGAAACACCGTTCCTATATGAAATCTATATGTTAGTCTGTGTGTGCGTGTCTGTCGTTTTTTTACGAATATCGAACGAATCGAATTTTGACTTTAGATTCAGATTCAGCATAAAAAAGTAGAATAGGAATGTTCAGGAACACCGTTCCTATCTCATACATACATATATATATATATAGGAACATGGTGAAAATGGCCGACGAATAAAAAAAAAAGACATGATATATAATTGACGAGCCAGGTATTCCTCTGGCAATGTAAGCTTTTTATTTATATTTTTAGTTGAAAAATAATTACCAATTATAAATAGTAATTATACATATTTGTAATTATTATTTGCTCGACGGTTAGTATTATGCTCATTACTTAAATGGTATTAAATAACATGTATAATTCTAATGCGTTTGCTAATGTACACCCATTTAACGGGCATACTTCAGCAAAGTCATTATCGGTCTCACAGTACAGTGGAGTTAGCCACACTAATATATTGCTGGCCTAGCTATATTGTTGGTAGACATAATTTAAGTTATTGCTTTCCCTTATTAGTGACAGCGAAATATTTTGAATATTAAACATCGTAAGATTAGCACCATCCTTTGAGTCATTTAAATATCATTGCATTATCCTTTAGTATTGACTCGTGAGCTAACATGATGACCCATATGCTGAACCTCATGAAGAATTTGGAATAAGAATAACGCTAGTTTTAATACTTTTATTGTGCGGTACAAGCATGTTTTCTTTTTTTGTGTAATGTTCAGTGTAATATATTTATTTATGTACTTTTATAATCATCTGATTTTTTACCTACATGCAGTATTTTGAAAAAAAATTACATATTATTTCACTCTATGTTTCTTTTGTTTATTAAACAAAAGAAACATAGAGTGAAGTAATATGTTAATTTTTTCAGTGCAGTGATAGCAGTGTTAATGTTTCTTAATTTTCATTGAAACAGTGTGGAAGAAAAAAGTAAAAGTTTTTTACCCATGCCTGCCTCAATTTTGTTGGTCTGTTCTCATTTTCGAGTACTCATTCCCAAAACTGCTATTTTTTCTCTAGTCCAAAACAATGAATTTGTTATTTTGAGCAATGTAACAATATCGTAAGCAACAAGCTTCTAAGGTAACTAACGTCATTCTAATCAATAGTCGTACCTTTATTCACCAATAAACACAAGCACGATTCTGTTCAGATCTAACACAAGAAAACGGGACATCGGATTCAATATTGAATACAAGACGAGGGCAATATTTAAAAAACAAGAACGATTTTACATTTATGAAACATATAATATTCGAAATTCAAACAGTAATAATTGTGTCATTATAGTAATCAGCTTAACAATAATTCTACCAAATGAAACGTTGTCGTACAAAAGTTTGACAATCGTTATTTGTCAAAGTGAAAAATAGGTGTAATGATAGTAAAATAAACATACCTATATGTTTATTTTCCTATCATTGACTCTTAGAGACAAACAGCTGGTCTCATAATCTATGATACTTCTATACTTTTTCATAAAGCTTGACCTATTATGCCTACAGACCTACATGATAAGCCCTCAAAAACGTAAAATTTTTGAAATAATGGTGTTCATATTGCAAGGTAAGAAAACAAAAATCTTTACATTTTAAGTTACGACCTGTACTCTAGGGAGTTGTTATTTGGCTGCGGTTTTCTGTGAGGTGGAGGTACTTCCCCAGACGGACTGCTTTGATGCGCCCTACCTCTCTGAAAATATCCAGACCAAGACAAGCAGACATGTTCAGGCACACAAATGTTTGCCTTGTGTGGGAATCGAAACGACGAGCGTTGACATCACAATCGCGTCATTCACGACTGAGCCACCGAGCTCGTCAATATCTGTATTACCTACACTAAAATGTATGCTATTAATGCTGTTACAAGCCAATATTTGGTTCGGTACAAAAAAACTCTTCCGCGCATGAACTACCTATTTCGTCTTCTATGTCATTTCGTATCTGATTGTCTATTCTGTGAAGTGATTCAATGTTCTATTGTTTGTATAATTATTGCGAGTATGCCCACCTCGGCCTCGACAATGCTGACTACGGAAATTTGTACTAGATGTTCGATTTCGACATTGTCATGACGTCATTTGGTGTCGTGACGCGTGTGTAGTCGCGTGCCTATTGTTATAGTTACCGCACCCTCTAAATTCTACCTGATGACCTCCTAGACCATATGGGGTCTATACGGTCTACGAGCTACCGGATCTGATGATCTACCTCTACCCTGAAAATGTCTTCCACCTCTAGGGTTAAATGACATGATATGGGGGATGATGTTAGAAATAGAGTTGGTCTAAAAGAGAGCGTCGGTGTTAAAATAAGAAGAGGCATGCTCCGATGGTTCGGGCATGTAGAAAGAATGCAAGATGAAAGAATGACGAAGCAGATATACAATGCAAAAGTGGAAGGATGTAGGAGCCGGGGTAGGCCAAGACTTACCTACCATGACCAAATTGGTCATGTTCTATCAGAAGGTGATGTCAGGAGCCCTAGAAACCGGCATGCGTGCATGAGAAGAGCAATGAATGTTAAAGAAGCGAGTGAGATATGTAAGGTTCGAGTCACGTGGCGCTCGGTTCTCTCTGCCTACCCCGCAAGGGATTTGGCGTGAAGTTATAGTTATAGATAGATATGGGGGTTCGTTTTTGTACTAGCCTCATCCTCAGCTGCTCTTATCGCGTATTTCAACGATGTATAATTTCGAGTTGAAATGATAGTGCTTAGTTTTTGGCTACGTAACCCCTCGGAGAAACGTTTTATTGCGTTCTTCTCGTTAAGAGGATGCAAAACTTTATATACTCGTACATTACTATTCCCTTCGGAATGTGAAATAGTTAAATCAACAAATAAGTTTCTCATCACCAAACTTAAAGAGTTTGGTGATTTATACCCTTGTCTACAATTATGAAATTGCGACTTTAATGATGTATGTGACGTGCGTGTTAGTAAATGTATATGTATGTATGTCTTCAAGTAATGGGGTAATACTAGCGTAAAAAGGATTTAAACGCATCCGAGCACCGTTTGTTAGTCTACACTTAAGTACGAAGTTGATCAAAAGCAGTATACCGTCATCATTTAACATGGAGCTGTACAATTCAATTGCTTCTATTAATCTATTATTTCTATATAACCGTTTTCTTCTCATTCGGTTTTGGCAATAGGCTTACAGCTGTTTTTAAATGGAATTATTCCTCCACCATTGTTTGTTGTTTTATATCGTCGTGCAGGGAAATTGTCTCTTTCTTATATTTTAAAATTTGCTTATATACTTCTTTTATACTTGTGCTTCATAATAAACATTCTTTAGAAGTATTTATAGATAATGAACTCGATAAAGATTGGAGAGACTCAAACATTTTGGCTTCCAAAACCTTTTTTCGATCTTACTACCGATCGTCCTTTTGGATCCTAGTTAACAAAAGTTTTCACTATAGCTTTTAATTAATAAATATTCAATAGGTCTACTTCCGTTATCATATTCTACTTACAAATTGATGATACCTATACTATTATATATAAAAAAGGAACACATATGAAATTAAACATAAAATTAATACTATGCACTCACTATTAGGCTATGTTATTATCCGTAGCGCGGCGGAAACTCATGCGTGACATTATCTGCTCCATAGCTTGTCTTCTGAACTCATCTTTTACTCATTTGGTATGGAATCTTTTATAGGCGCAGCATAGTGTTGTTAAGACAGCCAGTAACATTTTTAACCAAGGCAACGTCTGTCCAGTCCACTAGTCTTTAATAATTTTCTTGATAATTTCTTAATAATTTATTGGATATAAAGGATTATTCATTCATCTTCGATTATTCAAATAAATTATGCAATGTTCGGAGTAAAAGATTATTTAATTTTTAATTACTCTACTGTCATGGAGATTCGTAGTTTTCAGTCTTATTGAACACGACAGATATTAATTTTGTTATCTTTACCGGCCGCTGATTGTGTAGATTTCGCCAATATAGCTATTTCAATTTATTTCAATAACGTTTGTCAATAAATAATTATATTTCCAACAATATTGAAAAAAAAAATACATTTCAAACAAATATCACCAAATTATCATGAAAACCTTTTTTTGTATAAATTAGGAGACTGTGGACTGAAGTTTATAAATGTTAATTAGAAGCAGCGGACGATATATCTCGACGAGCTTAAAAGTCTACTCTACTAATTAAGGCCTAAAACTCCAGCCCATAATCACCTAATTTTCTAGATTAAGTGTAATATTATCCAAGATCGAATAATATTACATTTAATATGGAGTATAAAAACTTTACTTAATAGTTGGGTAAAGTATACGAGGGTCATAATTGAGGTGATTTGTAAGCCCAAAATAAGGATCACCATAAAACGTTGTGACGTCGTGAAATAATTTGTAAGGCTATATAAAGTTATCCAATCTCGGTTGACTGACTACTCCGACCCCAGTTCTAAGAGTTCTAAGATTTATTGCCTGTTAACAACTTGATATGTTTAGTGCTTCTCTAATTCTGTTTATGGGATATAAAGTGTAGTTTTAAGTCAAGTTTAAAGTTTAGTTATGTGTTTTGGTTTCAGTTACGTTTTAAGAATGAATGACGCTTCCAAGATTCGTGTGATATATATTAGATTTATTTACTTTACTACATTTAATATCTAATAATATTAAAGTTGGCCGAAGTCGTGGTCTTCGAATCTTGGCATTTATGTTCCAATGCCAACACTACGACTGACCCCGCAAAAGAATAAAAATTTATAAAAATTATTAAATATACAAAATATAGACATTATATGTATATGTAAGATATTTTATATAACTAGTCTGGCAATAAATACCAATATTCAAGACACTTCAAAAGCGTGGTATCAGCCGTATGTTTGTATATCATACTATCGACAGAGATATCAACACTTCCTCTGTTGAAGACTATAAAAGATCGGGGCCACCGCGTGCTGTTAGAACTACAAAGACTGTTAATGCTGTTAATGCCAGAATCCGCGAAAATCCCATTAAGAAACTAAAATCTTATCCCGAGAAATGAACATTCCCGCTAGGACTCTGTCGCGTATAATAAAACAATACCTGAAGCTCGGCACTTATCGTCGATACAGGACATGTTCTAAATCCTACAGTTGAAAAGAATGGATTGATCAAAACGCCTTCTGTCCCGACACGTAGGTATCCCGTAGTTGTATAATATTAAAAGTAATCTACCCAGATTACTTATGTTATCTAATAGAGTTATGAAAAGACTGTTTTACTTTTGAATATCAGTCTAACAGGAAGATGCTGGTTATATTTGTTATTTTTTTAAGATAAGATTTTTTAATCATTCAATTCTGTTTCTTTCTGTAGCATTTTGCATCAAGTAAAATATTTATTTGTTTAATGGATTGTATGAATTATTAAGTACACCCCAGCAGGAAAATCAGACCACTGAAATCAGACACTTCACTGCCGAGCAAGTGATAATTACAAATATGAGCATCCGAAAACATGAATTTAATGGTACAGACCTGGATTCAAACCTAGAATCAATTGGTCAATAGGCCCTTTCTTTATCCACTATCTTTCGTTATTTTTAAACGTTAGATTATTAGCCTGTCATATATATATCTCATACATATATATATTTTTGTAAATAATGATGGAAATAGTTTAAAAAAAATAAGCTTACAAAGAGAAATAATTTGTATTCAACAATTACTTAAATGAGATCAAATTAAACCATTTAAAGATCTTTAAACAATCATTCTACAATGTTAAATATTTATTACTGACTTGCAAAACAATAAATTAAATAAAAGTAAAGAAAGGTTTCACCGGCGCAGCGATGTTGTCTTCACGACCGACGAGCAGCAAATGGGCTGTTCGGCGGTTTTCTCGGCTATTTATAGGCGGCGAGTTCGTTTGGCCGGAACGGAGGAGGGATGTTGCTTACACGGCCTCTCCTGACTGCGTGTCGTCCTCGACATGTGAGCTGCTAGTGGAATCACTGCGATGAGCAAAGTCTATTGTTGAAGCGTCGACTTCGGGGTCGATATTCAATATTGGCATAGAGGGACCTGCTACAGGAGCTGATGGTGCTGAAGGGGTTTCATTATCGTCCTCACCTTCATCTGAAAGGTGTATCACATTAAAAAAACTAGTTAACAGGGTTTAAGTAAATGCATTAAACCGTACACCAATATTCATCCCATCGACATTCACTTAATTTATACTTCGCCTCTCAATCCAACACTCAATTTCATGTATATAACCTCGCATTCGTCACAATAAAAAGTCAGAGACGTCTCTTAAAAAAAAATATACCCAAGCAAAGGACCTTCCTTTCACTGTGTTTCTTCTCTAGCTGATCAGCATAGCACCACGGTGGTCTTCAATCCGACAAACGGATCAATGCGATATACGCATCTTGCCTGACGACGAACGTTACAGGCCGCCTGACGACAAACGTAACAGGCCATAGGAGATCATTCCGACCAACCTATGCAGCCACTTGGGGCCCACCAAGTGCTGATGGCGACGAACGCCAGGGTGCAGCGACAAACGCCAAGGGCGACATACGCCAGAGTGACTAGTGGTTGCTAGCACCCGCACCCTACATTAAAAGTGAGTGTTCCTCATCAGTACAACTTACTCTCAAAGAATGCTGCACACGTCTCTGGGCACCACTCGCCCCGCCACGGTACCATGTATTGTGCTGCGGCCTGCGTCGTTTTGCCATAACCACCGCTCAGCAAACGAAGCACGTAACGACCACTCGGCAATGCTTTGACCACTTTGTATGGGCCACGCATACCGGAATCGAGCTTTCCTATAGACTGAGAAAATTTAATCACGAACACACAATCATTTATGTTAAAATGACGAGGCGGATGACGTCTTTGGTTCGCTCGCTCATCCTGCTTTATCTGATTGTCTTGTAATAACTGACGTGTTCGACTCCGGGTAATCTCCCGCAGAGCCTCTCGGTTTGGTGCTGAACCTTCAATAGCTACATCGCGCACCAACGCACGAATAACAGGCGTGGTAGTCTCTGTTCCTATGAGTAAAGTCAATGGTGAAGCTTGAGTAGTTTTCTGTTTCGTGATATTCAACACCAGTTGTAGCTTCCACAAGGTGTCTGGCCAGGAAGCGCCTTTGTGATTCACTTGTATGCGTAACATATTGAGGACAGTTCTCACATATCTTTCTACTTGACCGTTAGCATGGTGCATCTCCGGGGTTATATAGTGAAGATCGCATCCCAAGTCGTTAATCCAATTCGTGAACTCGCGGCATTCAAACATTCTCCCCTTATCTGTGACCATTAGTTTAGGTACTCCAAACAAGGATACGGCTTGCATCATGATTCGTTTGAGCTCTGTAGTATCTTGTCGGAGCATTGGATAAAGAAGAGAAAATTTCGAGAATGCGTCGACTATAAGGAGTACAAATTTGTATCCCTCAGACGCTGGGAGAGGACCAAGTGCATCTACATGCACCGTATGAAAAGGGATCGGTGGTTTTTCCCAAGAGGTAATGTTTTGTAATGGGGCGCGTGGAACTCGCTTATGCGAAATGCAAATTAAACAGTGACTTATGTACTTACTAACAAACTGCTTGAGGCCAGGGAACCAGAAATGTCTCAAAATTAAATCTAATGTCTTTTCAGAGCCGATATGTTCGTGTTCGTCATGGAACACTCTCAAAAGACTAAGCCGGTGGCCCTTGGGAATGTAGCACAATAGTCGCGATTGTTCACCAACTGGCGTGTACTTGTAAAACAGAACGTCGTTCTGAATCAGATACCGACTAGGATCGAGATTACCGTCGCAAAGTTTTTGAATAAGGTCTTGGGTCTCAGTATCAGCTGCCTGAGCTATTTGAGCCCAGTTACGGGGTCTACTAATCAGATTGACGTTGATTGCAGGATTACGACTCAAGTAGTCAGCATGTGGAATTAATACTCCCTTGCGATATTCGATAGTGAAATCGAAATCCTGAAGGTAGATCCACCACCGAGCAACGCGGGGCAGTAAGTCTTTCTTACGTTCTGTCGCTTTGAGAGCGTTACAATCAGTGACAATCAGAAACTTCAGGCCTACTAGATAGTGCCGAAAGCTCTGAAGTGCCTTTACAACGGCAAGGGTCTCGAGCTCATAAGAGTGATACTTGCTCTCAGCTCCGTGAGTCGCTCTACTAAAATACGCCACGACATGCTTCTTGCCATCAGAATGTGTCTGTATGAGAACCGCCCCGTAACCCGCACTGCTAGCATCAGTATGGAGTTCAGTATGAAGCCTAGGATCGAAGATGGCTAATATAGGTTCATCCGTCAAGTGTTTAATTAATTCTTGACGAATGGTCTCGCATTCAGCAGTCCAAACGAAGCTTGCATTCTTGCGAGTTAAGTGCGTAATAGGAGCAGTTTTCGTAGCATAATTCTTTATGTACCGTCTAAAATACCCGGCTAATCCGAGAAACTGCCGAACTTGTTTAATATTCTCGGGGGGCGATGTATTAATTAAATCTTTCACCTTTCGAGGACTCGGTCTAACCTGACCTCGGCTTACTACTCTGCCCAAATATTCTACTTCAGTTACTAGAAATGAACATTTACGCAGGTTGATAGAAAAACCGGCTTGAGTTAGGGTACCTAGTACTTTGCGTAACAATTCTATCCCTTCAGCGACCGTATTGCTTAAGAGAAGAACATCATCTACGTACACCAAAACATTACCCTCATTAATATGATCTCGTAAGGTGTCATTTATAATTCTTTGATAGACGATAGGTGAATTGGCTAAACCATAAGGCATTTTGACGTATTCGAAGTGGTCCTCGGGTGTAACAAAGCCAGTTAGATGAATACTGTCTTTGTTGAGGGGAATCTGGTGAAATCCAGTGGCCATATCGAGACTCGAAAAGTACTTATAACCGCCTAGCCTATCTATGTGATCATCTATTAATGGTAAAGGGTATCGATCTTTAACAGTTATCCTATTCAGTCCTCTAAAATCAACGCAAAGCCTATCTGAGCCGTCTCGCTTCTTTACTAGTATGATCGGGCTCGCGTAATCCGATCGAGACTTCCGAATGATGCCCTTTTCTAAAAGATCACTTGTTATTTCCCGAACCTTAAGTTTTTCTTGATAGGAAAGCTTGTAAGGCCGATATACTACTGGCGTAGAATTTGAAAGTTTTATTTCCATTTCACCTGTTTTGACAGTAGTTGCCGCGGTACCAGATATTAGAAAACCATCAAACTCTCGTATGACAGACATGAGTGATTCGTACTCATCACCCTGAAGGGGTGTATTTACTAAAAGCTGGTCATCTAACCGTACCGAACTGACTCGAACATAGGTTTCATCAGAACGAGTAAGATACTGTCTATCTTTAGTCCGTACGTAAGTGATTCCATCCCGATTAAGAACATCGGTACCTATTATAATCGGTGTGTTCATGTACGATGACGGAACCACCACTAAATCGACCTCGATAGATATATTGCGAAACTCCAGTGTGACGGTGACATAGGAGGTGGAAACTATTTCTCTGTCACTTAGACCCTTCAATACACAACGTTTCGGTTTAGGTTGACATGAAATGAATTTGAGCACGTCCGAAGAGATGAGAGATACACCGAGGGCACCGCTATCAATAAGGACGTCAATAGGTATTCCGTCTATTACCGCAGACATTACGTCATTGTTCGGCATGTCTGGCCGGTGAGAGCAAAGGTTAACATTACGATGATTACGAGTCTCTGATCGTGCTTTAGTGAAGCAAGCGTCCTCGGTATGTCCCTGCTTCTTACAAAATGTGCATGAGACACTTGTACTAGGTTGTGTATTGAAAGTTAGATTATGTTTAGGGCGTTTGCATTCACGGCTTATATGCCCGCGACGACCACAGTTAAAACATTTAGAGTCAGGGCGTGAATTGCGTGGAAATTGCTTTTTGGGGCCGCTTGTAATCCTGCTCTCTCGTCTCTCGCGGTTAGGCTTCGTGTAAATTGATAGAAAAGACACGAGGTTATCGGGAGTCAAGTCTGCATTAGCAGCAGCTGCACGAACCTGGGGATTATCAATCCCTCGAATAACGATAAGGGTCCGCAACTCGTCGCTAATACCTTGGACTACTCTAAGACGCAACAAAGTACGGCGAGCATATTCCGCGTACGTAGAATATTTATCCGATGTAACATTCATAGCTTCGAATAAAATGTTAGCATAATCCAATTTATTAGGGCACAGTGCCTTAAACTCTTTTTTAAAATTCGACCACGTCCTATCGTTTGTCACCCACTCGCCTAGCCATACCCTAGCGTCGCCCTTGAGACAAGATGCAACTCGCGATAGGCATTCCTGATCACTCCATCCATTCGCGTCTCTGGCACGATCCACTTCTACACACCATGATTCCATGTTGTTTATTGACGGATCGAAATTAGACACATAATAGTGTTGAGATTTTACTGGTTGCATGGTTTTAATTGCCTGTATCAAAGCTTGCGCAAGAGTGGATGCCTCAGAGGTTGGTGCAACCGATTCGTTGTAGCAGGGTGTCCGCGATGGATTGATAAGTAAATCGGGGCTACGGGGCCTGTTAATAGGTGACCGTTCTCTATGCTCAGGACTACGTGAAGCATTAGAGGAACTAGTCCGTGATCTATTATAGTTACGATGACGACGTCGTGATCGAACACGTGAAACACTACGTTTTACGGTTTTCTTATTACGCGAGCGGCGGCGACGCTTATCTCGTCTGTTAAATTGATCTCGAGTACGCGAATCACTCCTATCGCGGCGATACCGCACAGTTGAATCACTTGAAACACTCCGTGTATCACGATAACGCTTAACGCTCAAGTTATGCCGCGAATCATCACTACTATTCCGTGTTTTACGCACCGTACGTTGTTGTTCGCGGCTTGCACGCTCCATTTTAAAGTTCACCGATCAGGACAACAAAATTACCAAGCAAGTCAGTAATACAAAAATGAGGTTAATAAAAACAAAGAAATATGTGGGTACTTATATCCAACTTCTGATTTTGTAAATAATGATGGAAATAGTTTAAAAAAAATAAGCTTACAAAGAGAAATAATTTGTATTCAACAATTACTTAAATGAGATCAAATTAAACCATTTAAAGATCTTTAAACAATCATTCTACAATGTTAAATATTTATTACTGACTTGCAAAACAATAAATTAAATAAAAGTAAAGAAAGGTTTCACCGGCGCAGCGATGTTGTCTTCACGACCGACGAGCAGCAAATGGGCTGTTCGGCGGTTTTCTCGGCTATTTATAGGCGGCGAGTTCGTTTGGCCGGAACGGAGGAGGGATGTTGCTTACAATATATATACATATATTTATATTTATATATATATATATAATCAATAATATATCAAAGGTTTAAAAATGTATACTTAAAATGCAGTGATAGCCCAGTGGATAAAGAAAGGTCTTATTGACCAATTGAACCTAGGTTTGAATTCAATTTCATATATTATACGAAATCATATGAAATACATCTAATATTTATGAATTGTGAACAAGTGACAACACATCATATTTTATAACAACGCGCGTCACACGCGACTCTCATCAAAGTTGCGGCCCACGTTCTAATATATTTATGGGCAGGTCCCGTCTTACTTTGAGGCCAACAAGCTCATGCGACGCAAGTTGCGTTACTTATGATTAATCGCGTGCAAAGATCCTTGAATATCATTTGCATATTGCTTAGATAAATAGGCATGGCCTTTTATACATTGTGTATATTACAGGCGGTAACGTAGAATTTACAAACCAGATGCTATTTAAAGAAGCTATGAAATAACTCCAATTTTAAAAGCACTGTAACGCCCATGTTTCACTCGTTTCATCTTGTCAGTTCATCATTTTGACGAAGAAATAAATAGAAATATCATTGAATGTTAAGCGTTGTTTAAAACACAAATGAAAACATGTTGGAATTACTTTGTGTACTTCCGCTTCGGTAGCGGAAGCACACAAAGTAGTTTAGATCAAATTATCTGTAGTTAAGAAACTCATCAAAATTAAATTCTAAGTGAAATAAGGAATTATACGCAATAATATTTATAATAGGAAGCGAAAGCCAAGAAAAACTATTTCAACCAAATACTGAATGTTAGTAAATACCTGAGATATACAAAACCGAAAACACTTTAGTTCTTAACTATATATTTTATTTTTATTTTTTGTTGTTATAGCTCCTATAACAATCTTTTAATAATGACGTAAATAGTCTTCGGGTGAAGACATTCAATGCATCATGAAACTTCACTTAAAACTTGTAATATCAATAATAAAAACTAAGGAGAAGAAGAAAATATTTCTTTTATTTATTTCATTTTATTTAAATTCCTTTGCCTACAATTTCACGTATTGATAAAATGTGACATAATTTATTTAAAAAAAACCTTCACGCCCGAAGGCCAATGTCTTATTTAATTAAATGCTTTAAGTCGTTATGAAAATCATACGGCTCGCCTTCCGTATTTTATTATGAAGCTGTTTACGAGCAAGTATAATGAAAAAATATTGTGTAAGTCTAACTGATTGCCCTTCTATTTTTATAAATTATGTTTTATTTAATAGGATTTTATTAATTTGTGTATATTATAAAAACTGTATTTCAAATGAACTATTCGTTTGCACAAAATACCAAGATCAAAGTAAAAATAGAAATACACACTAGGTATTTTGTCTTGACACAAACCAAGCAATTTTTTTCATAGTCACTAACATATTAAATACCTAAAGGAGAAAGCGTACTCATAAAGTAGCTATTTGAGTTAGTTAAAACTATTTGACTAATCACAATGCACACCTATTTACCTTCAAGAATATCGCTCATTAACTGTATAAATATTTTTTATACAAAGATTGAAATTGAATTATAATAAATACGTTTACGAGTAGTTACTTACAACCAAAATATGATTACTGTTACGCATGTATATTATTCAGTATACACACAGGACGAAAAGTCTGATTTTACTTTAGGTTTAGAAACTAACCTGGCCATTGGACTTGTCCACAGGATTAAAATCACAGAACCGTCAAGTCAGTAATGGCAAATCGAAAGCAAAATCCTAGAGAATAGGTAGAGTAAGACATGACAAAAGTGAAGTGAACGATAAAATGTTGCATGGGAGACGTCTAGTTGATAGGCTAGAGATGGCTATATGCTGAAAGCGGATTATCACATACAGTGGATCGCACATACTTTCCTATTTCCTTCATCTTTGACGAGCTTGGTGGCGCAGTGGTGAATGACGCAACTTTGACACCAACGCTCGTGTGTTCAATTCCCACACAGGACAAACATTTGTGTACATGAACATGTCAGTTTGTCATGGTCTGGGTGTTTTAAGATAGGTAGGGTGCATCAAAGTAGGCCGCCTGGGGATGTACCTCCACCTCACAGAAAACCGCAGCGAAATAACAACTCTCTAGAGGGATAGGAGATGCTGTGGTATCAGCAGAGGCTTTACATCAAGTGGCTTTACATCAATTTTTTTATACTACGTCGGGAGGCATATAAGCATACGTTGTATGCCTCCCGGCGTAGTATAAAAAAATAATCAGCCTGAATCTACCCACTGTTAAATACAGTAGTGGACAAATACAGATTGATTATATGGATAAATTCGCAAATAATGCCACTTAAATGTTCTCTTTTTTGTGTTACTTACTTGGCTATACGTAACGTGCTTTCTTCAAAATCAATAAATTTATATGACGCAATTTGCTCAAGTTGTGATTAATAGCATTTACAAATTCGCAAACAAGAAGAACTTGAACTACCTAATACTGACGCTTAGGTCGAATTGTGCAACATGCCGAATTTATTGATCGTAAATTAAATGAGCAGTTTAGACAGAAGACAGTTTAACTTACAGTTAAGATTGTGTTTACTTTGTATATATTTGAGGGAAATAATTCTGTTGTTTTCTGATATTTATAAAGTTCACTCAAATAAAAGTTTGGAAAGGGACAATAAATTATGATAGGTTGTATGTGCTATTAAAAGAGCGTACGTAATTTCTGGATGCAACTGTTAAATGTTTTGAGTATTAAAAATTGTTTTATTCAAAATATGTTCGCGTGGAAACTCAGTCCCCAGTATTTTTAAATACTTAGTAAATTTTATTTCACGAAGCATGTTAATTTGTTAGATTACTCTCTACAATTACGTCATAATATTTCAACCAAAATTAAGTAAGCCAATATTTGAATTGCCAACGTTTCGTAATTTAAGAGCGCCGTGTATTTTAGATTAGACCATGCGCTTAAATTGCTTCAACATTACGTTATATAATAAGGATATTTGTGTAAAACATGAAAGAGCTTTTGCGTGTCGTTACTCTATAAAATTTTGTAATTAATAACCAGAGCTCGAGTCGTTTATGGTAATATAGGCTATTTTTCTTTACACTAATGCGCGTCTTTGAGTTCAATGTGCTTGAAACCCCACTTTGCAATTTCAGTAGCCCTAAGATGTTATCTCTATCAATTATGGTCCATAAAACGTAATGACTTCATCGTAAATCTTCACCTTACACGACACAATTTTGCTTGGTGTTGAATAAATGGGGTCAAATTGCTTTAGGGTATTAATGACTGTTGTCCCGAGGAAATTGTCGTCTGGTGCGTGCGAGTCTGCCGAAGTCGATGAAATTAAGGTGTTCTATATTAATTACACTTTTTGCAGTATAAGTCATTCTACAGCAAACCTTAACTGCACGTGGTGCAGTGTAATCGAGCCGTGGACTAAAGAGTTTAGTGAGCGATATTTAATAAAAGTATACTCCGTATACTGAGAGTTGGGTTAGCTCTAAACATGATTGCCCTGTTGCTAACAGATCCGGGGCACCACACCAACGCGGCCGATGGCATTTCGCGGGGTTGTTTAGTGGGTATACCGTCGGACAGCCGACGGGGAGTCCCACCGGAGGCCACCCAGGCACCGGTGGTGTGCATAACGCATTTTTCCCCGCGACACAAAAAAAAAAGCTCTAAACATGATGGTGAGATAATCATATATATTTGAACAGGTTTTCCTATTGTTGGTCTATGGAGTCAGTGCACCTATAGAGAGGCAGTACAGCGTAAAGGTTACTATTACAGCATAAACATCTATCTATATCTTTACGGAGGAGAGCTCGATGGCGTCGTTGCGTGTGTCATTCAAACCGAAAATGGAGGTTAAGCAACATCAACCACAGCATGTCTATAAATGGGATTATCTATCTGGAGCTCCTCAGGCGGCATGATAAGCCGTCGGTCCCGACTGTCAATAGATGATAGTCGTTAAGCTAAGTAACCTCCGCCAATCCGCAGTCGAGCAGCGTGGTGAAGTATGCTCTAAACCTCTTCAGTTGAAGTGAGGTAGATATTTTTACGCCAAGTCCTTTGCCGGGTGGGCAGAAAGAAAGTAGTGCTACAATATATACATAGCTCTTTTCATCCATGCAGGTACCTTTATGAGTCCTCTTTAAAAGTATGTTATATTGAAAATAGATTCCTGCAAATATTCGCATACCGTACAAACTCGCTTCCATTTACTGGTTTACTATAATGTAAACAAGTACAGATTCATTATTCTTTTCGTTTTCGCAGTGCTTCAGCGTTTCCTCCATTGCAATTGGTATTTTCTTACACAAAGCAAGTTATTGTGCGCAAATAATGAGAGTTATAGTTACATTTTGCTTTGGTATTTTCTCAATCAAGCTTAACAACTGTGCATTCGTTTCATTCCCAAATGCAATTTGTTTTAAGGAAATTGCTTTCACAAAATGATTGTACTTAAGCAAGTAGGTATATTAGGTTAGTGCAATTTGATCTAACCTGTTTTGTGTGCTTCCGCCACCAATTAGTGTGTGTCGACCGGCGCTAGGCCGCATGAACTATTTGGTGGTGGAAGCACACAAAGCAGGTTAGATCAAATTGCATGTAAATTTGTCTTTCGTAAAATAACGCCTGAACCTATTAAATATAAGGTTCACGCTTATATTTAATAGGTTCAGGCGATAATTTGCGAAAGTCAAAATTGCTAGTCAAATTATTTTAATCTGGAATTTTTTCAATTCAATTTAGAAAAACCTTATACTCATTTTTTATCAGAAATTTAGCTAAATAATATATAGCTTTGCCAGTATTAATAACTTACGGTATATAATAATATTAATCACCTAATAATACATAAAAAGTGAAGTGTGTAAGAACGGCGTATTATGGCGCTCGGTTCTCTCTACCCATCCCACAAGAGATTTGGATAATTACTATTATGTACATGAATTGTAATTTATGTAGGCCTTTCGTACATAAATGATTGATATAAATAAATATCACAAGTAGAAATTCCGAACCCGTATAGTGATTTAATGATGAAATTAGATTTATCTTTTCTTGAAATACAATTCCATTGCAGTTATAAATAAATCAAATATTTTACGTACATATCGGTCACTATTAGTAATTACCGCATTATGGCCGACGTCTGTGGTCTAGCGGCTAGAAATAACTACCCCAATATCAAGAATTGCAGGTACAATTCTTACGTCGTATTTGCTAGTGACATGTTGTTACTCCACTTATAAATATATATGCCATAACAATGAAATAGTAGACATTTTCGTAATATTACTGAGCAGAAATGTGAAATTAATAGATATTGGATAATGAATAGAATTCTTTAATACCTACATTCCATAACATACTTCCCCTTCACTTCTTTTTTTTATACAATGTCGGGGGGCATATTAATATACGGTCCACCTGATGTAAAGCGGTTACCGTAGCCTATAAGCGCTTGTGATACATTAAGTGTCACCCACCCGATACCTTCTCAGCTGCTATAACAGAAATACGGACGTTGGTGTCAAAGTAACGTAACAGCGCGTTTACCACTGCGCCACCGAGCTCGTTCGAAAAACACCTTTACTGCAGCCTAAGGTTGGTTCCTATGTCCATGTTTATAGTATGAACTGTGATGACCATGGCAAACTAAAAGTCAAAACTCTCAAAACTCAACTCTCTCTCAACTCTCTCTGCGCGCCTTCCCGGTGTCGCATCTGCTGGCGACGTGGCGGGGGGCGAGGGACGGCGTACCTGCGCCGTCCGCTTGCCGCCTTCAGTCACGATTGTCACGAACAGATAAGTTGAGCAAAATGCACGTCGATTCGTATACAGGAGTTTTGCGAATTAATTGAGCAATACCCAAATATCTACGACTACACTAAGACAGGGTACAGTTTATAAATTGACATTTTATAAATTGTGCGAAAACGATCAGGATATTTATATAAAGTTTCCATTATCGTATGAAACCTGTGTTCTGATTCTCTCCACACTGGATGTATCCAATACCTTCTTGGTCTTTGCTGTAAATTAATAATCTGTAGCAAAGCCAGTGCATCTTCATCTTCGTCGGAAGAGGAATACATGTTACCTCGTCAACATCACGCTTTATAATGACATAACTTGCCGTACCGTCGCCGCGTCTATGTGCGCAGATGTCGCGCCTGCACCGTATCCGTGCCGTATCTGTACCGTACCTTCACCTTATCGCCTTCTGTTTGCGTTGCCCCAAAGGCGACAAAAGCGGGAAAGCGACAGCTATCTGAGATGGGTTTACTTTGTAACTTTCGTGTTTGTATGCAACCTGTCACACAAAAAGCAATGGTACTACGCTAAGACGTGCTCGCTTTTTGGGTGACAGGTGGCACACAAACCGCTTTCGCATTTTTCCCATCCCTGTGGATTTTGGGTTTGTTATGTACTAATATTGAGCCTTTGTGTTTAAGGAGGAGCGACATTATCTCTATTTGTGTATTCTACTATATACAACTGGTTATGTGTCGTGGAGTTGCACAGTATGATACCAACTGCTTCGCGCTCCAACTGCAGTTGGCAGAGAATTCATTCTCTCGCACTGGATCCGCAATGAACGTGTACTGAGCGGTTCCAGAGAAGTTTTCTGCCGATAACTCTTAAATTGTGGAACAAATTCTCTGTCGAGATTTTCCCAAAGGACTATATCGTAATGCTTTTTCAAAAAAAAACGAGTAGAGTTTTTGCAGAGTCGGCAATACACGAATGATGCAAGTGTCCATAAGCTACGATAACTGCTTACTATCAGACATGTTATTCGCATGTTTATACAAATTACGTGCATAACTAATCAAAATCTGTAACGTATTGGAACTTTTGACTAAAACATTGAGCTCTATATGTAAACTGACTAACAACAAGCAAAGTTTTTATTATGTTTACAACTCTGATTGTTTATCTTGTTCGTATGGAAAATATTCAACGTGGGTCATTGTTTTCCTTGCAATATTACTAATTTTGTTTTCCTCTTGTTTCAGTTTAGTCTGTTTCCGACGAATTACTGTACCAATATTCAACGTGGGTCATTGTTTTCCTTGCAATATACATATTACTAATTTTGTTTTCCTCTTATTGAAGTAAAATTTCTTTACGCACTCTTGACTTGGGGAGTAAGGCGGTGAATGCGTGACGAGAGCGTTACAAAAAGTGTGATAGGGCGAGGCGCACACAAGGTGAGAGGGAGATATAAGTTAGTGAAGATAGAAAGAGAGAGAGTTACGTTTCGTATATTACTGTAGGGTCAAGAGCGAGAGGTGCGCGCATACATTTTCTTTCTCTCTTTCTCTCAAAGCGAGTTAAGTTTCATATATCTAAGACACAGTGCAGGCCTATTGTCTGTATCACAATATGGAGCTAAAGAATTACTATAGTCGTGTGGTCTAAAGCACACTCGTTTTTTTTTCAGTTTAGTCTATTCCTGACGAATTACTGTACCAGCAGGAGTATTCACATTGGCACGAAAACTTCTCATTCGAAAAGTCGTCACACCAATTGAAGCACAACATGTATTTCTTTTCTTATTTTAGTCCACAGGAGTACTAGCAAAGGGTCTGTGTCCATACAGCACTAGTCTAAAGTTTAGAATCATTTCAAAATTGTCTTATTCCTAGATTCTAGCTTCAGAAATTCTCCTGGGTGACACATCGGAAGGATTTTTCAGCCAAAATTCTGAAATTACAATACAACCCGTAAAGCAATTAGTGAATTTTACAATTTAATATTCATGTTTTTCATTATTTAAAATTTAAATTCGTGTATAATACGCACTTCAAAATCCACAATCGTTAAAATTACTTAATGCAATTTACATATAATAAATATATTCGTAAAAATCCCAAGCCTACAAGCCCTGGAGAACATTTCGAATCAAACTAGCGCAATTTTAGGAATTAAGAAGAAGAAATCATTTTAACCGAAATCGTAATTTGCATGTATTCAAATTGCATTGAAAAGATTTCGATTTGTATGTATATCTTCACGCCAAGTCCCTTGCGGGGTAGGCAGAGA
Organism: Pyralis farinalis; assembly: GCA_947507595.1. NCBI lineage: Eukaryota > Metazoa > Arthropoda > Insecta > Lepidoptera > Pyralidae > Pyralis > Pyralis farinalis. Next base: position 25,365,727 of record OX382267.1, read on the forward strand.
GAACCGAGCGCCATAAGACGCGGTCCTTGCATACTTCACTCGCTTCTGTGACATTCATAGCTCTTTTCATGCACGCTCGCCGGTTCCTGGGGCTTCTGACATCACCTTCTGATAAAACACGACCAATTTGGTCATGGTAGGTTAGTCTCGGCCTTCCTCGGCTCCTACATCCTTCCACTTTTGCATTGTATATCTGTTTCGTCATTCTTTCGTCCCGCATTCTTTCTACATGTCCGAACCAACGGAGCATGCCCTTTCTTATCTTAACACCGACACTCTCTTTTAGACCAACTCTTTCTCTCACGTCTTCATTACGAACGCGGTCAGCAAGCGTTATGCCACAAATTTTGCGCAATGCTCGCATCTCGACCGCATTTATTCTACTTTCATGCTCTCTCTGCCATACCCAGCTCTCACTTCCATAAGTTAGCGTTGGAATTAGCACCGCGTTGTGTACAGCGAGCTGTGCCTTCTGGCTTAGATTTCGGCAGCCTAGAAGTTTACCCAACGCTCCATTCACCCTATTCCCGGCACTCACTCGTCTCTCCACATCAGCGGTGTACCTTCCATTGCTGCTAAAAGCACTTCCAAGATATACAATCTCATTCACTTGCTCCAACACTACATCATCAACCATAATCCTAGTGTTCGTTCTGGTTGTCTCTCTTTCAAATACCATTATCTTGGTTTTCTTCGCATTCAATTGTAAGCCTTTCTTCATACAATCATTTTTCATTGTTGTAACTAGTGTTTGCAGTTCGGATGGTGATTCTGCTATTAATGCCGCATCGTCTGCATAAAGCAGGCAGTTGACCACTGAGTCACCCATTCGCATTCCCACATTCATATTTCTTATTCTCTGAAGACAACTGTCCAGATACAGGATGAACAGCCGAGCCGACAGCACGCATCCCTGTCTGACACCAATGTTGACATCAAACCAGGGCGACAAGCTGCCGTCCACCCGCACACATGCTGTACAATCCTCATAAGTGGATTGCACAGCACGGAGTAGGTCACCGTCAACCCCATATCCGGGCAAAATGTTCCAGAGATTCTTTCGCACGACTCTATCAAATGCTTTCCCAAAGTCCACAAAACCGCAGAAAACCTTCTGGTTCAAAGCCAGATGCTTCTCTACGATGTTGCGGAGTGAAAAAACTTGATCCGTACATCCTCTGCCGCTTCGAAATCCACCCTGTGCTTCCCAAAGCATTCCATCGGATTTCACCCTCATTCTCCTTTCAATGATTTTTCCATACACTTTAGCTGCTAAGCTGATCAAACTGATGGCCCTATAGTTGGCGCAGATTTCGATTTCATGACTTATATTGGGTACCGTGTCAATGCGAATGAAATTGAAATACATTTCACTGGAAACAACTCCGATTCAGTGTAACAACTTTTCGATTTGAATGAGAATTTTCGGTTTCAATGTGAATACCCATGCATGTTTAACTCCATCCGGCAGCAGTACTGCATCTCAGTACCATTAACAGGGAAACAACCCTTCGACTTGACCATTGGGCTCGTTCACAAATTAAAAGTCACGCAGCGAGCAACATGAAGAGCTACGCTAGAGGTTTCTCTGAGGATACAATAGGTTATGGTATAATAGGATATGTATTCATTATAATACGATTATAGACGAAGAAATACTACGGAAATTCAAAGTTACTGGCTTTGAATCTAAATGAAGCAGCTATATCTGCCGAGTTAGTGATACTGAATAAAGGCGAAAATCCTATTGTGCTGCCCATGATTACCATGACGGAGTTGCATTGACAGTAAATGGATTTGAAATAAAAAGGGTCAGGTATCGTAGAAAGCATTAAGAAATATACTGTAGAGTGTAGATGATGACGATGGAAGTCGACGAGAGGTCAAAACATCGATAGGCATCTATCTATATATCTATAACTTCACGCCAAATTCCTTACAGGGAAGGCAGAGAGAACCGAGCGCCACGTGACTCGATCCTTACATACCTTACTCGCTTCTTTAACATTCATTTCTCTTTTCATGCATGCTCGCCGGTTTCTAGGGCTCCTGACATCACCTTCTGATAGAACACGACCAATTTGATCATGGTAGGTAAGTCTACCGGAGGCAGAGACTACCGGAGCAGCCATGGCAGCGTCGGCATGTTGCACTTACTAACAGTAGTGAGTGGGTGCCGGCCGGCGCTAGGCCTCATGAACTAATTGGTGGCGGAAACACACAAAACAGGTTAAATCAAGTTGCATATAAATTTGATTTTCGCACTGACTGAAAAACTAGAATCGACTTTTTCATCACATTTTAAAAATTTCAACTTTGTCCATTTGAACGCTGAAACATTGCACATTAACCTGATCTTCTGTTTAGTTTTTCAACCAATAAAATTCAAACTATCCTTGTTTCGGAGTCCTTTCTAATGCCGAGTTTGCCTTCAACATTGCATCCCCTTCTCGGCTTTCGTCTTATTCGACTTGATCGCACATGTACTAGTGACTATGATAGCTCATCTAGAATGTTAGATGTGGAGGAGTGGCTATGCGTAGCGATATCGTTTCCAAGGTAATCTCGTTATCTGTACCTATACTGCAAGCACTAGAACATCTTTTCTTGGAGGCGCAGCTCCATCATGATAAATTACTTGGAGTGTACTATAGTCCCTCTCGGCATGTTAATTACTTCGATTCGTTTGAATTACTTTTATCTAATCTTTGCACACAATTCGACCATACGATTATTAAGGATGATTTTAATACCTGCCTGATTCAAAATGGTTATTGTGCAAATAGGCTTCTATCCGTATTTCACTCCCTCAATCAACATAACCTGAACCTTGGCTCCACGCATTGTCCATGCAATGGTCCCCCTTCATTACTCGATTTGATCATAACATCTTCTCCTAACTTAGTCTCAATTCATGGACAAATGACTGCTGCTTTTTGGGTTAAGAATATTTTATTTCTCATAAAGAATATACATAATTCACTTCCTGAGAAAACATTAAAATTACATTTATACAATGATATTTATAAACGTGTAGTGAGCGCACAGTAGATAGTACAGTAAATGATAATAACAATCCTGTCGGGGGGTATATCTAATAAAAGTGATATCGGCTGATTTAACGAAGCGATAACAAAGTGAAACATGAAGGTGCATCGTCTATTGTTTACCTTACCAAGCAAACACGGATATAAAGCACACAGTGCGTACTTGCATACTGGATTTGTTATGTTTTTGTGTGATTGATATTTTGCTATAGAGTAATTTTGCATGTATACCCGTATGTATATTTATATTTTAAGTGGTGTATATTTTATTATTAATTATTTACATGCATAGTATATTTGTTTATTTAATTATAATTTTATTATAGGTATAATATTTATTTGGATACATATGCATATATATATATATATATATACATACATGCACGCTTATTAAACATATCCGTACGTAAAATATAGACATTATTATTTTGATAAATGGCTTTTACGATCCGACGTCTGAAATATATGTTTTAAGTTGTCTTTTAAAACTAGATGTGGATTCCGTATTTCTTATATCAGTTGGTAGTTTGTTATATATTTTCACTCCTTCATATTCGATATTCTTTTTGCCGTAATTAGTTCGTGGAGCGCGCGATATTATATGATTGGCACTTCGTAGTTTCATTTTTTGGAATTGATGTTTTTTGCGAAATGACAGTAACGTGTGGATCTGGTTATTTAAAATTTTGTGAATTAGTATACATGTATAGTACATGTATGTCTGTTTAATGGTCATTATTTTAGTTTCCAGGTATATTTTTTTGGTCGGTGTCCGAAAATTATAATTAAATAGGGATTTTACTAGTTTGTTTTGAGCTATTTGTAATGTTTCTAATTCCGATTTAGCTGCTGTACCCCAGACCTCAATTAGATAATCTATATGTGGTTTAATTAATGAATTATAAATAATATATTTGACATTACGCGGAAGACATTTAGCTATACTACGAAAGATGCCGGTTGACGATGTTAATTTTGATTTGACTTTATGTATATGTTGTTTCCAGTTCAGATAATGGTCAAGAATAAGGCCAAGATATCTCTCACTTGTTTTTTGCTGAATAATTTTATCGTTTATCTTAAGTTGTATGTTATCAATAGATTTATTTTTAGCGGCGAATACAACGAAGTTTGTTTTGGCTGTATTGATCGTGAGTAAATTTGATAAAAACCAGTTATTTAGTGTGTCCAAATCGTTTTGTACTTTAGATGTCATAGCTTTAGTGGAATGACCATAATAAAATAAGCTCGTGTCATCCGCATATAAGGAAACATCGGCTTTTAAGCCAATGTGCTGTATATTATTTATGTATATTAAGAACAAAAGTGGCCCCAAAATTGAGCCCTGTGGGATACCAAATGTAATTATACTAGGACTACTTTGATGTTGTCCTATTTTAACTATTTGCTGACGATTTTGGAGATATGATTTTAGGATATCACGAGCCTTGCCAGCTATACCAACTTCGGATAGTTTTTCAAGTAGCAATTTATGACTAATTGTATCAAATGCCTTTTCTAAGTCGATGAAAACACCAAGTACTAGTTGTTTTTCATCTATTTTATTTTTTATTTTAGTTACAAGGTCTACTGTTGCCGAGAGAGTATTCGATTTGGGTCTGAAACCGTATTGTTTCTTATACAAGAAGTCTTTAGATTTAAGATATTTTTCTATTCGAGAGTAAATAATTTTTTCAAGAATCTTTGATATTATTGGTAAAACTGAAATTGGTCTATAATTACACGGATCAGATTTACTTCCTGATTTGTGAGCTGGTGTTACTTTTGCGATTTTTAAGCTATTTGGAAAGAATCCTTGAGCCAGACATTCGTTTATGCAATTTGTGAGTGGAGTGGCAATTAATTTTTTGACACATTTTATCATTTTTGCACTGAATCCGTCCATACCAGAACTTGTGTTAGGATCTAGCTCATCAATGATTTTAATAATTTCATCCGTGGTTGCTGGTGTGAGGTCAGTAAGCTCTGTAGTTCCAGCCATGTTGGAGACTTGTATCACAAATCGATCTGTTGAATGTTTATTTAGGATTTCGCTTGCTAGTTCCGAGCCGATAGTTGAAAAGTAGCTGTTGAAGCATTCACAGATTTGCTTTTCGTCGGTAAAATTTATGATGAGTTTGCTCGGCCCAGCTACGTCTTTTATTTTATTTTTCGCTAGATCATTGATTGCTTTCCACATTTTCTTGGGCTTACTCATATGGTCCTTAAAATATTTATGATAATATGATTTTTTGGTGTCCTGTATAGTTTTATGTACCCTGGCCTTCACCTCTTTAAATTCTTGTTCTAGTTTCATATCTGATTTATTTCTTTTGCTTTTACAGTGCATGTTTTTTTTTTGTTTTAATTTTTGCATCATTTAGATTTCGACCACCGAAACGTAAGCATAAAGTAGTTTTAGTACGAAATTACGATGCTATTGATCAAAGCACATTGCAAACAGATTTCGTTAATACCGATTGGATTCGTGTTTTCACAGTAAATTATGTTGATTCCAAACTGGCAACCTTCAACACGATTTTTCTTTCGATATATGACAGATATGCTCCAATAAAACCAGTTCGTGTGAAACATTATCCAGCACCTTGGTTAACACACGACATCAAAAATTCATGATTTTAATTCTACTTGATTTTAGTAGTGCATTTAATTCATTGGATTTCGATGTGTTTTTAGGCATTATCAAATCGCTCAATCTGTCAACTTCTCTACTATCCTGGTTTCAGTGGTACCTTGTGGGACGTAAACAGTTAGTTAAGGTCGATGACCGCTGATCGGAGTGGCACATACTAAATGCCGGTGTCCCGCAAGGCAGAAGATGGTATCTATATCTGTTTTCTCTATTTATCAATAATATTGTTTCTTCACTATCCACCTCAGTTCATCTGTATGTTAACCGTGCAGACCAACCGCGTATGTTGCAGCACTAAATGCATTATCTCTCGTTCTCCGCGATATTAATAACGACTTTTGCATTATTGCAAAGTGGGCACATTACTTCGGGCTTAAGGTAAATGCAGCTAAGTGCCAAGCAATTGTTGAGGGCAGTCCTCATTTTATTTCGATACTTCAAGGCATGGTACATCCATCCATCATGTTTGATGGTAACTTCATTCCCTTCTCTTCCACTGTTAAAAACCTTGGAATTAGTATAGACCAAACGCTTTCATGGGCTCCACAAAGTAACGATGTCAACCGAAAATTTTCGCTTCCTTTCACTACCTGAAGCATCTCCAAAATTTTTTACCCTTTGAGGACTAAAGTCATACTGGCGCGTTCTCTTCTCCTGATGTAATGTAGCTTCTGAAGAACTGTTGGACAAACTTGAAAGATTGCAAAACTTGTGTATAGGATTTATACTTGGCTTGCGTAAATTTGATCACATTTCGGAATATCACAAACAGTTAAATTGGCTTTCAATAAGTAAGACACACGCTTATTGTACAACGTCCTCTTCAATCCATCTTCCCTTTAATACCTAAACGTTAGAAACCTGTTACTCGATATCCCGTCTCAATGCACAAACACCTACAGCTGTTCATTTAATACAAAGACTCTGAAATCCTCTTCTCCATGAAATCAAAACGGCGCCTTCAATCTTCTCTTACCGTCTTGTTAAGTTACACAATGGCGACAATTGAGCTCAATTTTTATATTTCAATGTATAGTCGATCAATTAATTTATTTTATTAAATTTATTCGTAAATTGGATGTCATCTTCCTATATTCTTGTGCAATATTGTTTTATTATCCGTGGTATCACTATTTTCTTTTTATTGCATAGTTTATGTATAGATGTAGTTATGTTGTTAATTATGTGTTCTCCACAATTATTAAGGTAGGTATAGTCTGTAATGTACATGTGCTTTTACGACACTGTAAAATTCTCTATCAATGATTCTAACCTTTGCTGGTAGAGATACATTATGAGATAAGTCCGCCAATGTACCATTGTCTCTTTTAGTAATTATTATTATTGTATATTTCTTAATGTACATTAAAGATATTACAAACAAACAAGAAACCTAATAAATTGGATTTTTCAGTAGGTGCATTACTTCAGGATCTGAAACAAAAACAAAAAGAACTACCTATGTACATCTATCTACATACGTATAAACTATTTATAACTTAACACATAATACTGATAAAACGATCGTCTATAGGCTGTTCTTGTTCTAGAGTTTAATACTATTCAATTAAATGAAGTCTGAAATTATAGTTACATAAAATGGATTTAGAGATGATACTATACACTCGACACTAGTAGGAAACATGTATTTATAACGAATGAGAGAATTTAAAAATGAGCGACGATCGTATTTGTTGCAAGCAAGAAAAGATGATATTATCTTCCTCAATACCACACTCACAGATAGAGGATTGGACTATATTATAATATGAATGCAAGATATCAACACCAGGTGATCCTAATTTGTCCATTTTGGATGCGTCAACATAAAAGGACCAGCACTTTTCAAAAATACGGTTAAATTGGACAGCAGCGAACTGCTTCCTACTGTCAGCACCAAAATTACGAATTACTCTGGGTACAAATAACACCTCTCCAAACACGTGCATAAATAAGGATAACTTCTCAGTATGAAAAGAGAGATTCTTTCCTGCTTAATTCTGCGGTAGCTTTTGATAAGACAATGAATACCATGATCAAACCAAGACATGAATAAATATGTTTTCGACAAGTATTCAAGTTTTTCAAATTATAAATGTGACGAAAATTGCCAGCGGTACAATAACTATATAATGTCTGCTAGAAACTGACTTCTTAACTATAAAGGAGAATGACTTCATAGCCCCAGTTATTATCCTTAAAGACTTATATTGAATTATGCCAAGCTTTTTAAGAACTCCGTAATAAGCTGTCTCCAATAAAAAGGACCCATAATCCAGAATACTTTGTATAATGGCATTACAGACTAATTTATTATTATCCTTTATTGCACAAAACACTATATAGATACAGATTTAAAGTAATTCGTTCGCAAATTTAAGGTAATAAAGGTGAGCCCCCACCAAACCTCTGCCTAGCATTTCAATACATTAGGTTTTTTTGCACACTTGACCACAACAAATTCTATATGTGGGATACCTGTTAATTTAGAATCAGAAATTATTCCTAGAAATTGAATAATAATACTGTTTTTAACTGGAATATTATTGTATACAACGTCAATTTGCGGAAGAAGTATTTTTTTTTTGTAAATAAAAAATCTGAACTTTCGTGAGGAGACAGCTCACGATTATTATTATGTAGGCAGTTTGACAGAGATACAAGAGCAGGAGATATAACATTAACGCATGATGAAGAGTCTCTATGTGAAACATATAACACATTGTCATCAGGATATCGTCGAACTTGACAATCTTGAGGAACAGATTTGTCTAGATCTGAAGTATATGGGTTAAATATTAAAGGATTAAGGACAGAGCCTTGTGGAAGACCTCTATAAAAGTTCTAGAATACTGCAATAAACCATCATGCCGCAACACTATTGTACGACCAGAAAAACTATTAAAAATACAAGCTACATTTTTGTTTAAAAACGTCAGGAGGCATACAATCATACGGCCCACCTGATGTAAAGCAGTTACCATAGCCTATTAACGCTTATAATATATTAAGTATCAATCACGCGATGCCTCCTCTGCTGCTTGCAAAGCAACTCCTTAGGAGCTTACTGGTGACCTCACTCACACGCATTAACACAACAACCCCCTAGCGAGTTGTTATTTTGGCTGCGATTTACTGTGAGGTGGAGGTACTTCCCCAGATGGACTACTTGGATTGCGCCCTACCTCTCTTAAAACATTTAGACCAAGACAAACAGACATGTTCATGCACACAAATGTTAGCCTTGTGTGGGAATCGAACCCACGAGCGTTAGTGGCAAAGTCGCGCCATTCACGACTGAGCCACCGAGCTCGTCAAAATATATTCTTTTGGAATATTCATATCAGTTAGCTTATGACAAAGAAGGGACAGAGATACAGTGTCGTATGCTGAATTTATATCCGAAAATGTAGTCAACGTTGACTCTTTCGTACCGTAAACCGAATTGATTTTGCGATAGCAAACCTCTACTCTCACATAATTAGCAATTACAGTACATTACGACATAGCAACAGGTCTGTAATTTTCTGGGTGATCTGGGTTCAGTTGCGATTTTAAAACTGGCGCTACAATTTGAGTTCTCAAATAACGGGAATATATATATAATATAATATATGTTGCTCTGGGTGTAGCATTAACTAAAAAAAGGAGATATTCTAGGACTTCTGGTGGTGCATTTTAAAGACAATTTTGTCATTTATTAATTTGATTAACATTTTGATAATATCACTTTTACCATTTACATTGTAAAAGTGACATACCTACACTTGTAATAAGTTTACTATTATGTATGTTCACACCATAAACTTATTAATGCATATAGATATCCAAAATCTGTTTTTATATACATGTACCTATATTGAATTTCCATTATTAATTCATTTATATTTATAAAACATGTCGACTGATAAATAATAGTCTTGCGTATTACTATTATTAAATGTCAATTTGAAAATTTCCACCTGTGTGAAGTCGTTTACTTTTAACACTTGAAATATCAAGAAATTTTAACCAAAAGTACTTTATAAAAATATAAGTGAATATTTTAACGTTGCTTCGAAATTGTTAGGTGAACAATAGAAAAACTTGCCATTTTCGCATACAAAAATAACGTAAATGCAACAATAGCAATTTCTGTTTTTCAGCGTTAAGGAAAATTAAACACGATTTCGCCATTCACCGGCCACTTGAGCACTTAAAACGTCGTTCGTTGAGATGAATGGCGTAACTTCAAAGTTTATTCAAACTTCTGACAAGAGACAAAATGGAGAGAATTTTATCTTGAAAGCTAAAAGGTGACAGTATTCTTAATACGATGTCTAAATCGTATGAGATGATAACCACACATAATTTATAAACATTGTCTCAAGAAAAAGTTGGAAGAAAGTAAGCATAATATATATTTACATCTTCAACATCAAGTAATAAAGGTGATAGGTGACCCCAATGATAGATTCGTATTTACGGATACTCCTTTGACATGCCAAAATAGTAGGACATGCGAAGCTAATGTCGCTGCTGACAAAATACGTTCTTAGATGAGTTTTATTGGGGATATTGATATAGAATCCTAAAATTCGGATTGCCCAACAATATGTAATGGCAATTAGTCTATAATTGTGTATATTTTGACTTGATGTATAAAATAAATACAATTATTGCTTAAAATAATTATTATATAGTAATACATGGTATTACTAACATTGTATGGAGTTAAAACATCTTAACTGAAATTTTTTTTGTTTTTAAAATTAAATATAGATTGTTATGCATGTGTTTTTGATCCGCTATATACGGGATTATTCTGTACCTGGTATTTTATAAGCGAAGGGGCTCTTACAGGCTGGCCGAGCTGTTAGGTTTACTAGTTCTACTGTTGTTATTTATATTAAAGCACATTCTTTTTGAATCATAATTTATGTATCAAATGATAGTGTTGTGTTATTTTAATTGTTACGTTATAATGATTATTTATTTTTAATGTAATGAGATTATAATTTAAGTATTATTAAAATTAAGTTTAAGATTTATCATTAATGTTTATTTAAATCTTTTAGTTAGCGCCATTGAAACGGACCGGTAATCGCTTCAGTGGCGCCATCATTATAAGCCTGAAATGTATAATAAAACCAAATGCATTGTTGGCTATCGCTTCAGTTGGACGTGGAATACGAATATTTTTGAATATTTTTGTTTGAAAAGGAAAACTAGCGTTTGAAATTACGGCGAAAATAAAGTGTATAATTGGATTTGCGATTTTATTTGTTTGGCTTGACTAAAAATAATATGCGTCGTATAACTATTTGTTTGTTTCTTGTCCAATTATTGTTTCATAATTAATTAATAAAAATACAAAAATACTTTAATCTTTTGAAAGTAAGTAATATTATAACGTTTATTCATTTGTATATATTTCATACGGCTGAAGTCTACTTTCCGCAGTTACATATTATATAGGTACTACAGTACCTACTTTATGACTTTAGACTATATTTACATTTAGCGGCTGGTCTATGGTTGTAGTAGAATCATCATCAATCAACATTGTGCTCATCAGAACAAAACATTTAGCATAATATGTAGGTACCACCGTGACCGAAAATGTGTTTTTTTTCCTGCAGTGTATAGACAATACCAGATCAAGCTATACATCCATTCATATCTTCTGTCGTAGCAGTAAAGGTGAGAGTTGGATGGTTTTGCATAGCCTGAGCTATGTTTGTGTGTGTATGTTTCCTTGTATAGCTTATATTTATAGACATTGTTGTTAATCGGTACAAATTTCATAGGTGGAGTTCCTAATAAACAATCTGTCTATTAAATATTAAATTTATATAAATATAAATATAATAATAATAGTATCCTAATTAAAAATACAACTACAAACTAAAATTACCTAAACTAAAACTATTAAAAAATATTTAAAAATTTGGGTCCTTTGGGTAAGGTACCCATAACGCAGGCAGCGTTCCCACGTTGGATTGCTAAGGAAAGTCTTTGCGCGAGAAAGCTGCCTGCGCGGGTATCTCCACTAGCCTCCCTCAGCCGTTTACTGAGCTCCTTGAAGAGCCCGTGCGCGCCTCGACCCCACGGACCAAGGGTCTCGACGCCGAATGCGACAAATTCGTATTGGGCATCGAGACAACTATATTTGCCCATCTTAAGCCGCTCACGGGCATCCGCCGCAGCACTGGCCTGTTTACTAGTCACCGGGAGGTAGGATGCCGCTAACGTATCGGCGCATGTGGCGTCCCACAACAACGCACGTCCTCTCCTCCACGGTATCAGAGACATCCCGTCAGGACGCTTGCCATCGTTTCGCATGATCTGCGGCTTCAGAGCCGCGGGAACGTTGCCGGTGGCGAGCGCCCTTCTAAGGATCTCATTAAGCACAACGTGGCGGGAGTGACTGCCCGCGGCGGAAAGGCAGGCAAGACCGTGGTATCCGAGCCGATCTACACTGGCTCCGCAAGAAGCGCAGCAATGATCAACACAAACTTCAGCTCCTAGCCGTAGACCAATCGCGATTCGCAGTGTACTGGGGTTAATGAAAGTTCCGGTGTTGGGCGAGCGATAGGCGTGAAGCCAGTATCCCGATTCCAACCGGGACACTGCCAACAGCCTGGCTCTATCTCTACCTATGGATTTGTCTATAAGGGAATTAAGAGTAACGGTAGAAGCTATTATGTCCCAGGCCTTTTGTTTTTTTGGCGTGGACGGTAAATTTGGACTTGGCCCAGCTAACCAGGCATTCAAGGCTTCATTTGAACCCACAATCTCGCAGTTTATTGTCACGGGGACTTTTAAGATTTTACCTGCGAAATAAATAATATAAATAAATAATATCTGTCTATTTATCTATCTCTTTATTATCGTTTAAGAGTTCATTAATTATATTGACATCTTTAACTTGTGTAAAATATGTAGGTAATGATTTATGCTTATAGATTTTGTTGCGCTTGGCAAAAAAATGACGCAGAATAGAATCTTTCTAATGCTGTATCTTAAAATGTAGTGATTATTAAGATTAAATACAAAAAGTATTTGAATACTACAGGAAAGCCCCTGAAGTAAGAAGCATCATACAAAATAATGAGGTCATTTAATGCCATTTTTGTGTTATACACACGAAAACACACTGGGTGACACTATTTACCCGATGAAGGTTATTACGGGTTAAAGACTTATATTTGCTTCTTTCTTGAATATTATAAGAACCTATACGATGAGTTTTGGGTTAAAGCAGCTAACACGTGCCAATGACCATGGTTTATAAAAGTACCTACTTCACATAGTTGTACTTTTATAAAACACTTGATTTACGATTTTATGTTACGAATTCTAAACCTCGGTTGGCCACTAAATTAAAGCTGTTGAACTGATAAGTGGTAAAACGTGGGCAAAGCTGTCTGTGAATAGAGTTTGCATGCAAAAACCAGACAACAGACTGGATGCGAAATTATTTAGAAACGAAGTAATTTGATTATACATATCCGAGTACTGCGGAGGTCACTGAATAATTAATTAACAAATGCGCAACTTTAATAAGTCAGACTAAACATTTCGATGTGTATAATGATAGATCTTTTACCTATTTATATAGGCTCTACCATAACATATGCACATAATAGAATACACCGGAAATGATGATGATTTAAAAACGAATAAAAGATTAAGAACAGTGTTAGCCCCGTGGATAAAGAACCAACCTATTATCCATCGGTCCCTGGTTCAAATCCTGGTGTATATGTTTGTAACATTTTTTTTTTTTAATAATATATGGCAATAGTGTTGCTACTTTATGCCAAAGTCTTCAGTTTAGAACCATTTGAAAATTTTAATTATATGTTCCAGCTTCAGGAACTGTGCTGAAAAAATACTTGGGAAGGGTAGACCTACCTAGACCCAATCAACCCAGTTTAGATACCACCTGTAAAACGATAGTGATTTTTACAAGGTGTTGTTCTTGATGAACTTATTCACGTCTTCCAAAAAGTGCATAAACGTGTTATATTTGAGTTTTTTCATTACTGTATAATTTCACTAGCACTTATGTTACAAAATACTATCGAAATTGTCACATAAAACTAATTTTATACTGAATTGTAAAAATTTCAAGTAGAACAACAATGTCACTCGTCAAAAGCGCGGGAAGAAGTCCATGTTTGTAACATATTTGTAATTATCATTTGCTCAGCAATGAAGGAAAATATCGTAAGGAAACCTGCATGCTCAAGAAATTATATTTCGAAAGACGTGTAAGCTAACCTAAGAAAGGTATGGTTTTCTCTCTGAGTTGTGGAGATCTGACGGCCGTAAATATCGAGTATCTTGAAAATGCTTAGGCTTAGGTAGCAGACCCTGCCAATTCTAATGGATTCGGAATGCCAAGAAGAAGAAGAAAAGAATTTTAAATGACTGTATTATATTATATGCTAATTTATTGATGAAGATGAGTAACCGAATGCGATGCATGTCGATATTACATGAACAGATTTATACAAATTATTGTTGCACCATACAGACCGTATACAGAGTATATCGTAAATGGTACGTAAAGGATAAAGGAAATAGCTCTACTCATTAATATTGAAACAGATGTTTATAGAACTTATTCTACGTAAACAATTGATACACACTGCAAGAACAACAGGCCTAAACAGAAAATAGAGTGAATGAAAAAAGAGGACCCGGGATTCATAGCTCGAATATTTTATTTCAATCTCCATTTGTAAATTCGGACCATTAAACTTTTCCGTTTAATTATATGGAATATTTATCTTGTAATATTACAACTACTGAACGATATGAAAGTCGGTTAATAAATTTTATAACTTTCATTACATTCGATACACGTGTAGTTTATGATCGGAAAAAAGACATAAGTTACTTATTATCATGATAATGCAGATGTTGGCGTATGCAGAAGTTAGTGAATGACAAATGATGAAATAGGTAAAAATAAAGTTAAAAATGAAAAGCTCGATGCGGTCGTCGTATGCAATTAAACTGACAGCGCTTAGTTGTCAGTTTAATCGAACATGCAGGTTTAAAGGGTTAGAAGCTTAATGACAATATCTCGATAAGATTAGTTAGCAGATATGACTAGATCGCCTCACAACTTAATTTCTATATAACAGCGTCGCGTTTGGATTAGATATCTCTTGGGCTACTCGTATGTCTCGTTAAGATCAGATATCATAATGACAATGTTGTCTCTTGTTTGTTTGTTGTGTGAGTACAGTGATCTAAATAATTAGAACATTTTGTTCCTTTTTTTTTATTACGTCGGAAGCATGCAAGCATACGGCCTACCTGATGTAAAGCGGTTACCGTAACCTATTAACGCTTGTAATAACCTTGAGTATCAGCCTCGCAATGCCACCTCTGCTGCTAATCCAGCAACTCCTTAGGAGCTTACTGATGACCTCATTCACATGCAGGAACAACAACCAGAGAGTAATTAACGTAACACATAATCTTTGGGTGTTGACCCAAAGATTATATGTGCATTATTTAAGTTACGGAATTCTATGGTAAGAGACTTTATTTAATAAAAAATTTAAAAAAACGAATAAAAACTCGAATGAAAATTTTAAATTTTATTTACACACTGAAAAGCCAGAAAGTTAACTATCTGAAAGTAATCAAGGTACTTTATGCTAGTGGAAGTTAAATATAATAATAAGCCTTATACTATAAAAAAAATGTGTAGCGGGCGGGTTCCATTTACAAATAAAATTGGATTGAGTGGAAGAATGTGACAGCGAAAGTGAAATGGGAATAATATTACAAATCAGCTTCTGCAAGGCTCTCAGGTGATTTCATTCCTGCAGAGAGTTGTGATCATGTGGGTAATTTAAAATCTTTCTTAAATCAAATGCACAAATGGCCAAGTCTTTTAGAATCTTGACTCGTCTTTAATTTTTCATTATCTCTTAAAGCATGAACATTATATTTAAACATACAAGTTGCATATTTAAGGGTCGGCAACGCATGAGTGACACCCCTGGTGTTACAAATGTCCATAGGCTACAGTGACTGTTTACTATCAGGCAGGCGGTATGCTTGTTTGCCACCTCAGTGGTATAAAAACAAAATCTCATCGCATTTCAAAACAGTCTATAGGATTGGGTCAAAAAAAAAGTATTTTCAAAACTAATATTTTGCCGCCAAAAATCCTCATTTTATATTTTTAATAATTGTAATATACCCAGGGACGTTGGCGCAATAAAGACGCATCTAACGACATATCAATATCACTTATAATCGGTTTAGCAGGGAACTTAGGGACATACATACAGATCAAACACGTAACCCTTCTTCTTTGGTTTTGCCACAGTCGGGTAAAAATTAAGCATTCCCCTTCACTTGTGGGGCTGATAATCTAATATACCATTCAGTACTTATGTTGCAGTTTGAGCGACTAAGCGACATTTTTAGAAACGATTGTACGTCATATCTATATAAAGTCAATCTGATAATAGGACGTATGCAAATCTGGTTGAAAAACTATTTAGTCCAAACGTGATGCAGTCTTATCAAGATTTAGCCATAAGGCGATCTAGTCATACCCGCTATCGTTAAGTAAGGATCATTGTAGTTTCTACGGCTGTCTGTATATTCTTATGTATAAATAAAATGTCAGTGAATCTTAAAGCATTCAATTATTTCTTCACCGTGACTGACTTAATAACTGACAGATAATACAGCTAAACCGCTGGATCTAGACAATAATAAATTTATACAAAAGATTACTTGTGTCCCCTCGGAACAAGGCGTATGGTACAAAAAAGATTGTTGGTAATACCGATGTCGCAGCGTACGAGGTCACGGAAATCCTCTACTAATATATGAACTTTTTACGAACCCGGTAGCAAAGTGCTTAGCAATGCTACTAACACCATGGTTCGAGAGTTCGATTCCTACACATAATGAAAATTTGTGTGTATGAACATGTCTGTTTGTCTTGATCTGGATGATTTGTGTTTTTGTTAGAAATAGTGTACGTCAAAACAGATCGATTGGAGAAGTAATTCCCACTTGACAGAAAATCGGAGCCAAATAAGAACTCCCTGGGGTGTTGTTGTGTTCCTGCGAGTGAGTGATATTACCATTAAGCCCTAAAGAGTTGCTGTGTTAACAGCATTTTTATCAAGGTCGGGTGGTAAAAGCCTGCATGATATAAAGCGGTTCACGTAGCCTGTGGACACGTGCAACACAATGAGTGTCGCCCGCATATTGCTTCCCTGGCTGGCAACGCAGCAAAGAACAGCATCTTAAAAAATAAATAAATTGGAATAAGGCCTGCCCTGGCCGTAATATTTTACAAGAAATTATATTAAGCCGTAATAATATTCCTTATTTTATAACGATTCTCGTCATCTATCATCATTGTAGTCAGGTAGGTACCAATCTACAGAAACTTACGATAGATACTTTTTTTTGGAACAACTCTGACGTATTTTTAGTGTATAGTAGCCGACAGTCGGATCGTTCACTCACGATGGTTCAGAAGTTCTTCCGCTATTAGTAATATTACACAATTACAGTACCAACTAGAATTCTGAATTAAAATTGCCTCTTGTAGCGGTGTCCATCCAATAAATATTTCTTACTTTATTGGCAAATCGAGTACATTTTAGGATATACCTATTACAAATGAATGAATGTTCTGTTACAAATGAATATGCATTTATTTTTTTATGACGAAATGTACTAATAAAACTTATATGTACTAAACATATAAGTTTTATTATTTTATCCAATCTTTTCAACTGTAGGGATTGATTTAGGGCGTGTTTTGTAAGTCGACGATAAACGCCGAGCTTCAGGTCTTGTCTTATTATACGCGATAGAGTCCTAGCGGGAATCTTTATTTCTCGATATAAGAATGTTTGTTTCCGAATGGGGTTTCGGCGAATTCTCGCTTTACCAGTTAACAGCCTTTGTGGTACTAACACCACGCGGTCGTCGCGATCTTTTATGGTCTTCAACTGAGAAAGTGTTGGTATATCTGTCGATAGTACGATTTACGAACATAAGGCTGATACCAAGCTTTCGAAGTGTCTTGAATAAGACTGACGATGGCTCCATACCCACGTTGTGCAAGGCAACCTTAGCAATCCTATTTTCTTTAACACGGCATTCCATATTGTAATTTGATAATAAACATGAAAAAAATATGTAAAACGACGGTAAATCGAAAAATGTTTTTAACATAATAAACGCGTTCCTAATTCAAAGTAATTGTAATAAGTTGAATAAAATAAAATTTTCTATATGTAACAGTATTTATGACCAAACTAGTTAGTTTTCTGTACAAATGTTCTTCAGTTAATCCGTCACTACAATTTAAAGAGCGTTCAGGTAGCCGAGATAAAGAATTGAAACAAGCAGTCAGTGGTGCACGATATATTTTTATTGAGTCCCTCTTTCTACCAGAGTTACCACTGCTAGGCTATTTATACTTATTTATTTAGCATAAATTATTATGTTTCTTCAACAAAATTAAAGTTAAAACATAAAGCTAATCGGTAGTATAAAAATTGCAGACATACTGAAAAGATATAGACAAGACTTCAGAGTAGGCATACTTTTATTATAAATTGACAAACAATAAAACATAATATTGGACTACTTAAATAAGCAGATTGTAAATAAAATAAAGGTCACTTTTGTCCAGCCGTAGTCACACGTTGTTACTAAATATGTAATAATGCCGTGTATATTGCATAGATCATAGGATTTGTTGCTTTATTATTACCACGTATTTACCACGTCCAATATTACTTGACCTGCCAAATGTGACGAATTTATGTACAGATATGGTTCCCGTATCAAAATTGAAATACAGTAACACATAGCGATAGTTACCTCGCCATTCCTGCCTGCGAGAGAAAAGGACTCGGACACTTATCGCTTGATTTGTAGCGAAACTCAGTAAAGGACGAAGAGAACCATTTTTATCTCGTCTCGTTGAACGCCCTTTAGAGACTTGAAAATAAGTCCTGAATACTGCCTTGGGTTGAAAACTTCAAGAATTAATTGCAGGTGTCAACAGCGTCTCACAAGAATCTCTCTGTACCCATATTCATATTTTCAGTCAGACATTGTACTCGTAGGTTCACCATAATAACGGTTCTCCGGAGAATTTTTATTGCTGTAAAAAAAATATATTTACATGTTAATTTTTGTCGACTATACTTTTGAGCATAATTTGATATTATCCTAATTTTTAGATTTTCGAACACCACGCGAATGGAGTCGTGTGCCATAAGCTAGAAAGTGACGAGCCCGATGTCGAAGTGGTTAACAACGTTACAGGTTTGATTCCCACATAGTACAAACATTAGTGTGGAACATGTCAGTTGGTCTTGGTCTGGAAGTTTTAAGAGAAGTAGATAGGGATCAATTCAGGGAAAGTATCTCCACCTTACAGAAAACCGCAGCTAAATTACAACACCCTGAAGGGTTGTTGTATTCTTGTGAGTGAGAAAGATTACCAGAAAGCTAAGGACTTGCTATATTAACAGCAAGGGTGGCAAGGGATACTCCCGATATTACATGCGTTCATAGGTTACGGTAACAATTTTACGTCAGGTGGGCCATATTTTGTATGCTTACTGGCGTTGTATATAAAAAAAAACAGTAACTTGTAAATTTTAAGCTTCAGTTTAACTGACTCTCATTTTCAATATTTGTCCCAAACAAATAAACCGATTTCAATATTTTAAATAACTCCCAGTTTTGGGGAACGCTACAGTAGTTCGCCTGAAAGGAAATTTAAATTTTATTGACATGCTTTTATACAGGAAGTATAAATCGCACATTTCTACCCCTGCTGCTAACACGGTAACTACTTAGGAGTTTACTGTGATCACAGTCACACGCGAGAATACAACTTTCCAGAGAGTTGTAATTTGGCAGCAATTTTCTGTGAGGTAGAGGTACTTTCCCAGACAGGTTGCTTTGATGCGTCCTACTTCTAACACCCAGACCAAGACAAACAGACATATTCATGCACACCATGATTGTCCTGTGTGGGAATCGAATCCACGATGCCTTCATATCAAAGTAACGTTACTAACTACTGCTACGATTACAGTTTTAATATTATTTTTTTAGAATGTCTGCCTAGCTATATCTCTTTTATACTGTTCCCCTTTTTATTTGTATAAGTGTGTAAGTTAGTTAATGTTTAACTGTGTACGTTGTTTAAACAAAACTTTTTTTTCAATTTTCACCGGAAGTTTTAAACAATTTGAGCAGAAATAGTCAATAGATTCAGGCGTTATTTTGCGAAAGTCAAATTTACATGCAATTTGATCTAACCTGCTTCGGTGGCCAAAACATACAAAGCAGGTTATATCAAATTGCACGTAAACTTGAGCCGAATATTAATTTGTTTTACAATACGTATCTTAGCATAAGTTACATCTGCTTAAATAAAATGCGTAGGAGTTGCAACTTAAAAATAAGTAAAATGCTGTCTTCCCTATTTTGATAGCTGAATCATTTGCAATAGCCATATTTGATAACAATCTATTTTTTGACTGAAAACTACAGCGATGAAAACCAGTATTCAGTTTAAACTTTTCTACATAATTTAAATAGTAATTTTAAAACAGGATATTACGGTGATCGCCGTTAAATAACAACTACGTGCAGGGTTGTAGTGTTCTTGCGAGTGAGTGAGATGTGCTTCTAAGGAGTCGCTGTATTGACAGCAAAAATTCAATTTTCGAAAGACATGGGGCCTAACTTAAGACACGTCTTATTTTCAGTCTGCGGTTGTGAAGATCTAACGGCTGTCGTTCCGTTATAAATAATAATAATATAATAATAATATTGTCGGACAAATTACACAGCGCCATCTAGCCCCAAAGTAAGCGAAGCTTGTGTTATGGGTACTAGACAACTGATAAACATACATAAATACATTTTTTTTTTTTGTAAATACATACTTATTATACATAGAAAATACCCAGACCAAGACAAACAGACATGTTCATGCACACAAATGTTTGTATCGTGTGGGAATCGAACCCACGAGCGTTGGTGTCAAAGTAGCGTAACAACGCGTTACACCACTGCGCCACCGAGCTCGTCTAAAGTGAAATTAGAAAAATAAAATTATTATTAATTAGGTAGCGGACCCGGCAGTAATATTTTTTTTTCAATTATCCGTAACATAACATAACAACTAACCACACTATTTTCTACTTTACTTTTTATAATAAAATTCCTTCCAAATCAAAAGTCATGGTGTCACTCAAAATATATCCACAGGAACACTTCACTGAGGGTGGTACCATATGTGCTACCTTACTTAGGCCGTAGACCGCTTATTACTTAATTTGCAAGTTAAAGGGCGCGCACCCACCTTTTTAGCACAAAGGAAAAATGGGTTATATAAAAGCATTGCGAGCTCTTAGAAATTACGTTTTGAAGGCTTTTAGACGTACACGGTACATAGGTGGGTTAAATGTCGGCGAAACTTTGGTTAGGTTAGATTTTATTTTTTGAATGCAAGTTAAATTTACTGAAAAATTTGCAACATTTGTACATATACTGTTATGGAAATTGAATGTTATGTAAAAGTACATTAACACGATTTGTTTTTTTTTTATATGAAGACGAGATGCTTACTCTCTGTCTACCTCGCAAGGAGCTTGGCGTGAAAATATAGACAGATGGACTACTAATACTGCAAATTGTAGGTTAAGGTAAGGGTCATTGAGCAGATTTGGTTAATAAATATATGCCGCAGGGTAATCAGAATACCAGGGATCTTCGAAATTCCCAGCAATACTATGAAATCACGGCAGTTGTAGAATAATATTTTCTTACTAAAAATATATATAATAAATAATAAATAATTATTTATTCGTAGTATAATTAAAATTAGTAAATAATTATTATTCGTAGTATGTAAATGAAATGACGAGCTCGGTGGCGCAGTGGTGAAACGCGTTGTTACGCTACTTTTACACCAACGCTCGTGGGTTCGATTCCCACACAGTACAAACATTTGTGTGCATGAACATGTCTGTTTGTCTTGGTCTGGGTATTTTCTATGTATAATAAGTATGTATTTACAAAAAAAAAAAATATTTACGTATGTTTATCAGTCTAGTACCCTAAACACAAGCTTCGCTTAATTTGGGGCTAAATGGCGCTGTGTAATTTGTCCGCAAATATTTATTTATTTAAAAATATATATATATATATATATAGTGTAAATAAATAAAATAAAATAAATAACAACTGATTTAGTATTAGTAGTTAACACATATAGTTAAAAAAAACTCGTTTGTCTTCTCGATCGACGTGGTCCGCTACCCACTGCCTTAAGATTTGGCGAAGATACTGATTTTTACATGGAGCCGCTGCCGTTAGACATCCACAACCCAGAGGGAACACCAGGCCTTTCTTAGGTAATGATCACACGTTTTTCGAAACATAATTTCTTGGAGGTTTGAGGATTTCTTGGACTCCTCCAAGAAATCCTCAAACCTCTAGATTTCTATTATTAGATGTAAATTAAAAGCATCTTTTAACACTTGTTTACATACATACTTACAGCCAAAGCAAATAAAGGCAAGTAACTAGTTTCTTAAGCCTAGGCTTAGAGGCATTTTACCTATTAAAATGTTGCAAACACATTTTAGATGTGCGAAAATTTAATAAAATGCCTTAGGAGTCCTTGAAACAAAAATATAGAAATATTGCCTTTTGACTTTTGAGACAAAGGCAATACAAAAAAAAACATCTTTGCGAATCAACGTAGCTATAACCCCGTTCTCTATAGCACTTTATTTTATAAGTTAAAACAAATATAAAATAACAAACCGCTAATTAAAAGTGTATCTGCGATGGATAAATACTTGAGAAGAAAACTCGAAAATAAAATACAGTGTGGCAGCATTCAATTACCAGAGAAACTAATTGAAATAATTGGTTAGAAGTTCCATTTCTCTTTAGTATCTGTGGAACTTTTACAATTGTTTTTATATTTGTGCAACACAGGATAAAAGTAACGCTTGCTGACTGCGTTCACAATGATGAAGTAAGAAAGAGAGTTGGTCTGAAAGATAGTCATCATCATCATCTCAACCCGTATTAGTCCACTACTGAACATAGACCTCCCCTCTAAAGTGCCATTCGTCTCGATCCTGTGTCACCTGCATCCATCGACTCCCTACAGATCTCTTGAGTTCGTCACTCCATCTAGTAAGGGGTCATCCAACACTGCGTGTATGGGGACGCCATTGGATAATCTTTCTTCCCCAGCGGTTGTCAGTTCGACGAACTATAGTGGCACAGAAAGTGGCTTGGTAGAAGTGGCGACACTGTAGCGATTATAATCACATTAAAAAAAGGAAAAGACATTTTACTCGACAACAACATCAAACTTTCAACCTAACTTAAAAAAAAAAACATTTTGTTAGACTTAAAATTAATGACGAGTGTTTCCACCTATGGCTCAGATCATGGCTTGCAGGCGATCAGGCATGCTGTGGATTATGTTTTAACTTCTACTTGAGAATTATTTTTAACAAGCAGCTACCAGTGCAATGTTTAACTCATGGAAGGTCTGTGGAGGGTATGAGCTTGCTCTGACTATCCTTTAGTTAGAGCATCTCCCAGATATGTTCTGTAGGGTTCATGACTGGGCTTCTTGCTGGAATTTTTGAGTGCAATTTTTGAATACCGGCCTCCAGACAATAATTATTCACACAATTCGCTTTATGAGGTCGAGCATTATCTTGCATTAAAATGAATTCTTCACGACCGATGAACTCATACCCTATGTAAAACATGTTCTTGTAGGATATGTTAATTGTATTGTGCTACAGTTAAACGACCAGTGGAAGGTCGTTTAACCACTAACTCAGTGCGTGCGTCAGAACTGATACCTCCTCAAACCATAACAGAACCTCCATGAAAGCTGACAGCTTGAGTAGTAGTAGTGGAACCGATCTCAACGCCTTCTAGGCACGCGTTGCCGACCATCTGGGGCTCTTAAAGCCACTCTTTATTCATTCGTCCAAAGAATTTTGCTCCAATCCTGATACGTCCAATTAGCGTGTTCTCTCGCAAATTGAAGTCGTGCTACGTGATAGTGCCGGAGGAGCTCCGAAACCCGAACTGATCTTTGAGCACGCAAATCCAGTTCCTCCATTCTTCGTCTAATTGTACGCTCGTTCACGTTGACTCCTCTTGCCGTTTGCTGGCGCTGCTGAAGACCAACACTCATGGGTACGATTCCCACATAGGACAAAAATTTGTGTCCATGAACATCTGTTATGTGTCTGTCTGTTTGTCTTGGCCTGGATGTTATTAAGAGAGATCGGGCGCATCAAAGCAGCCCATCTGGGGAAGTACCTCCACCTCACAGAAAACCGCAGCCAAATAACAACTACCTGGAGGGCTGTTGTGTTCCTGCGTGTGAGTGAGGTCACCAGTAAGCTCCTAAGGAGGCTACGGTAAACGCTACACATCTGGTGGGCCGTATGCTTGTATGACGTAGTATAAAATAAATATTGTTTTAGAATTCTTAGAAGTAATTAAATGTAAATAGAGATTCGTAGAAATAAAGTAGGAAAATATCACCTGTATACAGAATACGAGTATTCACGGAAATGGCGAACTCGTATTATAAAAATAAAATATAAGCCTGTATTATTTCGTCATTTCCGTGTAATAAAATTGGCCTTGTGTACCTGTTGCGTCAGAACACCATCAAAATTACGGGCGGAGCTATAAGCCAAAGCTTACATAAGTAGTTACGAGTAAGTGTGCTTAATACACCAGAACAGGTGTCTCCGAGCTGGCGTTAGTTTGAAACAAGCTTGAATTAATTACGCGTCATCTACGGAATATGTTAGGAGATGCTTCAATTACGCGAGATACGTTAACACTTGTAAAAAATAGTACCTACTAACACACCCACGTAGTAAGGTTTATAAAAAACGTTTTTTAGGAAATGAACCAAACGAATCGTGATGACTTCTTTAATAGCATCACACAAGTGAGTATAAAACTTTGTTGATGGTCTGAAAGAGGGTGATGGTAATAAGATGGTGATAAGAAAACGTATGCACGGTTGGTTCTAACATGTAGAAAGAATGAAAGGATGAAAGAATTACGAAACAGATATACAATGCGAAAGTAAAAGAATGAAGGAGCCAAGGAACACAAAGACTTACCTATCAAATTGGTCGTATTTTATGAGAAGGCGATTGTCAGAAGCCCCAGAAACCGGTGAGTATGCATAAAAAGAGCGACTAATGTTATAGAAGGGAGTGAAGTGTGTAAGTCTTATGGCGCTCGTTTCTCTCTCCCTATCCCGCAAGATACCTAGCGTAATACGGTTTCCGTACAACAGCTGTGACAATTAAAAATTTGAGCATTATTATTTTAAGAAAGGTAGGACGCATCAAAGCAGCTCCACCTGATAGAAAACCACAGCCAAATAACAACTCCCTGGAGGGTTTTTGTGTTCCTGCGTGTGAGTGTGGTCACCTGTAAGCTCCTAAGGAGTTGCTGTGTTAGCATCAGAGGTGGCATCGCGCGAGTGATACTTAATTTATTACTCCTGACGCTGTAAAAAAAAACTGGCCAAGTGCGAGTCGGACTCGCGCACTAAGGGTTCCGTAGTACCATTATCTACAAAAACGGCAAAAAATCACGTTTGTTGTATGGGAGCCCCCCTTAAATATTTATTTTATTTTAAAAGTGAATATATAACCAAATATTCTGTGAATATTTCAAGCGTCTACTTGTTGCCGTTATCAATATCGAGCAAAAACGAGCAAAATAATCACGTTTGTTGTATGGGAGCACCCTTAAATATTTATTTTATTCTGTTTTTAGTATTTGTTATTGTAGCGGCAATAGAAATACATCATCTGTGAAAATTTCAACTGTCTAACTATCACGGTTCATGAGATACAACCTGGTGACAGACGGACGGACAGCGGAGTCTCAGTAATAGGGTTTCCGTTTAACCTTTGTGTACGGAACCCTAAGAAAAGCCCTAGACACCGACGAGCATGTATGAATGTTAATGAAGTGTTACAAAGCATGTTATTCTAATGACTAACATCTACAGCGCCTGGAGAGGCGAAACACGTGTCGCGAAGACGACCGGAGCAGCCAGGGCAGCAACGGTGGCGGGTGCATGTGGTTCACATTTCAGATGGCGAACACTCGCAGAGACAACCGGAGCAGCCATGGCAGCGGCGGCATGCATCTAACGGTAGTGGGTGAGTGCCGGCCGGCAGTAGTTCCCTCGAAGTAATCGGGAGCGGAAGCACACAAAGTAGTTTAGATCAAATTTCCTGTATGTATATATTATTTTCCTCCACCTCACAGAACAGCAGCCAAATAACAAGTCCCTAGAGGGTTGTTGCGTTCCTGCGTGTGAGTGAGGTCAGCAGTAAGCTCCCAAGGAGTTGCTGTGTAAGCAGCAGAGGAGGCATCGCTCGAGTGATACTTAATATATTACAAGCGTTAATAGGCTACGGTACTCGCTTTACATCAGATGAGCCGTATGCTCGCATGCCTCCCGACGTAGTATAAAAAAAACGGGTTGCACTCCGGGAGTGCCGGCAGAAGTGAAAACTTGAACATTTTTGAATATTTTGGAATGGTTATGGAATAATTTCACACGAATTGCTTTATTTGTCAGTATAAAAGTACTATCATGTATGTGGTAAAATACAATATTCATTTATTGCGCTATCGTACACAATCAACTTATACAATTTATATTAGATACATTAAAAATTTAACACTTCTAAACTATTAAAATTATTTTACATTAAAAAGTTTATCTTTCAGAAAAATCAACTTTCATAATTTCAACGATTCTTTCACCATCATCATTACCAGCATCATCATCGCCAATCTCTAAAACTCAAACACACACGCACACTCGCGCAAGCGCCCTGCGCCGCTTAAATCAAACAGCGATGTTGATAAACTACGTTGAACGAAACGCGTAAACGCGAAGAATTTCATGGCGCTTGCAACGTTTTGGTCGCGAGAAAATAATGCCTGATTAACGATCTAGCGCTTCATGTTTTAATTGTTTAATTAGAGGTAACTAATGTTTAGCGCTGCAGCGAACTTAAGTTCTAATTCTCACCAAAATCTTACGGTCAGGGTCACGTGTCCTGACGCGAGTTAAACATTTTTTACTCATCCCAAAAAGTGCACAACGCCGCTAAAGAAGTTTTCACTTCAAAAAACAATGTGGTCGAATTACGTACACTACTGACATGAAACAAATTTATTTATTCAGTAATGTACGTAATTCAATTAATTTAGAGCAAATATGATATTATACAACAATTACTTTTACTGACTTAGGGCAGCATTTGAGTATTATCTCATCCTATAAGTTACTACGAGTACATACAATTCCAATAACTGGGAACAATTGTAACGAAAATATATAAATAAGTCAAGTTTGAAGGGAAATATGTGTAAACAAGGATAACTTTGATGTTCACCGCAAAGAGTATAATAAGTTAAAAGGAATATAGAATATAAAGGCAGCCTAACTGAGTTTACTTAGGTTATTTTGTACCCTTTCCTTTTCTCTTACAGCATTGTCAACTTGAGGAAATTGAATCGCACTTCTACCTAACCGTATTGCGATAAGCATCCTTTGTAAATGCTCCCGTATTGTATGAATTTGCATGTAAACTTAAATATACTTACTCGTATATGTTGTTCAGACCGGATCTTTGTGAACTTTCAGTAAATTGCCTGTTCCACGCACTTTGTAATTTAGTTAAATATATAGAATAGGTAATGGTGATTAGTAAAAAGGTGAATGGTTTAATTTCATGTATAACTATTACGGACGGCATTCGCTAACGTAGCCATTTTCTATTATTTAGCTATAGTTTGTAAAGTTGAGATATATGTGAGATATGTTTGTATAGAGTCATTTAGAATTATGTTTGATGAAATTGATTTAAGACCATATGAAAACTATATTTATATAGAGGCAGTAGAATTATACAATGAAGTCGATTTAAGACCACGTGCAAATATGTCTGTGTAAGCATGAGTCATTTCCTGCCCGGCCAAATCGCGCGCTACGAGCGGCCCGTGATCTAGCGCGGGCTAGTAACTAACTCAGCTACAACCGATCCCACTTAAGCGCGCGCGGACCGCAGTCGGCGCGCGCAGTCCGGTTTGAGCAGCGCTCGGAGACGGTCACGGTTCGCTCCCGCTTACCGATTCGGATCCGTGCGTTACTTGTGCCATTCCCCGATAGGCTTCCGCCTAATACACACGCTTCGTTGTACGGTCTTTCTCAAGACCCTCTGCAGCCCGTGTCCCAGGTACTGTACGGTCTAGTATAGACCCACTGCAGGCCCGTCTACAGCGAAAATTAGCCCGGCTAATTTTTCGCTGACTTCAAGTGAGGTTGAAGTTCTTTTCAGAACTTGCCTCTGTAGAAAAAGTTTCTAAGGAGCGGTCTGCAAATCCACACGATTTTAGTGCGGTCGGCTTGTGGAAAACGTGTCGGCAATTCACGGTGAGTTTGTCGCACGAAAGTGCGACATCTCACTAGGTTAGCAGTCAAACGTGAGGTACTCGCCTTGTGAGCTAGCTCCAAGGCAGAGGAAAGCGTAGCTGACCACCTCGCTGCTTCGGCAGTGGTGAATTTGCGAACGTGCCAACAAAGCGAGTCGTAGCGTTGACCCGTACGCTAGCCTTTCCCCTCTGGGAACGGCAAGTCATTCGGCTGGGACTGGGACCACTGGCCTTGGGCTTGGGGGCTACCCTCGTCAACCCCAGTTATCGGTTAGGTAGTTAAGGTTTTTAGTTTTAAGACTAGGTACTCAAACCGGTGCACAATAAGACTGGCACCGGTCCACACACACTAGGGACTAGGACCCTCCTGGCCTATACCCGGCCGGGAGGTTAGGTTTTCACGCAGGGTACACACCGCCCGAGTGTACCCCTCGGGCGGCCCTTCACCCCCCTCAGTTAGGCAATGTCTGCCATGGATCCCCGGCTGGATCCAACTACGCAGCTTCACATGCTGCGTAGGTACGTGGCCTCGATGGCCCCCGACCTTTTAACGGGATTCGGCACCTGGTGCCGAACAAACCCCGCACCCCCCGCCCCTCAGGCAAAAACCCCAGCGACCACTAAGGCCGCCCCCCACCCCCGCCCCCGGCCCCTCAGGCCAAACCAACCAAGGCCCCTCAGGCTAAATCCCCCAAGGCCCCTCAGGCCTCGCCCGCTACAGCCACTCAGGCTAAAGCCGTTAAGGCCCC
This sequence comes from Pyralis farinalis, assembly GCA_947507595.1. NCBI lineage: Eukaryota > Metazoa > Arthropoda > Insecta > Lepidoptera > Pyralidae > Pyralis > Pyralis farinalis. Next base: position 25,394,739 of record OX382267.1, read on the forward strand.
TCAGGCCAAACCCAAGGAAGCCGCACCTACGACTACCAAGGCCCCTCAGGCCGCTACCGCTGTTGCCTCTTGCAGCAGCGCCTCTCCCGTCCCTCCTGCAGCCCCTTCAGGACTACAGGAGATGGACATTGACCAGGGTGCAGCCGCAGCTGCAATCATCACGGGGCCCACCAGCTCCTTGTCCGAAGACGAGTCAGACCTGGAGTCCATTGTTGACCCCGATACGGAGGCCAACTGGACCACAGTCCCCGAGAATCGGAAGCGGAAGCCCCGCTCGAGAGACTCCCGTCCCGCTAAAGCCGCGAAGGGTAACACCGGAGCGGCCCGTCCCTCTTCGCCAACGGTGCACTCGCAAGAGACACCGAAGGCCAAACTCCCGCCGCCGATCACCATCCGTGACGGAAAGGTCTGGGAGCGCCTCTACGCGGTCGATCTCCCCGCGAAAGAGATTCGCCTGATAAGGGCTAAGTCGACCCACCTTGGCATCAGCGTCACGGTGGCAACCCCCAACGACCATAGAAAACTCACTGGCCTCCTCCGAGAGCGGCGCGTGGAGTATTTCACGTACGCTCTCGAGGAGGAGCGTGAACTTCGCGTGGTTGTTAAACGCGTCCCCACGTCGCTGTCATTAGACGGCATCACTGAGTCCATTAAAGGACAAGGAGTCCCCGTCCGGTCGGTACACCGGATGACCCGCAATCACCGCAAAGATGGCGAGCCATACAATATAGTCATCTGCCATCTTCCCCTTACCCCCGAGGGTAAGAAGATTTTCCAGATCACGAACATCTGTGGTCTCTTCGACATCGAAATCGAACTCCCCCACAAACGTGGACTCCCAGGGCAGTGTCACAACTGCCAAAATTACGGGCACTCTGCCCGTAATTGCTTCTCGCGGTTCCGTTGCGTGAAATGCCTAGGCGATCACGAACGGGGCCAGTGTCCGCGCGACCCAGCGATGGAGCCGCCAGCGTGCGTTCTCTGCGGTGCCGTGGGGCATACCGCCAACTATGGCGGCTGCCCTAAGGCGCCGAAGAGGCGCACGAGGCCGGCACAAGCCAACGGGCGCTCGCACACGCGCCTCCCTCCGCCCTCCCATAGCCAAACGGCTTACCCCCAGCTTCGGCCCACTCGGGTCCCCCAGCCGTTTATTCCGGCACCCATCCCCGCAGTGTCTGCATGGGCTTCACCCAGGCAGCCTCTTGCGCCCCTACCCACACCGGTCGAACCCGTAGAGACTGCCCCAGCAGCTGCACCCCAGCAGACGCCCCCTCAGGGAGGACGCAAACCTCACTTTACGGACATAGTGTTTGACATGGCGAGTAAAATCGACATGTCAGAGCTATTCGTCCTAGCCCGCGAGCTACATGACTTTCAGGACACTGGAGTGGGAAACCAATTCCAGATCGTCTGTAAACACATCGCTGTGTTTGAGTCCATCATGGACTATCGCGCGCCTGCCCACCTTCGGCGCACAAACCTCTCCCAACAATAATGGGTTCACGGAATCAAAGAGTGAAACCACGCTCCCTTTCCCTTGCGTTCTATAACGCAAACGGCCTTGCGTGGCAACGGGATGAAGTACACCAGTACCTAACCGACCACCAAGTTGATATCCTCCTAGTGCAGGAGACCCTTTTGAAACCATGCAATCGCGACCCGCGCATTGCAAATTACAACGTCATCCGTAATGATAGAGAGGACCGCGGGGGCGGAACCCTCATCTATTACAAAAGGTCCCTGCACTGCATCCCACTGGAACCCCCATCTCTCGAAAACCTCGAGGTCACCATCTGCAGGCTAGGGATGACCGGCCATCAGCCGATCAATATCGCGTCCGCGTACCTCCCCCCGAGCAAGCGTATCCTTCAGAGCGACTTGCAAGCCCTCTTTGCCCTAGGAAACTCCACCATTCTGGCTGGAGATTTCAATAGTAAGCACACCCAGTGGAATAGCCACTCGTCTTCACCAAACGGCGTAATCCTAGAGAGCCTACAGGACTCCCTAGGATTCGACGTCATAGCCCCCATGTCTCCCACCCACTATTCCGCAACAGTGGGACACCGCCCGACCGTTCTGGATTTTGCACTTTTAAAGAACGTAGCCTTACGGATGCGTTCAATCCAAGTGCACACAGAACTTAGCTCTGACCACCGGCCAGTTCTGATCGAGTTCGGGCAACCAACTGACTTACCGACAGACGAGGACACCAGACGGGTAACGGACTGGCGAAAACTCAAAAGAGTGCTCGCACAGACTTCCACACCCGAACTGGAGCAAGTACCCGAACAGATTCTCACAAATGACGAGACCGACCTTGCGATCGACGCCCTCACTAGCCACTTACAAACGGCAGCTAACAACTGCTCCAGAGAGATTTCAACAGCCGACTTAGCTCAGCGTTGGGAACTCCCTGCTTACTTGCGAGAACTAGTGTCGGAAAAGAACGCAGCGACACGCGCCCATGACTCTTGTCCCACCGAACAGAACCGTTCTCGGGTGCGCTATTTACAACGCCAAGTAAAGAAGCACATCAAAGAGTTCAGGGATGAACGGTGGGCCAACTTTGTTGGAGAAATTAAGCCCTCGCACACGGCGTACTGGCGAGTTGCTAAATCTCTCCGTTCCGACCAAATCACCCAATGCCCTCCCCTGACCCGACCAGACGATACGATAGCGTTCGATGATGACGAAAAGGCTGAATGCTTTGCAGACAGCCTGGAGAGCCAATGCTCTCCTAGTCTAGAACCAACCGACGACGAACACGTACAGATGGTTGACTCCGAGGTGGAACGAATCCTCGCGACACCTCCCACGATCCCCCTCGAGCCTACAACGGTCGGGGAGGTCCAAACGATCATCAGGGACCTTCGGAGCCGGAAAGCTCCCGGAGCTGACGGCATCACGAACTCGGTCCTCAAACTCCTCCCAGGCCCCCTGATAGTCCTTCTCGTGGCGATATTCAACGCCGCTCTCGCGAACTGCAGATTTCCAGACTCCTGGAAAGATGCAGACGTAGTTGGCATCCCCAAACCAGGCAAATGCCTGAAGAACCCCGCCTCTTACAGGCCCATTAGTCTCCTCAAATGCCTGGGGAAAGTCTATGAACGCATCATAGCCATTCGCCTCAAAAAGTTCGTAGAACTTAGAGGCATTCTCATAGACGAGCAGTTTGGATTCCGTCCCAAACACTCGGCAGTCCACTAAGTGCACCGCATCATGGAGCACGTCCTCTCCAACTTTCAAACAGGGCGCCATACCGGTGCCCTGTTTTTCGACGTCGCGAAAGCGTTTGACAAAGTCTGGCACAATGGCTTAATATATAAGCTACACCAAATGGAAGTGCCAGACAGTCTCGTGCACATCTTACGAGACTACTTGTCAAACCGCTCCCTCTGCGTCAGAGTCCACGGTACTCTCTCGAGGCCGCATCCTATCCGAGCCGGGGTCCCTCAGGGCTCCGTGCTCGGTCCTATCCTATACACGTTGTACACCAACGATGTTCCCAAGACTCCCTTCGTGGAGTTAGCCCTCTTCGCCGATGATACGGCACTTTACACTTCCGAACGAGCAAAATCCAACATATCGGATAGGCTCCAGAGAGCGGCTAACGCTCTAGGCGAATGGTTCCGACGTTGGCGAATCGAGGTGAATCCGGAGAAAAGTGCCGCAGTGTTCTTCTCTCGGGATCCACAAGGTCTTACGAGACCCGATTCCCAACATAGGACCGTTCGCCCCATCTCATTGTTCGGCCGACCCATCCCATGGGTCGAGAAGGCCAAATACCTAGGTGTCATCCTAGACTCCAGAATGACGTTTGGACCTCACATCACCGCTGTTAGGAACAAAGCCGCGTTCTACCTAGGCCGGCTCGCTCCGATGTTCAGGAATCGTAGAATGTCACTTAGAAATAAGTGTACACTCTACAAAGCCTGCATCCGCCCCGTTCTCACTTACGCCAGCGTAGTGTTCGCACACGCTGCGCGCTGCCATCTGGCTAAGCTCCAGATCATCCAAAACCGGTTTACTCGTAATGCAACCGGCGCCCCTCACTATCTCAGGGTCGCAGATCTCCATCTCGACCTTGAACTCCCGTCCATCATCAGTTTCATGAAGAAAGCGTCTAGACGCTACTTCGAAACTGCCTCCCAACACCCCAACCCATTGATAGCCCGCGCTGTCAATTACACCCCGCGGATCGACGCCCGGGGGTTCCGGCGCAGACCGCGAAATTCACTCTTTGATCCCGATGATCGCATTACTGTTGCGAACGCCCCCTACCTCTCCCCCTCCAACCCCAACACTCCAGACACACACCGCGCTCGGCGGCTCCGAGCGCGAAGAGTAAGGACTTCTGCGCGATACACCAGGTACCGGTAGCCCACGGTACCTGGGTGCCTCACTCCGACAGGCCCTTCAGGCACGAACCCGCGTGTTCGATTTGTTTCTCCAGCGACGTCCTGAGCCGAGGTCCGACCCCTCTCGGGGGCCCTTAGGCTGTCGCTTAACTTGTTTTTCTAGGCTGTGGCGCCTTGTATATTATAGAAAAATAAGTTCTTACGTGAAATATATAATCAATCATAGTCTGGTACCGAGGATTTTATTTAACCCCGACGCACATCGAAACCACCCAGCAAGCACTTGGCTCATCAAACATACAGTCCATTTCGAAGAGCTACAGTTTCTTGGTCCATTCGGAGCCGGATCGGGAGAGAAGAGTTCCAGCGCATCACACCAACCAGGAGGACAATAAGAAGACTGCCAACTGAAGAGGCGAAATCCTGCTCCTGTAGTCGCCGGTGCCTGTTGGGATATCGACGAAATAAGAAAAATCGGCCAAGTGCGAGTCGGACTCGCGCACGAAGGGTTCCGTACCATTATCTATAAAAACGGCAAAAAAAAAACACGTTTGTTGTATGGGAGCCCCCTTAAATATTTATTTTATTCTATTTTTTAGTATTTGTTGTTATAGCGGCAACAGAAATACATCATCTGTGAAAATTTCAACTGTCTAACTATCACCGTTCATGAGATACAGCCTGGTGACAGACGGACGGACGGACGGACGGACGGACGGACGGACGGACGGACGGACGGACAGCGGAGCCTCAGTAATAGGGTTCCGTTTTACCCTTTGGGTACGGAACCCTAAAAACGAAGAAAGAACGTGCCATCGAACACCGGGACCGCAGCCAAAGAGGGCTGCACTTCAGCGCCGGTTCCTGTTGTTCGAGATTACGCGGGTGGACCGCGGGCCTGGTGGGGGAAACCCTACGGTGACAACTGAAACCATACAGGTCAACGCCGTATCAAGGCGGTGCAGCTGAACGAGCACAGCTGCCGGTATAGCCTTTTTCGAGGTTGCCGAAAATCGCTCGACCTGCGCCTGTACGGAGGTGATACGGTGTGAGGGCCGGACTGTAGGCACAGCTGACTGCTGCCAGACAATTCCCACTGGCAGTTTAGCACCTCACTACTGTACACTTCCCTCTGCAGGGGGTTCCTACCTTTCCGATCCTGCTACGACATCCATCCTCACTCGGGCTCCCCACGGTAGTGTGCCTGAGTGGGTCTGATAGGGAGTGGTAGGGACTGTTAGGAACCGGAAGAATGCCGATCACCAGAAGCCAGAAGGAAGAACAGGGGAGGACGGAAGAAGAGCCGAAGAGGATTGTCTACGACTCGCCAGCTTCACCGTCAGGCCAGAATATGCCTGCGACCGACCGATTGACCGCGATACCACACGCCGGAGACCGTCACAATCCCGGGGATAGGGAACCGCGTACAACCGACGACGAAACTCAGTGCAACGTAGAACCGCCGCGTGTTAGGGACCGCGCCGAATCCGTACGTTCCACCACGTCTACTGCAGCGCGTATTCGTCAAGCGGAACTTCAAGCTGAAGAAAAACTCGCAGAGATTAAACGGCGAGAATTACGGCTAGAGGCGGAACTAATCAGGAAGAGATTAGCGCTCGACATAGCCACGATTAGAGAAGAAACCGACAGAGAAAGCCTGCCCGCCGAAGACATACGAGAAAGGGTAGATGAGTGGATAAGAAAACATCAAATTAGTCAAGAACTACCATCCACGACCGAGCTCATAAGAAGCCGCGATCCTCCAAAGCTACCAGGTGCGCCACGGGGGGAGCGAGACGGCAATATGGGCGAGAGAGACAGACGCGACAAGGAACAACAACGGTTTGCACATCCGAGACAACGAAGATTAGATGAACGATCGTTAGAAGGAGACAGGGATCGACGGAGAGCACCCTCACCACGGAATAAGAGAGATGCTGAGCCCGCCGACCTAGACTACAGACCGTTGAGAAATTTAACGCCGCAACACGAAAAGGTAGCTGAGATAGCGGGAGCGCTCCAAGGAATGGCGAGGCCCGTGCCACGACAGGCGCAAGATCTACCTACGTTCAGCGGCGAAGCAAATGAATGGTTACCCTTCAAGGCAGCCATAAGAGAATCAACGAAGATGTTTCGCATCACGCCGGCAGAAAACTTGGCTCGACTGCGCATATGCCTCACGGGAGAGGCAAAGGAGACCGTGTCCGCGTTACTATACACCGCCACGGACCCGATGAAAATTATGGGAACGCTCGAGCAAGTATATGGACGACCGGAAGCGATTATCGATCGAACGTTGGAAGGCATCAAGAACTTACCAGGACCCGGCAAGGCAGCCTATGAATTGAACACGTTCGCTACGAAGCTGCAAAACATCGTATAAGTGCTTGAAAACTTAGACGATAGAGGATATTTGAATAATCCCATGCTGATAAAAGAAGTTATAAGGAAATTAGGAGAGCATCTCAAGTCTAAATGGTGCGACTTCGCCGAAGAAAGCGATCACTACGCCGAGCCACCTATCGTTATGATGTCGAAATTCCTGATGCAACAAGCAAACCGAGCCATACGACACGCCTATGAAAAGATAGAACCGAGGGAATTCACGGCAAAGCGCGCGGAAGGGCCCTCCGCCAGATGCGGGACGCCCAGGCGAGCCATCGCCACCGTGCTGAACACATCGAAAGAAGCCGCGAAATTCAGCGAGCACACCGAGAAAGGCAAGAATCAATGCTTGTGTTGCGGAGGAAGCCACAAGATAGCGACATGTGACAAATTTAAAGCGCTAGCACTGGAACAACGATGGGAATGGATTAAAGGAACCGGTATTTGTTTCAAGTGTCTAAGCGGGAAACATAGACGAAATGAGTGTAAGGAAAAGCCGGGCATATGTGATATGTTTACATATATATATATAGTAGCTGGCATAAAGTAGCAACACTTGCCATGCCATATATATATATATATATATATATATATATATATATATATATATATATATATATATATGGCAATAGTGTTGCTACTTTATGCCAGTGTCAGAAAATACTATCGAAATTGTCACATAAAACTAATTGTATACACCCGTAAAACGATAGTGACTTTTACAAGGTTTTCTTGATGAACTTATTCACGTCTTCCAAAAAGTGCATAAACATGTTATATTTGAGATTTTTCATTACTGTATAATTTCACTAGCACTTATGTTACAAAATACTCGTACTATCGAACTTGACACATAAAACTAATTTTATACTGAATTGTAAAAATTTCAAATATAACAACAATGTCACTCGTCAAAAGCGCGGGAAGAAGTCCAAGTGATATGTTTAACGTAATGTTACTATACTCAACTGCCAATATAACTTTCCATAATAAGTACCTGTACATACAAGTAATAATCAAGCTCAGATTCCTGATTGCTAGTATACTTATAATAAGAAAACATCTCTGTACTAATATATAGAGTGGAAGATTTAATATAAGTAGTAATATATGTACTCGCCATATAAAGCATACGGTAGCCACATCCTGCTTTAGTCAACCCAATAAAGATGATCACACTGCACCTGCTCATGCTGATGTAGTTCACTTACATAGGTTGCAAACTTAAGTTAGTTTTAATATGTAATAATCACTATATAACTCTTTGTGTGTATATGTACATGTATGAATGCGTGTATAATATGTACGTTTTATGTAGACATAATGTGCTTATTGTTGTTGCCTTCTTCTAAAGCAACTTATTATTATTGTTAAATACTGCAATAATAATCTAGTTACATATTTATGAAGATTTATTATTAATATTTAGTGTCTATGATATTAATATTTTGCATTGTAATTATTCTCAATAAAATAAATAAATGCCTAGTCCGGCCGGTATAAATGTTAAGTTCGGTTACAAATTAATATGGATTTATTTTTTTATAAAGTAATGTCATCTTAATAAAACTTGTATATACATATTTATCGAAAACTCAGCAAAAAATAAAAATATATTCTATTCGACATGCCCCTCTTTGGCTTTGAGACAGGCCTTTAATCTGTATGGCCACGAATCTATGGATTTACGCACTGTTTCATGGGAAATTTAGGCACGGCTTGCTCCAGAGATTTTTTAGAGTCCTCTAAAACTAATTTGTAGTCTAAGGGGTTCAGGTCTGGGCTAGACGAGGGCCAGTCTTCAGCTCTTATAAAGTCCGAAACATTGAGCCAGGCTTGGGTAGTTCGTGCCTTGTGACCAGGTGCAGAGGCCTGCTGGAAAGGCCACGGTACATTTTTAAAAAGTGTATTGCTGAGAGGTTTCATAATACGATCCAAGACAGTCTCTTGATGCACTTGGGCTGAAAAAAGAGTGAAGGAACTCCTTTTTCACAAAAATATTAAGTTTGAGTCTTAACACTTCTTATTACAGACCCAGCATAATGACCATGTTGTACTTTTCCGACCACTTGGGCGGCTTCTTTACATCTGTTTACTTATTCTGTGGTCGCTACACCTCTATTTTTAGTGAAGGTAGCGGATGAAAACTGATATTAACAATGACAAACGTCTTAAACAATAGATACTCTGACATACAACTTTATAAATATGCATAGCATCCACGACCGACGGATCGCAATATTCAATACGAACGTGAATATCAATAGAGTATCTTTCAGAGCAAAATTGAAGGAAATCTGAATATTCCTCGGAATATTTCGAAAAAAATATGTTAATGTATTCACAAGAGACGCGACTATTTTCATAAATTGATTGCTTCGAGCCAATATCAAAAGAATTGTAATATTGGATTATTGACTTTAATTTACTTTTTTGAGTCGAAGTAATGGTGTGGTAATAGTCTGCGAGTACTTATCTTGTTTCATGGTATTTGTTGAAGTTGGCATGTATTACACGACTGTGTGAAGTAAAATCTCCCGTTTTTACTTCCATAAGTATCACTTCACGCCAAATTCAACTCAGTACCGCTGTGGCGTATTGCGCTGTTACGTTACTTTGACACCAACGATCGTGAGTTCGGTTCCCACATAGGACAAACATGTGTTTGCATGAACATGTCAGTTTGTCTTGGTCTGGGTGTTTTAAAGAGAGGTAGGGCGCATCTTAGCCACCTATTTGGGGAAGTACCTCCACCTTACAGAAAAGCCGCAGCCAAATAACAGCTCCCTAAAGGGCTGTTGTGTTCCTTCGTGTGAGTGAGTTCTCAGTAAGCTCCTAAGGAGTTGCTGTGTTAGCGATCGCGAGAGTAATACTTAATGTATTGCAAGCATTTATAGGCTACGGTAACCGCTTTACATCATTGGAGCACTGGTAGTTGTGACAGTGTAAATAATGTACGGCAAAAATTTCATAAGAACTTATCCATTCCACTCCTTCCAAACGAGCACTACATATAATGGGTTTGTTCACGAACACAACGGATACACACGGAAACCAAAAACCACTTGACTGCGCATAAAGGCGATTGAGTAATTATTTTTTACGTGCAGTCTTCTGGAATTTAATATCGACCCTTAATTGAGCAAGAAAACTCGTTGTGTTCTCCTATTCTATTTTTAACCACCCAGGACTTTACCTTTACGTTCATATTTCTTATTTATACAACGTAGCGAGGCTTAAAACCTTTAGTTACCGTAGCCTGTAAACGCTTGTTATATATTAAGTATCCCTCGCGCGATACCTCCTCTGCTGCTTGCACAACAACTCCTAAGGAGCTTACTGGTGACCTCTCTCACACACAGGAAAACAACAACCCTCTAGGGAGTTATTATTTGGCTGCGATTTTCTGTGAGGTGGCGGTAGTTTCCCAGATGGGCTGATTTGATGCGCCCTACCTTTCTTTAAATATTCTAAGACAAACAGACATGTTCATGCACACAAATGTGTGTCTTGTGTGGGAATCGAACCCACGAGCGTTGGTGTCATAGTCGCGTCATTCACGACTGAGCCACCGCGCTCGGCAAAATGTTATAATATTAAGTTGCTATATTAAGTATTTGCTTAAAGATGATAATGAATACACGTTTAGTATGCACGATCACATTGCGTGAACGGACGATATGTGCAGTTATACTGTTCCCGATCGAGGACATGGGATATACGTTGAACTTGAGGCAAGTTAGCCTAGTGACAAGGTGGTAGAACGATATTTCTTAATACTAACTACAAGTGATCCCAATTCATTTGTTATGTATAACATTGACTTATAATCGGTCGAATGTTTTCATTACCCGACACTTAGTTGTACTTTTTCACTTGCACTGACACACTGAACACTTTGATTATCTACACTAGTATATTGAAGCTTTTTCACACACACACACACACTGTATACTACCGGCGAGCTGGGTACAACTCGCTGATGACGTCGTGATAATTAATAGTATATCCACTTCACTGTCTATTCACTCCGATGCTGTCTGAATCTGCTTTATTTGAGCTTTCAACAAGTTGATGATTTTCTGTCAAGTCCACCTTACTGATAGAAATCGTCAAATTAATACGAGTATCTATACATATAAATAAAATTGAAGTGTCTGTCTGTGATTTCAAAATAAAGCCTTTATCTTAAGCTCATATTGTTATTTTCACGTTACCAAAGCCTAAATACGCATTTTTAACTTTTTTGTCTGTCTGTCTGTCTGCCTGTCTGTTTGTTTGTCCGGGCTAATCTTCGAAATGGCTGAACCGATTTTAACGGGACTTTCACTGGTAGGTAGAGGACTGTTCAGAGCAGAATATAGGGTTTTTTATCCCGTAAATATTTAGGGTTCCTGCGTAAAAAATGAAAAACTGTTAAAATTAGGGGGAAATATCTTCCCCTTCGGGGGACTTTGCAATTTTATTTTTATTATTTTCATAGAATACGTATTTTTGTAACATAAAATAACTGCGCATTTTTTATGTAACATAAATAAACTACATATACGTTGCCTTCTGTAAAGGTCAATAGATGGCGCTGTACGAAAATTGAATCGCTCTATGGTTGCATCTACGAACTTTGTTTTTTTTTAAACAGAAACAAGTCCGGTGACGTAGTTACAGCCCAACCGGGGCTAACTACATAGTCAGGTCAAAAAAAAAAAAAAAAAAAAAAAAAAAAAAAAAAAAAAAAAAAAAAAAATTTCATGTCTACAGAGAAATAAAGGCTACTAAAAAGCCAAATCTCATGCGTGCGCGGGCTTCTGCTAGTATTAAATATATTGACTACTGATTACGTGCGATCTCTGGCGCAAAGACCGCCGACTCTTTATATAATAAATAGACAGCGCAAGCAACAGCATTAAAAAATAAATAAATAAAAATTGTCAGACAAATTTCACAGCGCCAACTAGCCCCAAAGTAAGCGAAGCTTGTGTTATGGATACTAGATAACTGATAAACATACGTAAATACATTTTTTTTTGTAAATACATACTTACTATACATAGAAAATACCCAGACCAAGACAAACAGACATGTTCATGCACACAAATGTTTGTCCTGTGTGGGAAACAGCGCGTTTCACCACTGCGCCACCGAGCTCGTCATTAGTTATAACGACTGTCACTACTACGAGTATATCACATATGGCGGTGAACTACCGAATTTTTGCCGAAAAAAATTGGATAGTTGGAAAATTCTGGCGAAAGACATAACTGCCTGAAACTCTGGACCTGTACTTTTAAGTTTAAAATATATCATTTCGCGTTCCCCTTTTGTAACAACATGTGAAACTCTTTCATTTTAAAATGTCCGAAGAATATGGCTTGAGGTTTCCATCCATTATACCTCACTATACAAGACCGTAATAGAAACTTGTCAGGCGGGAAAAAGCACTCCTGCAGCAATATAATTTTAATGCTTTTCTATTATTAACAGCTTATAAATGAGACGAAACCTATTTAATGACGTTTTACATCTTAGAATTTTATTTCGTAGCCGCTATTAATTCAATTACGTTTTTGTGAGTGTGATAATTTTATTGAATACAGAATATTATTCGTAGTTACGGATTTTTTTAGTGATCGGCGTACTAAAGATATGTTTTTAAACTTATTATTAGTAAACTCGAAAGACAGTCGTCTATGTTTGTTTTATTATTTCAATATGTTTTGTACAAACGTGATGAACAATTTAGTATTTTGAATTAAACCATTTTTAACGGAAGTATCGCGTGTTTTATATATTTTGTTGAACTTAAGACTTAGTCTTCCTGCGACCATGGACGCTGCAAAGCATTTGAAACGTCAGGTTCAACAAAATAAATAAAACACGCGCTACTTCGGTTAAAAATTGTTTAATTCAATGTATAACAATCGCTCAAACCTAAGACAATTAAGTATTTATAAAATAAAGGTTTGTCCTCAAGGGTCTAACAAACTTTACAAATTCTCTTTATATTACTTTTAACATGCAATATGTAAAAGCAAGAATACTTTCTTCCCTGTCTAACAACACACTGTTGTTGTAGTATATAATGTCCATAATATTAGAATCATCTCACTTAAATCACGGTCGTTAACCCCGGTCATTTGATAAGCAGGCGTCCACGGGGATATAAATCCAACGCGTAGAGGCCCCTTCAAAAATATTGATGTAATGTATTATCCCCGTTGAGGCCTGCTCCAAGTGATGTCAATAGGACAATATACCCGTGAACAGGTCACGGCAGGTATTGGAACGATTGCGAAGGTGTCAGAAATCATTGGTTTATTGAAATGAGATCTGGAGGGATTATTACAACTGGGCTATTACAGAAGAGGGACGGACTCCTGCCATAAGTATCATACCCGATGTTATTTTCGACAAGTATTTCATAGTAGAATCATTATTGTTATCATAATTTTTAATCAATCTTCTAAATAATTGAAAGTTGTCATGAAGACAAGTAAAAGTAATTATGTATGTATTAAGAAGTATATTTCACTAACCACCGGCTTTGATATTAGATTAACTAAATACTATGGTCTTATTAATAAAGTTGATCGTACATTTGTAATTGATTAAGTAAGTATTTAAAATTTGCCAAAAACAAACAAATATGGAGTTAAGTAAAACAAAAAGTTACAAATCCTGACTTGTGATCTCATAACCATCGTAAAGGAATTATGGCCGCAGGGAACCTTATATCGGTGATTCCCAGGATGGCTACCTACTGATTCATATTACGTGTCGCCTACATTGGAATGTTATAGTTGTCATATTTTGTATAAGCTTACAGAGCAGTAATAGCCCAGTGGATAAGAAACCTGCTTATTTAGCAACTGGTCCCCGGTTGTACTGTACCATTAAATTCGCTTTTCCGTACATATTTGTAATGTTCACTTTTCTTTCTTTTTCTTTTTTTTTCTTACTTCGAAAGACGTGTAACCTTATCTAAGAAAGAATTGGTTTTCCTTCTGGTTTATGAAGTTCAGACAGCAGTCGCTAAATGTAAAAATCTGTATCATCGTCAAATCCTTAAGCTTAGACAGCGGAACTCGCCAATCCTACCGGAAAATGAAATGGAATAACGCATAAGTAGAACAAGAAGATTTTGTATAACCATGTATATTTTTTTATAATAACAGGGAAACAACCCAACTTGAGTCATATGCATGGTAAATAATCACCGCCGCTTGTAGGCATCAGTAACTTAACATTTAAAGAGGGGTACGTCAACACGCTGTCTTATTTTGTATGGAACATGTTGAAACAGGAGAAATACTGATTCACCTTACTTCATATATTTAGAGCGAGAAGCATGTTATCTTACGATATATTGTAGCCACGTCTGTGACAGGCTTTAAGTGTAATAGATGTGTATATAAATATGTATTTATATATACATGTATATATATTTATATGTCGCATCCGGTCATGAGTATGGATGTGTAAAACGAAACGAAAGCGTGCGAAGGGTGGCGCGCTTTGGCAGAATCAAGGGGTCGACACTGGGAGAAATGGAGAGTTAGTGTGAACGGCGGCAAGTGACGAAGTGACGTCTTGGGACTGTCCTCTCGTTTCGTATTTTCCTGAACATTGATTACAAGTGTTGATTTAAAAGTATTATTAGTCGAGCTCGGTGAAAGACGCGACTTTGATACCAACGCTCGTGGGTTCGATTCCCACACAAGACAAACATTTGTGTGCATGAACATGTCTGTTTGTCTTGGTCTGGATGTTTTAAGAGAGATAGGGCGCATCAAAGCAGCCTGTCTGGGGAAGTAACTCCACCTCACAGAAAACCGCAGCCAAATAACAACTCCCTAGAGGGCTGTTGTGTTCCTGTGTGTGAGGTCACCAGTAAGCTTCTAAGGAGTTGCTGTGCTAGCAGCAAAAGTGACTTCGCGCGAGTGATACTTAATATGTTTTGAGCGTTAATAGGCTACGGTAACTGCTTTACATCAGGTGGACCGTATGCTTGCATGACTCCCGAACTCCCAACGGTGCAAAAAAAAAACTGTTTGTAACGAATTGCATTGGATTTCTCATTGCACAACTACCCACCATACGCTCGGATAGATCGAAAAATCATACGAATAGACATATATATATATAAGGTATACCGCACGTATGTACTTAAATTGGATGATATTTTTGTTGGAAATCTCAAAAAAGGGACGTCATTTTGGCTGTTCTGGTGTCACATGTTTTCATACAACAACAAATTTCGTGTAGCCTACCCCCACTTGATATAAAGTAAACAAAGGTACTTAATACTTTGTTTTGCAAATGACTTCTCGTTATCTTCATTATTAAATTGCCCCCGTGCGAAACCGAACTGGCTCTACAGTTTTGTTATAAATTAGGTACGTATGATGTTTTTTCTATTTTATTTTCCTAAATTCTCCACAATCTTTCAGGAACATAAAGCAATGGTTGGCTAGAACAAATTCTTTAAATAAATACTCTCCTTTACAAACCATATAACGATTATATTTTTTTTATACAACGTCAGGAGACGTACAAGCATGAGGCCCACAGGTCCCAGCGGTTATCGTAGCCTATGAACGCTTGTAACACATTACATATCATTCACGCGGAGGAACTCCTTAGGAGGTTACTGGTGACCTCACTCACTCCCAGGAACACAATAACGAGTTAGAGTTATAGAGAGAGGAAGGAGCTATTATTTGGCTGCGGTTTCCTGTGAAGTGGAAGTACTTCCCCAGACTTAAGAGATGTACGCGTATAATTTATTGTCAAAATTTCGTTGAATATGGAATAAAGTATAGGTACAAACAAATACTTCATACGTAGACTCCCAGAATACTTTGTTAAGCAAATTTTGGATTCAATATGACTTCCGCCAAGTGCCAATGGTTGCGTATACGTTCACAGACAGGTGATTCAGATGTTGGCGTTTACGTCTCTATTAAAATCCAAGCCAATGGTGCGAGTGAGCTTCAATTGATCACTTGTCTAGTAGAAATGAAAAGTAGAGTGTTCATTTCTACTACGAAAAAATAATACGTTAGTTATTTGGATCATTCAAAGATTTCTATGTATACTACGTCTTTGGGATCATTCATTAATTTCGTAAGTAATTGTTTCATTACAATTTCTTCTTACATGCATCTTATTTTATTGTTTAATTGATACTAGCTCTTAAAAGCACTACATAGTATGTTAATTACTTAATTTAACACAGCAAAAAATTATTAAAAATTTTACAAAGGTCATATCCCGCTTTATTGCTCACCATTAATAACTCACTGTTATCTTCCAAGAGCACTCGAAGTAATAAGTGAAGGACTTTTGCCACTTTCGATTAGATATCACTCTGATATTAGGTAACATAACATGATCACTGACAGCAAAAATTTTAAGAGAGGTAGGGCGCATCAAAGCAGTCCCTCTGGGGAAGTACCTCCACCTTACAGAAAACTGCAGCCAAATAACAACTCCCTAGAGGATTGTTGTGTTCCTGTGTGTGAGTGAGGTCACCAGTAAGCTCCCAAGGAGTTGCTGTGTAAACAGCAGAGGGGGCATCGCGCGAGTGATACTTAATATATCTCAAGCATTAATAGGCTACGGTACCGCTTTACATCAGGTAGCCGTATGCTTGTATGCATACCGTTGTAGTATAAAAAAAACAATTTAATATCACTATTATTGAAGAATACCGAAACGCGATAATTTATTACGCTTAATGTAAATGTTCACATGCAAAACTAAACGTGAAAGATACAGGCTCATAGCATGAACAGAATTTGTTCGTGAACGTGTTTACATTAAACAGAATGATATGTAATAATAGTCAAATATACAGTATTTGTATTGTTAAATACAATACATTTGGGTAAGATAATAATTTATCCAAAATTAATATTTCAAAAATATATAATAATTAACAATAAATAACAATATTGATAACGTATTACCGCAAATAACATAATGAAAATAGCTTTAACCCAAATGGCATTCGATTTATTATGCGTGGGTTAGGAGAATGTTTCTGTAAGAAATGTAAGAATTACAATAAAAACTACTTTCTTTCCTAGAGGGGGAAAAGCAATTTGCTACTTGAAATGTAGATAATAATAACCCATACTTTCCGAAACAGGCCCTCTGTATAGGTATATAATCTTTACTTTTCAAAACCTATGTAGATATTAAAATCCATACTTTTCAAACCCGCCTAAAATGAACACGATCCGATCTATTTTTTAATTATAAATAAAATAAATACGGCAGTTCTATTTAGATATATGACAATGACGAGATAGGTGGCGGAGTGGTGAAACGCGCTGTTATGTAACTTTGACACTAATGCTCGTGGGTTTGATTCTCACACAGGACAAACATTAGTGTGCATGAACATGTCTGTTTGTCTTGATCTGGGTATTTTCTATGTATCATAAGTATATATTTCCAAAAAAAAAATATTTACATATGTTTATCAGTTGTCTAGTATCCATAACACAAGCTTCTCTTACTTTGAAGCTAGAGGGCGCTGTGTAAAAAAAAATCTTATTATCTGTCACCCTAACTAAGGATTGTCACTGTAAACATCAACCATAGCTTCGATTTGGGCATATAAAAATGCGATACGAATGGTCTTAAGCAGTAATGCGAGGCATTCGCAGCAACCGAGGCAGAGAAGGCCAGTAGCTATATGGAACAGACGCGGCAGTGAAGGCGTTGGCATGCATCTACTAACGGCAGTCGATAAGTGCTGGCCAGCGCCGCTTGTTTCATGAAGTACTGGTGGTTTAAAGTTAAAAAGTATTGTAAATGAAATTGCCTGTAAAAAACCTTGCTAAGATAAGAGAAAATTATTCCAATTACCGTTAACCTATTTACATTGTGAAAATGACATTATTTGAAATGCCATCGTAATGAGCCAATTAGTCGAACCCGAGGCAGAAAGAAAATAAAAAGCGAAAAACAAAGCCTACTTTGTTTAAAGCATTGTGTCTGCCTGACTCTTTGCATTACATTTGCATGAACAAACCAGAGAATTATGATATAGTGCCTATACCTTAAAGGCGACTACATCTGTACCATTGTGGGAATTTTCGATCGTTCTCTTAGTGGACATCATCATCGTCTAAAGCAATTTTATTATAGCCGATGATGCAAGTAACAAAAAATGCAATCCTTTCAAAAGTCTATAGTCATATCCAGTCTGAATTTTAATGCAACAACGTGACGTCAGCCAATGGAAGAATAGTAGTAATAATATAATATGCAGCACAATAGCAATAATATAACATGCAGCACAAGGGACTGCGATATTAGCGTTTCTCGTCGCCAATATTCTTTTATTTAATATTATTTACATTTACTTTGTAATAATAAATTCGGTAACGAATATTATATTGTATGAATCGTAGGAGAACGAAAGTGACGCATCATAAATACATATCTTAAATAATTTATTTTATCTAAAATATTTAAAGGTTACATAAAAATTGTCTGCTACTGGTCTTCAAATAAGATGCGTAGCGCCCTCTTTCATCGACTCCTAATGGCTGTAGCCGTAAAATTCGGACTGACTATGTTTCTTTTAATAATAATAATCTTCCCTTCCTTTATACTGATCTTTCTATTTTATGGTTAACAGTTTTGTAATTAGTATATAAGCAGTAGCCCAATAGATAAAGTACCTACCTATTGGCAAATTGGTCCCCAGTTCGAATTCTGGCATGTTCTATTAAATTCACGCTTTCGGATTTACGTACATATTTTAATTGTAATTATCACCTGCTCGGCGATAAAGGAAAGCATCGTGAGGAAACCTGCACGTCCAAGAAATAATATAATAGGGGTTAAAGTATGAAATTAACGTTGTTTATATACTTTGAATTGACGTTCATGGTGTGAGATTTTCGAGTGATTTTATTTTTCACATGATACCTTATTTTAAAATTGCACATTTTTATTTTAAAAATGATTTTCGAATTTGTTTTGATTTTTTATTCAGCTTAGACGGGAAAGATGGATACTACGAAAATACGAGTTCCCACGCGGAACTAACATGGCATAAACGTCTCGCAATATCAATGTTGCGTTTGGATAGGAGACTGCTAATGAACGCACCGTGCGTTTTTGGTATAAACGCTTGCGAAATAAAAACTTCGACTTGAAGAACGAACAACGTGGAATACCGCCCACATAGGTGAACAACGCTGAATTAAAGGAGATGGTGGAAGCCGATCCGAGTCAAACTACCCAGGAATTAGCGGCATGGTTTAACGTTACCTAACTACAATATTGGCTTATTTGCATCATACCAATAAGATAAAAAAATATGAAAAATGCGTGCCTCATGAGTTGACTGATCTGCAGAAAGAAACACGTGTTGAAACTTGTGTTGCCTTGTTGAATCGGTATAGAAATAAAGGAGAATTGGATCGAATTGTGATATGTGACAAAAAGTAGATTCTTTACGATAAACTAAGCGAAAAATACAATGGCTGATCCCAGGTCAAACGCCGCCCTTAAGTAAAGCTTACTAATAAGAAGTTAATAGTAATTGTTTGGTGTTCTCTTTATGGCGTTATTCACTATAGCTTTCTCTGGTCTGGTCAAGCAATAACAGCAGATGTTTACTGTGCCGAACTTCGAACAATGATGGCGAAACTGGCAGCGAAATAGCCCCGACTCGTGAATCGATCTTCACCATTATTACTCCATGATAACGCAAGAACTATGTGCCACTTCAGCTTGCTTATCCTCACGGTTCATCGTAATCCTTGAGTTCATTCTTTTTTTTCTATTTAAGGTTAGGAAGCATGCAACCATACGGCCTACCTGATGTAAAGCAGTTACCGTAGCCTATTTAGGCTTATAATATATTAAGTACTCTGCTGTTTACACAGCAACTCCTTCGAAGTTTACTGGTGACCTCAATCATACGCAGGAACACAATAAACCTCTAGGGAGTGTTATTTGGCTGCGGTTTTCTGTGAGGTGGAGGTACTTCCCCAAACGGTGGAGGTATCGGCTCTTTCAAATACATTATCATCAACTTAAGCATTCTATCATTATCGGCATCAAGTGCATAAAGCAGAATTGTTTTTCATTTGATATCGTAGATTCGTGAACCTTATTCTTTGTAGACATTTGCTGAAATACATGATGAACTAAGGTATTGATAGCAAGCAATCTAATCTAATCCCTATATTGTCATCGTACTAGCAGTCACAAGCACGCATGCTAGACATTTCTCATAATGTCTCAAGCGGGTCTCTCCATAACTCACAAGAGAAATGTCTAGCATGTGTCACAGGATGGCATGGTTAATTCTTTTAAAGAAATCTTTTCACATAACCTCGGCAAATGCTTTCTCAAGAATGCTTTCCGCTGGCCGTTCTCTGCTTTTCATATCCAGCCACTTCCATATTTTCCTTTCCCGTCCAACATCGGCAGACAACCGGCTTTATCTATTACTTTGCATCTCAGTTGAATAACTTCATTCCGAATTTTATAGTACCTTAGAAAGAAGTCAATCATAGCCTTCTACATTTCTCGTGATTTTCAACCTTGAGACAAGCTCAACATTAACGCAAATGTTGGGTTGGTGCCTATTTAAAAAAAGCTTAAAACCGGCAGTTGAAATACTACATACATACATATCATCACGCTTGTCTCCCATTGGGGTATGCAGAGACTATGTAACGCTAAGTGCACCTATCCAAACATACGTCTCTCGCTTCTTCCACACTCATCAATCTTTTGATGCACGTTCTTCGGTTTTGGGTGCTTTTGATTTGGCCCTTTTTCAACACATTACCGATTTGATCTATATGTGTACGTCTAGGGCGGCCCCTACCGATATCTTCATTCTGTCTTGCCTGATACACTTCAATCGTAACACTTTTGTCATTCATTATTTCTAAATGACCAAACCATCTCACCATATCGTTTTAAATTTTTGTCACTACATCGTCTTTCATCCCATATAGTTCTTGTATCGTGATATTTCTTACTCTATCAAATATTACTTCGGGTATATGTTTATTATCTCGATCATCGAAAATTTGCGTGTGTAAGCGGCGCGTCTGTTTGACATCTGTCAGTCAAGCCATTTACGAAACCCTTTCAAGGAGCCGCAGGGTTAGACCCTGGTGTTATATAAGATGTACCTACATTGCGAAATTACTAATAATGCGTCCAGGCGAAGTCGAGCAAATGGATTAGTACACAAAAAGCACTCCACAGACCCACAATAACCACATCTCGTTTTCGTTTAGACGCACTATTCGAATAAATGAAAGCCAGGCACTAGCACACGTGGCCACAAACGGTCAAAATATGCGCGGTCAGTTGTCCATTTTCATCTCTGTTCACTGAGCCGAGCGGATATAATAGCTTTAAACTTGTTATTGGGCTGCACTGTGTTCGTCAATGAGAATTGTTTTGAAACTAGATTTTAATAGACGATATCGCGAAATAAAGGGCGAAACAGCACAGCTTTGATTACGTTCGAAATTATTCTTTTGTGGTGATTTTATTTTAATCGTAGTACCATATAACTTACACAACAACTTTTCAAAAGTTAACAATATTACGCGGCTACAGGAGCGATATAACTTTTCAATAAACAATTATTTTACTGAGGCTTTTGTAGAGCGTAGCTTCCTAAATTAGGCTAATTATTATATTGTTGACGCTAAAAATGATGGTGAGAAACTTAAACTGCATAACTGGTTATCATCTTAATTGTATCCTAATCTCAATCTGGGATCAAGAAGCTACATTGAAATCTTTCAAAGATCCAACCTATTAGAACACGTCAACGGCAAACAATTGGTGTAAGATAGACTTGTTGTTCTTGATGTCTAGTATGTTACTATCCAGTGATGTCCATGCCACTATAAATAATTATCCATGATTTTTTTTCTATTAAAATGTAAATGTACATAAATTATTTGCCATTGGGCTCTCGCAGGCAGTTAGACACGTCTTACTTTATTTTAATACAATGTTATTGAATCTTTTCAATAGCTTTTTTAATGTTGGTAGCATTTCGGAAATAAATGTTGGCGAAGAATATATGCCTAAAGAAACTTGCAAATATAGATCTTATTTTCAAGCATCAATTCATATATCCTAATATACATAATATGTGCACTATATTTATCTTGCATGAGCAATAGTGAAGATATTTTTTTAATGAATGCTCTAATTAATTGCCTGGAGTCCATGTTATAAATAAGTAGAATGGATGACTGTTTTTTGTAAGGTAATAATGGTTTCATTAGCAACCACTTTTCACTTCACTTTAAATGCCACAATAAACAGCCACTTTAAATGCCACAACAAACAGCAGAAAGTAGCAGAAACAGACCAAGCGCTCAGTAGCCATGTCCATCAATTATCTGATTCCTCCATATTGTCATTAAAAAAAAATCCATGAAATATTCTATTAAATAAATAAGCATATATAAACTTTCCTACAGCTTATATATGCGTTTTATTGTTTGCCGATATTGGATGTATATCAGAGCCATGAACACCTTTTTTTTTGTGTTCTGTAATACGAAAGATTATATTATTTTACATACTGTTAATTGTACCATACCTCCACGGCAATCTATTATGAGAGATCTCGCGATAAAAGAGAGATGGCGCTCATATTTCCGCGAGCTGCTGAACCGTACATAGTACACCGTAAATAGGTGCATCAACCGGCTCTCGCTCCTAATTAGGGACTAGTGTCGCTTATAACACCCGAAGAAGTCCAATGGGCTCTTCGTTAAATGAAGTAGGAGCAGAGTCCCTATCGAAGCCTGGAAGACGATGGAGCCTCGTGGTTTGGGCATCTTGACCGACCTATATAACAGCATACCCCTCACCGGACAAATCCCCGGGCCAATAGAGAATTACTCCGGTTTACAAAGGAATGGAGTGGCTGTAGGAGTGGGGCAGTAAACGCTATATAAAAGTTATGTATCAGAATGTGAAGATCTTCAAACGGATGATTGTTTGATGCCGATAACCGAACGAAGTCGAGATGTAAAAGCCGAAAAAAGAATCCTGGGCTCCAAAGCGAAAGCTTAGGACGCGACCAAGATCAACGGATGATGGTGATTATGATGTTAATTAAATCGTAACATATAACTAGAGCAAGGACGAAGATCGTTTTGAACGTCATTCTAGAGGCAATCAAATTACTGAAATAATGTTGTAATCTTTTTGATTACAAAAGTACATTTAAAGAATAAAAGACATTTACATCGTTAGATAGTTTTCAACGTGAAAATGAACTTACATAACGTACTTGTATGCACTGGATTGCAATGGTTGGTGCTTCGTCCAAGTGCTGTGTATTTTAGCACTTCCAATATACACAGCACTTGGACTTTAGGCAGCAATGGTTGTGTCGTAACGGTGGCGAGTGCATGCGGTTCCTGTTCCAGATGACGGGCAATAGCCAGGGACGACCATAGCAGCTGAGGCAGAGACGATCGAAATAATCATGGCAACGATGGCATGCATCTACTAACGGTAGATGGTGGGTGCCGGCCGGCGCTAGTTCGTATGAACTAATTGGTGGCGGAAGCACACAAAGCAGGTTACACCCATTGCATGTAAAAAATATCAATGTATTAGTATGCAGAATATGAATTTTAATATGTAACATCCTACTAATATTATAAATGGAAGATGTACAGATAATAATTGTTACTCTTTCTCGCAGAAACGGCTGAAAGGGGGGAAATTTATCACACAAATAGTGCATATTCTGGAGTAACACATAGGCTACATTTTATCCCGTTAATTTTGAAAAGCTGAATTCCACGCAGGCGAGGCCACGGTCCTCATCTAGTAAGCAAAAACGTCTAAAGCTCTAATTGTACAAGTAAGATTTCACAAAGTAGAATTTTCAGAAATAGCAAAGCATTCTTTTTTGCTACTGTTTACATTTTTAACAACTTGTAAAATGGCTCGTTTTGTAATTAAAGGAGATCCTTTTCTCTAAACATAAAACTGCAAAATGAGGAGATACGAGAAACTGAAGCTACAAATTAATCTTAATTGCCTATCTCGTGTTTCTGAGATAAGATCAAAAGGCGTCTATTCTGCTCTTTTACTAGCGTGGGTAAACTTATCCTGTAAGAAAACATTTTTCCCACTTTTCCCCGTTAGTGGCGCTCCAAGACGGGATTCCTTAAAAGCCGGAAAATTTGTCCAATTTAGTTCTTGGCCCGTCTTTGATATTTTGATTCAAAAGGGATTTACAGGTCGCGTTGTCTGGCACAAAGCTGATTTTTCACAACGTCGCTTGTTCGTTATTTTTCTTTAAACATTTGTGTTTTAGAAATTCTTTTACAAATGCAGTTACACGAATACGATGAAATGTTTCCTACACAAAGCACACCTACTATTTTGTTTGTACAACTTCAGTTGATAATAAATAGTATACGGACCTTATGTAAAGTGGTTACAGTAGCCTAATAAATGCTTACAACAAAAGGAATATCGCTACCCCTGCTTACGCTAGTAACCTTACTCTATGTGTGTCGCATTATAGTGCACTGCTTTTTTAGGGTTCCGTACCCAAAGGGTAAAACGGAACCCTATTACTGAGGCTCCGCTGTCCGTCCGTCCGTCCGTCCGTCCGTTCGTCTGTCACCAGGCTGTATCTCATGAACCGTGATAATTAGACAGTTGAAATTTTCACATATGATGTATTTCTGTTGCCGCTATAACAACAAATACTAAAAAATAGAATAAAATAAATATTTAAGGGGGCTCCCATACAACAAACGTCATTTTTTTGCTTATTTTTGCTCGATATTGATAACGACAACAGGTAGATGCTTGAAATATTCACAGAATATTTAGTTATATATTCACTTTAAGAACAAATAATTAAATTAAAATAAAACAAATATTTAAGGGGGGCTCCCATACAACAAACGTGATTTTTTTGCCGTTTTTATAGAGTAAAAGTGGAAAATCTACAAGAAAAAGAAAAGAAAGACGAGTATGTAGAGAAACTGAAAGAAAGTTTTAAAGGCATAGAAGAGATAGGTGTGATTGAAGATTTGTGGGAGGCATTTAAGAAAGGGATCGTGAATGTTGCTATTGAGGTATGTGGGGT
Source organism: Pyralis farinalis (assembly GCA_947507595.1). Classification (NCBI taxonomy): domain Eukaryota; kingdom Metazoa; phylum Arthropoda; class Insecta; order Lepidoptera; family Pyralidae; genus Pyralis; species Pyralis farinalis. The sequence goes on from OX382267.1 coordinate 25,419,624, forward strand.
AGCTAAAAGAAGGAAAGGAAGAAAGAACTATAATGTGTGGATGGATAATGATGTACAAAGGGCTGTGCAAGAAAAGAAGAAAGCGTGGATGGATTGGTTAGCAACAAAAGCTAACCAAAAAGTTCAAAAGGCAACGGATGACGAGATAAAGGAAGCAAGAACGAAGTATAAAAGATTGAAATCAGCAGCGAAAGAAGTTGTGTCTAGAAAGAAAGAAGAACGAAAGGATGATTTTGATAGGAGGCTCACTGAAGATTTCCAGTCAAACATCAAGTTTTTCTGGAAATCCATCAAAACAGCCAGAGGAAAAACTTCTACCTCGGAGCTGACTACAATCAGGAGTCAAGATGGGATCATTATAAAAGGAGAAGAATGTGTGTTAAAGAGATGGAAAGAGTATTTTGAAAGTTTGTTTGAAAGAGAGGAAGTGCAGGTACAACATCCGGCACCTTCCATGGAAACTAATAGAAATGGTGATGAAAGTGAGATAAGTATGGATGAAATAGTGAAAGCGTTGAAAAGTATGAGATTAGGTAAGGCTGCAGGGTATGACAGGATTACCGTCGAGATGCTGAGGGCTGGACAGGGCATAGTGGTTAGCCAGCTGTACCGCCTTTTCAATTTGTGCTGGCGAAATGGGCAAGTACCGGGAGACTGGTGCAAAGCCGTAATCGTGCCATTGTATAAGGGAAAAGGGTCACGGCAGGACTGCATAAACTACCGCGGTATAAGCCTTCTCAGCGTCGTCGGTAAATTGTATGCGAAAGTGTTGATTGAAAGGGTTGTGAATGAAACAGACGAAAAAGTATGGGATGCACAAGCGGGATTTAGAAAGGGAATGGGATGTACGGATCAGGTCTTTTCCTTGCGGTGCATAGCCGAAAAGTGTTTGGCTAAAAACAAGAAGGTCTATTGCGCGTTCGTGGATCTAGAAAAGGCCTATGATAGAGTGGTGAGGAATGAATTGTGGTCAGCATTGTCCGTGAACGGTGTGAGCAGTATCCTCATACGAGCATTGCAATCTCTTTATAGGGATTCTAGTGCTTGTGTAAGGATAAACGGGGCATACACTGAATGGTTTAATATCGAAAAAGGTGTCAGACAGGGATGTGTAGCGTCACCGTGGCTGTTTAATCTGTTCATGGACAATTGCTTGACAGATTTAAAAGAGAATGAAAATGGGTTAAGAATGAATGAGTTACTCGTCAAATGTTTTCTCTATGCTGATGACCAAGTATTACTTGCATCTTCGACCGAGGAGTTGCAGGAGATGGTAACTGCTATGAGTGGAGCTTTTGTTAGAAAGGGAATGAAGATGAATGTAAAGAAGACGAAAGTGATGGTGTTTGAAAGAGATAAGGCAGTGACAGACTGCAATATCGTGATTGGAGATGAACAAATCGAACAGGTGAATGAGTTTGTGTATCTGGGTTCAAAGTTTACAAGAGATGGAAAGTGTGAGAGTGATATTGAAAGAAGAGTGAATGCAGGGAACATGGTGAATGGAGCTTTGCACTCCTTTATGAGCAGTCGGAAGGTGTCTAACAAGGCTCGTTTGGCTGTGCATGGGGGGGTGCTGGTTCCGACACTCATGTACGGAAGTGAAAGTTGGGTATGGCAGAAGAAACATGAAAGCAGAATAAATGCAGTTGAGATGAGAGCGTTAAGAAGTATGATAGGAGTTAAACTGAGTGACAGGATAAGAAATAGTGAGATAAGGAAACGTTGTGGTCTGAAAGAAGATGTAGTGACAAAAATTGAGAAAGGTATGCTGAGATGGTTTGGCCATGTCGAGAGAATGAACGAAGAACGATTGACGAAAAAAGTGTATAAGGTGAGTGTGAATGAAATTGTTGGAAGGGGTAGACCTAGGCGGACGTTTCGAGATCAAATCAGGGACGTCCTGAAAAAAGGCCAGGTCAAGAGTACCCTAAACCGAAGAGCATGTATGAAGAGAATAATGAGAGTGGACGAAGCGAAACAAGTATGTAAGGATCGTAGCAAGTGGAAAGAAGTGGTCTCTGCCTACCCCTACGGGATAGAGGCGTGATTATATGTATGTATGTTTTATAGATAATGGTACGGAACCCTTCGTGTGCGAGTCCGACTCGCACTTGGCCGATTTTTTTGTGGTTATCCCGAATCAGATCATAAGGATTTAAATTCCTCCTGGTTTGAGCGAACGAACTTTGAGCACTTTAAATAGCAAACTCAGACTTTCAAACTTTTCAATAAATCGATTATCGAAGTTCTGAGATTTAAAAATTCCTGACATTAGATCGAGTAATTTAATTTTAAGCTTATTAATAGTTGACATTTTTTTTTGTACATATAACAGCAAAGCGTGTTATTTTTAATTTGTATATTTTTTTAAATCATCAAATATCTTTCTGGAATATCTTACTTAGGTACAAGGAATATAAAACACATCAGATATGCACTTGAAATTGAAAAATCAATCTTATTTTGTTAGGTCTAGGTCAGAACTGGGTCAGGTTCAGTTTAGGTTTGAATAGAGTTTTGGTCAAGTGGGTGTCAGATTCGAATTCGATTTGATCCAGACTTAACATACCATGAAGAGAAATTAAGACAACTGAACTATGTTCTGAGTCAATATTTAGACTACTTTTTAAGCTCACAGATGGTTTATTTTGAGTTGATATAAGAAGTCTGAATTCATTTAATGTAAGTTTTATTGACAAATAAATTTCTAATTTTAATATACCTGTTAAAAACTTCAGACATCGGTATTTCTTTTTTCCAAAGTTGAATCGTAATTAAGAACATTTTGAACTCATATTAAATTTCTTATTCCTTGTAATTATGGCAATGAATATTATGGAAACCTGCTGACAGTCACTCCACGTCAATATTAATATCCTCACCACATACTTAGGCAGCGGACCTCGCCAATCCTAATGAATTAGAAAACAGGAACATTTCTGAGATAAAAAGTCAAGTATTAAACCGAAACCACACAAATAGACAGCCACGGTTAACTAGTATTAGTAAATAAAATAAATAAATATTGTCGGACAAATTACACAGAGCCATCTAGCCCCAAAGTAAGCGAAGCTTGTGTTATGGGAACTTTATCAGTATTTTATATGATGAAATAAATTGCTTCACTTGAGCAGTCAGAATCCGTTATATACGTTTTCTCATACATTTCGCGGTCGTATACGACCACCCCGGTTTCGAAGGGTTAAAAAACGATGCATCCATACTAATAGTTTAAAACGCTAGGCCAAATACCATATAAATTATATTTTAACTGTAGTTTAAAACTAAAAAACATCAAAGACCTAACGAGACCAGATGACCACAAACTGGAATAACTCACTTATTTATAACAATTAAGGAGTCCTTGACACCACCTCGAAACTAAGTCACTACCTATATCAGCTCGATGGTACTATTTTATTGGATTATAATTATTGTTACTCTGCATAACACAAATAATACAGAAAGTGTAAAACAAAAGAATTTGGTTTTTTTTGTACTACGTCAGAGGCATATAAGAATACGGTCCACCTGATGTACAGCGGGTACCGTAGCCTATTAACGCTTGCGATATATTAATTATGACTCACGCTATACCTCCTCTGCTGTTTACACAGCAACTCCTTGGGAGCTTACTGGTGACTTCACTCACACGCAGGAACACCACAACCCTCTAGGGAGTTGTTATTTGGCTACGGTTTTCTGTGAGGTAGGGGTACTTCCACAGACGGGCTTTGACGCTTTGACGATTTGACGCGCCCTACCTGTCTTAAAACATTCAGACCAAGACAAACAGACATGTTCATGCACACAAATGTTTGCCTTGTATGGGAATCGAACCCACGAGCGTTGGTGTCAAAGTCGGGTCATTCACGACTGAGATATCGAGCTCGTCAAGTTGTAGTCGTCGTTGGTTTAGATTTGATTCTATAGATTCCTTTAAGCACATACCGGTCGGTCCAATGTAATGATCGGTCGCTAGCCTAGTGAATGAAGAACCAGCTTATTAACCGACTGCTCACTGGTTCGAATCCCCCGGTGTGGGCATGTACCCCTAAATTCGGATTTCCGGATTTATGTACATATTTGTAATTATCACTTACTCTGCGACAAAAGTAAACAACGTGAGGAAACCCGCACGTTCATGAAATAATATTTCAAATATTTTTTTTAGGTTAGGTCACATACCTAACCTAAGACTGGTCTGATTTTCCCCCTGGGTTGAGGAGGTGTGACAGCAGTCAAATCAAAGTCTGACAAAATCAGCATATTCGTTTAAGGTTAGGTAGCGGGTCCCACCAATCCTAATGAATTAAGAAACGTGATAACGCTACGAAGAAGAAGATACAGGTCGATCTAGTAAAAGCGTGTTAAATACTCTCAAATCTTTTAACTTAATATCTACTCCATTATCCAAAAACAATGTTACTATTTGCATCTAAATTAAATGGAATCATTTGAAATTCGTGATCCCACCAAATCGATATTGTCGTGAGAATTCGACATCGACGTGTACGGAACCCAACGAGTTCTGTAGCAGACAGTTGAAACGCATCGCTGAAATCCTACGAGGGTTACTTAGACACTTTGTCATGTAAATCAGCTACTCAACCCCTCAGAGACGCGATTCAAATTGAAATATTGTAGACAAATATTTTAGTTGTGAAAAGTCTACTTTGATGTTATCATATCGTTCTCATTAACATTGTATAAGCTGAATTTTCAATGCTAGCCTAAGCCATAGTCAACATAGTCTAGTAAGAATAAGAATTCTATATGTCTGATGGAATTGGTTTTTGTAGCGAATTTAACTTTATTTTTTTAATAATAATTCTATTAAAACATAAAGCCAAATTCACAAGAAAATTGCAACAGTACATTATCTTAATGCATTTTAACTTCCGGCTTCGTCATTCATTAGACATCTATAGATGACCTGTAATTCAGGTTTTTTACAAATCTACTTCAGGCACCAGCCACTCACTACATGGCTCTACAAAGGCATGGCACTTAATATTGTAAATATTGTATAATTAAGTAACCTGTAGATGTAATGAAGAAATAACTGCTTTGTCCATTAATTGAAACCTTGAATATTTAAAGACATTCTAAAATAGCGTAATTTGTCATGAAAATTCCAGAACATTACGGCACAAATTATGGAAGAAAAAGTACAATAAAACTTTGTTTGATATTTCAAATCAAGCATTACACATCTTTTCTGAGTAGTTTTTATACAATGTCGGGAAGCATACAAGCATACAGCCCACCTGATATAAAGCGGTTACCGTAGCCTACGAATGCTTGCAACACCTACATTAAGTATTACTCGCGCGATACCACCTCTGCTGCTAACACAGCTACTCCTTAGGAGATTACTGGTAACCTCACTCACACGCAGGAACACAACAAAACTCTAGGGAGTTGTAATTTGGCTGCGGTTTTCTGTGAGACGGAGGTACTTTCACAGACGGGCTTCTTAGATTCGCCCTACCTCTCTTAAAAAAAACCAGTCTACGACAAACAAACACGTTCATGCGTACAAATGTTTGTCCTGTGTGGGAATCGAACCCCCGAGCGTTGATGTCAAAGTAGCACGACAGCGTGTTCCGCCACTATGCCACAGAGCTTATCAAATACTGTTACATAGAAACTTTTCTTTTTTTTCAACTCTTGCATTATTTTGAAGTGTTAGAACAAGGTAATGAGATTGTCTTCTAATCTTCTAATCTTTGATGTGATTTTATCAGTGACCGCTACATTTTGTGGAGGAGGAAGGAAAGAAAGGAGTGAAGACTTCAGCCCTTTGGCGATTATTATCAAGAGACTGTCTTGGGTCGTGTTTTGAAACCTCAGCAATACACTTTTTAAAAATAACCGTAGAATTTCCAGCAGAACTCTGCACTTGGTTACAAGGCATGAACTACCCAAGCCTGGCACGAAACCAGCGTTCCGGACTTTATAAAAGCTGAAGACTGGCCCTCGTCTAGCCCAGATCTGAATCCTTAAACTTCAAATATTAGCCAGTTTTAGAGAGCATGGCCTGCACGATACGACCGCCGACATTGCGTCTCTTAAGAAATATCTGGAGCAAGTAGCAGCTAAATTTCCCATGGAAACAGTGCGTAAATCCATAGATTCGTGGCCAGACAGATTAAAGGCCTGTATCAAAGTAAAAGGTAGCCCGAATAGATTGAAAAACTGGTTCCGAATAGAATATTTTTTTTATTTTTTGCTGTGACTTCCATAAATATGTACTTACATATAAGTTTTATTAAGATTATAATACTTCATAAAAAAATAAATGCATGTTCATTTGTTTGAAACGATGATGGTGAACTTATGGCCGGACTAGGTACGAGTATATGTCGCAAATGCTTCCCAACATCTGAAATCTCAGAATATTGTCATCGCGCGATTTACAAGCAATATACCTACTAATTAAAAAAACTTGTCTTTCTTCTTAGCGTTATCCCGTTTCCAGGAGGAAATGGATGCTGGATGCGCTGCTCAAATGCGGATTGGCGGAGAAAATGGCTATCCTCCGCCAATCCGCATTTGAGCAGCGTGGTGGAATATGCTCTAAACCCCTTCGGTTGAAGGGAGTTTCGTATCCCTACAGTGGGATGAATAAGGGTTGATGTGGTAATCTACGAGTATTAGAATTAGCAGGGTCCGCTACCTAAGCCTACGCCTAGTTGGCGAAGATGCTGGTTTTTACACAGAGCAACTGCCGTTAGATCTTCACAACCCAGTTAGAAAATCAGATCTTTTTTCGGATAGGTCACACGTTTTTCGCAATATAATTTCTTGGACGTGCAGGTTTCCTCACGATGCTTTCCAAGTGATTATTATAAATATGTACATAACCCCGAAAACATTAATTTAAGGGTACATGCCAGAATTCGAACTGGGGACCAATTTGCCATCAGGTGCACACTTTATCTACTGGGCTATCACTAGTTATATACTAATACATATTATAAAACTGTTAACCATAAAATGAATCTGTATAAAAGTAGGGAACATTATTATTATTAAAAGAAACATAGTCTATCCGAATTTTATGACTACAAATACCGTTAGCAGCGCGCTGCGCGCCTCTTATCTGCAGTAACATTAGCAGACAATTTTAATGTAAGTTTAAATATTTCAGATAAATTAAGTTACTTACAATATACACATTTAAAATATACATATTTTAAATAACTTATTTTAAAGGACGTTTCGTTCTCCTACAATTCATAGAATGCCTATAATATTCGCTAACGGATTTATTATTCCAAAATAAATGTAGGTAATATTGAAAAAAAAAATATTGCTGAAGCGAAACGCATAATATATCGAAGTCACTCATGTTGCATTTATTATTTTATTATATTGAGCACGCTTTACAAAAGTGGCGCGGATTGTGTTGTTCCATTGGCTCACGTCAAGTTGTTGCGCTAAAATACAGACTGGCTATGTAACAGACTTCGACAAGATTGAATTTTTTTGTTGCCCACGTCATTGGTTATATTGGTTTTTTATGATGATGATGTCGAGTGAGAGAATGATCAAAAATTCCCACAATGGTACAGACAAAGTCGTCTGTAAGATATAGGTACTATATCATAATTCTCTGGTTTGTTCATGCAAATGTAATGCAAAGAGCCAGGCAGTCACAATGCTTCAAACAAAGTAAGCTCTGTTTTTCACTTTTTATTTCCTTTCTGCCTCGAGTTCGACTAATTGGCTCATTACGATGGCATTTCAAATAATGTCATTTTCACAATGTAAATAGGTTAACGGTAAAATCATTTTCTCGTATCTCAGCAAAGTTTTTTACAGGCAATTTCGACTACAATACTTTGTGTCTTTGAGCCACCAGTACTTCATGGAACTAGTGCTGGCCTGCACTCATCGACTGCCGTTAGTAGATGCATGCTAACCCCGTCACTGCTGCGATTGTTCCAGATAGCTACCGGTCTTCTCGGTTGCTGCGTTTGCCTTTATGGTTGACGTTTACAGTGACAGTCCTTATTTAGAGTGACATAAAATAAGCAGATTATCACAAATCTAAATAGAAGTGCGATATTCGGAATAAAAAAATGATCTGAATCGTGTTCATTTTAGGCGGTTTCGAGAAGGATGAATTTTATTAACTATACCTATAGGTTTCGAAAAGTAAAGATTTCATTATTATTATTTATTAACAATTACCTATACAGAAGGCCTGTTCTATGTTTTGAAAATTTGTTTAAAAAGAAAATTGTTTTTCCCTCTATAGGAAAGAAAATAGTTTTTAATTGTAATTCTTACAGAAACATCATCTCTCATGAAACCTAACCCACACATAATAAGCCTAATCCCATTTTGATTAGTGCCATTTTCATTTTGTTATTTGCGGGTGGAGGTAGAATGTGTTATCAATATTTTTTAATAATAAAAACCTGGTTCGAAACCAATGTTCCTGGCTTTATAAGAGCTGAAGACTGGCCCTCGTCTAGCTCAGATCTGAACCCCTTAGACTACAAATTATGCTCAGTTTTAGAGGCCGTGGCCTGCTCGGTGGCATGTCGCCGACATTGCGTCATTTAAGAAATCTCTGGAGCAAGCTGAGGCTAAATTTCCCATGATAACAGTGCGTAAATCCATAGATTTGTGGCCAGACAGATTAAAGGCCTGTATCAAAGCCAAAGGTCATTCGGAATATAATAGTTTTTTGTTGAGTCTTCCATAAATATTTACATATAAGTTTTATTAAGATTACATTACTTCATAAAAAAATAAATGCAAATTCATTTGTAACAGAACTTCCGACCACTTAGGCGGCTTCTTTAAAACTGTGTGCGTAGGAACACTTTGCTTTTTGTAGCTTTTTGTGCTCTTCAATTGCGAAACTTTTTTCTTTAATAAAGAAGATATTTCTGTGCATTTCATATCTGTATCGGGACAACCCACCACCGCCCATGGCTCCACCAACCTTGCGGTCATTTGAGCCGAATCGCGGGAGATGCGGCACGGCACTTGTTGCTCTAAGGCTCTGTTCTGTGCCGTGGGCGTTTCTTGACTCCCTACAAATTATTTAATTCTATGTCCTTGTCTCTATTTTACGCTCTCTCCCCCTTCTGGGGCAGCGACGTCCACGTTAACGCCTTCGCTATCGTCCATAGGCGCTCTTCCTCCGGTCTTCTCGAGCCATTCCGCTGCGCTTCTCCGCGCGTGCCACCCGTGGGCGAACCTGCGCAAAGCAGCGAAGTTCGCCGCCGACGACACGAGATCAGTGAAGTACACCGGTCCCGGTTGGTCATTGCAGCGCTGTATTCCATCCATCATCACACAACGTAGGTCATCATACATAGGACAGGACCACAGTATGTGGTCTGTAAATACATATCTAATTATAATATTCTCGACAGTGAAGGAAAACATCATAAGGAAACCCGCACGTCCAAAATTATATTTCGAAATACGGGTCATCTAACGTGTGTGTTCTGTTCCCTGTGGGTATTAGAGGTCTGGTGTAATGAATTAGAACACGGGATAACGCTAAGAAGAATAAGTTAATCTTATCAGTCAGTCAGGTCTTGTACTTTGATATATAGATTCCCAGCCTCAGAGCTTTTCGACTTTTTTGGGAACTCCTAAGTTGTTGCATTGTAAACCGCAAGTAGGTACTAAAAGACTACTGGATAATCGCGTATTTGATAGTAGCCAATTACCATGAGACTAAATGCAAATTCTAGCAAAGGCAATGCTGTATATATATATATATATATATAAAGTTTAGCTTGTATCTTTTTTTTCAATTAGGGCTATTCTCACAATTATAGAAGTCTTAATTCATATTGATCATAGTTACGTATTTTAAAACAACTTGAAAAAAGGAGAAGATACTATGTTCGTGGCGTACGCACCCTTTGTATGTAGGTCAACCAATATGCCGGAAACGAGTCGACGATTGAATGTATAATTCAAACATGTTTTATTAAATATTAAATAGAAAAACCGACTTTGTTGACATCGACACCAGTAGGAATAAAACTATCATGTCTTCAATGAAATTTATTTCAATTTTCTATTTAACGTATTTATATACTCCGCTATAATATAATCCTGTCCGGGTGTATGGTACATTACAGCAGCTGCCTAAATATTGAACTTATACAATATTGTCAAAGAATATAGCGACGCCCTCAGGGCGTAAATCCCCAGGTATTTCAACTTACGTATTCCAGAAAAATCAAGAAGAATACAGTATGAAACACATCGTATTTTCTCGATGAAACAATGAGAATATGAGCATTACTACAACACTATCGCTTCGCTGCGACAGATTTTGTCTTTGAAATGCAAATAGCACTGATCGAAAATTCGTATCTCAAATTCTTGAAGTATTATATATATTAGGCACTGGAAAGACTATTCGTGTAAGGTGAAGTGGCAAATCACAAAATGCAAGCAGGAAAGATTATGATGCTTAGATTTACTTTATTTGTCGTCGGGTTTCGGTTTCTTTTCTTTTTCTTCTAAGAATTTATAATTAACAACGCATTGCGATGTTTTTTAGTCAACGTTTTTTTTACGGTATCAAATAAACCATGAGAAAAATAATTAAGAAATTTTATTATTTTCATACATTTTAGGTAAAGTTCATTTAGAGGGCTCTAACGTAATATTGGAATTTATTTTAAATAGTTCAGTAAATTAAAGAATGAAATAGCATTCTAGCTTTGTAATAATAAGTCATTAATATTTATCGAAATAGAGTAAAACATTTGCTGGTTTAGGTTAGTTTGAACTGTAATCACGAAAATCCTGTAGCCCTTGGATTACCACAAATAATTCTGATTTTTGAGTATTATGTACTCAAAAATCAATTCTCAATTTTTATTATTTTTTTCTCGAAAACTATACCGAGCATTTTTTTTTTTTGAGGGGAACCCTCGCTTGCTGCTCCCCTCCTCGTCCCTTCATTTAATGACTTAAATTAAGGGATGGGGAGGAAATAATGAAAATCCCTACCAAATAATATATAAATAAATATTTCTACTACAAATTACAAGGTGTAGTATAAGTTAAGCAAAGTTTTCAGTAACTATAAAAAAGAAAGTACTCAAGTCATCACAAACGATTGGATTGAAACTGGAGCGATTAACAATGCTACTTTAATCCGAAGGAAATGAACAAATCTGTTTATCTAAGTCTTAGTATTTTAAGAGAGGCAGGGCGTATCAAAGCAGCCCGGCTGGAGAAATACCTCACAGAAATCCGCAGCTAAATAACAATTATCTGGAGGGTTGTAGTGTTCCTGTGAGTGAGTAGGCTTACCAGTGAGCTTCAAATTAGTTGCTTTGTTAGCAGCAGGGATGGCATCGTAACAACTATACTTCCTGTATTGCAAGCGTTCATAGGCTATAATAACCACTTTATACCAGGTGGGTCCTGAATTTGTCCTGCCTGAGAAATAATCGAAGCTACAACCAGTAATTTATACTAACTCCAGAAACAAACAGGTAAATATATTTTATGAAATCTATTCGGCGGTTAGCACAAGCAGTATTATCGGCGGAAAAAAATAAGTTATAACTACTTCCTGTTCTTTGAACTGAGACTAGATATAACCCTGTGGACAAGGAACAGATCTATTGTACAACTGGACTCCGGTTAGAATCTTGGCGTGTACCACTAAATTTGTGTTTCGGAATTTATGTACGTATTTTTAATTATCAGTTACTTGGTGGTGAAGAAAAACCCCGTGAGGAAACCCATGAAATTATATTCCGAACGACTTGTGACCTTACCTAAGAAAGGTCTGGTTTTCCCCTCTGGGTTGTGGACATCTGATGGCAGTGTAAACGGTATCTTCACTAAAAACTTAGGCTTAAATTGCGGACCCGCCTAACCTAACGGAAAAAGAGACGGAATAACGCTAAGAAGAAAACTTACCGTTGTTTGAATCTTTGGGGGTCAAGTGCCAGAAGCGTGATCGCACCGATCCGACCCTGTCAATGCGAATACAGATACGCGCGGTCGGTGGTGGCAGCCACCTACCATATAGCACCAATTCAGGCGAGGAGAGCTAAGTGCTGTATAAGCACGTCCTACAAACCGGCTTACCAACAGGTAATGGTCCGTTTCAACATTGGGATCTCTAAAGGCTCTTGTATCTATTATAGTATTTCAAAGACGTCTATCGAATAAAATCAAATCAATCACTTTTTTTGGTCCGCCTCCATGTATACGTATGAATATCCTTGTGATGAAATAAAGTATTCGACTCGAGGAGGTTTCGTTCCACACATAAATCTAGAATCGACTTACCTGCTTCGTTCACTCTCTTATGCCCCTAGGGACCAAGAGCAGCTTCATAACCGTCTCGTTTGGTCCCAACCCATCCATTCAAATCTCCACACATAATCATTAAATCCCTTCAGCTAAATCCAGGACATCTCACAGACTCCCAAAACTTATCTAGTTCTCTAGTGCGCTGTCAGCGTTCGAGCAGGCTGTAAATGAAGTGTCGGCGGCGGACTGGAAAAAGTGTTTCATACTGTTTCAGACGCATGAAACTAGTGGAACTTATATACTTATAACTTATATAGAGGCTAGTGGAGAGTACTTTGAAAAGATTTAATAAAAAAATATTTACTAATTGAACACTTTTTTAGGCTAAGATGGCTGTTTACCATCAGGCAGACCGTATGCTTCCACCTAAGTGAAATAAAAAATAAATAAATGTGCAAATAGGCTGAAGCTCAATGGGTGGCTAAGAAAAAGTTTGCATAGAATTTTTTGAAAGAAAAAGCATTTACATAATTAGAAAAAATAATCTAAGTGAAATAACTACTGTCCTGCTACCTATTTTAAAATAAAGAACAAAAAATCTTGCAAAAATGTTGTGAAGTTTAGTGACAAGAACATGTAAATATAACAAAATTTATTTATTTATTACCCAACCTACACATTTTTGTAAATAAAAACTACTTGGCGAAATTAACATGAGCCAAGTTAAACTACGAAATACCGATGTCTAACAGATCAATCTAAGAGATCTCCAGCAGCGCAATTCAACTTATGTCTGACGTATAAACTACGGGAAGACAAATCTGCTCTAGACTAGGATTTGAATGTATACTAGTGGGCTGGTGCAGGCTTTATCTTTAGACATGTTGAAGTTTCTATCTCCTGTATAGCCAATGACTTAACTCAGTCTTTCTCAAAGTGTGCGATAACGCCCCCTTGTGGGCGCTGAAGGCCTAAAGGGGCTGGGTAAGGGACCTAGAGAAAAAAGGGAGCGTTGGCATGGTTTAGGGTTCATTTGTAATTTAATTTACTTTATATTTTAAAATTCACTGAAATTAAAACCTAGCTACTACACTATATCGATTATTTATTTTATTTCTGCCCTGTATGATTGTATGAGAACTAAAAATAACATAGCTTTCGTACGCAATCAAGTTGTAACAAGTTTTTGTTAAATGACGCGATTCGTGCAATCCTGTAGGAATCGACGGGTTCAATTCTATATATTTAATTTAATATAATATTTTAAAGAATAATATTAATTAATATTAATATAATAATAATATTATATTAATGTTTGATATAATGTTTAACTCATAATAATTCTTACATTTTCATTAGTGGTTTCGCGTGTTCGTTATGGTTAAACAAGTACTTAAGTTTTAACTTTACTTTCATATTTGTAAAAACAAAGCCATATTGGAAGCAGAAAAGAAGAGGCGGCAATACAGTGCAGAATATATTAAATATGGATTCATAGAAAATTCCACAAATTTTTCTTTGCCTTTGTGCCTTCTTTGTTCAAAAACATTTTCAAACGAAGCGATGAAACCTCCAAGACTTAAAGATCATTTGAATAAAATGCACCCAAATAAGAAGTACAAAAATGTAGCCTATTTTCGAGACCTAGAGAAGAAGCATAATGCTCAGTTAAGTGTATCATAACTTTTTTCGGCGGCTGCTAAGCAAGACGATGACGGACTTCGAGCTTCAAACAATATATCTTCGTTAATTGCTCAAACAGGTAAACCACACACCATCGGAGAAATGTTAATTATAAGTTATAACTACTGTGCTCCATAAACCGGCGGCAGATATTATCCGAAAAATTCCTTTGAGCAATAGTACTATGCAAAGACGAATTGATGAAATGGCTGAAAACATTGAAGAGTCATTATGCAATCATATGAGGACTAGTCAATTTTCTATTCAGTTAGATGAGTCCACTTTGCCGAACGAAGCATTGTTGCTGTCTTATGTGAGGTTTATTAAAGATGAAAAAATATGTCGAGAACTATTATTTGCTAGAAATTTAGATACAAAAGGAGAAAGAAAAGTTTTGTGATGAGAAAGACATCCCCTTGTAATATTATATCAGCTGCTACAAATTGCGCTCCAGCTATGATAGGGTATCAAAAAGGCTTCATAGTGTACTTAAAAACCAAAATTCCCGATGTGCTCGCAGTACATAGCGTCATTCATCGACAACATTTGGTTGCTAGAAATTTAAGTGAACGACTGTTCACTGCAATACGTCATCAATCAGTTAATAAAATCCGAAAGAACTCTTTAAATGACAGACTATTTAATCACCTTTGTGTTGCATATCGTTGATCTTTCACACAGAAGTGCGTTGACTATCAAAAGGAAATTTTCTAACTCGATTTTACAATCTGATTGGCTCTGTCATAGAGTTCTTGAAAAACAAAGGCACAGAATCGTGTGACAACCTCATCACATCAAAGAATGATATAGCGTACCTGACAGATCTTTATAAATTACTTGATGATATGAATCTCCAACTTCAAAGAGATGAGTTGAATTTAATAAAAACATAAAATGTCGAAGTCAAGCGGCTCTTGCACAAGAAGAATATCGGCAGACGTGAGTTTCTCAATTTTCCCAAATTATTAGTATCCTGCAACAACGACGAGTTGCTTGTCTACTGCCAACATTTGGAAAACCTCCACAGTGATTTCATATAAAGATTCCAGGACATTTTGAAATTGAAAATACCAGGCTATATCCTTTTTGAAATGTCAACACAACAATATCACCACAGCTGGAAGAAGAACTTATAGAACTGACAATGAACGAGGAAATAAAAATTCAAAAATGACTCCCAAAAATTTTGGCTTCAAAATCCAATCCCGCGATTGCACCCTGGATTGTGGTCGATTGTTCAACGATTTTTGATAGTATTCCCATCGTCATATTTGTGTGAATGTGAATTTTGCGTGGCAACTCTGCTTACTAAAAAGAGAAATCGTTTGCATGTTACCGAACACGGCGACTTAATACTGTAAAATCGAACCTGATATCAATACCGCAGCCAAATAACAACTTCCTAGAGGATTGTTGTGTTCCTGCGTATGAGTGAGGTCAGCAGTAAGCTTCCAAGGAGTTGCTGTATAAGCAGCAGAGGCAAGAGAGAAGCAGAGAGACTCGCGCGAGTGATACTTAACATATCGCAAGCGTTAATAGGCTACGGTACCCGCTTTACATCAGGTGGGCCATATGCTTGTATGTCTCCCGACGTAGTATAAACAAAAAAAAACTTTTTAAAAATCATCAGATTCGTCCTTCTCATTAGATTAGTTTTAAAATTTAAATTGCTTGAATAAAATATATTCTTAATATTATTTGCATTTTAATTGCTCTCACTGGTAAAAATGTCTCGTTAAAATGTAAGTTTAAACTTCAGACCAGACTAATATGGCACACTATAATTCAATTAATTAATGTAATGAAAGTAATTATTGTGGTTTTTAAGTTTTAGATGTAAAAAACATTGGGGGCGCTGAAAAATAATTGATTTTCAAAGTGAGCGGTAGACGAAATAAGTTTGAGAATCTGTGGCTTAACCTATCACAAGTAACGTCATTTTCCAAAAATTGTCATTGATTTACGTACGGTTTACTTTGTCGAACATGAATATAGAGCATAATCTGCATTACAATGCTGATTTTATTTACTTATCATTTTAATACCATATCAGACATATATATAATTTATATTTAAAAGAGAGTTTAGCCCCTTTGATATACCGAAAAATATTACGTGGCGACTGAATAAAATTGCTTATAGGTTAATAATGTTACAACATCTAACAGTCTCGCAGTCACTTCCGTTTTATATTCGAGATAGGGGTCCCAAAGCAAAAATTTGCGATCCTCCCCAAATAGACCTAGACAAACGAACTTAGTTACCTATTGTTAAATAAACAGAACCCTTCGTAATTTACATTTCTGTATCCAATTTCATTAGACCACGACTTATTCGCTTCGGGGACTTCATAATGCTTTATATGTGAAGAAAAAATATCTTTGAAGTCTAGATCAATTCAGGTGACTGAGAGGGCTAGTGTATAAATATTGTAACGGCATACAGTATACCTGTACAATTAACTAGTTAATTTGACCTTAATAATTATACCAACTTGCGTATAGGTTTATTTATGTGCATATATATAAAGCAGCCCGTCTGGGGAAGTACCTCCACCTCACAGAAAACCGCAGCCAAATAACAACTCCCTAAAGGTTTGTTGTGTTCTTGCGCGTGAGTGAGATCTCCAGTAAGCTCCTTATAAGTCGCTCTGTTAGCAGCAGAGGTGGCATCGCGTGTGTAATACTTAATGTATTACAAGCGTTTATAGGCTACGATAACCACTTTACATCAGGTGGGCCGTATGCTTGTATGCCTCTGGATTTAAATATATTTTTTGTTAATTTTCTGTGCAATAAAGACAACACAGTCGCTCACGTCTTTCTTCCACGTTAGGCCTAGGAACACAAGTATGACCTCTCTAATAAGTCCTGGTTGTTATTTGCATAACTATGATTTGTTATTATTACGAGTATGAAGCAGTATGAGTTGTGACAATAACACCGAGGCTTGTAGGGTACCAGTAATAATATACGTACTATCAAAGCAATTACAGTCAACAACACTTGTTATGAAATAGATAGATAAACTATTTAGGTGACAGATCCAATCAAATACTTTCAATACCTATATCACTACTACTTATTAATAGTTAAGATCTAACGATTTATTAAGTACGCTAGACGAGGCAAACCAAATTATCGTGTTAAAACGCCGTAACGATGTTCGCTAATTACGTCGTTCTCAGAAGATTTCTTAGAAGCTACATGAGTATTACATGCTCCATTCCACATTGGAAAAATAAAAACAATGATTTTTCTGTCGCGTTTTTGTTATAATTCATTTCCAATAAACAAGGTAAAGCTGTAAAAAAATAAATCTCAATATCTTATTAGTCTCTCTCTCAAGTATTTCTACCGCCAAGCTATATTTATATAGCTGTGTTCCGGTTTGAAGGGTGAGATATGGCAGAGAAATTTAACTATTAAAAAGTTTTATCTTAGGTTTTCGCGATTATTATACATTGAATTAAACCATTTTTAATGGAAGTACCACCTGCTTGGGATCCAGTTCTAAAAATACTCAAGTCACAAACCCAGAGATCTACTCAAAAACGTTAGGACACCGTGAGCGATTTTTGTGTGAATCAGTACATTATATAATAAATCCATCCATGTCGATAGATGTAATAAATTATAACCAATGTAAGACAAATTTCACCTTAGTCTTCCTGCGACCACGGACGCTGCAAAGCGTTCGAAACGTCAGGTTTCAACAAAATATATAAAACACGCGATACTTCGTTTAAAATGGTGTGATTCAATATTAAAAAGTTCGAAGTTTGTTTTTCAACTTGCTATTAGAATATTCTCGGCAAGAAATTGTTTTTTTATATACAACAGTCAAATTTGTCTTTTCCACTGCATCACGAGAGCAAAAGGCAAACATTAATAATTCAAACTGTACCGCGAGAGTGTTATTGATTTCTTTGACATCTGAAATGTTGTTATCGAATCTATGATTTATTTACACACTAAGCCATTCTAACGCAACGTTCATATGAAAGTTGTCAACGAAATGTTTCGGTCTTCAAACATCTCTTATAAATTTAGAACAAGTATTTATTATCAATGATAAGCAGTGATCGGATAATCGGGCGCTAATATACCTAAACTTCATTTTTATTCCCACAAAAGAATAATACGGACATGCCTTTCAGAACCCCGGATCCCGGAGTCGTTTGAAATTCCTGAGATTGCTAAAAATGTTACCTGCATACAAAATATAGTTAGAACTTGTTGTTAAAATGATATATTTACATTGAATAATGCTTACATACCCTCTCATACTTTCAAGACGGCTGTTCCTTGTTAAACTCTTATTGTATTTTTTTTTTCATATTTAAAAAGCCGATTCTAATGAAACTTTTAATTTACAATAAAAGTTTTTATGAAAACTGGTTTCGTAACAGGCCAGCAACCTAAACTACTTATGGAATTGAAATAATTGTAATTTTATGTGTAGCACCATTTATTTTCGTACAAAAAGCAAATTATAATTATAAAATCTTTCACAAAAAATATGATTACTTATTAATCCTGGATTACTTATTAATTCAGGAAGGAATATCCATATTATTCTTTGAAGGAAAGAAGTTTAGGTATATAAGCGCCCGATTATCCGATCACTGATGATAAGTTTCAAATCTCGGGCTTAATTAAATATACATTTTTCATGAATATGCGTCCGCATGATGTCATATTTCTACATATTTTCTGTCAAACAATGCCGAAATTTGACATCAAACGTCTATCAACTTAATATAAACCTTAGCTTAACTAGATTATTAGAGCAATATATGATCAAAACGATCACACAAAGATCGTGAGTTCAATACGTTATTTTGCGAAAATCAAATTTATTACAGGCAATTCGATCTAAACTAGACTAGACTAGCTGGTATGCAATCGCAGAAACGAACCAGCAATCACGGCATGCTTCTACTAACGGTAGTGGGCGGGTGCCGGCCGGTGCTGGTTCACATGAACAAATCGGAGGCGGAAGCACACAAAGCATTTTAGATCAAATTGCTATGAGTATTTCGTTTACTCGAATTTTAAACCAGGACATATCGTTACCATTGATTGGATATCGAAAAATGCTTTAATAACTTTAGATATTGTAACATCTCCGTGATGTTGCGATCGTCAATAGGCTACGGTGACCGCTGACTGTCTGATGCGGGCCGCATGCATGTTTTCCAATCTAGTTGTATAAAAAAAAGAGTGCTCGAAAGCAGGTACAAGGATACTAGGTAGATATGTACTAAAATTAAAACATTCGCAATATGAAGCTGAGTTACCTATTACATTTTCATTGACACGAAGGAAACATTTACAATGTAACGAAAATAGGATATACAATACAATGACAACTTAATCAATTGTTTTTTATCACAGCTACAGCTGAAAATCCGGCCTCTTATAAATAAGATGTTGTAAGGGGAAAGAGAACACCTACTTAATGCTTTTGAACTTAAAGTTGGGTATTTATTTTGGTCTGATATCGAAACTCTCCAAATCAGATCACGTGAATCTTGCTTTTAGGCTGCTGTGAAGGAGTTCTCGCAAGAGAGTTAAATAATACTCTCTTCTTCTTGCGAAGGGAGCTCTTCTTTTGGTGGAGCTTGTGCATGGAAAGGATCTTGGATCCACGCATATTGTTCTTGTTTCGATTCGATTTGAATTGTTTATTTTGCCGGCGCGAAGACCTACATTTCGTTTCCAGGACATGGTAAACATGAGCGTCTCACGGCGCCCCTCTATACTTTCTACAGCGCACCAGGGCGCCGCGGCGCACACTTTGAACCCCTACTCTAGGGAGTTGTTATTTGGCTGAGGTGTTCCGCGAGGTGGAGGAGAGTTCTTTAAAAACCCAGATCTGAGCTGATATCCAGGTGCTCCCGCCCAAAAGTGACTGCAGTACTCCAAGTGCGGTCTGACCAATATAACATAAGACTTTGCCCCGCGCTGAAGTACTGCTTTGCTCTGTTAAGCACACCAAGTTTATTGGACGCCAGGTTGACCTTCTCCTCCAGGTGACTTCGATATTGCACTTCACTGGAGATCTCGACGCTAAGCATCCTAATACTTTTGGAATTTTCTCAGCGGTGAACGCGCAAACTTGTGTCTTCTTGGGTTTGAATTCGACCAAGTTAAGCCGCCTCCAGTCAAATATTTTAGCAAAGTACCATCCATTTCATACAGAAGTTTATCGCGGCTTTCCTCCACAGTGGAACGAGGGATGTTTGCACGGCTTATATAACAAGTGTCCCCGGTGCTGTCGTTCGCATAATAATGAATGCCGCCATATACATACTATTTTCATTATTATGAACTTCTACTTTTATATTTGTCATCGCATTTATAAAATTAATTGTTTTTTAAAGAGAAAAATAATAATTTTCAAATTTTTAGAAGTTATTTGTAAAACTTTATTTTTCCAACAACTTCTAATTTTATAATCGGGTTGGTTTATATGTTCTAGTGTAAATTCAAGTTTAATAATTTCAGAAAATTCAGTTCTACAATGTAAACGCTGCCTAATGTGTTTGATAGATACTCTCTAGAAATATTTATTTACTTTCTACGCGAGATTTTTAGTATGACAAACATTTCATACGTTAGTTAATAAATTATTCTAGAAGAGTGAAATGCTATACTAACTGTTCGGTGAAGTTCCTGTCATCACAATTTTAGATATATCTCTCTGTATAACTTTTAGAAGGTTTCATTAATGTTTAGAGTAAATCTAAAAAACTTTATAATAAAATCCAATATATAAAATATAATGTTTGTCTGTATGTCCCCTATGGACTCGAATATGGCTAGACCGATTTTGATGAAATTTTCAGAGAATCTTCAGATCAGTCCAGCGGGCGTTCCTGTGCAGTTTGGTAGCGATCGGATCACCCGTACAAAGCCGTGGCGAGTAGCTAGTAAAATATAAAAGCGTTTTATATGAGATAATGTATACTGTACTACAATTTGCGCTGCTGTACTGACATTGCGTTTGTTGTTACATTCACAGTGTAAGTGTCAGAGAAATATATATTATTAATAACATTATTAGTAGCTAATAGTAATATGTAATCTGTACGATTTATTAATACTAGGTTTACATGGTATTTTATATTATCTATATATATTATCTATAGAAAATGATAAACAGCATATATATATTCATGCCACGTCTAAGTAAAGGTGATATTATTTAATTGCGTGAAAATGTATCAACTCAGTTAAATAAGGAACTTGGTGTTAGTTATACAGCGAATCCATACTTCATCTCGGAGAAAAGCTTGTAGAGCATGTGCATTCATACTTCAAGAAAGGCAATACAAAATGATAACTCTGTCAATACAAAATTGATACCTCTGTCAATATAAAATTGATACCTCTATCAGTATAATAATCATTACTTACTACCAGCACGTTTTACGTTTGTTTACCACAAAAAGCGCATGGCCTACCTGATGAAAAGCATTTCCTGTAGCCTATAACCGCTTACAATCCATTTGCTCGTCAAAAAATATCGTTAGTTAACTCAGCCACAGCAGTTGCATTTACTACAGTAACTGCTCACTATCAGACATGCCGTACGCTTGTTTGCCACCTTAGTGGTATATAAAATGGTGATGTTCTAATACTTTTTCTTCGCCATGCAGGTGGTGTTGACTTTGGCTCTAAAGATGTCGAGCTACTTACACCTTCTTCTTCTTAGCCTTATAACACATTAGGGTTGGCGGGGTCCGCTACCTAAGCCCAAAGGATTTGACGAAGATACCGATTTTTACATGGAGCCACTGTCGTCAGATCTCCACAATCCAGAGGGAAAATCAAATCATTCTTAGAAGAGGTCACACGTCTTTCAAAATATAATTGGACGTGCGGGTTCTCTCACGATGTTTTCCTTCACCGACCGAACAGATGATAATTACAAATATGTACATAAATCCGAAAACACGAATTTAGTGGCATTTTTTTTTATACAACGTCGGGAGGCATACTAGCATACGGTCCACCTGATATAAAGCAATTACCATAGCCTATTAACGCTTGTAATATATATCACACGCGCGATGCCTCCTCTGCTGCTTACACAGCAACTCCTTAGGGGCTTACTGGTGACCTCACTCACGCGCAGGAACACAACAACCCTCTAGGGAGTTGTTATTTGGGTGCGGTTTTCTAAGAGGTGGAGGTACTTCCCCAGACGGGCTGCTTTGATGCGCCCTACCTCTCTTGAAAAACACCAAAAAACTTGGTACATGCCAGGATTGGAACCGGGAACCTGTTGATCACTAGGTCGGTTCTTTAACCACTGGGCCATCACTGTTCCGTCGAGCTCCTTACACCCTTCTACGTATTCAGTAATAACAGGTCAAAACAATGGCTACTATCTAGTGCAAATTACATCAAGTTGGAAATCGATGGGGACACTCAAATGACACAAGATCGGCGAACGTTTTGTCATCAACCGTTCCAAATATTTGGCAACGGCGGGAAGATGTAATGCTCCGTCCTAAGCAAACATCTGAACACGATCTCCACCCGACCCGGCAGTAGATACACAATGGGCATACTTGCTTTGATGCTTAAATTCGGTAATATTGTACAAACTAAGTTCCTTATACGTCCGTAATTTATATAAAGGTAGTCTATGTGGTCGTTTATTATTATTTAGTGCGTATCTACAAACACTTAATGTAAAAAACCTTAGACTTTAGAGATTAAAGTCAATTGATTACTTTTTTGAATTATATCCACTCCTTAAGAAATTAACTTTTAATGTTGGTTTGGAAAGATGAGATCTTGTTCTATCGACTGACTTCATTTTGCAATAAATAAACATATTACGCACCCTCAGTGGAAAAAAGTCATAAGCCGGAAATATTGATTATTCATTATGGCCAAAAGAACTGAATTTATGGAAATATTTACTTTATTTCCAATCGTAGAAGAATTATTCTTACATCAAAAAAGTTTGTTGTTGTTTTTAAATTAGTGCTAATGTTTCTAGTTTGTTAGGAATTATAAAAATAAATTATTACGCTAAATTTAATATTGTACTAAAAATATAAGATTCTGAGTATGTATCAAAATTAACGCAAGACTTTCTCACAAAACTATATATATATATATTTTAAAAAGTATTTTAAATCAAAGCAACAAGAACTTGCAATTTGATCTAACCTGTTTTGTGTTCCGCAACCAATGCTTAGATCAAACTGCATGTACATTTGACTTTCGCGAAAATAATGCCTGAATATATAAACTAATGAACAACTAAATGAACTTGTAATACCGAACATTTTTGCTAGTATAAGTAAGTTTGCAAATTTGTTTTCCTTTGTTAAATATGTTGTTTAAAATGTATATCCAATACTTGCCCCTTTTTTTTAATTTAAAAGCTTGTTGAGAGAACTTAAGTAAACAATAATTATTATACTCGTATATTCCTTTATATGTTGAAGAAATATAGCATGCATATTAACAGACCTAAGTGTTTATTTATGACTAAAGGGAAAAAAGAAATGTTCCTTTTGTGTTAATTATTTTCTACTTAAACCAAAATAATCAGCGTAGCTTTTGTTATAAAAGTTTGCAATATAATTAACAGAATTTAATAACAACTGCCAAAAAATATGTAGTTTTGGTACCGTTACCGATAATTTTTTGAATGAATTTCTAAATACTCCACAATAACTTGTTGAAACAATTATTATAGTTTCTCGAACAAATTATTATAGTTTCTCAATCAAAATCTAAGACAACAAGCATAATTTGTTAACAAAATAAGGCCATTGCGATTCGTAGGTTATGGTAACCGCTTTCCATCAGGTGGACCGTGTGATAGTTTGACTCCCAATTTTGTATAAAAAATAATATATTAGGATGTAAGCGGGTTACTATAGCTTAATATAGACAAAGCCAACCATGCCGAGGTAGGGCACAGCGATACTCCTCCGACAGAATTACCTACACCTCATAGAAAACCGCAGCCAAGTCACAATTTCTATTGTTGCGTTAAGGTAGGAAGCTCGAAGTTGCTGCATTAACAGAGGGGGTAGCAAGGTGCGAGACTCCTTGTGCCGTAATCATTCATAGTTTATGGTAACTGCTTCAGATCAGTCAGGGTTGTATGCATTTCTACCATTCAATATGGTATTAATAAATCCATACTTTTATAAAGGTGAATGTGTATTTGTTTGTCCTTTTCACGTCAAAACGGAGAAACGGATTAATTATTTTACAGATTACATTTCTTTTTAATTATTTAGTTTGATTGATTTTGCGGTATCCTCGAAACTCCCGAAATTCGATTTCCTCCGGCCATAAGTCGTCCTTTATAAAGGTCGGCAGATCGCGTTTCCAGCCCTGGTGCTAACGACGCGGCTCCTCAGGAGCTTAATGGTGACCTCAAATTGGTCCTCTTCTTCACATAGTCTAAAACTTCCTTGACCTTCGTAGACCAGTGCAGCCTAGAAACGTACAACGGCGTCGATGGTAAATCCACGCACAGTTGTGACAGTCCGGTCTGTGCGGTGTCGCTGTAGCTACAGTTGGAGGGCTTATTCCTCTTCTTTAAAGCCAACTAGAATCCAGTTAAGAAACTTTGTGAGCGGCCACGCAACGAATTGACTTCTCCCTGTAAGATGATAATAAGAATTTTTGCGTAAGCACGTCCCGGGGTTAACGTATTTATATTTTAGTCGACTCTGCTGATGAGTGGGCGACATGGTACGGTAGGTACCTTGCTCATCGCACTAATAGTAGATAATGCCATTAAACTTTTTTTTTATATTACGTCGGGCGGCATACATACGGCCCACCTGTAAAGCGGTCACCTATGAAATACATTAAGTAAAATAAACTCGCACGATGCCAATTGTGCTGCTAATACAGCAATTATCGATGTACGATGACAATAGTTGTTCGACGGCATAGTATAGTTTCTCCCTCCATCCAATTTGTCTTTTATTTAAAGCAACGATCAGTCTTTCATAGTTTATTTTCCAATATTCACAGGTTACGCACGAATATTGTAATTATACATTTCGAGGTCGGATTTAGGGGGGAAAGTTACAACATAATCGAAACAACGGGAAAAATCTTCAAGACTTAATTCCCATGATGGACAAGCTCCAGTCTCACACGACTTATCGCGAGTCCCACACGTCTTATAAAACGTCGAGAAGCATGATTGTCAAATGGTTGCCGTAGCCTATGGACGCTTGCAATGTAGGAAGTATTGTTCACGCCACCCAAACACAGCAATTTACGGGGAGTTAACGTAATGGAAATAATAAGAAAGAAAATGAATAACTCCATAACACTCCTTCAATTTATTACCTCGGAAAATACGAGTACACTGCGTAAAATAACGCGATATTTAAAGGCACTTGCCGTTTTAAAAATGCTTTGGAGCCTTATACAAAAACAAAATATTACTTTTATGTCACCATATCATTCCATTATTTCCAATCAACAAAGTCTTGCCTTGTGGAAGTTAGTATTTTTTTCATGAGTTTAAAGATACCTCACGGCGAGACGAGCCATCCCCTAAGTCGACCGCAGCAGTTTGGTTCTGCTTACGGTAAAGGATGGGTGCCTGTCGGTGTAAGTTTATATGTACTAACTGACAGCGGGAGCAGTTCTAGTAATAGAAACTATGGGATACAGCATATTAATGTATTCGTACCTTTAGAATAAGTATGTATCCTCCTTTATAGGAATACGTGAGTAAAATAACAGATGTAGTAAATTAAAATATAGCAAGTATACGGAAATTAAAAGCACCAAACATCACGTTGAGATGTCCAGATCAATATCCCTTTGTTATAGTAATATTTCTTTGTTGTGTTAAATACGAGTATATACCCAGTCTTGCCATAAATACTGAAAAAAAGAATAAAAAAACATTCTATTGCAAATAACATTTATTACTTTTACAGTGTGTTAGTTTAATATATAAATATAAAACAATTTAAAATATAAGAAGCTTATTTGAAGTGGTCTACATTGGCTGCCATATAGTCCTTTAAACGTTGAGGCCAGTTATCAATAGAAGCACGCACTCTTTCCATGGGAAAATTCTTCACTGCCAATCGTGCGGATTGTTTTAGGTACTCCAAATTATCATGGCGTTTAGAGCATGCCGTACTCTCTAAAACTGACCATAAATCATAATCCAGCGGATTAAGATCGGGACTAGACGACTGCCAGTCTTTAGCTCTGATGAAGTCCGAAACGTTCGTTTCCAACCAAGACTGCGTAGCCGAGCTTTATGACCCGGCGCCGAGTCTTGCTGGAAGGACCATTCTTGGTTATTGAACATGGTGTTGTTAAGGGGCTTCACTACCTTCTCAAGAATGGTATCTTCATACACTTGTGCCGATGTTTTGATACCTTTTTCACAAAAGTATGGCTCAGTCACTCCTCAATAGCTAATACACCACCAAACTATCACTGAAGTCGGATAGTACCCACGTTGCGCACTGTCGACTAATTGGGAAGCTTCCTTAGAGCTTTGAGCATAAATACGGTCATTTTGTTTGTTAAAATGTTTCTCAATTGTAAAAATTTTCTCATCCGTAAAGGAAATTTTTGGTGACCTCCCTTTGCGTACCGCTTCAGTAGTTGTTTTGATTTTACCACCCTATTCTTTATTAAATTATCAGTTAAGAAATGACCAGTACGTCTCTTGTAGGCTGCAAGTCCTAAGTCATCTTTTAAAAAACGCCACATGGTTCTAGGTGCTATCTTCATCTCCCGAGATAAAATCTTTAGCTTTCGGACAGGATTTCTTCGAATTCTTTCCCTTACTGCTTTGACCACCTTTTTCGTACGAACACTACGTGGACGGCCAGATATTTTTCTGTTACAATCAGAGGAGGTCTCATTGTATCTATTAATAGCCCGGTACACAAACATTTTACTAATACCAAGCGTATGGAGAGTTTTAAAAATTGCATTTGGCTCCTTACCTACTTTGTGGAATGTAAAGCGATTCGGTTCTCTTTATCACCTCACTCCATTTTAATATCGCAAAATATTGTACAATGTATTGGCGCCAAAATGAGAAAATTCAATGAACAATCATATAAACATGACAGATTCCAAATTCAAATGTAATATTTTGTTTATTTTTAATTGTAACAGTATTTATGGCCAGACTAAGCATATAGACTGTTCATTATTATGTAAGTTAGTCAGTCCATAGACGACAGAACATACATACGTTCCTGAAACACTGGTCTTATTCCAAACCCGCAAGAGAAACTAAATCTCCTATTAGGTCTTCTCTCATATTTTTCTAGTTTATCGTCAAGGCTTCACCAACATTATTCAGGATCGTCATTGTAACACACAATATTAGTTACAGCTGCAACTTGTACGTTACGTACGTACAAATAAGAAACTTGATATTTCTGGAACTTATGAAACTACATCGAATGTTATATTACCCATATTACCCAATTAAAATGGACTCAGATATGACTGGGTTATGCGCGAAAATAGAAGATAACTGTAAAAAAGAATACATGTACAGAATAAAACCTATTTTAATTGATTAAACATCAAATTAATTTACAAGACAACATAAATCACATCTCGACATCAAAATCAATTTCGAACCGGTCAATAACAAAGACGCTCATCAAAGATACACGAGACGGCGGCTACAAAACATTACCGCAATACCTTGAGGCGTTGACCGAGTTAACAAAAGGGTCAATCTGACCCTTCAGTTATAAATTGACGACTGCGGTCTGTCCGGATCAGACAGAAGTCCAGTCATTTAATAACAGATTTCATCGTAAAGTTGTTAAGCGTGTAGGATCAATGTGTTTTTGAAATAGTTAAGGACAGTTGTTGGTGAGGTACTACTACTTCGTTTCTCTTTTAACGTTCTGTGATTTTAAATAGAAACGTTGTAATTTTAGTACATACTGCTTTACATTTGTATGTGACACTTAGGTATTGTTGGTATAATTATTGCCTGGATTTCATTCTTAGCCAACAATTATGAAGCTGACTTAATCTTGACTGCAACTCAGTGAGAGTATAAAATATATTAGGTGGATAGAAAGTTGGTGTTGCATTTTTTGAACATATATATTGTATATAACAAAGTCTGGCCACAAATATTGTTACATATAATATTATTATTTTGAATATAGAACGCGCTTATTATGTTAAAACTTCTTCGATTTTGCATCATTTTGCATACACACTATGGAACAAGGTGTTAAAGAAAATAGGATTGCAGTGATCGCCTTGCACAAAGTGCGTATGGAGCCGTAGGTAACATTCAAGACACTTCAAAAACTTGACATCAGCCATATAAATAAATAAATAAATAAATATTGTCGGACAAATTACACAGCGCCATCT
The DNA here is from genome assembly GCA_947507595.1 of Pyralis farinalis. Taxonomy (NCBI): domain Eukaryota; kingdom Metazoa; phylum Arthropoda; class Insecta; order Lepidoptera; family Pyralidae; genus Pyralis; species Pyralis farinalis. The sequence goes on from OX382267.1 coordinate 25,447,979, forward strand.
AGCCCCAAAGTAAGCGAAGCTTGTGTTATGGGTACTAGACAACTGATAAACATAGGTAAATACATTTTCTTTTGTAAATACATACTTATTATACATAGAAAATACTCAGACCAAGACAAACAGACATGTTCATGCACACAAATGTTTGTACTGTGTGGGAATCGAACCCACGAGCGTTGGTGTCAAAGTAGCGTAACAACGCGTTTCACCACTGCGCCACCGAGCTCGTAAAAATCGGGGCGACCGCGTGCTGTTATAACTATAAAGGCTGTTAATACTGTTATAGCCAGAATTCGCCGAAACCAGGTCGTTAGGTAACAAAAATCTTATCGCGAGAAATGAAGATTTCTGCTAGGTCTCTGTCGCGTATAATAAAACAAGATCGTTCATATAAGAAAAGATGCCCTAAATCAATCCCTACAGTTGAAGAGAGTGGATTGATCAAAACGTCTCTGTCCCGATACGCAGGTGAAAGGCACAGACATATCATCTTTACTGATGAAAAAAACATCACTATTGAAGAACACTACAACAAGTAAAATGACAAAGTGTGCGCACACAATTCTAAAGAAGTCTTGTCGTGTATTTGTGTACATAAACATGTCATTTTGTATTGGTGTTTTGAAGAGAGGAGATAGGACGCCTCAAACCAGGCCCTCTTGGGAAGTACCTCCGCTTCACAGAAAACAGCAGCCAAATAACAACTCCCTAGAGCATTGTTGTATTCTTGCGTATGAGTGAAGTCACGACTAAGCTCCTGAGGAGTTGCTGTTTTAGCTGCAGAGGTGGCATCGGGCGAGTGATACCTAATATTTTGTAAAATAAAAAGCGTTCATAGTAAATTGGTTACCGTTTTAACCGGTAAAGTGGTTACCGTTGTAACCGCTTTACATTAGGTGGGCCTTATGCTTGTATGTCCCCCAACGGTGTATAAAAAAATTTAAATTTTTAAATCGTCAAACTTTTATACACCTATTCTATCCCACCCCATTGCTAAGTACTTGCACCTTTCGGGATAAATTACACAAACGCTTTCTAGTCCCATATTAAATAAAGCTTGTACCATAGGTACTAGACCTCTAATAAATGTATATGAATACCTTTTTTTTTTATAATACATAGAAAATCCGCCGTCAGTTACAACTGGCGATCGATTGAACAAATATTTGAAAATCAAATTAGCAAATACGGGAACGTAATGAAATTGCCGAGAATCCTAACGGCTTTTATAGTGTTCCCGGCAAACGCACAAAAACTTTCCGCGAAATCAAAGATACGGCGACACCTAAACGTTTATAGACTATAACGTTTAGGTGTGTTACTCTATTTTGTGTTTTTGGGGCTTGAGCCACTCTTCCGCTAAGCGACTCAATTTACAAATGTTGAGTCGAGCAAGAATACAAAATATTAAATGTACCTGTATTGACTCAAGACTTCTTACATAAGTAGACGATACGAACCCAGTAATAAATAAGAAGGACTAAAAGCTGGATTTAATCTCCATTCGGATCGGATCAAGATCGTAATGTATAGACAATAAATGTTAAAAAAACTAAAACTCAGTTACCGAAAAGTAGATAATAAACTAGTTTTTAAAACATGGTTATGGGTACTGGGGTGTGCTGAGATGGTTTGGTCGTTTAGAAACAATTAATGACAAAAGAGTTACGAAAGAAGTCTATCAGGCAAGAGTGAATGGGGATATCGGTAGGGGCCACGCTAGACGCACTCATATAGATCAAATTGGTGATATGTTGAAAAAGAGCCAAATCAAAAGCACCCACAACCGAAAAGCATGCATGAAGAGGTTGATGATTGTGGAAAATGAGAGAGGTATGTTTGGATCAGTGCACCTGGCGCTTCATAGTCTCTGCCTAATCGAAAGGGAGACAGGCGTGACGATATCTATGTTCAAAACAGAGGTTCCTATCACACCAGTAATGCCGCTAATGGTGTGTGAATCCACTCACGCGTCAAATTATACTAAGTATGTCAATCTATCTATTGATATTGTCACGTCCTTGCGGAGTAGGCAAAGTAGACTGAACACCACACGAGTCAGTCCTTAGATACCTCACTCGATTCCTTAATATAAAATAACATAGATAAATACAAACATACATACATAAAGTGCTGAAATTATAGCCCTTACTGTTGGCGATGCGTTAGTATGCTGAGAAAAAAAAAAAGAAAGGTTCTATTTCTACATCACTTTATAATGGATGCAAATTTTAAAATGTTTGGTGAGATTTTGCCTACAATCTTTCGGTTCTCAAGACATCTGTAATTGCTACTAGTAGTAGTCCAAGCAGGGCGCATAGAAATTAAATAAAATTCATTGGAAAACTGATGTCCTTCTGCAATAAAATAAAACAATTCACACAGTCGGGTAAAAAATATTAGAAATTTTTACCGTATGTGTCAATTTTTTTATTATTATATCGTAAAATATATTAACGTCCAATCAAGAAACATTGACTTTAGAATTATACTACTACTATTACCATTCCATATCATAGTAGTAGTACTATGGTATGGAATGGTAATATTTCTCTATTTTTCTAACTAAAAAAGGTATAGGGTAGACCGAGGCGAATCGGATCAAAATAAGAAATCCGTTGATATTTTGAATCACGCGTTGACACGGAATGCAAGCGACTGCCGCCTTACGACCCCCTACCGCCCCGCACCTCCTACCATCGGTATTATTTCGATTCGACTACTACATCAGTGTCAGTCATTACACACAAGGTGGTTCGTCAATATGCATGTGAATTCGTAGAAGGTCAAAAAATATATACTCAATTTTAACAGAGAAATAGGAATATATAATAGGCTGGTCAGGACTAGTTTCATCGCTTTTTGGAAAGAAATACGGAGTTAACTATTCGGAAATCAGAAGAAATGCCAAAAACAAGGATAGATGGCATGAAAAGAGAAAATAGTTAATAGATTCAGGCGAAAGCGAAATTTACAGACAATTTGATCTAAACTACTTTGTGTGTTTCCGCTCCCGATTAGTTCATGCGAACTACTGCCGGCCGGCACTCACCCACTACCGTTAGTGGACGGCAGTAGTTCGCATGAACTAATCGGGAGCGGAAACACACAAAGTAGTTTAGATTAAATTGCCTGAAAAGAAAAAAGGTGGGCGAATTCTTCAAGACTTTCACTTTTACTCATTACTTAAATTTTATTAATATATTATATAATACGTTCCAAAGCTCACAGTGTTATGAAACTTTTAAATTAGTTATATATTATGTACGATCCCATTCACCCCGAGAATTGGGGCGATTCGTATATTTCTGTCTTTCAAATTTTTAGTTAATATTTTGAAGAATTTATAAACAATTTAAGGTTTGAAACGTTTATTGCGTAGCTGGATTTTTACTAAATAACTACCATTTTGTCACTAAAAGTTTAAATATATTACTTTACACTTTTTTACTTGGTGATTTTCATATTCTCGAAAAAAACTGATCCGATTCGCCTCGGTCTACCCTACCTATCTCATAATTCCATCAGAAATAAGTGTAAATTGAATAGTATAAATTTAATTGCATCAGTATCGACACTGGCGTAAGTAAGTGAGATCTCAAAGAAAAGAAGATTATTAGGAAGTCTATAATACTTCAGGATACCTGATTAACATTAACAAATTTTACCTATATAGTATATTTCAACATATTCAGTAGTAGGTTTTTGTAAAGCTAAATAAATATTTATGAGCCGTATATTTATTCGTATCGCGCTATCGAGCTCGACGGTCGATTGAATCTCAAAGAGTTTAATACGACGTGAAATTTTGCTATTATTGCACCATCCATAAAAGTACGAACGAGACACAAAGGTACTTTTCCTATACAAAATCTCGTTTTGTTAGCGCTTAAACTTTTTTTTCATCATATACTTAGATGTAGGAAAAATAAGAATCCATGAAACAGATTGCAAGTAAGTTTTTACCTAATTTCCAGAAGAAAATACGATCAGAGAGAGAGAGAGAGATCTTAAATTAAAAGTCATATGTCTATCTATTTTTCACACCAAAGCCCTTGCGGGTTAGGCAAAGGGAACTGAGCACCACATGACTCCAGCCTTACACATATCGCTCGCTTCCTTGATCATAGCTCTTTTAATGCGTACCTATTCACTTGTTGTGATGGCTCTCGATACCACATTGTGAGAATTTAAAACCAATCTGACCGTCACAGGTGAGTTTTGGTTTTCTTGAGCTCCTACATCCGTCCACTTTCGTTTCGTCACACTCTCCTTTTAATTTTTTAGAAAGTCATAATTGCTTTATTACTAGAATACATAGCACAGTAATTTTATTTGACGATTACCAATAAATGTTAAATTTAGCATTAGCCATACACAAGATTTTTAATGTAGTCATATAGATATAGATTTGTTTCGATGCTATCAAAATGCAAACTGTATATATATATATATAACAAAGGTAATAAATACCATAAACAAAATTTTATGTTTTGCTTCTACTTGATTACAAAGCCTAGTGTAATTATAATTAATAATATACTTTGTTACAATGGCAAAAGACGCTCTCGAATCAACCGCGACTGGTCGAACTACGCGATTGAGCCACGGGCTACAAAATAGGAATGTTTATCATGATCCGAATCGGATATACGATCAAAGTAGGTACAAAAGATTTTCTGGTAACATGCTTACTAATGTATACATCAATGTCATAAAACATTTTATATAACCACCTAAGATCTGAAACTGTAAGCTTTTCTATTGTGAGCTAGAGAAAGCAGCCTTCACAATGCGAGTAGTGCCCATTCTTCTTACCAACGTGAATAAATACAGAATAATATATTTCTTTTCATGATTTATATGCCGGGTCTAACTTCACGCGAAATCCCTTGCGGGGTAGGCAGAGAGCACCGAGGGCCGCGTGACTCGATCCTTACACACCTCACTCACTTCTTTAACATTCATTGCTATTCTCATGCACGCTCGCTGATTTTTAAGGCTCCTGACTTCACTTTCTGATAGAACGTCGTGTTCTATCAGAAAGTGAATTAGGAGCCTTTTGGTCAAAGGTGGCGCGAGTAAACTTAATGTATTGCAAGCGTTTGTAGGCTACGGTATCCGCTTTACATCAGGTGGGTCGTATTCTTGTATGACTCCCGACGTTAAATAAAAAAAATAACGGCTGCCTTAAAGGTTTTTTCTACAAGTGATTGCTCTCTAGTGCAGTTGCTGTGTAAGCAGCGGAATTTTAAGCGTTCATAGTTTACATTACAGTGATCACTTTACATCGTAATTATGTATGTGTTCTTCGCGTTGTATAAAAAAAAACCTGTGCGTCTCGGGACGCCCGACAGAAGTGATAACTTATACTAATCCACTGCCGTATGCGTGAGAGAAAGGGAAACCAGACAGACTGCAGTCTGTCTGGGGCGCCATAACGCGTCACGTAACGGAGCGGTTTACCCTTCCATAAGAAGTTATCACTTCAAAAATCGGTATCAAATATATGTCAACATTTGTCAGATTAATTTAGATACAACATAAAGTAATTACCTATAATAGTTTGAGTGCCAGTTCGTGTTTATTTAATTTTATCCATTATGTATTTCTTGGTGCCTCGCTTCAGACGGACTTACGGTAAATTTTTAATGCAAGAAACGCGACTCCGAGACCACAGTAATGGGGGAGTAAATATCGCAGTGCTCCTTATGAATGAATAATATATATCGAGCGGCCTGGATGTACAGCCGTTGGCGGTTTTACTGACTGTAGTAGCTGCATTTTCATTGTACTGAAATTTAGATGCTAGTACTCAATTGTCAATTTATGTGGAATGTCAATTTATTTTGTTCTTAAATTAAAAATCGGCATTGTCATTAAAGTTATATTTGATTAACTAAGGCCACAGCGCAAATTAATGCCAGTTAAACGATTACTCACACAATTTGTTTATATTTTATTAATTGTATTATATGAGCCGTTTATTGGTCACAGCTTTTGTTGTGTGTATGTTCGTATTGAAATATTTTTATAGTTTCCTCAAATAATGTGAACTGAATAGTCACTAAGGTTCTCAGTAAGTTACTAATCTGTATCTTCTTATGAAAAATAAATGTCAATAAACCTAAATATTTAATCAATTTATTTTATTGAAATAAAAATCAGGATTGATATTTAAAAATAAAATAAAAATATGAAATTAAGAAATTGTATAAATATGAACAAATTATACAAAACTAGAAAATGAGCGAGGGCAAACCGTCCACTTTTATATATGACTCATGACAAGGGTTTTGATAGTTATGGCGTTCAAGCTGAGGAAGATCGAAACCGGAAATCCTTCCATTTGAATTTAATTTGTATCAACCATGAATCTCATCTTAAATTATATTTTCCTGAGACGCAGGCACTGCAGGGACAGTCTTAAACTTATATACAGAATCAGCACTCTAGACATAAGTATAGATTTCCTCTCGTGTTCCTGTATATGGGGTGTATATAAATGTTAGTAAAGATAAAAATTCTTTATTTGCCATTGGCCCTCGCGAGCACTTAGACACGTCTTACAGTTTTTGAAATATCTTATTGTATCTTATTTAATTCTCTTTTTACTTTTCCTTTTTTTTGTTTACTAGCATTTCGGAAATGACCATTGGCTAAGAAGAAATGCCAAAAGAAACTTGCCAATATAGGTCTCTTTTAAAATTGTCAATAAGATATTACAAAAACAAAAAATATATAAGCATATTGGTGCAATAATGATATCAAATAGTAAAATTAAAGATTATTAAGAACAGGTAGTCTGTGCCGAATTATTTCCAGACATCTTTGTCAGTTACATATTCATTAATTCTTTAATAAGCCCTTCTACAGAGAGTATTTTTAATGTGCTTTTTGAATACATTGTCAGGAAAGGACAGAACTGTTTCAGGCAACTTATTATAAAATCGAATACAATTTACAAGATAAGATCTACCAGTCCTAGCAAGCCGATGTACCGGCATACACAACTTATTTCTACTTCTAAGTTTTACATTGAAGTTTGAAAACGACTTTAAATTTTTACGGGCAAACATTATCCTACTATAATATTATAAATGCGAAAGTTAGTATGTATGGATGTTTGTTGCTCTTTCACGCTTAAACGGCTGAACGGATTTGAATGAAATTTGCCACGTAGATAGATTATGATCTGGATTAACACATAGACTACGTTATTTGACTCCACGCGGGCGGAGCCGCGGGCAGCAGCTAGTGTTTTCATAAATATATTAAGAAGTAACAGTAAGGATCTATATATTTCTTTGAACAGTTCCCTGAGGGATTCTCTGGAGCCCATGTTATAAATAGAGCGAAGGGCTCTTTTTGTAGGATAAAAATTGTCTCAATGTCAGCCGCCGTTCCCCACAACAGTATACCATACGACATAATGCTGTGAAAGTAGCTGAAATAGACTAAGCGCGCATTAGCCACATTCGTCAATTGCCTAATTCTCCTAACTGCATATGCAGCAGAGCTGAGCTTATCGGCTAGTTTATATACATACATATGTATGTATTCTAATTTTTTATTCCCAATGAGAACTTCTGTATTGGCAGAACTCACATTTGGAAGACTAAATTTGATGCATTTGGTTTTAGTTGAGTTTAGCAACAGATTATTACATGTGAACCAGTTTAAAATAGCAGACACAACACCATTTAACTTGTCAATATTTTCAGAACGGCGGGCCACATTAAAAATTAAAGAGGTATCATCAGCAAATAGTACTATATCTGCCATTTTCTGCACCATGTAGGGCAAATCATTTGCATATACTAAAAATAAAAATGGACCCAAAATAAAACCCCGGGGCACCCCGATATTAACATTATTGCCTTCAGATTTAACCCCATTTATGTCAACTGTCTGCACTCTGTTGTTTAAATAAGATGCAATCAAGTTCTGGGCTTTACCTCTAACAATAAATATAACAATGTTTTAAGCACAATTTCTAGACGTCATCGAAAATCCCACACAAGTAAATTTATTTATGCGGTCCAAAGAGCATACGAAATCCTCAGTAACTCGCACTTGACTGGCTTTAATTATTTATCTTGTCTAATAAACTTTAAAGAAGCAAACCCCGATGGCTCACTGGCGCATCAGCCGCAGGAGAAAGCCAATCTTATGGCCAGCCTCTTTGCGGCTAACTTCCGGATCGATGAATGTAGCACGCAACCACCTACAATACACTCCTTTAGTGAAACCGTTATGCCAGATATCCACCTGAGGCAACGCGATGTGCTACAGTCACTCGATCACCGAAAAGTCAGTGGTCCTGATGGTATCCCAGCGATTGTTTTGAAAAAATGTGCAGCGGAATTGTCTTCGGTGTTGTCGCGCCTCTTTCGTCTCTCGTAATTGACCGGTTGTGTTCCGGCTGCTTAGAGAGAAGCCAATGTGTAGCCGGTCTCCAAAATGGGAGACAAATTACCGTCCACTGCCGTAACTTCAGTGTTGTGCGAAGTCATTACATGAGTCCGTTCCATGACTTCAAAAATAGACATAGAAAAAAAAATTGAAAAGAAAGAATTGTTAACAATCAATTGATCCGCTACCTGGGAGATCCCTTGTTAATTAATGATCGTCAGTATGGTTTAAGACCAAAACGATCAACGGGTGATCTTCTAGCGTATGTGACGCACTTGTATGGGGAGCCAATTAATAAACATGGCGAATCCTTGGCAGTCAGTCTAGATATTGCCAAGGCATTTGATCGGGTTTGGCACAAAGCACTTCTCCTCAAACTTTCGGCATACAGTCTGCCCCTCCAGCTTTGTAATTGGATTGCTGACTTCCTGCGTGAGCGTAGAATTTGCGTCCTTGCAGATGGATGCGCTTCGCGGTTCATGTCAGTGTATGCCGGTGTCCCACAGAGCTCCGTTCTGTCGCCCACCCTTTTTCTTCTTCATTCAAAATTTCGGCAACTCCTATCTTTGTCGTACATGTGTTTCCTGTTTTCTTAAATAAGGGTTCCTTCAAATAAGCGTGAAGAAGCACCTTGTAGGCCAGCATGGCAGTGTCAATTGACAGGACACTGTATTCTTTTATCAGTTGCTGCTGCTATTTGGACTCCTCTTTCGCTTACCATCAGGCGAAGCGGGCCACTATGTTGTGCTTATATATAAAAAATATAAAAAAATACGTTTTATCATAATTCGATGTCAGGACCTTTAGAAACCGGCGAGCGTGCATGAGAAAAGCTATGAATGTTAAATAAGCGAGTGAGGTATGTAAGGACCGAGTTATGTGGCGCCCGGTTGTCTCTGCCTATCCCTTAAGCGATTTGGCGTGAAGTTATAGTATAGGTAATATTACTCTATTGTATTCTATTGTAAAGCAATTAATTTCTGTCCAAAATGATATAAAAGTAGTCTGAAGCCTATAGTCTGTTATTTAGACATCGCTGGAAATACTTTCAGCAATATTTGAGCAGACCGGGGAGTTTGCCGAGTCGGTCAAATAAAACGGGCATTGTTTTGAGCGCGGGCCGTTTCTGTTAATTGCGCAGAAGTGTTTAATGAACGCTTGTTCTCATGTTTGGCCTCTGTGCTATTTGCCGGCCCTTTAAAAATAATATAATGTAAAGGCATCGACAAATAAGCTGAAACTAAGATTCTGCTGATGCTGCAAAACTTACTTTTGTATGAGAGATAACCTGTAACTCGATACTTCACGCCAACTCCCTTGTGGGGTAGACGGAGAGACGGGGCAACTTTGGGCGACATACGTTAAACATATATTTTTAAGTGTAAATAACTCATCATGTTCATTTGAACTAAGTAGTAACAAAACAAGAGTAGACCATTGCCGTATAAAAATTTCATGGAGCGTGAAGATGTTCCGTTCCTGCAAACGAGTATGGTCAGTAAGAAGCTGGTGAGGAATTTTATACAATTCTATTCATAAAACTAAACTGATTTAAAAAAGATAAATATATAAGACAAGAAACAACTTTCTATTTCTTGCCTTAAGTCTTATTCGACTGGAGTGGAGTGCCACAGCATAAATGAAAAGATGGCGGTAGCAGGAGATGATGCGTAAGAAGAGGATCAGATTCTAAAAAGAAATTGCATAGATTGTATGATGTGCGATAGAAGGTAGAAAAATGGAATTAATTAAAAAAAAAGAAATAATATTTCTTTTTTTTTTAATTAATTCCACATATTATGTGTGCAATTCACACGCGCTAGAAGTGAAATCTTCAAAAAAGTGAACAATGTGAACTTCAAGATAATGTAGAATTTCAGGAGTGGAGTAATACGCAAGTACTCGTACCAACACACATTAACACAACACACACACGTTCCAACACACATTAACGCTCGGACCCCGTAATAAACACTGTATAATGCATCTCATTCTCATGTTAAATCCTATAAATGTATGTGGTTGTGACTTTTTAGTATCACTCTTTCATTTCATCGAGTTTTAAATCACAACGATGATAAAGAAGCTTTCACTTCAAAAAGATGTCGTGACAACTGAACGCTGGTATATTTTATTACAATATATAATAATCAGATCTGCCTACTTAAAGTCTGGGATTCTTTTATAACTAAATTTCGAATCGATAAATAAATCGCTCGCATATCTCGTAAAAAATAGAAAAAGAAATACTGCAAATCCGGCAAACGTTTCGTTCATCCTCAAAAAATGAAAACAATTAGCACCGCAAACGCAGGCTGTACTAGCAAAAACTAGACGGCATAAACAAATATGGCACAAGCGAGCTGAACTTACTGCAGAGAATTCAGTATAAGTGAAATAGTACTTTAAAATCAAACTTTTAACAGTATAGCTAATTTGTAAGCAGTTACAGATCAGTCTTGTTCCACCATATTACAGTCTACATTGACGTTGAAGTACCGAGGTGTCGTCTCCCAAAATATATTTGCACCTGAAATCCTCAGTCACAAAAGCAAGTGCTTAATTTAGTTGAAACCCTTAATATTTTTAAACAAATGAAGTCATTTGTTTTTGTTATTAGGTAATTGTTATAGTAAATTATATCTTGTTATTTTAATAAAATGTATGCTTCCAGGTTAGATCACATTGCATGTAAATTTGACTTTCGCAAAGTCAATACACCTGAATCTATAAACTATAAAGCTAACTAAATAGCTATGTAGCAAAGAGGAATAACGTTTGAACAAGACCTGTAAAGTACATATTATTATCTTATTTAGCCATTACAAAAAAATGGAACCGTAAAACATACAGTTTATTGACATACTAAAACAGAGTGGATTATTCAGGGATAGAGTAGGAACGAGAAACTAATTTCCGTCATATTTTTACGTACAAATTTAATTGTCTAGTTTTCTTTCATAAATACTTAATCGTCCTTAAGTGGAAGCTAGTTCTCTCAATCCATCTTGCGTGCATCGTATTGTTTTGAAACACAGATTACTAAGTAGACTATAACTCGAACCATTTGCCACTAAATCAAATCTTAAGGACTGAAATGTTGTGCCATCTACCATAAAGATTTCAACGTGATATCATTGTCACAACTAAATATCCGACTAGTTTTACTCTACCACATCATTCATGAATGAACTGACCTAGACGAAACACTGTCAGTGATGCTGAAGCCTTGTGCTTCTGAGTTTACGACTTTCATATTCCGCTGCGCTAATTCCATCTTCGTGGAAGTGCCCAAATATGCACCTATTCTCAAAGGCAATCGATTGAAACCATCAAATTACAGACCTAACGCGATATATAGCCTGCCTTCTCTCCAATGTGAAGGGTCCTATGACGAACCGCTTCTGCTAGAACACCTAGAAGATCACGATTGAAATTTTGTCACACTCATTGTGTTTTGGAAATTACAAGTCAACATGAGTCACAGAGAGGTAGACTATTATTGTAGGTACCAGACTTATCGCGATTTGTTTTTATATTTCCCCGATATTTCGGCGAAGTTCCAGTTTGCCATTGTCACGAGATGAAGTCATTCCCTTGACAATATCGCGGGCATTGTCAAGGGAATTACTTCATCTCGTGACAATGGCGTCTACAACATCTCCTACAATAGATAGACAGACAATCGTTTATTAGCTGCTACGGCTAACATAACAGCGGCTAGCTAACGTAACAGTACAAGAAGAAGTAAACAGGAAATGCTTAAAACATTGTCGGTCATAGGTACATGTGTGTGCTGCAACAAGCAAATAGGCCGGCCTCAGGCATAGTTCAATTTTTGCACAATGCGCAAAAACACTTCAGCTACCGCCTGAGCTGAGCCTGATTGAAGATGTAAATGTGTGCGTGTGTGTGTGGTGAGTGAAAACAGTCAGGGGATTATTATACTAAGTGGATAACACAGGTTTGAACATGGCAACACCGATAATTATGTAATTAAGTAAAACTACAATTATAGTGTAAACATGAGGTAGAGCATAACAGCAGCCCGACTGAGGAAGCACCTCTATCTCACAGAAAATTGCAGCCAAATAACAACACTCTGGAGGATTATTAACCTTAAATAAGCTCCTGAGGTTTCGGTGAGTCAGTGGTAGTTGTGGTGTGCTACATGTCGCACGGCCGCTATTTCTTGTATTCATAGGCAGGCATTTCGGACGTTCATAGTCTACCTATGTAACCAGTTTACATCAGGTGGATGGTTATATTGAAATAATGTTAGCTGACCAGTAGACGCATGCAAGGCGCTGTCAATCTCGGCTACTACGTAAGGATGAGCATCAACGCTGTTATCCCACAAGGCTCTATGCTGTTCACAACACATTCTGTAAGTATATAAACGATATACGTAGGCAACACTGAAAGTTTATAAAATCAAAATCAGAATAATGTTCCTTACATTACTCTGATTTTGATTTTTATGAACTTTTAATGTTCGTTAATGTTTTATTGTTTTCCAAGTATTCTTCTTCTTCCATACGCACCGTCGCATGTGATGGAACCATTGACTGAAGCAATGTGCCTATTCTTCTTTAAGGATCTTCTCCAGGATTGTATCGAATGCAGTTTATAAAATGAATTCCTCTAAGATTATGTCGGGAAATAAATTAATTCTCAAAATCGAGATTGCAAGGAGAATGACTCAATAATTTCACACCTTCCATCTAAAAATATTTGATTGTCCCTCTTGCGATTGTCACTCCGCACTAGCTGGAGCTCGTAGCTAACTAGCTGAAGCGCTTCGTGATGGAGGAGTTCCGTTCAAATAATGAGAATGAAACAATCTGCTTTCCTTCATTTCTACCCTTCGTTAATTTTTTAGCAAATCTTTGAATAGACACATCCATGAAACAGATTATATTTTTGTTTTGTGATTCGTAATAAAGTGTCCAATATATAATCATCAATCAACGAATATATAACTGAAAACCCTGACTGACTGACAAGTGACAATGTCACAGCATTCGAGTCATCTTCGTTATACTTTTCAAGCATTACGCTGTTATACCAAACGACAGCAGTTCCGCTAAATAGAAGGTATCCACCTGGAACAAAGCTTCCTGACATTCTAATATTCATGTACAACTTTTTGTACTTGGTTCATACCAATGCTTAACCTTGGTCGAATCTTTTCTATCATTAGCCACACAACACTCACGTTATCTTCAGTGGCCACCGTAGACGTCCTTCACGCAAATCATCAGTGAGCTTGTGCTTACAACGTTTGAACTCATCATACCAGTTATTCGCCTTCGTCATGAAGTGCCAATCGAATTATATCATGACATTGTTGTTAATTAAAATCGTAATAAAGAGTTGTACTTAGAGCAAAAATTTTGTCTCAAATAATTTCGAGGCACGATGGGCACTTTTTAAATTACCAGAGGAGACTTTGTACGAAAGTCGTCTACGTGGCTACCTCTGTCTCACTATTTCTACCGCCAGCTATATTTATATAGCTGTATTCCGATTTGAAGGGTGAGATATGGCAGAGAAATTACTGGATACTGTGACGAAACATCCTTAGGTCACAAGAAAGCAGTGCGCGAGTAACATCCCCGTGGTGTTGCGAGCGTCAATAGGCTGTGGTAACCGCTTACCATCTAAAGCGGGCCGCATGCTTGTTTGCCAATCTAGTTTCATAAAAAAAAAACAAAAAAATTTTATATAACTATGAACACAATGTGCATCGACAAAATACCAGAGAGCTCTTTTCTTACTGACTAATGCTAAAAACTTACAGTGCCACCTCCCGTATTTCCAACTTGACAAATATTGTTATGCAAACGACAATATCAGAGACACCTTGTAAAAGCCCCTTTAACATCTTTCTTTCCTACGTGGTGGAAACCCCGTAACAATTTGTGTCTATAATTGAAACTCTGACAGTATACGACTAAACGCGAAAAAATTTTATCGAATTCAATCGAATTAAGAGTATTTTCCAAATTCTTGTGTCTCCAGAATAGGCCTTTTGCTATTTCCAAAAGCATTAAAAGAAATATAGAAAATACATATATTGGCATTGCATTAAGTATACTATCTCATTAGGTATGGTAGAACGAACAATGTAATTATGTTAATATATGTCTCAGTATATGCAGTAAATGTTAATGTATTACTCGTAATAATGACTCAATCGATTTTCGTCAAACATTGCCAACAACCATTCGCATCAAATCAACTTTATAAAAGAACTACAATAAAAAAGATTCGGTGTAAAATATTTTACAATTGCAAAATCTTTTGTATATATAGTATTTGTATTGTAATTTGTATATATATATATTTCGTATTGTACAGTAACTAGCTGCACCCCGCCAATTCGTCAGGGCCTATGCCCGAAACCGCTTTTCTACATTATCACTTTTCTTTGAATACTAAGAGTCATATCGTGATGTTTAATAACCTATAACTTTGCTCAAGAATTGGGCTATCATATGGAAATATATTTTTTCAAATCCGGCGGGTAGTAATAGAGATTAACGCGTTAAAACAAACAAATAAACTCTACCGCTTTATATATTAGTATAGACAATTCACAGAATAGCCCTCTTTTTATGTCGAGGCCTAGGGGCTTTTGGTGGATAACGTCGAATATAAACATTTGCGTAATCCATAAAAATTGGATTTCCTAATTCTGTTACGAAACACTAAAAATACGGAGATAATTTATTTCCAATTGCTGTCGATGCCCGAGCGCTAGAGCTATTACACGTAGCTTTACTGCCTTGAGCGAGAAATATCGAGAACTTTAGATTTCACATTTTTTATATTTCTACTTTTTTGGTAGATTTTGAGCAACAAATTTGTCAGTACAATTTTGAAAATACGTAGTTATTTTTTAATATTCAATGTTGAGACGTAAATAAGCATACGACCCACCTGGTGTATAGTGGTGAAATTAGAATGTGAACGCTGGCACTATAAAGGCGTATCGTTCGTGCCTTGCCATCCTAGCTGCTAAAACAGCAACTCCTCAGAAGTTTACTGATCTTTACTCACTAACACGAACGCAACAATCTTGCAGGGAATTATTGAGATAACTGGCAGCGGTTTTCTGTACAGTGGAGGTAGGTACTTACCCCGTAGGGCCGCTGATATGCGCCTTGCGTCTCTTAAACACAGTCTGAATGCGGAAACTTCTTAGTGTATAAATATTATTTACATAAGGTCTAACACATTCAACCCGACAAACTTTGCAGGGTTTATGTATATGTTGTACCTATTACGATTATAATATAAAAAAAATAAACATTTAATATTATTGACTTTTTGAAAAATCATAAGCGAGATGCCCTTTTACTATGAACAGACTTGTTATTACTACATAATGGCCACCGCGGGTAGAGAGTCAATCAGCTGGCGGCAACCAAAGGTCAAAAACTCTATCTCTCTGTCACATTAGGAAATAGATACTGTGGGAAAGAGATAGCACTATGCTATGAATGACTAAGAATAGTGCTATCTCTTTTATTTATATTGGAATGAAAACAACGCTTTCATTGATGTAATATTATTTTTAAATTTTTTAATCATAAACTGTTGGCTTTGGGACGTTGTATCGTATTGTCATATATGTCGCAGGTAATCCCAAGTCGTTTTGGTCCCCGCGATACAGGTCTAGTGCGGGCTCCATTGATAACGGACAAGGTATTACATGTAATCGGTAATTGACGATTCATTTGTTTGTGTGGCAATGTTATGGTATAATTTATGTCAGAAAAATTTATGGTAAATAATAATTTGTATTTGATTAAACAAGGTACGAACAAAGCGAAATAAGTATATTATTTTTAAATTTAATTCCCACACGCATTTTATCGTTTTTAGGGTTCCGTACCCAAAGGGTAAAACGGAACCCTATTACTGAGGCTCCGCTGTCCGTCCGTCCGTCCGTCCGTCCGTCCGTCCGTCTGTCACTAGGCTGTATCTCATGAACCGTGATAATTAGACAGTTGAAATTTTCACAGATGATGTATTTCTGTTGCCGCTATAACAACAAATACTAAAATATACAATAAAATAAATATTTAAGGGGGCTCCCATACAACAAACGTGATATTTTTGCTCATTTTTGCTCGATATTGATAACGGCAACAGGTAGACGCTTGAAATATTCACAGAATATTTAGTTACATATTCACTTTAAGAATAAATAATTAAATTGAAATAAAACAAATATTTAAGTGGGGCTCCCATACAACAAACGTGATTTTTTTGCCGTTTTTATAGATAATGGTACGGAACCCGTCGTGCGCGAGTCCGACTCGCACTTGGCCGATTTTTCTAAAAAGAAATAAATTATTAGAAAAGATGTTTAAATTAATTTATGAATTAAGCCATGAAGGTGTAATTGCCAACTTTTGCCGGGTACATTTTGTTACAGCCTATATAAAGATGTTTCTGAATTTAGATCGTGACAAACTCGGTGGTGGAATAGTTAGTAACGCTAGTTTGACACCAACGCTCATAGGCACGATTCCAACACAAGACAAACATTTATGTGCACGAACAAGTCTGTTTGTCTTGTTCTGGGTGATGTTAAGGGAGATAAGGCGCATCAAAGCAGCGCGGCTGGGGAAGTACCTCCACCTCACAGAAAATCGTGGGCAAAGAACTCTTTGTAGAATTTTGTATTTCTGCGTGTGAGTGTGGCCACCAGTAAGCGCCTAAAGTGTTGCTATATTAGCATCAGACGTGTATGTATTGCTAGCTTTCTACGGTACGCTACGGTAACCGTTTTAAATCAAGTGAGCCGTACGATTGTATGTCTCCCGACGTTGTGTTAAAAAAGAGGTAATTTCCTAGTCGAGATGATTTGATCTCATTTGTTAATTAGTAGGTTACACCATTGCAGGTGATCTTGGTTACGGCAATAAAAAATATAGTAACTTGCCACTTATATCCCAAAACTTCTCTGAGGTGATCCTTCCAAAATAGGTATGAGGGATTGATCTGGGATACATAAAATCTCACAGACTTGCATATATTTTTAGCATTAAGTAGCTATTTTTTATACAGCTTCGGGCAGCATAAAAACACATCACCGCCTGTTGAGAAGTGGTAACCGTAGCCTATGAACGCTTGCAAAACATTAAGTATAATTCGCGTGATGCCACCTCTACTGCAAACACAGCAACTCCGAGCTTACTGGTTGTAACCTTACTCACTCACTCGTAAGACACAAGAACCCTCCGGGAAGGTGTTGTTTAGCCGCGGTTTTCTTTGAGCGGCGGTACTTCCCCAGTAGCGCTGCTTTGATGCGTCTTACCTCTCTTAAAACACGCAGGACAACACAAATAAACATGTTCATGCACACGAATATGTGTCCTGTATGGGAATCGAACCCACGAGACTTGAGACTCAAAGTAGCATTGCTAACCTCTCCACAACCGAGCGCATTTTTAGGGTTCCGTACCCAAAGGGTAAAACGGAACCCTATTACTGAGGCTACGCTGTCCGTCCGTCCGTCTGTCACCAGGCTGTATCTCATGAACCGTGATAGTTAGACAGTTGAAATTTTCACAAATGATGTATTTCTGTTGCCGCTATAACAACAAATACTAAAAAATGGAATAAAATAAATATTTAAGGGGGCTCCCATACAACAAACGTGATTTTTTCGCCGTTTTTATAGATAATGGTACGGAACCCTTTGTGCGCGAGTCCGACTCGCACTTGGCCGATTTTTAATATCATTGCCAAACTTTTGATGAATGTTAAAGATGCGAGTGAGGTGTGTAAGGACCGAGTCATGTGGCGCTCATTTCTCTATGCCTATTCGCAAGGGACTTGACGTGAAGATGTACATACGTCAATCTTAATAATTATTACGCAATAAGTTTTAAACGTGAAATGTAATTTTATTCAGCTGAGTGAAAAGATGAACGCAATTTACGTCAAATGATTATGTCACAAAGGACGAAAGAAACGCTGATTACAAAGCTTGCGACATTATCCATTGAATCGAGCGGCTTTCGAACAGAGCACATGGCTCTATTCAATAGAATTAATAATATCGTCATTTTTGAATTCAAATTATTTTTTATATCGACGGTCCCTACGTACAATCCCGTATGTGGTAGATACGTGATTTTCACTTTTTGTTTTCATAACCTTCAGATCACTCAACAGTTTGGGTTTAGTTAAAAAAATTCAAAGTTTTTACTCAAATTGACCTTGTAGCCATGAACACAAAATCTCGTAACTACAGATTTAAGGACGGTTTCCGAAGTAAAGTCGCAGTAGTGGTAGCTAAACGATTCTACGTCGGAACGTACGCTTTACTCCGCCTGCCTGCCCCGTAACTGCCACTTGCGTACGCGCCGTCCAAAGCGATGGTTATGTTGTATTTATCTGTAAAAATCATTCTGAAATATCCTCCAGATATGCTGAAAAAATGTTATCTTTAAATTAATCTACTATTTAATGTATGTAGTCAGATTATATATCATTAATCAAGTGTGCTTTATGAAGGGAATTGCTAGTGTTTTAATTTTTATTGGATTAATTTCACTGAACACTATCACAACGTAATTATCAGTATATGGTAGTTACATTGTTTTACAGGGAAAATTTAACTTACCATTATTATTAAG
This sequence comes from Pyralis farinalis, assembly GCA_947507595.1. Lineage (NCBI taxonomy): Eukaryota > Metazoa > Arthropoda > Insecta > Lepidoptera > Pyralidae > Pyralis > Pyralis farinalis. Next base: position 25,467,055 of record OX382267.1, read on the forward strand.
TGGTACTAAGGTATTTTTACGTCGGAAAATTAAACTACCCTCTATCGGTAACTGCCCCTTAAGGTGTTTTACTTCGGGAATGTTTGTTTCATGTTAGTAAGTTACTGCCACTTGTGGTTTTCTACGTTAACAATTGTAATTTTAGCACAATCTGGAGAAGATACGAGTGAAAAATTAACATTACAAGTTACTATAAACCAAAGGATTAAAACTGCTAAAGACTCATTGCAACGAAAATCTACGCCTAATACAACATCTACCATAAGTCTACTTCCAGATTCACTTTAAAAAGTCGACGATGTCATTATTGACAAAGAGCCAATCAATAATGCAGAGGAATCACCGAGGTCATCCATCTATAAATCGTCAAGAACTGATTGTTGTAATTTCATACGATCAATAGAATGACAGTTGTACTTAGTCTAAACAAAACAGAGACTGATAATACGGTAGAAGTTGCTGCTCAAATTCACACTAATAGTATTGATGAACCTGTTGCAGCACCCGAAAAGCAGACTCTAGTTACAACTTCCAAAATTATTAATGGTGCAATTTTTTGCGATCCGTACACTATAGAAATTGTACACATTGTATCCCAACCTAAATCTTTATCGAACAAGCTGCCTCCCAATATGTCAACCACCGAAATACTTTCACTCCCGGTTATTGTGGTAGAAGAAATATGTAGTCGAGGATATTATACTCGTACATTTAGATGGAGAATCATTCAATAATAAAAAAACTCCACCAATACATCCGATTAAAGTACCATCTACAAGTAATCGAGATGTCGTGCTTAGATTTTCACACGATCCAAAGAATAGTATTGTTGAAAAGGTAGACTTAGATGCGATTAATATAGAACAATTAGAGTTTGGCGTTTGGAATTTGGCGTCACCTTCTACATCGACAATAATGCGTAATATTGAAGCAGAAAACTTAAGTGCCTCTAATATTAATACGCTTACTTCATCTATGTGTGTAAGCTCATCTAATGACTATGACTAAACCTTTGGACTACCTTACTGTGGTGGTGATACAACAGAAATGAGTGACACAGAAAGAAAACTGACCAAGAGAAAGAGGAAAGTAAAGAAAAAAATCTAACTTGGGGAGAATACGTAAAGCTACAAGGAATGAATGGAGACATAACCAGAGAAAGCAATTAATAAGTCAAGGTTTAAGTTACATCAGTCGAGGACGAAAAGAGAGACCTGCAAAATTTATTTTGTCTAGTTGTGATGATAAATGCTGATTAAAGCGTAAAGAAAATGTAGAAGAGAATGTTCGAAAACAACTGTTCACAAGATTTTGGTCTATGGGTAATCGTGTACGGCAGTGGGGATTGTTATCTCATCTCGATGGTGTGAAAGAATTGGAAAGAATCGCATTACCATCAAAGAGACATTTTTCTATTATAATAGATACTATCTACCAATCACTGTAGGTTGTAATAAAGAGGAACGAGTTTTAGTGTGCAAAAATATGTTTTTGCACACCTTTGCTAATAGGTGAAGGTGTTGTACGCACAACAGCCCACGTAGCCCTGTGTTTGGTCGCTAGTTGCTCACAACAGAGAAAACTTCTGTCAAGCATTTGGTAGTGTATCATTCGGCGTTGATGCTTCTTTGGTTCTGTAAAGGAATTGACACCAGGTAACCATTCAAATTGAAAAAGCTCGCCATCAAAATCTTCCCCTCGCTTCTAGATCACTTCACTTTGGTAGGGGTTGATTCGTTTTGGAACACCCAAACCGTCGACTGGCGCTTAGTTTATGGATAGTATTGATAAGTCCAGGACTTATCACCTGTAATGATGTCGTACACACGCCGAGAGGAGCCTGCCCAAACCGGCTTTTGAGCAACGGTGAGGTTGTGCAACCCAGCGTGAAACTATCTTCCTTACACGAAGATGCAAGTGTAGAATACAACCCGCAGGATGTGCTGAATATCCTGATACGTAACTCGCCTATTGTCTTGGATTAAATTTTTCACTGCTTGCAAGCACGTTTTCTTCCGTAACAGCAGTCAAAGGACGACCACTTCGTTCTTCATCCCCCAAAGTTAGTCGACCGCGCTTGAATTCGTTATAACAACGATACACGGTTGCCTTGGAAGGGCCTTCATCCACGAATGCCATTTGAAGACTATCGTACTATTCGTCCGGTTTTAGGCGAAAATGTTCCTGGCGCAGATCCATTTTTAGGGTTCCGTACCCAAAGGGTAAAACGGAACCCTATTGCTGAGGCTCCGCTGTCCGTCCGTCCGTCCGTCCGTCTGTCACCAGGCTGTATCTCTTGAACCGTGATAGCTAGACAGTTGAAATTTTCACAGATGATGTATTTCTATTGCCGCTATAACAACAAATACTAAAAAATAGAATAAAATAAATATTTAAGGGGGCTCTCATACAACAAACGTGATTTTTTTGCTGTTTTTATAGATAATGGTACGGAACCCTTCGTGCGCGAGTCCGACTCGCACTTGGCCGATTTTTCAATGAGACACGATAATTTAAATTAGGTCGCAAAAATGTGGAGGGAAATTTTGAAATTATATCGTACCAATGTTTAGTTATAAATAATCATATTTTCAAAATAAATTATAACTGGCCAGTCTCTCATACATAAAAACTTTTTTTGCAATACTTTCTGAGTGGCCTGGTATATTTGTGCTACTTGCAAACTGCCAATTTATAAAATATAAAATCGATAACATGTTCTTTTAACTGTTATTATTGATACACCTGCTTTGATATAATAATATTACTATAGTAGCATATAGATCTACGAGAAATAGTAGATATGTCTACTAAAAAATTACATAATTTTAATTCTAGTGGTTTAAGAAAAGTTGTGGGCTACAGTAGTTCAAAATGGTTCCCAAGTATAATTTTCGATGTGGCAGTTAAGCATTTGAACAAACATAATATTCCCACGTAATAGTCAATAAGTACCAGTTATGTTATTTTAAATTTAAAGTTTCCGCTGTATATGTGAGTAAGTGACAAATAATACACTTAACGTGATTTTTTTCAGTTATTTCTTTATGTTTCTTAAAGTATACAACAAAGAAAGCTATACTACCAAATTTCATCACTGTGTGATAAATAGAACACGAGGTACACCTGTTTGAATGTTTAAGGCGCTCTCTCCTAAAATTTTAAGTTTTCAGTTACAGCATTTTACGTAGGGACCGTCGATATAACGTCGGAAAACATACAAACATATGGCCCATCTGTTGTAAAGTGGTAACCGTAGTGTATGAAAGCTAAAGCCAGCGCGAAATATCACTTGAACGTTGCCACTCCGCCGGCAAATATGTAATCCTTACAACATAGCAACTTAGAAGCTTCCTGGTAACCCCACTTACTCCCAGGAATACCTAACCCTCCAGGGAAATGTTACGGATTTCTACGAAGTGGAGGCACTTCCCTAGTCGGTTGCTATGATGCGTCATATCTCTCTTATAAAAACCAGAACAAGACACATGTTCATGCACACAAGTGTTTTTTTTTATACAACGTCGGGAGACATGCATACCACCCACCTGATGTAAAGCAGTAACCATATCCTTTTAATGCTTGTAATATATTTAGGTATCTCTGGCGCGATGCCTCCTTTGCTGCTCACACATCAACTCCTTAGGAGCTTACTAAAACCCACGAGCCTTAGTGTTAAAGTAGCCATTGTTAACCAGTCGACCAACGGGCTTGCGAAAATTACATCCCAGTTTTCGTAAGTGAATACTTAATAAGCTTAATAATCTTCTAAAGTGCGTTCAAGAAGCCGAGATAAAAAATGTAAACAAATATTCAGAAGTGCTCAACATATTCTTATTGAGTATAATAAGCCTTCTTCCTCCTTGCGTTACCACCACTAGGCTATCTCCACTTTTTTATTTAATTTAACTTATTATTTATTTACTTTAACAAAATTAAAGTTATTAGCTATAACCCGACTAATACCAAAGATGCCTACCTACTGAAAAAAGGTAAAAGAAAACATAAACGTGCATTTTTGAATATTTTGGAATGGTTAAGGAATAATTTCGCACGAATTGCTTTATTTATCAGTATAAAAGTACTATCATGTATGTGGTAAAATAAGATATTTATTTATTGCGCTGTCGTACACAAACATGACAAATTATATTACATTAAAAATTTAACCCTTCAGAACGATTACAATTATTTCACATTAAAATGTTTATCTCTCAGAAAAATCAACTTTCATCCATAACTTCAACGACTCTTTCACCATCATCATTACCAGCATCATCATCGCCAATCTTTAAAACCCAAACGTACACGCACACTCGCACAAGCGCCCTGCGCCGCTTAAACCAAACAGCGATGTTGATAAACTACGTTGAACGAACGCGTAAGCGCCAACAATTTCATAGCGCTTACAACGTTTTGATCGCGAGAAAATAATGCCCTATGAACGATCTAGCGCTTCATGTTGTAATTGTTAAATTAGAGGTAACTAATGTTTTAGCGCTGCAGCGAACTTAAGTTCTAATTCTAACCAAAATCTTACGGTTAGGGTCACGTGTCCTGACGCGAGTTTAACATTTTTTACTCATCTCAAAAAGTGCACAACGCCGCTAAAGAAGTTTTCACTTCAAAAATTACTTATTATTTTCATATAACCATTCAAGATTCAAATGTAAATGTATTAGTAATGTCCAATTTACGTTGCAATAATATCAAGCCTTTGTTAACGTTTACTAGTACTGAAATGTCATCTGCAAATACTCGTAGTATTGTACTACCTTAGGGTTGTCTGTGTATTTATACATTAAAATCAGCACAGAAGATAATGATTCTTTTTAAAAAAAAATTGTAATAATCATTGAACCTCCTCTAATCGAAAACTCCCTATTAAAGAAACTAACTATTTTAAAATTATTAATTCCAAATAAAATTTCACTTTTGTATCTTCAGTTAAACATAAAATATCATTTTTTTATAATTATATTTTTCTAAAAACAGTACTATTTGTTCACAGCCAGAAAAGGTTTGATTATTTTGTGTACAAAATTTAGGCTTTGCTTTTCTTTTGTCTTTCTGTGCAGTTTAAATTTACAGTCAAATCTATACAATTACTTTGTAGTTTACATTGTAAACTGTTTATGAAATTAATATTATAGGCCACTATAGTGGTTATCTTATTCCTACATTTCTTTGAAGATATAATATCTTTTGTCAAATAGAAATCACTAATAAAATTATTAGGGTCAAAAAATATAAATTTAATAGTTCCCCATCTCTTCATTATCACCTTTCTCATGTACTGGCTTAACAATTGAAAATTTTAATATCTCTGGAAAAGTTTCTACATTCTAGTGACAAATTATAGAAATACGTCAGTGTTTTGGTTAGTTGTTTTTTTACTTTTTTTTTACGTTTTTTCACTTTGGTACAGATTGGATCGCATCCTTCAGTCAGTTCAGTCGGTGTATTTTTTTGGTAGTGTAGTGGTTGAAGGTGTATTCTTCAGTCACGGGCTTCAAGAAAATACTGTTACATATTTATGTTATGATTTTTACTGTCACATGAACTACCTTTTTTAGTTACTTTTCATCTGTTAATTTTATGAAATATTTGTTAAAAATTGAGGCAATTCATTGAGGATTCTTTCAGGTCAATTTGCAGTTTGTCATTATATTTAATATATTTTTTTTTAGAACCGAGGAGGAGAACCTACCATGACCAAATAGGTCGTGTTTTATCAGAAGCTGATGTCAAGGGTCCTAGAAACCGGCGGGCGTGCGTGAAAAGAGTTGATGAATTTAAAGAAGCAAGTTAAGTGTGTAAGGACCGCGTCCTATGGCGCTCGGTTCTCTCTGCCTTCCCCGCAAGGGATTTGGCGTGAAGTTATATATATATATATATATATATATATATATATATATATATATATATATATATATATATATATATATAATGTATTTTCTTATCTGTCTATTGTTTATCTCTTTATTTCTTACCGACCATGTTGCGTTACACACATTTTATTTGCTGCATATTTTATGTTTGAAATTCTTTTAGAACAGTTTGTACATTTTTTCAAAGTTTTGTTGTAGTTAATGTACTAGTCCATACAGTGAATTTCAAAGGAAAACTATCACGGGTAAGCAGGATTTACAGGTTAACGAGTAATAGTCGACGAACTATCAAAATATCTTTTCTTTTATGAAAACGTACACTTATCTGCACTAAGCGTAAAGCTAAAGTATTTAGAATTGAAATAATTTTGCAAATATGCAACAGCACATTCTTGAATTCGTTAACCGTTCGATGTTATAGGTCGTTTAAGTGCTGTATTTGAATGGCATATAGTTATTTCTTAATAAAACAAACAAACGTTATGATGTTTTAATTCTCGGCTTTTTCATTTGGAGAAGGATACTCACATTAGTATGTAAAGAAATCTTACTACAATGACAATGGACATTACCTACTACAATGTTCTCGATCAACAAGCCATCACCATGTATGCAAGGAATCTAATTAAGGTTTCGTCTTTATAGAATATTAGTATATAATAATAGCGGCAATAATGGATTTCACACGAACTGTGTACTAACGCTTTACTGAATGCGTCATGTCTTTTATACCCAAAAAAAAGCTCAATGCTGATTAATAAATCATTTAAACTTATGAGGACCTTTTACTGCAATTCAATACCAGAATAATTAAGAACGTCCAAACGACTTAAGTCCAGTAACGCCCTTTTTTAATTTAAATATTAAACATAGCGGAGAAGTAATAATTTAAGAGGATGCAATCGCAAATGACACTATTATTTCCAGACTATGCAAAACATTTCGCAAGGTCTAGTTAAAATCTGTAGTCTTATCAATGAGATCTTGCTTTGTCATGAAACATCTGACCCGCAAAGCAGCAATAACAACAGATACAATAGTAAACAGACGAGTGCTGTCGTTAAATCCACAGAGAGCATTTCTACAATGCCACAATATCTGTATGCAGGGATGGCTGACCTTACTTATTATCACAATAAAAACTTTGCTAAGATATTGCACATAACATAGTTATAATTTTCTTTAAAGGCAAATATATACTTGATAAAAATAAATAATTAAAATGTGTAATTGAGTTGCTATATGCCCTTTTATAATAATAATATATTCATATTATTACTACTATACGGGAGAAGAAAGAATTTGTAGAACTATTAACTATTCCCTAAGAAATCTATTTAAAGTCGTGTACATACAATATTACAGTGTTATTTCTTACAAATAATAACAACTAATTTGTTATTATTCGTAAGAAATAACATACATTTATTCAAAAAGAGTCAACAACGTAAATAAAAGATCGTTAATAGGTTAAAATACACTTTTTTTAATCATTTATTGAATAATTTTTGAGAAGCTCGGAAGCGCAGTCGTGAATGATTCTTCATTATCACATTATGTCTGTTTGTCTGTGCTGGATGTTTTAAGAGAGGTAGGGTGCATCAAAGCAGCCCGTCTGGGGAAGTACCTCCACCTCATAGAAAGCGCAGCCAAATAACAACTCCCTAGAGGGTTGTTGTGTTCCTGAGTGAGGTCACCAGTAAACTCCCAAGGAGTTGCTGTGTAAGCAGCAAAGGAGGCATCGCGCGAGTGATACTTAATATATCGCAAGCATTAATAGGCTACGGTACCCGCTTTACATCAGGTGAGCCGTATGCTTGTACGTCTCCCGACGTACTATAAAAAAAAAATGAATTTCGAACTAACATAACATCCCTCTCATTCTCCCTCTCACTCTCTCTATCTCATTCGCATCTTATTCCTTATCCGCATCCTCTTCCACACAAATATAACTTCATCCTCGTCCGCATCCTCAACCTTTATGCTTGGCAAATCCTCATCCGCATCGTCATATCAATCTTAACAAAGATTTTTTTTTATTTACGCTATTTGTTCATACTAGACCGCCGTACCATTCAAGCTAAAGAAAATTACAAACAAAGAGAACTTTAAACCATAGATAACAATATAATTGTACAATTTTCTGGTATGTTGTGCCAAAACACCCATAAAACTAACAATAAGATAACGCGAACGCTCGCGTTTTGCGTGTTACTTTGGAAAGAAAGCGTAGCACACATATTAATGCCCCCGAATTGACCTCGGTAATTTTTCAGGCAATTTAAAGTTCTCTTGGACCCCAGTGACCCCATATTCGTAACATGTTCGGATGAAATTCTTTTTCTTTGTAAATTTAATACGGCAGCACTTATTCGCGTTAAGGACCGTATTGTTTGTAACAAACACACCAAGACTGAATTGATTCCAGATCATGTTGTAGCAGCACCGAGTCATCTTGGCTAGTTATACATTTATATATTTTAAGGTCATCCGCGAATCAGTACGGAATGATCGACTTTATCGAAGGCACTGGAGAAATCAGTGTACACTGAGTCAACCTGTACTTGAGTATCCACATGCTCGGCAATGTCCTCAACGTTTCCTACGTTAGGTAATAAATAAATAAGGTTGCCAATTGTCAACTTGCATCGACTGAAGCCATGGCGCTAAGGTTATATTAGCGTGTGCCGTTAAAATAGTAAAATAGGACAGACTAGTGATTCAAATAACTTTGAAAATGATATTGGTAGTATTGTCTTAGGTTTTCGCGATTGTTACACATTGAATTAAACAATTTTTAACGGAAGTATCGCGTATTTTATTTATTTTGTTGAACCTGACGTTTCAAACGCTTTGCAGCGTCCGTGGTCGCAGGAAGACTCTTCTATAGAATAAATAAAATACGCGATACTTCCGTTAAAAATTGTTTAATTCAATGATATTGGTATTTGGCGATAATTGCCGATATTAGTCTGATCACTTCTCTAAGCCTAAGGATTTGGCGAAGACACAGATTTTTTAATGGAGCGACTGCCGTTAGATCTCCACAACCCAGAGGGAAAACCAGGTCTGTCTTAGGTTAGGTCACACGTCTTTCGACAAATAATTTCTTGGACATGCGCGTTTCCTCACGATGTGTTCCTTCACCGCCGAGCAAGTGATAAATATGTACATAAATCCGATAACACGAATTTAGTGGTACATGCCCCAACCGGGGGCCTGTTGGTTGGTTTAGAGAAAAATATTTTAAAAAGAATTGTACTATTTTGTAACGAATAACAATCAATTCCACTTTCAAAACATATATCGATAACACTTCTTTGACGAGCTCGGAAGCGCTGTTGTGAATGACGCAACTTAGACACCAACGCTCGTGGGTTCGATTCCCACACAGGACAAACATTTGTGTGCATGACCATGTCTGTTTATCTTGATCTGGATGTTTTTAACAGAGGTAGGGCGCATCAAAGCAGCCTGTCAGGGGAACTACCTACACCTCACAGTAAATTACAGCCAAAATAACAACTCCCTGGAGGGTTGTTGTGTTCTTGCGAGTGAGTGAGATCACCAGTAAGCTCCTAAGCTGTTGCTGTGTTAGCAGTAGAGGTGGCATCGCGCGAGTGACACTTTATGTATTCCAAGCGTTCAAAGGCTATGATAACCGCATTACATCAGGTGGTATATATGCTTATATGCCTCCCGCCGTTATATAAAAAAACACTAGCAAACACTTCTACCCTATATTATAAAAAAAATTTACTCCAAAAACATCAATTACTATCTATCTATCTATCTATCTATACCTTCACGCCAAATCCCTTGCGGGGTAGGCAGAGAGATACGAGCGCCACGTGACTCGATCGTTACATATCTCACTCGCTTCTTTAACATTCATTGCTCTTCTGATGCACGCTCGCCGGATTCTAGGGCTCCTGACATCACTTTCTGATAGAACACGACCAATTTGGTCATGGTAGGTAAGTCTTGACCTTACTCGGCTCCTACATCCTTCCACTTTTGCATTGTATATCTGCTTCGTCATTCTTTCATCCTGCATTCTTTCTACATGTCCGAAGCAACGGAGCATGCCTCTTCTTATTTTAACACCGACGCTCTCTTTCAGACCAACTCTGTTTCTAATATCATCATTGCAAATACCGTCTACAAGCCTTACGCCACAAATTTTGCACAGCGCTCGCATTTCGACCGCGTTTATCCTACTTTCGTGCTCTCTCTGCCATACCCAATTGCTAATTTCTATAAATATTCTCCTCTTAATAGAATGGTCACCCTTTACAACGATTTTTACGCAAGCAATCCTAACATTAATATATTTTCCAACTCACCGATGCTATTTAGGCGTAGCGCACAAGTTTAGTGTAAATAGTGTAAGTGTAGGTATTCGGTTGTTGTATTTCACATTTTCACAAATAGTTTTCTGTGACAAATGTGCATACCTATAATTGATGTGCTTTGAGGCTTATTATTGTACCTACATATTATGTATTATTTTCATTTCTATGAGTGTAATATTAACGCGTCATTGGTGTACCTTTATACATATATATATATTTTATATAGATAGGTATAATGGACGATGAAAAACGAGACATTCAGCGGAAGGTACTAGCTTACAATGTCTTTTTTCTCTACGTCGAAATCTGCCGGTATTATCAACCCGCTGACCTATATTGTCAACCATGACAGATATTGACAATCATAAAGATCTAGTAAATTTTTCTCCAATAACATTATTGTGCCAACATTTTTAATACAATTTATTATAATGGTTTTGATTACGCTAAGAAAATAATCAAAGGGTAATTTGCGGTTTAAGTGGCTCACTATTATCTTTAGAACCAAAGCCATCAAATCGATTCGAACTGACTGGTAAAATTCCTCCACCTCACAGAACCAACCTCAGCTAAATAAGACCTCCCTGGACAAATGTTGTGTTACTGATATAAGGACTCATTCCCATCTTCCAACCTAGCCATCCAACCTAGGTTGGATATTGGGGATTTCAAATGTCATCTTCCAACTTATCCCAAGTTGTACAATGGGGATATAATATTCGAATTGTTTTTGTTTCCATTATCCTACTTACAGCGGGCTGCAAATGTGTATGGATAATTGAACAGGCTTTCGGCTGAATATTTAATTTTGCTCTAAGAACATGAGATTGGTTACAAACCTAATTTGTCTGATAAAACTATTAACTGAAAGTTATTTACTAAGTACTAAAATGAAACGTTATTCATTAATTAATTTCTTTCGGTATTATTTATCACCACAGCCTTTGTGTACCAACACAAAAAAATTGTGTGAGGGAATTTAATAAATTAACATTTTCGCAAGTAAATCTATCGCATTCAAAAATAATAGTTTGAATACATTTGTGTTGATTGTATGGTACAGCTAAGAGCTTACCTACAGCATAACAACGGTACAAAGATCAAAGTGTAAAGTTTGACATGCACTTTGCTGTACCTTTCGGATATTTAAAAAGTTTCTAAGTGATACTTACCTCATTATTGACAGGTTGGATAATGGGAACAAAAATAATTCAGATAGGTATTATATTCCCATTGTCCAACCTGTGGTAGTTGGAATATGGCACTTAAAATTCCCTATATCCAACCTAGGTTGGATAGATAGGTTGGAAGATGGAAATGAGTATTACTAAGCTGATGACGAGCTTGGTGGCTCAGTCGTTAATGACGCGACTTTGACACCAACGCTCGTGGGTTCGATTCCCACACATGGCAAACATTTGTGTGCATGGACATGTCTATTTGTCTTGGTCTGGATGTTTTAAGAGAGGTAGGGCGCATCAAAGCAGCCCGTCTGGGGAAGTACCTATACCTCACAGAAAACCGCAGCCAAATAACAACTCCCTAGAGGGTTGTTGAGTTCCTGCGTGTGAGTGAGGTCACCCGTATCGCGCGAGTGATACTTAATATTTCGCAAGCGTTAATAGGCTACGTTACCCGCTTTACATCAGGTGGGCCGTATGCTTGTACGCCTCCCGACGTAGTATAAAAAAAAGCTCTCCTGAGAAGTTGTTATATTATCTTCTCAGGAGATGACAAAGCATAAAAGGATTGTTGTTTTAATTCCACAAATAAATGTTGATATTGTCTTAACAGTTGTGATTTTCCCTTACTTTTTCATACTTTGAGAAAGTATTCTATGACCTCCTCATAGTCCAAGGTAAGATAATTGTATTAAATAATTCCATTAAAATAATTCAATAGTTAAGCTGTTAAATATTTTTAAATACATACTTATTTTCGAATTTATTATGTTAGAAGCTGACCTTTCCTGGCTCCGAGGGCCATATATATCGATAGTTATCTAAATTGTAGTATGAATTAGGATATTGAGAACCGAGCGCCATATTACTCGATCCTTACAAACCTCACTCGTTTCTCTAACATTCATTGCTCTTCTTATGTACGTTCACCAGTCTCTAAGGTTTGTTGGATATTATATTCAAAAATACACTTAAGAAAGCCTATGTTTTACTATTTTATTTCTTTATTTTTCTCCTGGTAGAGAAACTTCTTAAAAATCCTATAGGACATTCTTCAATATTTAGGTTTTCAATTAAATTGAATTTGATGGAATGATGCTGAATATAAGTCACACAATGAAGTAGGTATCAAATAAAACAATTTTTTGTTTATTAATTACTTCAGCTTACTGCTATTCTGCGAGGGCGTATATAATACTATTATAGTAGATACTCTAAAGTTTATGTATCAAAAATTTGTATATTTTTGGTATAGTAACAAAAATTCCACTTAAAATTGAGATTGAGAACTCACAGCGAAACAAATGTTTGAAATTTCTGTATCGAATCCAATACTCGGAGTGATTGTATCACAGAATTCGTGGACAAAGAACGGCTCTCCACCTACATACCGCCGCGCCATGAAAAATGCAGTTATCCAATTTACAACGTGGCAAAATACCTGAATCTGTTCACTGCCGTGGTATGAAAAGCTGCTATGCGTGTCTTCAAATGTTTAAACGAATTCTGCAATTTAGATTTTTTTTCTATTCATAATTCTGTTAGTTTTCTTTACAAATTGAATGTATTTCTAAATTTGATAACGTTACACATCCCATTACATTAAATAAGCAATGCTTATATATACCTATATTGAAATATTTTGTGAATCTCGCAAGACTTACTTTTTTTTACCTACCATGACCAAATTGATCGTGTTTAATCAAAAGGCGATATCAGGAGTCCTAGAACCGCAACCGGATACCTATTATGTATGATGGAGTCCGACGTCTGTAAGAAACGTTTCTACGTGTGCGCAGCCCCTTTCCTCCCTTTTTGTTTACATGCTCCTTGTTTGCCAAAACATAAAGAGATATCGCACTGAAACACCGAAGGACATTCCGTAAAAGCGTACGAAATCAGTTTCATATGGATTTATAGCTAACTAACACATAATGCGGTATGCGGACGGCAGCTCTAATGGCTTCCATTACGCTGCCCACCTGCGCTAATGGCTCACAAATATTTAATTGATGACCACTGTACAGATTTTCTTCGCATTCTTTCTCTGTGAAAACTTTTTGAATATATAACTGTGTGTGATGTAGATAAGTTCTTTTTCTTAAAAGCGTTAGCCCGTTTCCTAATCCATAAAAAGTATTATCGAAGTAAACTAATTAAAATGTAATAAAAAACCTAACTTACTAATTAAATAGTTTACTATAATATAGTACATTACTAAATATAATATATGGATGATCGACGATGAACTCCAGTATAAGGAAAAACTTTATTTAAGTTTATATTATACTATAAAATAATAGTCGTAAAGATTTATATGTAAACATTGTAATAATAAATAAATAAATTAGAATAGGCAGGATCCGCTGCGTAAGCTTCGTAGGTAGTGATTTTGATTTGAAGCGACTGCTCTACATCCCCTGGGAAAATCAGACCTTTCTTAGGTAGGTGGTAGGGTCTTTTAAAGTATCATTTCTAAGACGTGCGAGTTTTCTCTTGATGTTTTCTTTCACCGCTGAGCAAAATGATGAGCAAGATGAATGAAAAATATTCTAAATACAAATATGTGCATAAATCCGAAATGGTGAATTTAGCCGTATCTAATAATAACTTTATTCACTAAACTATCACTCAAGCAGCTAGTTAGTAATTTTACAAAAATCCTTCTATAATTACTTAAATAAATGAGTAAGTACATAACATTGTCAATAAGTTATGGAAACTATGGAAATGGAAGCAGGCCATGTGTTTATTTTAGCAAGATAAAAATAACTATTTTTTAGTTAGCAGTTATCCGCTCGCATGGAGCTGAGATGGATATGTAAATCACGTGAAATATATGGTATAGGGTAATCTAGACAACTTTCTTGCGCCGTGCATTTATGGTCCACTATATTTTACAGTACTAACTGCGATAAATTCCACGGACAAAGAACGAATTCTCCTCGGTCTGTCAGATATAACTTTAAAAATATTCACAAATATTTAAAAATGTAATGAAAGTTCCCGTTTATATTCTATGTACATATTATTCACGAGAAATTAACCTACATTATAATTAAATATTCTATAGTATTGTCTTAGGTTTTCGCGATTGTTACACATTGAATTAAACAATTTTTAACGGAAGTATCGCGTGTTTTATTAATTTTGTTGAACCTGACGTTTCGAACGCTTTGCAGCGTCCGTGGTCGCAGGAAGTGTCTTCCTGCGACCAAAAAACAAAATAAATAAAACCCGCGATACTTCCGTTAAAAATTGTTTAATTCAAATATTCTATATATTGAATATTCATTATTATAGGCATAGTTGCATTTTTTTTATTGTATCTATAAAATAATGAATACGATTTCGTGTTGGAAAACATGTCTTTTTTTTGTATAGAAAAACCATTCTACTATTCTATAGTATAGAAAAAATCAATGACTTCGCCTAATCCTTGGGCTTAGGCAGCGGATCCCGTCAATCCTAATGGATTACAAAACAAAATAATGCTAAGAAGTATATTACAGTATAGAAAAACTCAATCTATGCTCGATTACCTGGAGAATCGTATTCAATGCTTCCTAGACGACATCAGAATCAATTTCATAAGTTGATGAACAGATACATATGTACTTTCTCTCACTACATGCAATAACACTAAATGCCTCAACTCAAGGAAGAGCCTCGTACTTATACGGAAACAATAATCCGATTTATTCACCCTTCATAATCAGCTTACGTATCACAACATAGAAATACTGATCAAGAAACACACTGTTTTAGATTTTCCATCACCGCTTACTATCAGAGATAAAATAATATAGCATAGAAGTAGAGGCCCGGCTTATTAATTAATTGGTCTCCAGTTTGAATCCTTGTACCACTAAATTTGTATTTCCTGATATGTGTACATAATTTGTAATTATCACTTGATAGGCGATGAAGGAAAACATCGTGAAGAAACCCGCACGTCCAAGAAATAATATTTCAAAAGACGTATGACCTAACTCAAGAAAGGTTTGGTATTCCCCCTGGGTTGTGGACGTCCGATGGCAGGCCATTTTAAAAACAGTATCTTCGTCAAATCCTTAGTCTGGGGTAGCGGAGCCCGCCAATTCTAATAAATTAGGAAATGGGATAACGCATAGAAGAAGAAGGAGAAGACCATCAGAGCTAAAGTGATATTTAGGGAGAATTGTTATTTTGATTGGAATGGGATTAAGGGATGCCAGCTATTCAAGTATTACAGTACAGATTAAAAAAGGCCTAAAAACATTAATTTTATTATTCCGTTTTATACGTTGCAATGCACTAATTAGAGTTTGTTTGTTCAAACGCGCTAATATCTGAAACTATCAGTCGGATTTGAAAAATCTTTTTGCATTTGATAACCCAGT
Organism: Pyralis farinalis; assembly: GCA_947507595.1. Lineage (NCBI taxonomy): Eukaryota > Metazoa > Arthropoda > Insecta > Lepidoptera > Pyralidae > Pyralis > Pyralis farinalis. Next base: position 25,482,864 of record OX382267.1, read on the forward strand.
TCTTGAGGAAAGTTATAGGATATTCAACAACATATGACCATGTGACAACATATGAGAAGCAAAGTAAAAAGAAAGAAGATAGAAAAGCGGTTCCTACAGGATACTGGAATGACGAATATAAATTTGCCGAGCCCTACGGTTGGTTAACACACGAGATAAACACTTATGTCAATAAACATATATGTTTGTCTTGGTCAGAGTGTTCTAATAGAGGTGATATGCATGCGTCAAAGCATTCCGACACCCCTGAGAAAGTACGAGTACTAACTACAACTCCCTGTAGGATTTTTATGTTCCTGTGAGTGAATGAGATTACCAGTATGTTTCTAGCGTTGCTGTGTTTACAGCAGGGGCGACAAAGTGCGAGCTATACTGCCTGAATTACAAGCATTCATAGGCTACGGTCACCACTTTACATCAGGTGGGCGGTATGTTTGTATGCCTCGAGGCGTTATAAAAAACCAGTTTAGAATGCGCAAGCTTGCATTGCCAGAGCCAGACCTGGCTCGTCAATTATATAACAATTCAATTTTTTTTCTTATTATGTTTTTTAGGGTTCCGTACCCAAAGGGTAAAACGGAACCCTATTACTGAGGCTCCGCTGTCCGTCCGTCCGTCCGTCCGTCCGTCCGTCCGTCCGTCCGTCTGTCACCAGGCTGTATCTCATGAACCGTGATAGTTAGACAGTTGAAATTTTCACAGATGATGTATTTCTGTTGCCGCTATAACAACAAATACTAAAAAATAGAATGAAATAAATATTTAAGGGGGCTCCCATACAACAAACGTGATTTTTTTGCTGTTTTTATAGATAATGGTACGGAACCCTTCATGCGCGAGTCCGACTCGCACTTGGCCGATTTTTTGACCATGATTCTTAAGAGATAGGAACGGTGTTCCTGAACATTCCTATTCTACTTTTTTATGCTGAATCAGAATCTGAAGTCAAAATTCGAATATACGTAAAAAACGCACACACAGACAAACGCACAGAAAAACATATAGATGTCATATAGGAACGGTGTTCCTGATAAACGACTATAGTAATACAGACAAGTCGTATGCATCATCTATGCACGTACTAAAGGAGTCAACTGTTGACTATTATTGTCGTTACATAATAACTTTTTTGCTACGTGTCAATACGTGTGATTGATTTCTGGCACGAATTGTAAACATTGTCGCCTGAAGTTCCGTTTCTCTGTGCGGTCACGTGGGAATTCCCTATAATCAACAGAAGTTACTCATGTTATTTGATTAACAACGATATACAGATGCAAGATGTTGAAAAAGATACATTATATAAAAGAAAGGGCATGTAAATGGTACTAGTTGCACATTCTGACGAACTAACTCGAAACTTGTTACCGTCCCTACAAAAGAATTCGGTATTCGACTCGAAATTTCTCGTCACTTCACTTCCTAATTCAGAATTATTCATTAGCCGACTACGGAGAAACCATGTAGCTATGTATGTTCATTTGTCACGGTAAACCTCCTAAACTGTTATTTTTTACTAGCTATCCCCTCCGGATTCGCAGGGGTAATCTGATCGCTACCAAACTTCACATGATCACCTACTAGGCTAATCTCATGATTCCCTGAAAATTTCATTAAAATCTACCCAACCTAGAGGACAAAATACGTACGTACATTGAGCTAGCTGTGCCCGGCACCGCTTCGCATGTTTTATTTATTAAGGTAATGTCAAGTGGCATACGAGATACTTGACATAAAGTATATAGCCTATGAACGCTTGCAATACAGGAAGTGACCTACACAGAAATTCCTTAGAAGCTTATTACTAAGTTAACCCCACTTCCTCGTTACCTACCTACTTACTATTATATCACGGACAGCAATATTATAGCTAATAAGCCTGATATTGTGCTGATAGACCGATTGGAATGAAGGACATTTCTTGTTGACATCACCGTCCCTTGTGATGAAGAAGAACCTCGTGAAGGCTGAGAATTACAAGTTGTCAAAATACTCGGACTTAGCCCACGAGGTTACTGACATGTGGGACGTAGTCTCAACAATAATTATCCTGATAGTCATGTCAGTAAATAGTCTTATTGCGAAAAGTCTCGACCAACACCTCAGGAGACTTTCGCTAGGTCACTGGATCAAAGGCCGAATACAGAAGGTGGCAATTTTGCGAACTGCACGTATTGTGCGGAGGTTCCTTAGTCTGTCTGCCGCCCTGACCACCGTTGACTTAGACATTATGTCTCGCGTCGGTGGCGATGTTTTTTCGTATTTTTATATTTATAATATTGTATTTATACTCGGATGCTTCCTTTATTTCAGGTGCTTGAACCAACTGTCACCGTAACAGCTCCACGTCTATCGGATCAGATGAGGGTCATCCAACGTTGTCAACACTTGAACGGTTACGTCGCGAAGTGCAACCTGTTAAAACAATTGCCGGGGCAAGTCTACCCCTTCCTGCCGCGATGCCGAATATTGCATTTGCCACCTTTGCAGGCGGATGAAGAGCCGGTGCATGATGATTTTGTAAACATAAACATACATAGTACAGCTCAGGATAATGAGCCGTTGAGGAGAGCAGTGGATGAAGCGATGCTTGAATATCGGTTTATCCCGATTAACCAAAGACCACGTCTACATCGTTTACCCATTAATAAACGCAATATGGCGCTTGTGGGGCTCTAGATCTCTTGCTAGAACCTTATTTGGGATCTCGTCAAGATCTGGCTGATACTAACTCGATTCTGTACTGTGCAGCCATAGCGGCTTATCGTCTGGTCAAGTTACTCGAATTGTCTACCTGCCGCGCGACCAGCAATTGATATACCAGCGTGGCAGGCGAAAATCAAACTATATATCAGTGCATCTAGGACCCTCATCGGCAAGCTTATCTATTTCAGATCGGATAATAATCGCCCAAGAATTATGCGCTTTGTGCACCAAGCATTTTCTGGTACCAATATTAGGACTCAGGATTATATGCAGTGGATCACAGAGCGCATAGACTTCCTAAAGCAGAAAGTTTATGGATGGGCAAACCGTATTCGACAGTATAAGGGACAGACTTCATCAGAATCGCATTTTCCAATGTGATCAGAGGAAGGTATACCGGAACTGGGAGAAATCCAGTTGCTGGGTGATTGATAGGCAACAGCCGAATGTTGACACCATATTTCAATTCTACCGAAGTACTCGTTTTTGGTTGGTGCTTGTCAACCACACAAAGGGAGATTGGATGGATGGAGTCAGAAGGGTATGTGAATCAACAGGAACTATGGAAGCTATAAATATTAGTCTTCGGGGTAGTTCTGCCATCCGTCAGGTTCATAACTTGAAAACTCCAGGGCCGGACGGATTTCATGACCACCGGTGTTGTTAGGATGACTGTACCACGGAAGCAAAAAACTACCGACTCATATCGTGTTTACCAACGATGTACAAACTCTACAGCCATTCTGACAACTAAAGTTACTAAGCACATTGATGCATAAAATATTTTGGTTATTGCTCAGAACGGGTGTAGGTCTGGGTCCCGTGGTACTAAAGAGCTTCTCCTCATTGATACTACAGTTTGATTATTGTCGACTTTTGATAAGTGGAGCAACTACTACACTAGTAAATATAAATAATTTATTTAAAAATTAGGAAATAGTAATTCTGAACATAAATAAACTCTCAGTTGTTGTAGGATCGTGCCCTAACATAAATAAATTCCCAACGAAATTCCTAATTCTGTTTATTCGTGATTCCACATGGAAGGCGAATATCATAACAGATTCGTTTTCATTTGATAATTAAATACACCCAAAATTGTATATATAATTTGTGTAACTTATATAAATAAACAGTGAAATTATAGAAATGTAAATATCTTGCTTATCCCGAAACAACCTAAAATAACTTTCGAGACCTTGTGCCGTATAAATTGTACCATAATCTGGATGTACCTATTACACATTTATCACAACCTCTAACAGATTTTTAAATTTAAGTCGCGCGCGCGCATCCAGGCTGACGGGAGCGATTTGATTGACATTGTAACATTGTTATTGACGAGATGTTATCGTACGTGCAAAACAGAGTGTCTGTTGTGGATGAAATAACGTTAGTACGAATTTGTGCTGCGTCATATACTTGTGATGAAATAAAAACATCAAAATCGCTGCTATTTGATTCCATAACAACGGATTTGCGAAAGATTATACGAAAAAACAAAGGTAAAGAGGAGCGGGACCTGGCGGATATCACACACTTGTTCAAATCAACGGAACCGGACGAAATTCCGATGTTTGTAGCCAGACAACTCGACCGCTTGCCTCCTCTGGATTTTGAACACCTAGTCTGTGGGAAGCTCATGAAGGACATCTCAAAAATGCAAGGCACTATCGAGAACATCAAGGCTTCATATGCTACACTGGACCATCTACGTGAATTAAAAACCGAGCTTATACAAACAAGATATGATTCACTGCCGCCGACCTCTGCTTTTAAAGTAAACTGTAAAAGGGGAGCTTGGCTGGATAGTGGACCTGTGAGACTCTCGTATTTGCATGATTCTACGCTGGACGAGTCACATAATAACAACGATATTGATTCAAAAAAACAATCGCCGCAATATCGACAAATGCAGGTGAATCTACAACAAATAAATCGTGAATCATACGCGCAACGGTCAGCTGCGAACGGTTCGCGGGCCGCCGATGTATCGAGCCGTGATTATGAGCCGAACGAAAACAACATCGGGGAAGTGAGCAGTGCAATACTACCGACGGCGGCGACGTCATCACGCTCGGGCTCGCAGTCGCCGCAGCGGCCGGCCGCAGCCGCCGCTCGGGGAGCGGACCAACTGCAAACAAACCTGATGGATGGCAAAGAGTATCGTTTCGTAAGAAACGAACTAATTACCGATATGCCGGCAAATCTGGAAAGGCGATCGATGTGGGATGTACTTTCAAGGCAGCCGAAAAGAAAGCTCCGATATTTATTACGAATATTCACAGACAAACAGCTGAGGACGACATAGCAAAATACATTCGTAATAAGACGCAGGAAGTGGTGACTTTAGAAAAAATTAATATGAAGATAGAGAGAAGCCACAAAGCGTATAATTTTTTTGTATCGGAGTCGATATTATATTGTTTTTTAGATGAGAACATATGGTCTCAAGCAATTGTTTTTAGACGTTTTATTAGTTTTAAAAACCGAAAATCGATCAGATTCTCATCTGCTGACGGCCAGAAAAATAACAATAATGGATAATCACTCCTATCGTTTTGCTAGTTATAATTGTAAAGGCATTAAACGTTCAGTAAACAGTGTCAGAGATTTGTGCGGTACATGTGACTTGATAGCTTTGCAGGAGACATGGCTACTGCCTCAAGATATACCATACCTTAGTACAATTGACAGCGGTTTTGGGTATACGGGCACCTCAGCAGTGGATACGAATCATATTCTGGTGGGTAGGCCTTTTGGAGGCGTGGGGTTGCTCTGGAAGACTAGTGTATTCCAACAAGTGTCGGTATTACGGTGTGACAATGCTCGAATATGTGCCATAAAAATAACGACTAGAGATCGACCGGTGATGGTTGTGAGTGTTTATATGCCCAAGAACTCCAGGGACAACCTACCAGATTTCACGGATTGCTTAAGTTCGGTAAGCGCTATTATAGAAGAGCATAGTATCGAATCAGTTTTTATTTAGGGTGACTTTAATGCAGATATATCGGGATTGTTTCATAACGAACTTTTGAACTACTGCAGGGAACAGTGTTGGTCATGCGTCGATATCGATTTTTTAGGTGTCGATTCGAAAACTATTGCTTTTGTTAGTGACATAACAGGATCATTGTATGGTGACCCAATCAGCAAAACAAGCGGTTATAAATGTTGAGGTCGAATGAGATACTGGGTGGTCTGACCATCTTCCTCTTGTTATAGAGTGCGACTTAAATTTATGAACACCGAAGTTGCCGTTTAAAATAGCTGACCGCAGGTATATATGGGGGGGGTCAGAAATAATGAGCAAATTGAAAAATATACCACCAAGTGTCACAAGCGGCTTAAACTTATTGATTTTCCTTCTGAGTGTTCAACGTGTTCTGAAAATTACTATAGAGATCCTGGCCACCGACAAATTCTTGATAGGCTGTACTCCGACATTGTAACCGCGTTTCGTGACGCGGCTGTGGCGAGTAGGGGAGGCACCAAGTCGGGTGAGCGTGGAGCGCGCATTGCTGGGTGGAACAAGCACGTCAGTGCGGCACATAGGGACGCCAGAAGATCTTTTACTGAATGGACGGCAAATGGTAGGCCTAGGTCCGGATTTTTCTACAATGAAATGTGTAAAAACCGAAAGATATTTAAGTCGCCATTAAAATGGTGCCAAAACCATCAAGAACAGATAAAGATGGATGCCCTTGCTGGGAAACACTCCAGGGGTAATTTCCGTGGTTTTTGGCAAAATACAAATAAAATGAATGTTAGACCAAGTCACCTTGTTAGTGTTAACGGAGTAAGTGACCACAAAAGTATTGCTGATACCTTTAAGGAATACTTTTCCGTAAAGTCCTCTTTAGGGCCAATGGGAGGGATGTTTATTGCTGGGTTAGCAGAAGGTAAAGAGGAGGTACGCTTCAGTGCTAATGATGTAACTAAAATCATCAAGGGGATGAAAAGAGGTAAAACTCCTGGTCATGTCGGCCTTAGCATTGAACACCTCTACCATGCGGGACCCCATACAACTAGGGTACTGTCAATATTGTACTCGCTATGCGTGAGCCACTCTTACCTGCCGTTAGATCTAATGAAAACGATAGTTGTGCCTATAGTGAAAAATAAAACCGGTGACCTTGCTGATAAAAGTAACTATAGGCCAATCTCTTTAGCTACAGTCATAGCGAAAGTGTTTGACGGTTTGCTTAATACGCAGTTAAATAAGTACATGTCGTTACATGACAACCAATTTGGGTTCAGACCTAAATTATCAATAGAAAGTGCAATACTGTGTCTTAAGCATACCCCTGTATATGCATGTTTCCTCGACTTGTCAAAGGCCTTCGATTTGGTAGCGTATGACATTATGTGGAAGAAGCTGGAGAGCATTAATTTACCTCGTGAACTTATCTGTATTTTAAAGTACTGGTATACGCACCAGATCAACAACGTCAGATGGGCGGGGACAATGTCGGAGCCTTACAGGCTGCAGTGTGGTGTGAGACAGGGAGGCTTAACTTCACCTTCTCTATTTAATTTGTATATGGGTGCACTGATCGCGGCGCTCAGCAGTCAGTATGTCGGATGTCATATAGATAGCGTATGCGTCAACAACCTGAGTTATGCTGATGACATGGTGCTCCTGAGCGCGTCGGTCTGTGGTCTGCGACACCTTATACGAATATGTGAAGAAATGCGGCTGGCCACGGCTTAATGTATAACGTGACCAAAAGTCAATACATGATCTTTGAGGCAGCTGGTGCTAAGTGTCCATCAAATGTGTCACCAGTTCGTCTCAATGGTGTTCCTCTGAAAAGAGTGAACCAATTCACATATTTGGGGCATGTTGTTACCGCGGACCTCGGGGACCATGCAGATATTGAGCAGGAATGGAGGGAGCTGTCGCGGAGAGCGAACATGCTAGCGAGTAGATTCGCGTGATGCTCGGACGCCGTTAAAATTACTTTATTCCGAGTATACTGTACATCGCTGTACACATGTAGCTTGTGGGCGCAATATTCGCAGAACGTGTATAGTGCCCTCCGAGTCCAGTTCAACAATGCGTTCAGAGCGGTGTTGGGGCTGCCCCGTTTCTGTAGCGCATAAGGTATGTTTGCAGCTGCAAACACAGATTGTTTTCACGCGAGTATGCGCAAGGGGGGTGCATCCCTGGTACGCCGGGTGCGAGCCAGCTCCAACGCCGTCCTGGCGATGATCGCTGATAGACTTGATTGCCCCTACATTCGACATTGTTGTGAGATAAAAATCATTTATTTGCCATTAGACCCTTACGGGCACTTAGACACGTCTTACATTCTTTAAATTAAATCATATTGTAACTTAATAATTTTGGTTTTTTTTTTTGTTACTTTTAATTTCTTTTTTAATCTACCAGCATTTCGGAAATGACCATTGGCGAAGAAGAAATGCCAAAAGAAATTTGCTAATATGGGTCTTTTTTTCCATCGTTAAAATATATTACAATAAATATATGTCAGTGTACATATAATGAAATCAAGTGATACATTTAAAGATATATTAATACATGTGCTGAATCATTTCCAAACATCTCTATCAGTTAGATATTCATCGATTCTATAATAACCCTTCTTGCACAGAGTATTTTTGATGTACCTTTTGAACATATTCTCAGGCAAGGACCTGTCCTCCTGCGTCCTGGGATCTCTCCCATGCGCTAAGGACATGCTTGACCAATGCTACTCCTGCATCTGTAGTGGATTTACCTGCTGTAAATCCGTATTGTGAATTATGAAAAATTTCATTGGTCTTAAAATAGAGTTGCAATTGGTCAAGCATTGTCTTTTCAAATACTTTACTCAATACTGGCAAAATAGATATGGGTCTATAATTTCCCAGTTCACTTTTTTCACCAGACTTGAATAATGGAATCAATTTACTAAATTTCATCAAGTCTGGGAATACACCCATATCTATACATTGATTAAAAATAAGTGCCAAGTGTGGCCTATTGACTCAATAATATAATAAAATACTTTTATAGACATTCATGTGTATTTTTATGGGTACTAATAACCTGAAATAAATTGATTTATTAAAAAATTAAATTATGTTCATCAAACTGTCATTATAATATGTGATAACAATAATTTATGTATATATGTAATTAATAAGATTACATTAAGATTTAAAAAATGTGTGTATAGTATATCTTCACGCCAGGTCCTTTGCGAGGTAAGTGTTATATATGTAATATGTAGGTAGGTGTGCGTGTTGCATCCCCACACCACCGTCGTTACTTGTGTCTCAATAAAGACTGAGTGCGCTGTTAGCCGTTGTTTGATTGACACCTGCACTACGTATCTTGTTCTAATACATAACAGTGGCGACGAGGGAACTACAAGACGCGTGCATTAAGATGGCGTCAGCTGGGAATCAAGGTTTTTTTGGAATACTTTCGACATTTGACCATAATTCCCAAAGTTGGGAAACATATAGATGTCGGTTGGAACAGTGGTTTTTAGCAAATGGTATCGAACAAGATAAAGCGGGTATCAAACGCCGGGCTATTTTGCTCAGTGCACTCAGCGAAGGAGCTTACCATCTGGCGAGAGATTTGTCGTTGCCGAAAAAATTGGAAGAGAGGAGCTACGAGGGAATCGTCAAGCTACTCGACGACCATTTTATTCCGAAACGGTGTGGATTTGCTGAGCGGGCAAAATTTTTTTCGGCAACTCAGATGGCAGGTGAAGGACATTCGCAGTGGGCGGCGAGGTTAAGAGGCCTGGCAGCGCATTGCAGCTTTAGTAACCTCGAAGAAGCTTTGTTGAATCAGTTCGTGATGGGCCTGGCGGCGAGTCCAGAGCGCGAGAAGCTGTTCGGGCAAGATGTTAACGGACTGACGTTGTCCAAAGCGGTGGAGCTAGCCGAGAGTGTGCGGTGCGCGCGCATGGGCGCTGCCGCAGCCGTGGACGCCACGGGCGCTGGCGCAGCTGCCGTGCTTAAGGTGCAACAGAAGCCCAACGTACCCGGTGTAAAGTGTACAGTGTGTGGTTTTAAAAATCATAAAGCGGCACAATGCCGTTACGCCTCCTATAAGTGTAACAAGTGCGGTATTAAAGGCCACTTACGAAGGATGTGTCGCGGTAAAGCGGTCAACTACGTGGAGGAAAGTGCCGAGGAGGAGGACGACGGTATGAATAATTTTTTTAATATTCGTTGTGACGGTACGAAACCGATGTTAGAGCGTGTTAAGGTAAATGGTATAATTTTAGAATTCGAAGTCGATAGTGGTTCGGCAGTAACGGTTATGTCCAGTTACACGTTCAAAAAATATTTTCCTAACGTGCCATTATCGTCGTCGAACAAACGCTTGACAAACTATACTGGTGATAACATACCTACAGTCGGCTGTGCGCGCCTAGAGGTGTCGTATGAAGGTCATACGCGGTCGCTTAATTTCTTTATAGTGCACGGTGGTGGGCCACCGTTGTTAGGCCGGGATTTTATTAGTTCATTTAATTTGGAAATGTCACCTATTAAATATTGTACAGACTCCGTCAGTATCCAATCATTAAGTGAAGAGTTTTCCGCTGTATTTTCGGAGTCCTTAGGCTGTTTTAATAAATATAAAATTAAATTAACGTTAAAACCCGATTATAAACCAGTTTTTTGCAAAGCCCGGCCCGTCGCATTCGCGCTGAAGAATAAAATAGATAAGGAGATAGATCGTCTATTGAAATTGGGTATAATCGAACCAGTCGACTATTCGGATTTTGCCTCTCCGATTGTGCCGGTACTAAAAAAAAATGGGGAGGTGCGTATTTGTGCTGATTATTCGGCAACGATAAATAAACAATTAATTGTTGATAAATACCCATTGCCCACTATAGACGATTTATTTACTAAGCTACACGGAGGCGAACATTTTTCAAAATTGGATCTCTCCATGGCATATAACCAGTTTTGTTTGTCAGACGAGGATAATAGCCAGCTGTTAACATGTATAAATACACACAGAGGTCTTTTCAAATTTAAAAGGTTAATTTTCGGTCTCTGTAGTTCGCCGGCAATTTTCCAAAAAGCCATGCAGGGAATCGTAGCTGACATAGAGGGAGTTTTATGCTTCCTAGACGATATTTTAATTACAGGGTCGGATAGGAAGCAGCACATGGAAAGACTAAAATTAGTATTGAAACGATTAGAACAAGCTGGGCTAACCTTAAGACGAGATAAATGTGCGTTTTTTCAAAATCAAGTTGAGTACTTAGGTTATGTGATTTCTAAAAATGGCATTAGAAAATCACAGGAAAAAGTTGAGGCTATTATGAAAGCCCCTGTTCCAAACAATGTTAAACAATTGCAATCATTTCTGGGACTAACTAACTACTATCGTAGCTTTGTGCCAAATGCTTCTTCGGTCTTGCATCCATTGTATAAATTATTAAATAAAAAGGAAACATGGTTGTGGACGGCTGAGCAACAAAAAGCCTTCGTAGAAATAAAGAAGTGTTTAGCTTCCGATAGGCTTCTCGTCCACTTCGATAGTAATTCAAAAACCGTGCTGACTGTCGACGCCTCTCCCTATGGGCTCGGCAGTATATTATCACAAATAGATTGTAATGGCATAGAGAGGCCGGTCTCATTCGCTTCTCGCTCGTTAACGGTAGCTGAAAGGAAATATTCTCAAATTCAAAAGGAAGCAACTGCAATAATTTTCGGGGTGAGGAAATTTCATCAATATTTGTATGGAAGGGCGGAACCTTTTATACTACGCACTGACCACAAGCCTTTGCTAACTATTTTTGGTTCACACAAGGGTATTCCTGAAGTGTCAGCGAATAGATTGCAGCGGTACGCCATATTCTTAGCAGGTTATAATTACACCATTGAATACATTAAAAGTACTGATAACAGTGCAGATTTTCTATCTCGTGCTACATTGCCGGCGCGCGAGCTAGACGTGCACGCGGACTCCACGGCGGGAGAGGACCGCGCGGCTTACGTCAATTTTGTTTTAGACGGAAGCTTACCGGTAACCCACATGGAGTTACGCAACGCTTCCGAAACCGATCCGATTTTAAAACAGATTATAGATTTTACTTTCAAGGGATGGCCGCGCAAGATTTCGGATGTGAGGTTGAGACCGTTCTATTTATGTAGAAATCAAATTTCTGTTGAAAACGGCATTATCATGAGGGGCCATAAAATTGTCGTACCAGCAAACCTTCGCCAGAGACTGTTAGATGAACTTCATACGACTCATCTAGGGATAGTTAAAATGAAAGCGGAGGCCCGCGCTCGGTTTTGGTTTCCGGGAATCGACGCAGCTATCGAACAGACAACAGCCGCGTGCTCCGTCTGCGCACAGCTGCGGCCATCGCCCGCGCGATCTCCACTATGTGCATGGCCTCACCCGCTCACCGTGTTCAGCCGGATACACATTGATTTTTTAGGGCCGGTTAATAATAAAAGTTATTTAATTGTCGTGGACGCATTTTCTAAATGGGTTGAGTGCTTTCCGATGAAATCTAATACGTCATCGGAAGCAGTGATAGACAAATTAACGGAATTAATATCTAGAATGGGCATTCCTCAAACCATCGTCAGCGATAATGGCACGTCATTCACTTCGGAGAAATTTTCAAATTTCTGTAAGTCAAATGGTATTAAACAAATATTTTCTCCTGTGTATCATCCTTCTAGTAACGGCCAAGCCGAAAGTGCAGTTAAAATAGTAAAAAATGCCATCCGAAGTATATTATTGTCGAACCAGACGGATAAAAAAATTGATAATGAAATAAATAGATTTCTTTTCAATTATAGAAATTCCAAGCACGGTGCAACGGAACAATCACCCGCTTATCTAGTGTACGGGCGCGCACTCAGGTGCCGCCTAGACTTGCTCTCAGCGGAGCGTGAGTCATCGCCGCTGCCGTGCGCGTCGAACTCCTCTCGGCACATTTCTCATGTGGTGGCGCGCAAACAGTGCTCGCAGGCTAAATATTACGGTGGAAGGAAGAGGTCGGACTTTGAAATTGGAGAAACCATTTTATACAAAAGATTTAAACAAAACAAAAAGTTCACATGGTCTATTGGAAAAATCATAGAAAAAAAAGGGCGTGTACTTTACGCCATTTTTATTCCGGAGCTAGGGTGTACTATACAAAGACACAAGAATCAAATCAAAAAATACACCGAGGCCGAGAAGCGCGCCGATCACTTCGATATGTCGGACATAAATAGCAACGAAATGCCATCTAGCCATTTGAACCAGCCATCGGGAGCATTTGAGATGATTCCTAGCCCATCAAGACCTGAATCAACGGCGGAGGGAAGGGGCAGAGAGACCTTATGTGTGACACCATTACAAGCAGCCGGTGAGGGGAATGATGATGTTATACCCCCCGCAGATGATAATCTGCGTTTCACGACCCCGCCGCGAAATACAGATTTGGTACAGGCGTCACCCCTTGCGACGCCGATACCTGAGGCGCCCCCGACGACGTCACATCATGAGACGCCTCTGTCGATGCAGCCTCCTGAGGCGGCACCGACAACGCCGCCGCCGCAGCAACGTAGTCGACGCCCTCGGCGCGTTGTCACTTATTATAAATAGTAGTGCTAGATAAGGATTAAAAGGGGGAGGAATGTTATATATGTAATATGTAGGTAGGTGTGCGTGTTGCATCCCCACACCACCGTCGTTACTTGTGTCTCAATAAAGACTGAGTGCGCTGTTAGCCGTTGTTTGATTGACACCTGCACTACGTATCTTGTTCTAATACATAACAGTAAGCAATGAAAACCTCACGCCATAAGACACGATCCTTACACACCTCTTAGCTCTTCGCTCGCCAGATCTTTGAGCTCCTGACCACAGTCTGATAAAACACTACCAAATTAGTGATGTTAGATGAGTCTTGGTCTTCCTCGACTCCTATATCCTTCCACTTTCGCATTGTGTAGGTATTCGTCATTCTTTCATCCTGCATTCTTTCATCTACATCCGAATCAACGGAGCATGCCTTTACTTATCTTAATACCGACACTCTCTGTCAGATCAATTACGAGTATCTTTATTACATTAACATTAATAAACTTGACAGATTGAAAACCAAAATGAAACGTTTAACTTTATTACACTTTGACCAAGGTTTCATAGATTAGTCAAAGCGATGGTGATGTATCTGGGTGTGTCCAATTAGTTAAAAGATTTAATTTAAAATATATATACAGTGTCATACAGGTGAACTAGTGTTTGTATGAAAGTATTTGTAGGGAGAACCCGCCTTCGGATAAAGTACAGATAGTACACGTCCTGTATTAACATTTCTTCAACAATTATTACAGTTCCTGGCCAAAACTGTACGCGCAGAGTCGCGGGCAACTGTTATCAGCAGTGTGTTAAAACGACTACAAAAAAGAAGTTAATGTAGACTTTAGGCGCGTTATAAAAAAATGATGAGACTGAAATTTAAGATGCGCGCGCATCACTGTAACACAAATTAACAGGTTGAAGCTGCTAAATATTTCACGGTATTACCGGTAGATGGTGCTATAGTTAAAAATGTATAACAGGTTGAAGCTGCTAAATGTTTCACGGTATTACCGATAGATGACGCTATAGTTAAAAATGTATAACATTTGTATTTAACATTTGACTTGTATGTAATACATTCCATAAACATCGCCGCTACTAGTTGAAAGATGTTTTTTAATTTTTCTCAAATAACCCTTCTTATAAATTAAAATATTATTATTTAATATAACAATACTAAATATTATTAATGTTAAATATTTATTTATGGATGCCAAAGAAGTATAACTTCTCACGCGCGTACATAAGTACAGGCATCCATTTTTTATTTTTTATGATTCTGTAACATTAAAAGACCAAGAAAAATAATCGTTTTTACCGAACCAACGAGCGTTGGTGTCAAAGTCGAATCATTCACGAATGCGCTACCCATCTCGTCAAGCACAAATAGACACTATAGTATTTGTTTACAGTTATTTAGAAAAATAAAGCAGTTTAGTGCACTTTATGTTTGGAGTCGGTGTTTTTTTTTGTAAAAAAAAAACTAATTTCTTGCTTTTTAGTGAAACTTGCGTTCCGTAACTGATTTATAGAAAGTAAATATGGGTAGGCCTACTAACGACGACGTGCTGTTCATATGAGACAGTGCCCTTTAAATGAGATGAGCGAAGAAAGGGAGAAACGGCTATCTCTAAGTACGTATTCCACTACTGGAGGAAAGGTTGACGAGTAACTTGTGTCTAAAATTGAGGGCACTTTAATTAAAATATCTATCTACTTAGTTAAACTTAACCTCGGCTAAACTTAGTTCAATTTAACACAAGTTTGCGTGTTCACCGCTAAGAAAACCCCATTTGCTGTGGTTCCTCAATTCCAGAATGCAATACTTACCATCGCCAATAGCATTGGGATTCTCTGTGTCGGCATCTCCAGCAATGTTCAATACCGAAGTCTCCTGGAGGAGAAGGTCAAACTGGCGTCCAAGTAACTACGTGTGCTCTATAGAGCAAAGCAGCAATTCAGTGCGGGGCAAAGACTTATATAGTGGAACTCTTACTTCAGACCACACATGGAGTACTGTCAGCTTTGCGCGGGAGCGTCTGGATACCAGCTAGGATCATGTGATTCAGTTCAGTGATGACCTGTGAGAATTGTGATACACGGTATTGAACTCTAAGGTTAAGGAGAGATTTTGCCTCCGTTTGTGTGTTTTATCGATTGTACAACGGATTGTGTTCTGAAGGAGTGCTCGATATGGTCCCGACAGCTTGTTTTTATAACCGCACCGCTCGCCAACGGCGAAGAGTTCACCCTCACACACTGAAACCGCAATAGCTGTTCCAATACTGTGCAGTTCCAGAGAAGTATTCTTCCGAGAACTCTCAAGTTGTGGAATAAACTCTCCGCCGAGTATTTCCCAAGTGACTACAGTATGGAGCTGTTCAAGAAGAAATTATTAGTGGGCTTGAAGTACATACATACATAGTTGGTGTGAAGTGAATTTTACAGGGTCGGCAACACATGAGTCATACCTCTAGTAGCAAATGTCCACAGGTTACGGTAACTGCTTACCATCAGGTCGACTATACGGTTGTTTGCCGTATTAGTGGTATAAACACCACTGAATATTTCCAGTTATTTCGATTTAAAAACCAAACCACTAAATTGATTTTGATAAAATTTCTATGGGACAAATCTGAACGTCAAATTATCAAATCGATTCGTAACAAACATAAAAAATACAAACGAATTAATAACCTCCTCCTTTTTTCGAAGTCTATTAAAAAAAGAAACCTTCATGACACCACCCATTGTCTATCCATCCATTTATATCTCCGCAACAGATACCATTCTCCAGAAAAATGAAACGATGTTTCTAACTAGCAGTTTTTTTTTTTTATTTTGACGAGCTCGGTGGCGAATTTATTAGTTTTTTTTATATTAGAGGGGCGCAAATGAGCATGTGGCTTATCTGATAGAAAGTGGTCTCCACCGTCCATAGGCATCAGCAACCAGCCAGCTGCCAGCCTTTTTAGGGAAACATTGGCTCTTTTCTTGAAGGCACCCATATCATATTTACTCGGAATCACTGCTGAGGTTAGATATACGAAACTTACCCCGCTATGAGAGAAAGAGAGAAAGAAAATATGTGCTCGCACCTCTCTCTCTTGCCCCTACGGTAATATACGAAACGTAACTATCTCTTTCTATCTTCACTAACTTATATCTCCCTCACAACTTCCGTTCGCCTCCACACTTTTCGTAACGCTCTCGTCACACATTCACCAGCTTACTCCCCAAGTCAAGCGTGCGTAAAGAAGTTTTGCTTCGAAAGACTGGACAGGAGTGACTACTTGGCTACAGTTATAGATAAAGCTCCACTTTCATAATGCCACCTCAGAGCGATAATTCACCAGCGTAATAGAAGGGTTGATTATTTGCAACCATAAAATCTACCATCATCATAAACTGTCATCATCTTGTCTATCTCGTTCAAATCAAGTGAAAAATTAAATTCTGAGAAATAACACCGATATATAAATTTATACATTACTAGCGGACACGGCAAATGTCGTCCTGCGCCACCACTAAATACCGACATCAACGCCACCTACCGGGTCCAATTGTGTTTTCAATCCATCAAGGAACCCATTGAAATATACACACAAAATTTCATCCAAATTGGTCCATCCGTTTAGAAAGAGAGAGGTGACAAACACACGTACAGAAGAATTATATATATTAATATTTATACATATTTTTATTTTATACATCGGCAAGGCTTCTTAGAGCGTACTCGTGACCTCACTCACACGAAGGAATACAACAAGGAAGTTGTTATTTAGCTGCGGTTTTCTGCGAGGTGGACCTACTTGCCCAGTTGAACTGCTTTGATGCGCCCTACCTCTCTTAAAACATCCAGACCAAGACAAACAGACATGTTCATGCACACAAATGTTTGACCTGTGTGGATATCGAACCCACGGGGCGTTGGTGTTGATGTAGCGTCATTCACGACTACACCACCGACCTCGTCAAAAACATATATACCCATGATATTTTTTTTTAGTTTTCAATGAAATGTATGCGCCGAGCTGACGAGCTGGTCACCCCGTTCAATTTAGTACACTTGCAGACTAAATAACTTTGAAACTACTCAATAATTCTCATAGTAACTACTTACTAACATTATACATTCATGTCGTCAAAGTTCACAATTTCAATAATTCTACGTTTCGACAAGCCATACGACGTTATGTTTTGGTTGATTAAAATGACGAGTTTATTTATTTTGACGAGCTCGTTGGTACAGTGGTAAGTTACGCTACTTTGACACCAACGCTCGTAGGTTCGATTCCCACAGAGGACAAATTATGTCTATGACTGAACACATCTGATCGTTTCGGCCCAGGTATTTTTAAGAGTAGCGTTCATCAAAGCAGTCCGTCTGGGGAACTCCCTGTAGAGTCGTTATGTTCCTGCGAGTGACTGAGGTCACCAGTTAGCTCCTAAGGAATTGCTGTGTTAGCAGGAAAGGTGGCATCGCGTGAGTGATACTTAATATGTTGCAAACGTTCATAGGCTACAGTACCGCTTTACATATGAACCGTATGCTTATATGCCTACCGATGTTATATAAAAAACTATCTTTGTGTAAAGCCAGCCTCGCCTACATGAAGAATACACCGCGAGATTAAAACCAAAAAATCTGGGGGACTCGACTGATGAAGAACTGCCCTCCTGTGGCATTATGAATATGGAACGCTTTATCTATAACAGCAACCAAATAGTTTTTTTTTGTGTTATTGTGCAGTGATAGCCCAGCGGATAAAGTATCGGCCTATTGATCAACAGGTCTTAGGTTTGAACCCTGGTATATACCACTAAATTCGTGTTTTCGGATTTATACATTGAATTATTATGTACTAGTGTACTAGAACCGACACCGCGAACCAAATGTTTGCGCTATGCTTTGTTGCCGATCGGCAACAACTCTTTGCTGCACAACGTTGAACGAAATGCGTAAGCACCATGAAAATCACGGCGCTTTCGACTTTTTGGTCGCGAGAAAAGAGCGCCTCAGTAGCGATTTAGTGCTATATCTTTGAATCTTTGGGATAGACATCTAAATTATTTCAGCGCCGCAGCGGACATTAGTTTTAAATATTACCAAAATGGAGCAAGGCTTTTACTTAGGATAGCTCCTCTAGTACGTAATAACTTAATGGATTTATGTATAAAACATCGTGAGGAAATCCCCATGTACACGAAATTATTACGTGAGATCTAAGAAAAGTCTGGTTTTGCCTCTGAGTTGCGGTGGGCTGACGGCAGTCGCTCTATTTAAAAATCAGTATCTTCGCCAAATCCTTAAGCTTACGTACTAGACCCCGCCAATCCTAACGAGTTAGTAAATGCTGAGAAGAAAAAGAAGTATTCTTGTGTTATTACTAAAGTAACCAGAAAGCAACTCGCAATTTCGAGAAGATTGATGGCGTCGTTACGTATGTCACTCGAACCGAACCGCATGTAAAGCAACGTCGACCGTAGTCTGTCATGGATGGGTTTATATATCGTAAACTTCTCAGAGCTAAGGAGGCACGTTAAGTCGTCGATTCCCGTTGTGAATGTCAATTATGAAGAAAATAACCTACTCGTATCTACCAGGTTTATTGGTTTGATAGACGACAATCGTTAAGCTAAGTGAGTGGCCTTCGGGCGGCTTCAAAACACTACCCTACGCTAATCGACAGTTGAACCGAGTATGCCGTATATGCCTTTAAAGGCTGAAGTGAAACCCGTATCCCTGCAGTGCGATGAATAAGAGTCGGTGCGATTTGCTTCTTTGCCACTGACTAGGTACGAGATTATATGCTATATCTCATTCAGAAGGGAGAGTGAGCACGCGCAATAGTAGTGCGAAGAAGAGTTGCAAAATTTACTTCTGATGTTACCAGGGTTAACCGCTTGACTAGAAGAGCTTACGCTTAATTGCTACCTGACCGTGAATAAAAATAGTGGGCGAGCTTACTTGAACTGTCACACAACTTACGAGAGAAGCGGTACATCTGATGTCTTAAATCAAGAGTACTTTGCTTAGAGCAATCTGTATAGAGTATCCGTTTGTCTTTGTTTGTTGAATGACAGGACGTAATTTAATTCAAACATAAGTTTGTAGACTCACCGCTGGACAAAGTCCGTAAATTGTCTGTCAGCCTTACCACAGATGTTGAAATTTTTATTGTCGCGACCTCCTGCGATGTTCAGATATGAGAACACGTGGATCAAAAGAACAAGGTAGCGTTAAAGAAAATAACAATTTTGGTTTTTATGTTTTTAACATTTGAGCTGAATCCTCACCATCTTCAAACAAGAATCTGTAATATATTGAGGATGAGAAAAAATCCAGTCAATTGTTTTTTAGCTCAACAAAGGTTACAGGTACATTACTCGTATATGCGCCTAGTACTAAGCGACACAGAAAGAGTATAGACAAATATGTATACAATATTCATTCGCCGTCTCCAGTGATACCGTGATCGGGGTCTGCATACGTTAGTACTTATAGTAATCTATGGTCTGCAACGCCGCCGAAATATCGGAGATATATAAAAACACATCGCGGTTAGTCCCGTACCTGCAACAATAATGTAAATAACCGTTAAAGTTCAAAATTATACATTAACATTATTTGGTTCTGATTAAAAAAGAAAAACTAAGTTCCTTTTAAGCGGGAAACGAGTAAAGGTTTAGCTTCCAACTAAATTATATATATCTTCTTATATATACAATTCTCGTGTCACAATGTTTGTTACCATACTCCTCCGAAACGGCTTGACCGATTTTGATGAAATTTTATATGCACTAGGTCTGAAAATCGGCTACTATATATTTTTCATACCCCTAAGTGATAAGGGTGGTCCACCCCAAATTTATTTTTTTTATTTTTTGGACAAAATATCTATTATTTTTTTTTTTATGATGTGGCATTAAAAAATACATATAACCGTACATTTTCACCCTTCTACCATCAACCCCTATTTTTATAATACTAAAATAATATATATGTATATATATATATATATATATATATATATATATATATATATATATATATATATATATATATATATTATATTATATATATATATATATATATATATATATATTGGTTTTGTATATCTTGTTTGTAGATAGTACTTAGAAGACCGGATTTTTATTTTGTAAAAACAAGGAAAGACACCTGAATAGATGAATTTATAAAGCGAAACCTTTATGTGTTTTAATTCTTCGCGTGTATAGAAAACTTTACGACTTTAAACAGATTTGTTAACCTAACCTTTTTGTTCAAACTTACTAAGTTTATTATTAATTAATAAATGTGGAATATAACCACTGTACAGAATTTACGCATTGTTTGCGTAGAACGGTCCGTCGGAGCCGGGACAGCAACCGGTAACCGTGCCGGACGCGAAACACCCGCCGTAATTGCGCAGAAGTATTTAATGGCTTCTGTTCCTGATGTACAACAATGAGTGCTAAATTAACCTCGCTCAGCTGGCCAAATTGCAATGATTATCAGATTTGTTAAAATTGAAAGATTTATGAACAATTTGGAAGAACTTAAAGGATTTGACGAGCTCGGTGGCGCAGTGGTGAAACGCGTTGTTACGCTACTTTGACACCAACGCTCGTGGGTTCGATTCCCACACAGTACAAACATTTGTGTGCATGAACATGTCTGTTTGTCTTGGTCTGGGTGTTTTCTATATATAATAAGTATGTATTTACAACAAAAAATGTATTTACGTATGTTTATCAGTGGTCCCCATTACACAAGCTTCGCTTACTTTGGGGCTAGATGGCGCTGTGTAATTTGTCCGACAATATTTATTTATTTATTATTATTTATTTATGTTAAAGTAACGCAATCTCCTTAAATGTTTGTCCTGTGTGGGAATCGTACCAACGTGTTTCGATTAACGCACGAACCCACTCAGGACAAGTTTGTGTGCCTGAACATTCATGTTTGTCTTAGTCTGGGTGTTTTTGAAGGAGGTAGGGCACATCAAAGCAGCCCGTCTGGTTATGCACCTAGACTTCACAGAAAAAAACCACAGCTTAAATATAAACTAATCTCTGGAGGGTTGTCGTATTCCTGTGAGTGAAGTCACCAGTAAAGAATATAGTAGTAGAAACTACCTAATAGTGTAGAAATAGAATATAGTAACCTATTAACACTTGTAATATATTAAGTATCACTCGCACGATGCCTCATCTGCTGCTTACACAGCAACTCAATAGGATCTTAGTGGTGACCTCAATCACACGCAGGAACACAACAACTCTCTAGGAAATTGTTATTTGGCTACGGTTTTCTGTGAGGTAGAGGTACTTCCCCAGACGGGTTGCTTTGATGCGCCCTACTTATCTCAAAACCAGTTGAGAATGCGCAAGCTTGCATTGCCAGAGGAACACCTGGCTCGTCAATTATATAACAATTCGATATTTATTTATTTTTTAATTTGTCGGCCATTTTGACCATGTTCCTTAAGAGATAGGAACGGTGTTTCTGAACATTCCTATTCTACTTTTTTATGCTGAATTCTAATCTGAAGTCAAAATTCGAATATTCGAAAAAAACGCACACAGAGACAAACTAGATTTCATATAGGAACGGTGTTCCTGAACACTCAGACCAATACAATACTTTATATACTACAAGCGTTCATAGACTTTTAGCACGTTCAACAACTTTACGTCAGGTAGGTTATATAAGAAAAAGTTTTATCTCAATCCACGTCGAAATTAGCAGCAGCTATTGACGTAAGATAAAAAATTATACTGTTTCAATATTGTTAAATTGGAAAGACAACCAGTTGAGAATGCGCAAGCTTGCATTGCCAGAGGAACACCTGGCTCGTCAATTATATAACAAGTCATTTTTTTTTATTGTCGGCCATTTTGACCATGTTCCTTAAGAGATAGGAACGGTGTTCCTGAACATCAAAAATCGAATATTCGAAAAAAAGCGACAGACAAAGGCACAGACAAAGGCACAGACAAACATATAAATTTCAAATAGGAACGGTGTTCCTGAAAATAAGAAAATAGTTCCGGAAAATAGCTACACTGTGAGCTCACTGAACAACAACAAAGAAATTGCTTTAACTTTTTGAAACGACACACGAATAAAGAGATCGTAATCGGATTGTGATGAAAATTGAATCCTGAATGATAATCAAAACGTCCGTCGCACTAGGAGAGGCAGCTAAATTATGTTCCAAACGTAAATTGGTTCAAAAGAAGCTGCTTATGAGTGTATGGTAGACCTATGGTGGCATTGTGGCACACAACTGGCATTCTCAAAATTATATTACGTTTGGAAATTATCCGTCAGCCACTTTACTTACCAGACATTGCTCCGACTGACTTATATATATATATATATATATATATATATATATATATATATATATTTTAATTTCCATAACTTGTACATCATACTTCGACAACAATGGCTCGAAATACTCGTATGTATTTTATTTTGTTGTTCTCCTTTATTAGACAGCAAATTCGAAGATAATGACTTAATAACTTGCAAATCCTACAAGTAATATATTATTTACACGCATGTTTTTTTCTTCAGCTATTATAAGGTATTTTTAAACTAACAATGAAACCGAAAATATAATATATGAAAATATATTATTCATCAAGAAATTCTTGTACCGCAGAGCATAATTCAAACACTGCTCATTTGAGTAAGATGTAGGAATTAAAAATCATATAACGAAACATAATTTGAAATATTTGAAAATTTTTAGCATACAGAAGAAATCTATTTATCTTTCTATCTATAACTTTACGCCAAATTCCTTGCGTGGTAGTCAGAGAGAACCCAGGGCTACATGACTCGGTCCTTACACACCTTACACGCATCTTTAACATTTATTTAACAAACATGCATGAGAAGGGCTAGCTTCTCATGCTGATATCGCCTTTTAATAAAAACACGATCTATTCGGTTACGGTAGGTAAGACTTGGCCTTCCTCGGCTCTTACATCTTTCTACTTTCGTGTTGTTATATTTCTTTCGTAATTCTGTCTTCCCGCATGCTTTCTACATGTTTGAACCAATGGGGCATGACTTTACTTACTTTAACAACGACTTTCTCTTTCGGACCCACTCTTTTTCTAACATCGTCATTGCTAACGCGGTCTACAAGCGTTACGCCACAAATTTTACAGAACGCTGGCATTTGAACCGCGTTGAATCTACTTTCAAGTTATCTCTGCTATTTCCAACTCTCACTTCTCTTATTTAGCGTTGGGATCAGCAGAGCGTTGTGTATACCGAGCTGTGCTTTCTGGCTTAAGTTTTTACTGCTAAGATTTCCCATTCGCACCAGTTACACCATTCCCAGTAATCACTCGTCTTTCCACATCAGTGGTACCTTCCATCCCTGCTGATATATAATTTCATCCACTTGTTCCCACGCTTCATCACTAACCGTAATCCGTAACATCGGTTCTGGTTTCTTCTCTTTCAAAGACCATTATATTTGTTTTCTTCGCATTCAGTAGAGCCCTTCTCCATACAATCAACTTTCATTATTGTGACCAGTGTTTGCAGTTCAACTGGTGTTTCTGCTAATAATACGGCATCGTCTGCATAAAGCAAACAGTTCACCAGTAGGTCACTCATGCGTAATCCTCCATTCGTTAAATTCTCTGCAGTCAGAAATTATACTTAATAACTACAATAGCTAGATTTAAACTAGTATTCGCTCTATTGGTCGAAATTTGAGTCAAAAGACTATTGAAAATTTGAACAAAACAAACGAATATGAACATATTCGTTTACAATATTTATTTCTATTTCTCGTCAATTTATTAAACACCGAAGAATATCGGTTGAAAAATAGATAGCAAACAGAATGAGTTATTTTGTCTTTGCCTATTTATATGCACATAGTCTTTTTTTAATCGATTGGATATTATATCCAATCGATTAAAAAAAGAGTTGTCAAAATTGGTTAAGAATTGCGATACGTAGCATTCAACAACAGCTAATTTAGACTATATAATGATGATTTAAAACTGTGCTTAAAGGTTATTGATAAGAAATTAACTATAATGTGACTACTTGTGCCGTTGAAAACTAATGCGGGTGCACTAAATGGTAATAGTACACATACCCGCGCCGCGGGGTGTTAAATTTAATATTCCTGACTTGGGGTGATATATGATTTTACACTGAGGGTTGTATCACTATGAGAATTGCGTCTTCCATCATTGTCTCGGCGAAGGAATGTCCAAATTAATGAATTATTTAGTTTGCTACGAAATATATCACATTTATAAGGGACACGTCTACAGGGATATTGCTTTTTTTTTCACACGACGCGTAAAGCATTTGGCGTATTTGATATGAAGCAATTACCGTTGCTTATTAACATTGCAATGCAAATACCTCCACGTTGCAACCACGGTACGTTGTTACCATTACGGTAACCTGACTAATTCGCAGAAATCAAAAAAAGTCCCTAGTATGCCGCATAAACTCATATTCATTTGACTATTGTTTTCAGGATGCTGGTAAACGGCGGAACCTGGCTTTTTGAGGCGCATGAAAGACACTATTTTAGGCTTTTTATATACACTACTAAGCTGGCAATCAAGCATACGGCCTGCCTGGTGGTAACCAGTCACCGTAGCCAATGGACATTTGCAACACCATCACCAACTGATGTCACTTATGCGTTGCCGACCTTGTAAAAACCTCTCTTCAAGAACCCCATGCTGTAGTCTCTAGGTAAAACCTCAGCTGGGAGTTTATTCCACAACTTGAGAGTTTTCGGTAGAAAACTTCTCTGGAACCGCACAGTACGCAACCAAGTGCTTCAAGCCAGTGTATGAGGACGAACTCCCCGCCGCGGCCGTGTCGGCGCGCGGTGCAGAGGTTAAGGACTATCAATCATACCAAATAACTTGTTAAAGTACTTCATCGGTCGGGCTGTTTTAATGTGCTCTACTTTTCATAGGCAGAGCTTTGTTTGTTAATTTACAAGCTTCACAACGTATAGGTGAGATTGACTTTTAACCTATAAAATGATAGTCATCCACTTTAACCTCAAACTTTTGACGACTAGTCGATGACAGTTTTATTTAGTTGCGCTTTTTCCTAGCGTTATCTCATTTCCTAATCCATTACCCAAACCTTAGGAGTTGGCGAAGATACTGATATTGTCATGGAGCGACTGCCGCCAAAGCTCCTCCCGCAACCCAGAGAGAAAACCAGACCTTTAGGTTAAGTCACATGTCTTTTGAAATATAATTTCTCATGTAGGTTTCCTCACGATGTTTTCCAACACCGCTAGTTTTATGTGGTTGTGTTTGAAACTAATCTCAATAATGCTTGTTTTCGAATGAATTAATTGCAATTATCTGACATAAAGAAAATATGTTCATCGTGATATACTCTGCGCATGGTAGGCATGATGTCAACAAATATCTCTGAATTTCACTTGATTACCATAATATGAAATTTTTATAGCTTTAGGGAATGTTTAGAAATCATTCACTGTCTATTATAAACAAAATACACCATAATATTAATAAGCTTAACGAAGGAATACTTATTAAGCCTAACAAACGGCACCAACGAATAATTCAATTTGATTACTTTGTTTAGCGTTTTATACTCGTATCTATGCTAATATATAAAGCTGAAGCGTTTGTTTGTTTCTTTGAGCGTAACCTCTGGAACTGCTTTAATTTGAAAAATAGCCCAATAATTGAAAAGAATAGTTATGCAATAGCACGATACAACGCTTAGAAGCCGAGAAAAAAGAAAGATGGTAGATTGTTTTTAGATTGCGTAATATGTTCCAAAATAAATGGCTCTTTCTGTATTATTTAGATCATATCACGACGAAACATAAAAATCGACGTGGGACGTATCATCTAAATGTAAGTGTAATTATATGACAATTTGTCGGATAATTCTATATACCAGTCTTATAATAACCATAACATACACTCGGTGGAGACTAAATGGAACATGCGTGATGGAAAAACGGATAAAAATGTACGTTACGTGTCATACGTGGTGGGTCGTAGTCGAGCAATTGCCAAATTTCTGCATTTTTTTTAACTTTATAACTTTCAATTTGCACAATTTTATGAGTCTCATATATCACACGTACAATAACGCTTGCACGCTTGCTTGCATCAAATCGAGCGGGAACTCTGTCAAATGCAACCAGCATTTGACAGAGTTCCTGCTCGATTTGATCAAAGCACTGATACATCACTATAGAGATACCTATTCTCAGCGAGTGACGGTAAAAGTTGCTAAAAGAGTCGTTTTGCGAGCGATTATAGCGCCATTTACACCATCGACATATTTACTGCTGAGCAATGACTTGACTTTCCTGTAAATAATGGTAATAATATAACATAGATAGGTGTTGTTATATGCCTAATTGAATTTAATGTAGTTAAAAGCGATATTGTCATAAGATATTTCATCATGGTTTTGTAAGCGACCTCCAGTGACTTTTCACTTCAAGAAAAGATTAGTCACAACCACAAAGACTACAGTATTTATGTAGCCCAACTAATATTTCTCCGCAGAAATATAATAAATAGTAAATATTAAGTATGTAGAAACTTGTTCTGCTCATGCTAGCGAGAGATGTAACCAACCAATAAGCTGCTGAAAATTAGCTTTTTTTGCAGGGACAGTAATACGCAAGTGATACCCCTTGTGTTACAACCGGTCCTAACCTAAGGTAACTACTTCACATCAGCCGGCTTTTTACTCTTGATTGCCACCTTATGTAGTATAAAAATATACTATAGTTGTTATCCACACACAAACATAGAAAACCCCCATAGACATCGATACGAAATAAGTGAAAAGAAATCAATTTATTCCACTACCACATTCCGAATTAGCAACAAGATTTTTTCGCTACTCGCTACTTATATAACAATCATGGAGATTATTTAAACACCCAATAAAACATTGTTTTTATCTGCCTACCCGTGTAATTAATCTTTATTTGCGAATTTAGGCAAAGGTCAACGCATACATAAACTTGCGGTTTGTGTGTCGCGCTGGCGAAGGTGACAACCCCACAATCCTGTGTAGGTAATTTAAAAGTAAGGGTTCGTTCACATTGAATTACAATTACTCCATATTTAATATAATTGAATATTATTGATAACGAATTTGTCCCGCCTTTGTCGGATAACAATCAATTAGCAACGCCGCCGGGTACGTGCATTCACCGAAACTACTGACCCGCATTTCATCGTCATCGCAAAGGCAACACGCCTATATAATGTATACCCTATCTTACCAAAGCAGCCAATGCACAGCAAATATTGTTGCCGAATTTGAAGTATTCTAACAGAGCAACTACGTTTATCTTATATTGTAGTAAAAATTCAAATTTATACGTTATATATATATACATATATGTTGATGTTTACATGCCACAATGGTCGAAATTCTACAATAATAATAACAATTAAAAAGTATATAATTCGAGGAAAACATTATTTGCATGTTTCCGACTTTTTAGGGTTTTTACTGTAACGAAAGGGTTACTAACTGCACCCAAACTAGATGGAAACCAGTGTCTATTCATCTATATGTGAAAGTATGTGTCTCCCTATGATAGACAGACATCTATCATAGGTAGACTTTAGACCATAGGGAGACTTTGTACAAAAGTTGTCTGCGTGGGTACCTCTATCTCACCTATTTCTACCGCAAATCAGCTATACTTATATAGCTGTGTTCCGGTTGGAAGGGTGAGATATGACAGAGAAATTACTGGTACTGTGACGAAACAGTCTTAGGTCACAAGACGCGCGCGAATAACATTCCCGTGGTGTTGCGAGCGTCATAGGCCGCGGTGACCGCTTACCATCTTATGCGGGCCGCATGCTTGTTTGCCAATCTGGTGATTAAAAAAATATATCACTGTAGTAGAAACTTGAAATTTTCGCACGGGTTTACCATTTACCATTACCATGCCCGCTAAAACAATAAATAATAAAATTATATAACATATAGTTATAATATACGATATACGAGAAAAGTGTATTTCTGCGTTTTTTTTTTGTTCGAAACCCTTCGTTCCCAATTTCTTTTTTTATTGAGAAAACTAAACCTCGTCATTAGCAACTAAACGAAAAAAATAAAAGAAAATCGGCAAATGAAGAATAAAATGTACCAAATTTATAGTCGAATTCTTCGAAATAATAATGTTATTCTTAAATTCATGTCATCAATAAAAACAATTTTGTATTTCTTTTTGAATTTGCACTAGACTCACTCGTGTAAAGGATTCCTTGCGTCACATACAGGCGCTGACTTATTTACAACCGAGCTGACTTTTGCGGTGAATGCGGTTACACCCTCTACATATACACCAAATGTTGGTCAAACATGAACCAAGCATCATATCCCACTCGCGCAACGTACAAATATTGGCAGTTGGCGCATTTGTACCAAGACGTAGTGGGAGGGGAGGCTCAGAGGTTCGCGGCAACATTTACATCTAAAACCCTTTTAACTACATTAGGCGCAGGTTACATCAAAGGCGTTACTTGAGCAAAGACTAAGCATACGAGTGCTTTGTGGAGGATACTGTTCCCATTTCAATACTAACCTGCATTTGCATCAAAGGATGTGAATGAGCTAAGATTTCGTTTTACTGGGCAACAGAGCGTGGGTAGAAGTGGTAGACACACTACTAGCGTATTTTGGTTTCACGTAGGTACTAATTAATTGGTGCCCATTTATATGAATAGCAACAGTGTTTTGATCGGTATTTCTGTTAAAACAAAGTCCCGATAACAATGAAATTAATTTTCGTTTTACCAGAAATTTATTTATGTAATACTACCCGGCACGGCGGTTTCAATTTACTAATGAAGAAACTAATCTGGAACTGGCACTACGAACTGAAATCATTATGTTATACAACGTCGAGAGGTATACTAGCATACAGCCTACCTAATGTAAAGCGGTTACCGTAGTCTATGAACTCTTCCAATAAATTAAGCATCACAGCAACTCCTTAGGGGCTTTCTGGTGACCTCACGCATGAAAACAAGCCTCCAGGGAGTTGTTATATCAAATATACGTACATACCCTGTAAACTAAATAGATACCTATATAATTCTAGTCATACTATGCATTAAAAATGTGTATGTAGATCCATACATTGCGCGCGACGTTTATTTGAAGCTTCCTTATGGTTAGTCTCTACTCCTGAGGTATAGCAGCGCGGCGGCGGCGGGGCGCAGGCGCGCAGGGTTACGTCCACTGCGGATAGATCCGCGGCTGTGCGCTGCGAAACGCGCGGAGCAGTCAGTTGTCTTATCGTATGCGCATTAAGATTATTTAGTTTAAAATTCAACAACAAATAAAATTGTGTGTGACAGTGAATAAGCTTTGTTTCTGATTTATTGTTTATTGACGAACTCGTTTGGGTAAGTTGGAATTTGAATTGTTTTGGTTACAGCCACTGTCAGTACTGTCACTGCTGTTCAAACGTATGGTACGTTCGAACAGCCGTGACAGTAGCTTAAGATTTCATGAGCGGCTTTCATTCCTCTCGCTCTCCCCCCTGGATGTCTGATGGAACGGACGTGTTTCTGATATAAGTAATATTCTGTTCTTTATTTATTATACAATTTAAATTATCCGTAACGGTGACACAAGTTACAAGGCGAGCAGAAGACATCGAGAGT
This sequence comes from Pyralis farinalis, assembly GCA_947507595.1. Taxonomy (NCBI): domain Eukaryota; kingdom Metazoa; phylum Arthropoda; class Insecta; order Lepidoptera; family Pyralidae; genus Pyralis; species Pyralis farinalis. The sequence goes on from OX382267.1 coordinate 25,512,871, forward strand.
ACGCCTACTTTGCGCGGAAGAAGGATTGATAAATACCGAGTGAGTGAAATAAATATATCTTACACGCACCACCTCGACGTGCAGTCCTCCTGAGTACCGGGCGAACAGTAAACACCGAGAGTATTGTACAGCGTCACTGATTCACGTACGCGTCACTGATTCGTAGAAGGGATTGAGTGAGCGCCACCCCGAGAGGCGGTATAACTATCTGTCCTACTCGTACAGCGCCCGCATATTACTCAACATTTCGCTATAAGAAAAAAATTTAGGCCTACGCTTCGTTGTTTGCAGTTATTGTTTATCAGTTTACGTTTTTGTCAGATCGACGTGCACAATGTTTCGATCACCGAATAAGCACGATTCCCTGTACGGTTCAGCCCCCAATCTAAACTCTAGTAAGGATAAGGAAAGTACTTCAGATGGGAATGTAAACTTACCCTCATTGAAAAGACGTCGGTGTGATTGCGGTGGAGTTTTGGACGATTCGAAATTGGATATGTTTATGAATACACTTACAGCCTGGCGGCAGGAGACAGATGCTAAGCTGTCCAGCATTCAAAAATCAATGCAGGATCTTATGCGACAGAATACTGATTTGATCACTTCAAACTCGGAGATTGAAAAATCTATTGATTTTTTATCGTCGAAGTACGATGATCTCGGCTTGCGTTTAACCAATTTCCAAGCCAAAAGTAATGACTTTGTCGAGCGTATATCAAAAGTGGAAGACCGCACTGAAGAACTGGACCGCAATTCTCGCTCCAGCTCCTTGGAATTACGGAATATACCGTTGACGAAGTTTCCTACACAAGATGAAATGTTAAGCATTACGTCTCGAATCTTTAAAGAGCTTGCAGTTGAATCAACGTTATCTGATATTTACGATATACGCCGTCTTACTTCAAAAACTGATAACAAGACTATTGTAGTCACGCTGAAGTCAGTGATACTGAAAAATAAAACTGTTAAAGCTTTTAGAGATTACAACAGAACCAATACTTCTGGCAAACTCAGCAGCTGTGTGCTTGGGTTGAACTTTCCCTCGCAGCCTATTTACATTGCTGAGCACTTGACACCACGTGCACGCAGGCTCTTCTATCTGGCCCGCGAGTTTGCCAAAGCGGAAGACTATAAGCACTGCTGGACTGCAGGCGGAAGAGTGCTGCTGAGGAAGGCTGACAATGGCAGGCTTATAGTTGTAAACGCGGAAGCTCAACTGATAGAACTCGCATCAAAAAACTAGATCAGGTCTACGTTCTGGTTACTCCACACAACTATTTTTTTGTTTACTTATGTTACATTTTCATTATAGTTTTAGTTATTACTGTAAGTAAGATTTATTCACAATCAAGCTCTCAGATTATTTACAAAAAAAGTCTCACACGTACGACTCTTATATGCAACTTTCTCTCACATATACATATCCTCTCGCGAGTTCCCTTTTGCACCCTCACACACCTTTATGCACTTCAATACACTCCTTTCCTACACTTACTTGCATAACATATATTACACACATATCCCAAAAATATAAACATATCATAAATAATATCATATTAAGCTTAAAACATAAATTGATGTCCTTAGTCGTACCTCATAGTTCATTCTGTTTACGCCTTTACAAAATGTGTTGCTTTTATACTCGACATAAACAAATCGTCGTTCTATACGTGCCAACTTCAATTACCCATACATCATGTTGCGCCATTATATTCCTATGCGATAAGATATTTTCACTGTCTCCTTCCATACGCCGATTTCCAAATTCGATCCAAACCATTTAATTAATAGCATAGATAGCGTGGCCTTTTCAACCGCGCTGACTTGTGAGCCCCATGAAGTCCGCGTTCAACTGAGCAAGCATAACAAGCCTCTTAATATTCTCACTCAAAATATACGTAGTATTGGTGCTAACTTTTCTAGTTTCAATATTTTATTAAATAACATTCACACCATGCCTGACGTCATAATCCTTACTGAGTGTTGGCTCCCACTTAATCCTGTAATACCATATTTGGAAGGCTATTCACAAATCGCATCGAGTAATCCTATTAATCAAAACGACGGTGTTGTTGTCTACTACAATGAGTCACTTACCGGAGTCTCTATTTCAGAGCCTAATCTCACAGACGCTAGTGGGCTTGTCATTAAAATTAACTCAGAAACTGCTATACTAGCGATCTACAGACCTTGTACGTTTCGCAATCCCTCCAACTTTGTTCAGTCTTTAAATAATGTATTACTTGCACTTCACAACTGTCAAAATGTTATCGTAATGGGCGACATCAACATTAATATATCCCCGGAAGCGATATTTATGCACTTCAATACACTCCTTTCCTACACTTACTTGCATAACATATATTACACACATATCCCAAAAATATAAACATATCATAAATAATATCATATTAAGCTTAAAACATAAATTGATGTCCTTAGTCGTACCTCATAGTTCATTCTGTTTACGCCTTTACAAAATGTGTTGCTTTTATACTCGACATAAACAAATCGTCGTTCTATACGTGCCAACTTCAATTACCCATACATCATGTTGCGCCATTATATTCCTATGCGATAAGATATTTTCACTGTCTCCTTCCATACGCCGATTTCCAAATTCGATCCAAACCATTTAATTAATAGCATAGATAGCGTGGCCTTTTCAACCGCGCTGACTTGTGAGCCCCATGAAGTCCGCGTTCAACTGAGCAAGCATAACAAGCCTCTTAATATTCTCACTCAAAATATACGTAGTATTGGTGCTAACTTTTCTAGTTTCAATATTTTATTAAATAACATTCACACCATGCCTGACGTCATAATCCTTACTGAGTGTTGGCTCCCACTTAATCCTGTAATACCATATTTGGAAGGCTATTCACAAATCGCATCGAGTAATCCTATTAATCAAAACGACGGTGTTGTTGTCTACTACAATGAGTCACTTACCGGAGTCTCTATTTCAGAGCCTAATCTCACAGACGCTAGTGGGCTTGTCATTAAAATTAACTCAGAAACTGCTATACTAGCGATCTACAGACCTTGTACGTTTCGCAATCCCTCCAACTTTGTTCAGTCTTTAAATAATGTATTACTTGCACTTCACAACTGTCAAAATGTTATCGTAATGGGCGACATCAACATTAATATATCCCCGGAAGCGGTTGATGAGGGAGCTGAGGAGTATTTACAAACAATAGCTCACCAGGGCCTCCTACCGGCGCATACGCTACCTACTCGTCACTTGTCATGTCTAGATCATATAATTCTCAAGTCCCCATACCCCGCTCTTTCTATTGTCATTGAGTCTTCCGTGACTGATCACAGCGCTGTACTTTTATCTCTAAATCTAAGAAAAAAACAAACCACTTCGCCCCGAACCATTTCCAAAATAGACCATAATAGTATTTCCCTGGCACTAGAAGAAGCTGACTTCTCCCCAATATTCGCTACCTCAGACCCGGATATAGCCACCAATGAGTTAATTGACATTATTCAATCAACTGTCGCCTCCCACACAACCTTGGTAACCCTTCCTAGACGGCGTAGAACCCTCAAACCTTGGATTACACCTGGCCTGTTAAGATGTATAAATAACAGAGACAGTTTGCACAAAAAATATAAAAATTTCCCAGAAAATGATGTTTTACGGACTACCTATTACAGATATAGGAATTTCTGCAACTCACTATTAAAAAAAGTTAAGAAAAAGTTTGATGCAGAGGTAATTAACAGAGCTGGCAACAACACCAAGAACCTGTGGAGTGCTATAAGAAATGTCACCAATTTACAGAAAAACTTGACAACAACGAATGACTTGTTGCAATGTAAATCCACCCCTAAGGAATCCGTTGATTACATCAACTCGTTCTTTGTAGGGATCGGTAAATCGCTCGCGGAAGACTCAATGAGGCTAATTTCTGGCACGAATGGGTCTCCTCCTCCTATTCCTTTAAACTATCCAAAAACCGCTTCTTCTTTTGTCCTTACCGATACCAATAGTGAAGAAGTCATGGAGGTGATAAGTTCGCTAAGGGAGGATTGTGCCGTTGGTTGGGACAACATCTCCTCCTTGCTCTTAAAGCGTAAGTCAAAATTACTTGCTGCCCCAATAGCTCACATCTGCAATCTCAGCTTATCAACTGGCTCCTTTCCAGCAGCATTTAAAAAGGCTCTGGTGCATCCAATTTTCAAGGCTGGAGATCGCGGTAGTATACACAACTATCGGCCCATTTCCGTTCTTTCGGCGCTGTCTAAAATTCTGGAGCGGCTCATGAATAAGAGACTCATCAGTTTCCTTGAGAGCAAATCTTTACTTTCATCTTGCCAATATGGTTTTAGATCTCGCTTATCGACAGCTGATGCCGTTCAAGAATTAACGAGCCATGTAGTTGGGTGTTTGGACAGGGGCAGTAAATGTCTGTCTATTTTCCTGGACCTTGCTCGGGCGTTTGATACAGTCTCGATTCCCATCTTGTTATACAAGCTAGAGTCACTGGGAGTGCGGGGGAACCAACTGTCGTTATTCAGAAGCTACCTGAGCGGACGCAGACAGTGTGTAGTTCTTAATGGTAATACCAGCTCATACCTCCCTCTTGACTACGGTGTCCCTCAGGGAAGCATTTTGGGTCCCTCGCTCTTCCTTGTATATATTAATGACCTTTTCTCACTCGAAATACCAAATTGTAAGATAATATCATATGCAGATGATACGTCACTCATGTTCTCTGCCAAGACGTGGAGGGAAACTTTCAGGTATGCACAGGATGGGCTTAATTGCGTTTCTGGTTGGCTTCGGCGGAATTTACTTACACTAAATGCTCATAAAACCCAATATCTCACATTCTCTATACGCGAACCACCTCCAAATTCTATTTCTAATCTGAAAATCACCGCCCATTCCCATGACCATACATATAATTACCCTTGCACCTGTCCCACTTTATGCTCGTCAAATTCCGTTAAATACCTTGGCATTATTTTAGACAACAGATTAAATTTTCATAAGCATATTAACGTCTTGGCTGGGAGAGTGCGCAAACTAATGTTCATTTTCAAAAAACTACGTCATGTTGCAGCGCCTAATATTATCAAAATGGCATATTCCGCACTCTGTCAGTCACTCCTTATCTACTGCATTACATCTTGGGGAGGCGCGTCTAAAACCTCGCTAATAAAACTGGAACGAGCACAGAGAGCCCTCCTTAAGGTGTGTACTTTTAAGCCCATTCTGTTCCCTACTTTTGAGCTGTATCAATTCTGTGAAGTCCTTACCGTCCGCCAGCGTCTCATTTTATATACGGTTCTTAAGCAACACAGTATTACCGAATCTCATATTTACCCCTCCCAATCCCGTCGGAACCACCTCGTAGCCAAATCGTACCTCTTTAACACTGCCTTCTCACATAATTTTTTTGGTTTCCTTGGTCCGTTTCTTTATAATTCGCTGCACAAAAAATTAAACTTATTGTCAAGTACTAGATTCATTTGTAAAAAAAAGGTCGTACATTTTCTACAAAGCCTAAATTACGAAGAGACTGAAAAACTATTGATTCCAGCTACCTAGTCCACATTAATAGTCTCATACAAGCACTTTCCTCCAAATCTTCATTATCCCTGTATACTCACACAACAATTCTCACTACTCATACATACACACACCACTCAAACTCCGTCTCATACTTACGTACTTCATAGTCCCTGCCTCTCTCCTGCCATATCTTATATACGAAGTCCCTCACACAATACATTTCCTTACTGTTCTTCCTAACTGTAACTGCTACATTTTCCTCGAATACAAACACCCATACATATATAAATCCATCCACTCCATCCATCAATATACTCCACACACACACTAGTATTCCCCTTCATTTACAAAAAATAAAAAAATGTTCTTGTGTTTTGAAATGCGCCTTCCGTCCATGTCAAGTGGGGAGAGTACTGGTGACCAGAGTCACAGGCTCAGGCCTAGTTCAGGCGCCAGTCTCTCTCAATCTTAATTAGTATTACATATTTATATTTTCATTGTATACCTACCAAATAAGTAAGATTGTGAAGAGAGAAATAAATATATTATTATTATTATTATTATTCAAAATTCGTAGGTGATAGTTCTGTACGTAGTTTTTATTGGTAAATTGGACATTTTGACATCCCCTGGTACGTCTGGATGTGGAAACAATTTAGGGCAAGAAAATAAAGATTTAACCTTACCCACCGTTACTTCAAGTTCTTAAATGCATACTGCAGATACTACAGCAACGGATAAGATCAAATTAGACACAAACGACCCTGTTACATGGATAGCCTTAACTGACTCCATTAGTTGCTTCCTTGTCGAAAATGGTCCTGATCAAGGAAGAGGTAGTAAAAATATTTATTCAACTGATACCCAGGCTATGGTTGATATACAGTAAAAAGAGAGATGCAATATTTTGTTTCCCATGTATACTTTTCGGTTCTTCCTTAATTAGACAGATAAGGCCAGCACTTGCTGATGCACAAAAATGTTTCAATGATTGGCGCCATTTCAGTCCCTGAGCACAAAAACCGTATATTTCATAAAGAAAATTTTATTAAATGGAAAATACTTGAACAATCTATCAAAAGTGAGGCCACAATAGATGCATCTTTACGAAAGGCTATTGATCAAGGAAGAAAAAAGTGGAAACACGTTTTAAAAGTGTGTACTATTTTATTTTGTATCTTATTTTGCGCAGAAAATAATTTACCTCTTAAGTATATCGGAGAATCAGGATCTAGAGCTTTCATAAGTGCCCTGAATATGATTCCAAAATTCGATCCTGAACTTAAAGCGCACATCGAATCGCTTAATAAAGGAAACATTTCATATTTTACGCCATATATTCAAAACGAGTTAGTAGACATTCTTGCATCTGAGGTAAAAAAACAGACTTTGTACAAAAGTTGTCTGCGTGGGTACCTCTATCTCACCTATTTCTACCGCAAATCAGCTATACTTATATAGCTGTGTTCCGGTTGGAAGGGTGAGATATGACAGAGAAATTACTGGTACTGTGACGAAACAGTCTTAGGTCACAAGACGCGCGCGAATAACATTCCCGTGGTGTTGCGAGCGTCATAGGCCGCGGTGACCGCTTACCATCTTATGCGGGCCGCATGCTTGTTTGCCAATCTGGTGATTAAAAAAATATATCACTGTAGTAGAAACTTGAAATTTTCGCACGGGTTTACCATTTACCATTACCATGCCCGCTAAAACAATAAATAATAAAATTATATAACATATAGTTATAATATACGATATACGAGAAAAGTGTTTTTCTGCGTTTTTTTTTTTGTTCGAAACCCTTCGTTCCCAATTTCTTTTTTTATTGAGAAAACTAAACCTCGTCATTAGCAACTAAACGAAAAAAATAAAAGAAAATCGGCAAATGAAGAATAAAATGTACCAAATTTATAGTCGAATTCTTCGAAATAATAATGTTATTCTTAAATTCATGTCATCAATAAAAACAATTTTGTATTTCTTTTTGAATTTGCACTAGACTCACTCGTGTAAAGGATTCCTTGCGTCACATACAGGCGCTGACTTATTTACAACCGAGCTGACTTTTGCGGTGAATGCGGTTACACCCTCTACATATACACCAAATGTTGGTCAAACATGAACAAGACGTAGTGGGAGGGGAGGCTCAGAGGTTCGCGGCAACATTTACATCTAAAACCCTTTTAACTACATTAGGCGCAGGTTACATCAAAGGCGTTACTTGAGCAAAGACTAAGCATACGAGTGCTTTGTGGAGGATACTGTTCCCATTTCAATACTAACCTGCATTTGCATCAAAGGATGTGAATGAGCTAAGATTTCGTTTTACTGGGCAACAGAGCGTGGGTAGAAGTGGTAGACACACTACTAGCGTATTTTGGTTTCACGTAGGTACTAATTAATTGGTGCCCATTTATATGAATAGCAACAGTGTTTTGATCGGTATTTCTGTTAAAACAAAGTCCCGATAACAATGAAATTAATTTTCGTTTTACCAGAAATTTATTTATGTAATACTACCCGGCACGGCGGTTTCAATTTACTAATGAAGAAACTAATCTGGAACTGGCACTACGAACTGAAATCATTATGTTATACAACGTCGAGAGGTATACTAGCATACAGCCTACCTAATGTAAAGCGGTTACCGTAGTCTATGAACTCTTCCAATAAATTAAGCATCACAGCAACTCCTTAGGGGCTTTCTGGTGACCTCACGCATGAAAACAAGCCTCCAGGGAGTTGTTATATCAAATATACGTACATACCCTGTAAACTAAATAGATACCTATATAATTCTAGTCATACTATGCATTAAAAATGTGTATGTAGATCCATACATTGCGCGCGACGTTTATTTGAAGCTTCCTTATGGTTAGTCTCTACTCCTGAGGTATAGCAGCGCGGCGGCGGCGGGGCGCAGGCGCGCAGGGTTACGTCCACTGCGGATAGATCCGCGGCTGTGCGCTGCGAAACGCGCGGAGCAGTCAGTTGTCTTATCGTATGCGCATTAAGATTATTTAGTTTAAAATTCAACAACAAATAAAATTGTGTGTGACAGTGAATAAGCTTTGTTTCTGATTTATTGTTTATTGACGAACTCGTTTGGGTAAGTTGGAATTTGAATTGTTTTGGTTACAGCCACTGTCAGTACTGTCACTGCTGTTCAAACGTATGGTACGTTCGAACAGCCGTGACAGTAGCTTAAGATTTCATGAGCGGCTTTCATTCAAAATTCGTAGGTGATAGTTCTGTACGTAGTTTTTATTGGTAAATTGGACATTTTGACATCCCCTGGTACGTCTGGATGTGGAAACAATTTAGGGCAAGAAAATAAAGATTTAACCTTACCCACCGTTACTTCAAGTTCTTAAATGCATACTGCAGATACTACAGCAACGGATAAGATCAAATTAGACACAAACGACCCTGTTACATGGATAGCCTTAACTGACTCCATTAGTTGCTTCCTTGTCGAAAATGGTCCTGATCAAGGAAGAGGTAGTAAAAATATTTATTCAACTGATACCCAGGCTATGGTTGATATACAGTAAAAAGAGAGATGCAATATTTTGTTTCCCATGTATACTTTTCGGTTCTTCCTTAATTAGACAGATAAGGCCAGCACTTGCTGATGCACAAAAATGTTTCAATGATTGGCGCCATTTCAGTCCCTGAGCACAAAAACCGTATATTTCATAAAGAAAATTTTATTAAATGGAAAATACTTGTACAATCTATCAAAAGTGAGGCCACAATAGATGCATCTTTACGAAAGGCTATTGATCAAGGAAGAAAAAAGTGGAAACACGTTTTAAAAGTGTGTACTATTTTATTTTGTATCTTATTTTGCGCAGAAAATAATTTACCTCTTAAGTATATCGGAGAATCAGGATCTAGAGCTTTCATAAGTGCCCTGAATATGATTCCAAAATTCGATCCTGAACTTAAAGCGCACATCGAATCGCTTAATAAAGGAAACATTTCATATTTTACGCCATATATTCAAAACGAGTTAGTAGACATTCTTGCATCTGAGGTAAAAAAACAAAAAAAATTACATAGAATTAGAATGTCCGTCGTACAGTCAAAACATAAAATCTAATTTTTCCTTATTCAAAATTTTACCAAGTACTTATAATTAAGTACACAAAAACTTAGTTTTTGGATGATATTTTTTTTTATAGATATAATTCTGATTTATATCTATTTTATTGTCATAACTGGCCGCCTAATTGTATGTATTTATGGTGTTCGTAATGTTATTCTTGATCGTCACACATTACGTCATTGTTATCCCTTGGACTTCAATGGCGGAAAACAAAACTGAGAGGTTTCACAACACGATCCAAGACAGTCTCAAGATACACTTTGGCTGAAGTCTTCACTCCTTTTTCACCAAAATGAAGCTTTGTGACTCCTTAATAAGACACCCGCCCATCAAATCATTACAGACGTAGGATAATGACCACGTAGTACCTATCCGATTATTTGGGCTTTTTCTTTAGAACTGTGTGCGTAGGATTTGTCATTTTGCTTGTTATAGTGCTCTTCAATCGGGAATTTTTTTCATCAGTAAAGAGGATATTTCTGTGCCTTTCACCTTCGTATCGGGACAGAAGGCGTTTGATCGATCCACTCTCTTCAACTGTAGAGATTGATTTAGGGCATGTCCTGTATATCGGCTTCAGGTCTTCATCGGCAGTATCGAGTTATTATTATTATACGTAAGCGGGATGATAAGTAACTAGCCACTGCTATTTAAAAAGTTAAAATTAAAAAAATATATATGTCATTTTCAAATTCGTATCTCTGGCCACCTGTGTTCTAAATTTGAATTTGGTGGCGTGAAAATTTTATTGATTTTTTGTCATTTGAAAATATATTTCGGCAACTGTTTTCAAAATGGATAAAATTGAACAAAGAGCGGTGATAAAGTTTCTTCATATGAAGGGCATGAAGGGGAAAGATATCTATGACGAGTTAAAGAATGTTTTGGGTAAATGTGCTCCTTCTTATGCCACAGTAAAAAACTGGGTGGCTGAGTTTAAACACGGTCGTATGTGTCCAAGATGAAGCCCGCCCCGGATGTCCAAAAAGCGTCACGACTCCGGAAATAGTCGTGAAAGTACATGATATGGTTTTAGCAGATCGACGATTGAAGTTATTTATTTTTATTTTATTTTTACACTTTATTGCACCAAAACAAATACATTCAATAGACATAACATAAGAAGAGTACAATAGGCGGTCTTATCGCTAAAGCGATCTCTTCCAGACAACCGTACAAGGAAGAGAAATAATCGTTAATAACAAGTAGGTAGGTGGCGCATTTATAATAAGAACCATATTTATACACATGTATATATGAACATGAATACATACAACCCACATTCTAAATAATTACATTTACACTCGAATAAATTATGTAAAAATAACTTTGATGTGGAAGACCATTGACTTAATGGTCAGCAACAGGTAGCAATACCAACGTAAGTTATTATAAACATACACATATATAGTATCATAGATATACATATACATAATATAAGCTAGATAGAGAGAAAGTGTGACTTCACAAGATTTTTAAAGGAGTCTAAAGATTGTGCACATCGAATAGAAATAGGCAAAGCATTCCATAATTGGACAGCTCGTACCGAGAATGACTTAGCGTAATATTGCGAAGAGTGAGATGGTGTTAATAGACGAAGGGAAAGAGTACTACGTGTACCGCAATCGCGACGATCCCGTACCTCACTGAGATAGATAAAACGTTCCTTCAAGTAGCCAGGAGAAGTAGGATTGAAAAGAATAGAAAAAAGAAGAGAGAGAATGTGCAAGTTGCGACGTAACCTTATAGGGAGCCACTTGAGCTGCGAGCGAAATTCGGAAACATGATCATATTTACGAAGTCCAAATATATATCGAATACAGAGATTTTGAAGGCGCTCAAGTTTGTTTAATTGGTCTTCAGTGAGGCTAAGGTAACAAGAGTCAGCATAGTCAAGGATAGGAAGGAGCAAGGACTGTACGAGCGAAATTTTGGTGCCAATGGGGAGAAAATTACGCAAACGACGAAGAGAGCCAACTGCAGCAAACAACTTCCTGCTGACGTTGGCTATCTGCACCGTCCAGGAAAAGGTTCTGTCGAAATAAATACCTAGGTTTTTAACACTCTCACTATATTCGATACGAACATTATTAAAAGATATTGGTGGAACAGTTTCCCAGTCGATTAAAGAGATTAGGCGGGAACTGCCAATAATGATAGCTTGTGACTTTATAGGATTGACCGTAAGACCGTTAGACTTAGTCCATTCAGATATGCGTATAAGATCTGAATTTACTTTAGTGATCGTATTGGGCAGGTTAGTCATAGAGTCATGTGAATAAATTTGCAAGTCATCAGCATAGAGATGGCAGAAGGATTGAAGATTAGACGTAATAGAATTAATGAATATACAAAAATAGAATAGGAGATAATACGCCACCCTGAGGTACGCCAGCAGTCGTAGAACACCAAGAGGAAAGCTTATCGTCGAGGCGTACACGCTGCCGGCGACCATACAGGTAAGAATGAAACCAGTCAATTGCTGTAGGAGATATGTTAAGAGAACGTAGTCGCTCTAAAAGTATGTCAAAATCGACTGTATTGAATGCATTACTAAAATCTAATAGACATAAAACCGTAAGTTGCGACGAGTCCATTGCAAAGCGGATATCGTCCGTGATTTTAACTAAAGCACCAGTCGTACTATGACCTGGACGGAAACCAGACTGTAAAGGATTGAGTATATTGTTTTTGGAGAGGAAGAAGGCAAGTTGTTTTTCAACAAGGCGTTCTAAAACTTTAGAAAGAAAAGGAAGAATTGAGATTGGACGATAATCCGAATGAGAAGAAGGATTCGACTTTTTAGGTAAAGGGATAACGTAAGCAATCTTCCAAGCGGACGGGAAAATACCAGAAGTAATGGAATTGTTAAGGATCAAGGTTATTACAGGAAGGACAATGTCAAGGATAGGTAATATCATATGACGACTGATGCTGTCGTCCCCCACCGCATTCGAAGCTACAGATAGTACATTCTTCTTAACATCACATTCAGTAAATTGACTAAAGAAAAAAGGAGGATAGTCTGGAGTTGGAAGTGAAGAAATCTCGTCAAGAGTTTTGTCTTTAGCTTTGCAATTAAAATTTGCTGAAGAAGAGAAATGCCAGTTAAGGTTATCGATGTCAATATTATTAGGACAGTCGCCACGGTTTTTTCCAACTCCGAGTGACCTTAGAAATTTCCAGACCTTTGCTGGATCACCGTTTTGAACAGATTTATGGATATGTTGGCGCTGGGCATCCCTGCACATCCTATTGCAGATGTTGCGTGTACGTATATACCTATCGCGATATTTCTCAGGGTCAGTTTTATATTTAGCCTTAGCTCTATTTTTCTTTTTTATCAGTTCTCTAATATCGTCCGTTAGCCACGGAGCAGGAAGATGCTTAACTCTGACCGGGCGAATAGGGGCATGTTGGTCGTAGAGATGTAAAATTTTGTTGTTAAATAGGTCAATTTGCGCATCCACAGTATCAGCTGCGCCAATCGCCAACCAATCAATCTCACGCGCATCAGCAAAATTACGTTGTAAAAGGATTTTAGCCTTAGATTTATGAGGACGAATTTTATAGGAAAGAAAAATGAGGTCATGGAATGAGAAAGCCTCAGCACTACATTGTCCATGTTTAGCAACATGCTTAGGAGACGACACAATGATTAAGTCAAGAAGAGACGGTTTGCAGTTAGGAAAGAAATGAGTAGCATTGAGAGGCAAAAGTGTGAGATTGCAACCATTAACAAGGGATTTGAGAGATTGAGAACGCTGATCGTTTCTGAGTAGACAGGTATTGAAGTCACCCAATATGATAGAGTGGTTAAACGAAGGGGTTAAATTTTCAATGATGTTTTCAAGAGAAGAAAAATAATTAATAGTAGGAGAGGGACTGTACACTACACCAAGCAGTACATGAACATGAGAGAGTGTGACATCAAGAAATAGATATTCTGCCTCATAAGAAGGATTGGAGACGTGAGAAGAAGCGATAATATTGAAGGGGATATGTGCACGTAGGTAGATGGCAACACCACCTCCACTCTTCCCAACGCGGTCATTTCGTATAAGCTGAAAACCAGGCAAGTAATATGCAGTAGAAGGTAAACAAGGTTTGAACCAAGTTTCAGACACGAGTACGGCATGAACATTGAGCATTTATATGCACTATATTAAAGTTTTTAGGTACACCTAAGAAATGTGAATGCAAAGACTGTTTCAGAGTTAAAGGAATGCTATGAAAGCTGTCACTATTAGACGATATAGATAAATATTGCTCCTGCTGCTCATCATCCTCACTCATAATACCGAAATGCAAAGCCAACTGAAGATGCAACAGTTGTATGAGTATATATAAAGCAAAGTGTACAAAAATAACAATAACTATATAACAAAAAAAAAAAGAAACAAATTATTAAGTATCAAGGTACAGCACTAATCAATAAAAGCTGTACGTTGCACTAATCATCTACCTGACAGCAGAATATATAACATTATAACATAAATATTCGTACGTAACAAAGAAGTGAACAAAAAGAAAACAATAACACGACAAAATACTAGTTGGACTACAAACGTATCCTTAATCTGTCATCATTATACAAAAATATATAAATATAACTAAAGCAGTATTATTATCACAAAACCATGTCAGATGTCGAGCAAGGCTGAATGAACATAAAACTTTTGCCTGACGGCTACTTATCGACTAAACAATTAGATCATTGTCACACACGTCACTCTATGTTCACTATGTTAAAATCTAATTGTCAAATGAAATGAAATGAAATCGAAATATTGAAATACCTTTACAAGAAATTAAGTGAAACTTTTACAAGAAATTAAGTGGGTAAACAATATCTAGTATCAAAGTAGTATGAAGCAAGTGTACAGACAGAAAATTATATCATATTACTGACATGATGAACGTGTTTGCAGACCACATAACAGAAACATTAGCTAAAAGAATACCTATTTCCTGTTGTAGCCCTTTCGCCGTGTCATAGGAGCTGCAATCTTTACAGAAGCATCACCGGTGCCCGTAGAACACGTCTCGGAAGATATAATAGCGGCCGTATTCGGAGATGAAACAACAAGTTGGTTCACTTGTGCGAGATTGAAAATTCGGTGTTTCGTTCCGTCAGATAGACTAACTATTACGCCTCCATTGCGAGTCCAACAATTGGAAACTCCAAAGTGTCGTCGTGCGGCCAGAAGAGCATCATGTCGTGTCTTCGTGAGAAATTCAGACACTGTAATACCAGTCTCCTTAAGTGAAGGTTTAGCGAACCACACTTTATTCTTCACATCAACACTTCGGAACTTCACGAGAATAGGCCTGGGTTTGTCTCCAGAGGATTGGCCCATCCTGTGACATCGCTTGACATCATCCCCGCTGAGACCAGATAGTTTTAGCTTTTCAGTGACTATTTTCGTTATCCTCAATGCTATATTCTCATTCCTGTCTTCGGTGACACCATGAAATAGGATAATTTTACGACGTCCCCACATCTCGAATTGGTCCTGTTGAAGAGCAAGCAATGCCACCTGCTGCTGCAAAGAACTGAGTGCAGTGGTGATGAACGCTTTAAATGTTCCAAAGTCTGCAGATAGTGAGGTTACTGTCGGTGTGGAGGCAGCCTTTTGAAGCTCTGCTTGAAAATTGGCCATCTTTGTGTTGAAAAGCTCCATCATGTTGGCCATGTTTGTCTGGATGTCTTCCATAGTAGAAAAATCAGATAGGAAATCTGCTTACAGGTAGAAGTGCCACTTATTAAGTTAATTACACATAGATTAAGTGTATATAATTGTGTAAAATAAATTAAATAATATTTTTTACTGAGAGCAGTTTACTTTTAATTGTCACTTGTTTCGCAGCTACCCACCAAAAGTTATCTGAAATAGCTGACACTACAGGTCTCAAAAGAACGGGTACATAATATCCTAAGTGAGGAATTAAATATGAAAAAGTTATCAGCCCGTTGGGTGCCGCGATTGCTTACGCACGTTCAAAAAAGGGTTCGGGTGCAAAACTCAAAAGAATGTCTGGACCGTTTTCAGAGTAATAAGGCCGATTTTTTACGTCGATTTGTAACAACAGATGAAACATGGGTTCATCATTACACGCCAGAATCATAAATTCAATCAAAACAGTGGACTCAATCGGGATGCCCGGCTCCAAAAAAAGCCATGGCAGTAACGGCGGCTGGAAAAGTGATGGCTTCCGTCTTTTGGGATGCAGATGGGATCTTGATGATAGATTACCTTCCTAAAGGTCAAACAATTAATGGAGAATATTACGCTAATCTTCTAGATAAGCTTCCTGAATGTATTCAGCAAAAACGACCAGGTTTGGCGAAAAAAAAATCATCTTCCACCAAGACAACGCTGGGGTTCACACATGTGTTAAAGCTATGGCAAAAATCAACGAATTGAAGTATGATTTGCTGCCCCACCCACCTTATTCACCTGATCTAGCGCCATCAGACTTCCACTTATTCCCTAACCTCAAAACTTTTTTGGGCGGACAGAAATTGCCACAAATGATGAAATCATAGCCGCTGTAGAGGAGTATTTTGCAGGCCTCGATAGAAATCATTTTATGGAAGGTATTACTGCTTTAGAACGAGGATGGAATAAGTGCGTAGAGGTTCACGGAGACTATGTCGAAAAATAAAATTAATTTTATCACAGAAAGTTAAGTGTTTTCTTATTAGGCTAGTTACTTATCATCCCGCCCTCGTATATTATTTCAAAATCTCTTTCAAAAAAATATTTGTATTTTTGCGCTTGGAATCGTCTTGGTGATTCTGCCAATAATAATAGGGGTTACAGTATAAAATTGGCGTTTTATAGCAATAGATACTTTGAATTGACATTAAACCTTCATGGTGTGAGATTTTCGAGTGAAACTTTTGTTACATAATACCTATAAGGTTTTTCTTTTAAAAAAAATGCAAATGTTCTTTTAAATTTCCGAATTTCAATTGTTTATTTTATTCAGCTTAGACGGGAAAGATGGCGACTTTGAAAATACGACTAATCTCCGGCAGAAACGGCTCGCAATATCAATGCTGCGTTTGGAGAGGAGACTTCTAATGAACGCACTGTGCGTTTTTGGTTTAAACGCTTTCGTAATGGAAACTTCGACTGAACGACGAAATGACGAACCACGTGGAAGACTGCCCACACAGGTGAATAACGCTGAATTGAAAGAGATGGTGGAAGCCGATCCGAGTCAAACTGCCCAGGAATTAGCGTCATGGTTTAACCATACCTTATTACCTATAATATTGACTCAGTACACGAGTACGGAGGATGACGTATGATTTCTAACTGCAGCTCCTGTAGAGTTACAACAGTTTCATGTGCAGTGTGAGGTCTTAGGTTATCATGGAGCAACCTAGGAAATGAAAATTATTTTATTTTCTAACAAATTACACATTTGCATCGTCTCCGGCGCTGCGGCAAATGCAGCCCTTTCGCCCTTGCATAACAAAGGGCGAGGGCTACCCTCTCTCCGCGCTTCCGGGTTTATAAAAATACTCTGGTATTGGGCAAAATGTCTACGTGAAATGGGAGTTGGCCAGTTCCGTTCTGTGACTATTTGCATTATTATGCATATCATGAGCTTGTAGAGCGCTTGTCAAACATAATGACCGCTTGCGCTTATTATTATTATTTCGAAATTATCTTTTCTTATTTATATGCTAGGTAAATACATACGTAAAAACAGTATATTAAATGTCATTTTTTCATTAATTTATATTTTAACAGATTTTTGGGGCTTCTTTTGTTTATTTATATTTGAAACAGTAACAACGACGTTTCACAACTGTCATCAAACGCAAAAATGACAGCTAAATTACGAAAATGCTCTGATTTTATTAGTATTTTCGAAAATATTAACATTTTTTTTGCAAATTTGGTATTTGAATGTTATTAATGTCTACTATTAGTCGTAACAGTTTCAACACTCTAGCTAACCGTGAAGATGTAAGAGCCTAGCCTTTTACTTAATTACCATTTCAATTTACAGTGGCACTGTTAAATCCAATGGTTAATAAAAATAATTTATCATTATTTTAAATATTTAAAATGACATTTTCATGAACAATGTCATTTTCGTCTCATATTGCTTTTCTTCCTATTGGATCGACATTTGCTGTAAGTTCATAAGCGCTAGCGCTATCATATTGTAAGAAAAGATGTACCAGGGAAATCATTTTTTAAACTAGTAGAATTATTTGTATTTGTATACCAAACCTTTATATACCAAACCTAACTCATTTACTCGTTGAATTGTTGACGCGATATTGCGGGTTGAGGTTGAGGAGGTACACGAGATTGAGGATCAGGAGAGCTTGAACTCGGTTGTAATGACACGGACACATTCTGATGGAGCTTATCAGCTTCCACACAAAATATTGGCTGACTCCGAATCGGCGAGCTGTTTGTCTCGTGCTTCTACGTGGGTGGCGTTCAAAGTACCTACTCCACAATTTCCTTCTCAAAGCGAAAAGCCAAGTTAGGTCGTTCTCTGCCACGGGATTTGTTGGGGATCCTTAACTGGTAATGGTAGAGAAGCCTTTGATATGTATCTAAAATTAAAATTTATACTTGGAGTGCAAGGATTTGGAATACCACACATGCGGAACGCCTACTTGTGATCCAGCTCGGCATAAATTCTTCTGGCTTCCTACAAGTTCTCTCCAGCAAGAATGTAAAACCTAATCATATTCACTATTTGAATATTCACGTGACATTGTAACGAAAATGAGGGATGTACGTAATATGTCTAAAACAAGATACAGTAACGTAGTGACTGGCGGGCGCGCCGCGGAGCGACGAGTCTTTGCCCTGGGCTTGAACGAGACGGGAAAGTCGGGTGCGACTCGGGCGGCTCTTTGTGTTTTTGATTCTCTGCGCTACGTTTCTTTGCGGCACCATCAAAGGAAAAGCCGCATGTGTACCAGTAGGATGACCATGACTAAAAAAATATCGGATTTTCTTAAATAATTTGTAAAATTCAAAATAAAATAATAAATTCAATTTTTCACATTAATAAATTCTACTACAGTTACACACTTGCCATATTATTCTTCAGACTGCGGTAGAACTCATCCGGTATAATATCAGAAGGTAATATCTGTAGAGTTGTTAAATACGTTATTTCACAGGTTATGTCAAGTCAATATAACCTCCATCATCTACATTGGGCGGTAGTTCTCATCTAAGTTTACAACTTTACAGATGTTACAATTGTTAATTTGTAAACGAAGTTGTGAACGAGAGCGTTACGAAAATTGTGATCGGGCGAGGCGAACGGAAGTTGAGAGGGAGATATAAGTTAGTGAAGATAGAAAGAGAGAGAGAGTTACGTATCGTATATTACTGTAGGGGCAAGAGAAAGAGGTGCGAGCACACATTTTCTTTCTCTCATAGCAAGTTAAGTTTCGTATATCTAAGACACGGTGGAGGCCTATTGTCTGTATCGCACTATGGAGCTAAAGGAGTATCGTGTGGTTAGACCACGTCGTGTTTTATCAGAAGGTGATTTCAGGAGCCCTAACAGGTTCCGGGTGTGCACGAAGGGCTATAAATGTTAGAAGAGCGATTGAAGTATGTACGGACGGCGTCTTATGGCGCTATGTACTCTCTGCCTACCCCGCAGGGGACCTGGTGTGAAGGTATACATACATTCATACAAGATAAATCAGATCCATGGAATTACAGGCCTATTGCTATAACCTCCCTTCTCTCCAAGGTAATGGAGCGTATGATAAACAGACGATTCCTGAGATACCTAGAGGATGACGATTTGATCAACGACCGTTAATGTGACTTCACGGTTACGTTGATCTTCTAGTATATCTTACTTCGACGATTGAGAAGATGAGGATGTTAGCCTAGATATGGAAAAGGCTTTCGATCGGTACTGGCAACGGGATTTTCCATCGAAGTTACCATCCTACGGGCTATCCGAGGGTTTGTGCAAATGGGTTGCCAGTTTCTTATCCAGCAGATGTACAAAAGCTGTGACAGACAATAGTTGCTCGTGTTGTCTCGAAAAAAACTCGTTCGCTACAAAAAAATATCTACTGTCGTATTCTCTGAGCATTTTTTTGACAGAGAATTTAGAGTATATATATATATATATATATATATATATATATATATATATACATTCTCCGTCTAAATATACACACACTCAAAAATATCTTATAAAAGCAGAAATGATCTTGGAGAGGAGGACCCGCGCCAATATACTAAACTAAGAAGAAGAATTCGACACCTGTCATATACATCAATGAACGAAAAAACTTTAACACCAAAGACGTTTTTACAATTTTCTCATATATGAGATAAAAGTTAAAGCTCCTAGTACATACATAATCTTATCTATAATTTGTGTATATTGTTTAAAGAACGCCCATAATGTCTCACCAAACGGGGATTCAAGGTATTTTATTAAATCATTACATTAACTTTTGTATGCTATATGGATTTCGTCTTGTTGGTTAATTTACTAATCAGGCATGACAATCTATTATAATATACATACTGTAGATCGAGGAGTTTCATAAACAAAATCAAATTATTTACCGAATTGTTTCAGCTAATGCGGAATTAAAGAAATATATAGGCAAATGTAGGGATGGAAAGATACGTTTTATGAAGATTTGTATAGAAAATGGTAAGTAAATAGTAATCTGCGCCAAATCTGTGTTTTCTAACCATAACGATAAGAATTTACTCAGCCTAGTATGAAGTAAGGTGAAAATGAGTCTATTTCTGTCATTTGTAGAATATATATTATGTTATTCTCTTTTTAGAACAACTTGTATTATCAAAGCAACACACAGTCAAAAATTTGTGGGAACAGGATTTTGACAAATATGTACCCTCCTTGATAGTGGACGATCAACCATGTTATATTTTATTTCGGTAAGTAGAGTCAAAAAGTCACATAATATAATTACTCATTTGTAATTTTATATACTTTCATAATCATAATATACAAATCCCGTTAATTTTCTCATGAGCTACTGAACAGTAAAACCTCAAAACAACTACAGTGGCCAAAAGTTATCAATACTAAGCTGGATAATAAATACACTTGCCTTTAGTTGATGGCATTTTTGAGTTGGATTTTGGTACATAAGAATGCTGCACAAAAGACTGATGAAACAGATAATTAAACAATGTGAAAGTGGAAGACTTCAGAGCTGAGGAAGACTCTCTTGCCATGAACAAATTGGTCATATTGTATCAAAAGGCAATGTCGGGATTCTCAAGAACCAGTGAAAAGAGGTTAGGATGTTATAAAAACACATGCATAAGGACCAACTTAGTTCCTCTGCCTACCTTGGAAGGAACTTGGCGTAGAGATAATGGATAAATAAATAAATCTTATGTTTTGTTATTCAGGGGTAGACATCAAAACTACTGTAGTTAGTATGGAAATGGAGAAATACAATTCTCTTGTACAATCTAAACATAAACACAAATTAAACAATATCGGACACAGTTCCAAGATGCTATTAATCTCTCATTACACGCGGACCACTTTTCCGTCAAGAAATGTATGGGAAAACGTATATAATGGGGTCTGACAGGTTAAATACCATGACCGCCATACTTAAAAGGCATGTTGGGCCAAGTTAGTGGTTGGCGGCCGCATTCTAGACTACTCTAAAGCCTTTAAATTAAAGATATACTTCTATCCCAGGAGCAGGTCAAGTCTAGGTTTATTATGGAAAATAAATTAGTTTCCAAAATATTGGAAACATGTATATTTTAGCAATTGGCTAACCTATAGCAGAGTGTTAATTATTAGTTGATATAGCTTGTGCAAAGTTAATTTTATTCATTTGTATGCCAGATTGTTATATAAACAGTGTTAATTAATGCCACAAAAAAATGTTTTTACAACACATTCATAGTTTTTTTAGAAAATAGGGGCTCAAATTTTAGTAGCATTTAATTTTAAATATTAAATGTTTCAGATTAGACTCCACAAACTCATTAGGATATGAGTGGCTGCTTCTCAGTTGGTCTCCAGACAGTGCTCCTGTCCGACAGAAGATGTTGTATGCTTCAACAAAAGCTACCCTTAAACAAGAGTTTGGTTCAGCCCATATTAAGGATGAAATGCATGCTACAGTCAAGGTAAAAGTTAGAACATAGCAGATCATAATTATTATTAAAGGGATATGCTTTGGGAGACGAAAGTGAAATCTGAAATGGAACAGGATGTAGGGATCAAGTTTCACTCTTAATAATGTGGAAAAGCATCTATATCAGGTTCTTTGTAGTTATGTATTTAGGTAAAATTTCACTTTTAGTTTATCTATATAGGTATTGTTCCTGATTAAATGTAATTTTACACAAAAGAGGATAAAAACATTAAACAAAAGCCTTCACTAGTAAAATTAAGGATATATTAATATGTATGCTAAATCAATCCCTGTCATTTTTGTAATATGTCTTTTTACTAACACTCACTCAACACGCTTCAATTTTGTAATATGACTTTTTACTAAGAGTATTTTGATATGCCTTTTGAAGATATTGTAAGGAGAGGACAGAATTGCTTCAGGCATTATTATAGAATCAAATAAAATTTACAGCATGACATCCACCAGTTCTATCAAGCCAACATATGAAAAAGACCAAAGTAATTCCTGCTACTATGATTATAAGAGAATTTTGAAAACGACTATGTTCTTATGAGTGTACATTATGTTTTCATAAATATAAGAAAGAATTTTATTTACAATTATTCTAACATTTATCTTGAGCTGAGGGGATTTATATTACAAAATATTAGTTTTGTTTTCGGAGATGTGGAAATATATGATTAAGAAGTTCCTTTTCTTCAATTAAGCGGGCTTGAACTTGAAATTTTCTTTTGACTTTCAGAGTCAACATTTAGCAACAGTCCAATTAACTACACTAAACCATAACATGACAGGTTAAGTAGGTCACTTGCAGGTCACTTACAGCAGGAATGTTGAATGGGCTACATGTATTGTCACTACACTACTCCTATGCAACTCAAATGACATGCATAAACCACAGATTTTAGTACAATTGGCCTACTGATCCCCACGTTATAAGTAGCGATTTCGGCCGCTTTTCCCTACAACAGTATACCATTAAACAGAATGATGGAAAAGTAGCTGAATATTGAAATAGTTACTGCTAATTTTGCCAATAAGCTCTGCAATTTGGATTCTATCATAATTCCAAGAAATACAGTATCATTAACAAATTATAATGTATTATTCTCCTCATTGAAAATTCTTCTCTATTCACAGAATTGACTTCATTTGGAAAACTAAATATGGTGCAATTCATTTTAATCGAGTTTAATAACATATTATTGCATGTTAACCTGTTTAGAATGACAGACAGAATACCATAGGCAAATTGTTAGCATGACCACATACCTCCACCTCACAGAAAACCACATTCAAATAACAGGTTCCTAGAGTATTATAGGGGTCCTGCAAATGAGGTTACTACATAGATAGATAAGATCCCACGAACTTGCTGTGTTAGCAGCAGAGGTGAAATTGTGTGAGACGATAACAACTTTACATCAGGTGGGCGGTATGCTTGTATGTCTCCCAACGTTGTATTATCAAAAATAACACTAAAATATTCTTATGTAACAACTTCATAGAAAGTTGATGTACCGAAGAGTGAGTGAGGTTACCAGTAAAGCTCCAAAGGAGTTGCTGTGTTAGTTTGTTATGTGATCAAAATGAACTCATGGCCCTGAGTTTAAGAAGTCTTAAACTACTAAATCCTTTCCTTATCATTTTCAGGAGGAGGTATCTCTGAAGGGCTACAAAGCACACTTAAGTGGCATCAGTGCTCCAGCACCTCTCACAGACAGGGAAGAGGCATTGAAAGAACTTCAGCAGAGTGAACATACCACCAACTATAGTACTGACTCCAGGTAATGTTCATATATTATGGTTATTTCATAAATAAATAATGAACACTATGTGTATAATGTGTACTAGTATATAAAGTGGAAGAGTTTGTTTGTTGGAATGCTCTAATCTCTGGACTACCAGTTGGATTTGAAAAATTCCATTTGCATCGCCTTCCTTAAGAATTGGGCTTACTAACATATTTCCAAATCTTGAGGAAGGCTATTCGACATAACGATACGACGCTTAGAAGCCGAGAAAAAGAAAGTAGAAAAAGCAGTGTACCGGCGCGGACGCTGCTAGTCTACTATATATAAACAAATAAAGGTTAAAACAAAACAGTTCAGTACTTCTGTTTATAAACCGATTTTATTATACGGTTTTGTAAATATTGTAAACTGTAAACAAAGACACTTGGAAAGATGCAAATTCATATATCTCATTTTATTAACCAATAATTATCGTCGAATTTTGACTACTTTGCCAAAGACTATAGTCCGACTTTTAATTGGATTAACTAAAATGACATTTATTGTGTTACCACTTTTGAGCGAAAACGGTAGTGACTGACGGGGGGGGACAAATGAATGAATGAGTTCACAATTTAATAATATTTAATTTTCTATGATGAGGTTTATCCTAAATAATTCAACTGGATAGGAGAATAATATTTTTATTCATCTGAATCATTAGAATCCACGTCACTGTTCACTCTCATAATAAAACTGTCTGTAATGTTATCAATCACTTTCTTTTATTCAATTCACTTTCACTGTCGATTTAGCTAATTTTATCCTCCTGTTTAATAATATCGGACACCCAACAGTATACAATGTACGCTGTATTTAAATAAGTAAGTATAGTTTTTTGAATACAATATATATTGTGTACTCTTCACCCATGTACACAAGTGAAGAGAAAGATACATGTAGATCGTAGCAACATACCATTTAGGACCTTGTTTTTCGGTGCAAAGATGAGCTGTGAGAATTGTCGATGATCTTAAGCTCCCTTAATGCGTTCTACCAATTGTAAAATAGGTTATGTTCCGAGGAGTTGTTAGATATTCTGGCAACAGTGTCGTTTTATAATCGCACAACTCGCCGGCGACTGGGAATTTATTTTCACTGCTCATATTTCTACCGAGAACTCTTAAATTGTGAAATGTACCATATCGACGTTTTCCCCAGGAAGTACAGCACAATAGGTTCTTTAAAAAAAGCGTGTAGATGTTTTTACTATCGACTACACACGAGGTACACCCCTAATGTTGCAAGTGTGCATAGACTACGGCAACTACTTACCATCAGACTGACGTTGTTTACTAACTTATGAAATGTAGTATAGAAAAATAACAAACCTCATTACCTCATACCTCTCATTAGGACTACTACCAGGTTCATTAGCGCCACTTAAGTAAAATAATGATATATCAAAGTCCTATCAAATACGTTATTTTTTTATTCTTTTTACCCCAGAGGTTAAGAGCAACGGATCTTAGGCCATACAGCAGAAACTTTAAGTTTATAATTATATAGTTTTAAAATTATCTTATTTTTACTTACCTGAGTTTAAGGAACTCTGCTGAAAATACTCGGGAAGGATTGCCAGACCCAATCCTAAAGTTTCAATACCACCCTTAAAACAGAAGTGAATATTATAAAGTTAGGTTCCAAAAAGATCATATGCGTGTTATATTTGTATTTTTTCACTATTGTATAAGTTCACTAGCAGTTATCAGGATGACCCATCCTGCTTCTGCGAGCCCGGCGTGGACCAGACAGTGCAGCACATATTGTTTCGGTGTCCCGCATTCTCCAAACAGAGGTACGATTTGGAGCAGGAGTTGGGAATGCGGGTCACCGAAACTACAGTCTCCGAAGTAGTTGTGGGGAGAAATAGGTCTAAATTTTTAAAATACTGCGTCGGTCTAGCCATGGCTGTCATAGATCGGAATAAGCAGAGCAGCTCCACCTAGGACTAATATTGTATACCTCGGCTATACTCAGTATAGCCGACGGAATCGCGGTGGCTAGGTGGAGCTGCGAAGCTCGCTATCGCCCGTGGTTGGACCGATGCAGTATGGGGAGGGAAGTTTGAAAATAGATGTAATTGTTTCACCGGCGTTCGAATATGGGCCAAATCAAAAATCTTTTGATAATAAAACTGAAAGATGATGAATGGAAGATGTATTGTGGAATGAAAGAGAGTATGATGTATGAATGTGTTAGTGTTATCTGTGTTGTATAATTTTAAAGATTTAATAGTTACATATGTTATAAATAGAGCCTTGGCCAAGGCAGGGGTGCACGAAAAAAAAAAAAAAAAAAAAAAAAAAAGACATATTAATAAAAACTGCCTTAGTATATTTACACCTCTTAAACATGTTTCCTAAACAATAATAAAGAGGCTTTTGTTTCAAAGTACTTCTCTTGTTTTTTCCGTAATATGTAAATCGTAGTGAGTCAGATTTACACATTTCATAATTTAAATTTCACACAAAAAAAAAGTGTGTCAAACAACGGACTATTATTTATGGATTTCGATTGCGTCAAACACTCGAAATCCACAAGTAAAGTCCTTCTTATCTTATGCGTTAAAATTACTTAATTTTTGTAATTTATAGATAACAAATATGCATAGCAGGAAAATTTCGAGTAAACATGGCGTATTTTTACAAACGAAGAAGAAATTATGAAATTTTCTATTTTCTCTTTATTGATGAAAAAAATTCACGATTGAAGAGCACTATAATAAGCAAAATGACAAAGAGTACGCACACAGTTCTAAAGAAGCCGCCCAAGTGGTCCGAAAGGTACAACGTGATTCTATGTCTGTAATGGTTTTGTCTTATCAAGGAGTCACAAAGCTTCATTTTTGTGAAAAAGCAGTGAAAGTTTCAGCCAAAGTGTCTCAAGAGACTGCCTTGGATCGTGTCGTAAAAGCAATCTATCTATCAGCAAAACACTTTTTAAAAATGTACCGTGGACTTTCCAGCAGGACTCTGCACTTAGTCACAAAGCACAAACTACCCAAGCCTAACTCGAAACCATGTTTTCGTACTTTATAAGAGCTCAAGACTGGCCCTCGTCTAGCCTAGATCAGATTCTACTACAAATTATCTCTGGAGCAAGCAGTGGCTAAATTTTCCTTGAAAACATTGCGTAAGTCCATAGATTCGTAGCCAGACAGATTAAAGGCCTGTATCAAAGCCAAAGGTGGCCATTTTTTTTTGAGACTGCCATAAATATGTACATATAAATTTTATTAGGATTACATTACTTCATAAAACAATAAATGCATATTCATTTGTAATAGAACTTATGACCGGGCTTGGTATTTGTATGTACCTACCTGCAATGTTAAATATTGTAAATATAATAATTTCAGACAATCAACCATGGGTGGAGTAGCTTTCCCGATAACAGAAGCTGCTGAGCAGGGTATCGTCGATCTCCAACGAGGTTCCTACAATTACTTACAATTCAAAATAGGTAAGTTACTGTTAATAATTCCGTTCTTGAAGTTGTTTACGAGGTAGGCTCAACTTCGAGAAAGAGGTCTCTCGTCGAATCCAACACGAATGGGCTTCGTTCGAGTAATTGCGAAAATCTTGTGAGAGTGAGTTGCCAGTGATGACTTACGGCACAAAGATGTGGTCTCTAACTACAGGCCTCATACGAATGCTCAAGATTGTACAGTGTGGAGAGCGTCATGCTCGGAGTTTCTCTAAATGAAACATTATACGTTGAGGAATGAGTACACCCCTAGTAGAACTAGTTATTCAGAATAAGACGGCGACTACTCCTTTGTCTGTAACCTCACGTACAGCCCTCTAGGTAATTGTTATTTGCCTCCTCTATAGATTTGCACTACTCTGTATTGAGCTGACTAAGTCATCACTTTGCTTGATAACAGAATGAACGGATGAACCTTCCAAATAGTATGATAATCAACCGGAGTTATCGTCAGTCGGCCAGCCACCTCCATCGACTGTAGGTCCTCTGGTATTAGCAGTATCAACACTTGTTTTCAAAATTCAACAAAAATTCTAAATAATTTGCACAAGAATCGATTTTATTTGTCTCCATTCGTCTATCTCATCATCCATAGACAACTCGGGGGTCATCCGACGTGGCTTTTCCGCCATTTTGGCCATTCCAGAATCCAACGACCCTTGGTTTGCGATCTATGTGGACAAGCACACTCGTTATCTTGCTGATGTATAGAACTATCGCAATTTTTTTGAATTGTTCTCTCTGTCGAGAATAATAATAGGTACGCGAGCAATGTTGAAGTTTAAACTTAACTATATTATATATATTTTTTTATATACCACTAACGTGCCAAATAAGCGTAGGGTCTGCCTGATGATATGCAGTTACCGTAGCCTATGGATATTTGCAACACTGGGGTTGTCACTCATGCGTTGCCGATCCTGGAAAACCCTCTTCACGCCTTTCTTGAAGAACCCCATGCTATAGTCCTATGAGAAAATCTCGGCTGGGAATTCATTTCATAACTTGAGAGTTCTCAGAATAAAACTTCACTGGAAATGCCACAGTACGCAAACATTGCGGTTCCAGTGTGTGAGGGTAAACTCTTCGCCATCTCCGAGTGGTGTGGTTGTAAAAAGACGGCATTCTTCAGAACACAACCCGTTATACAATCAGTGGAACACACAAAGGGAGGCAAAATCTCGCCTTAAACTTAAGGGCTCAACACCACCTGTAATAAGATTGCCGACAATTCTCACAGCTCGTCTCTGAACCCAGTCACAAAGTCCTAGCTGGTAGCTGGTTCCAGGTGCGCCCGGCCAAAGTTGACTACAGTACTCCATGTGCGATCTGTCTTGTGACTTGTATAATATAAGTCTTTGTTCAGCGCTGATACTGCTTTGCTCCGTTGAGCACACCAAGTTTCTTGGACGCCAGTTTGACCTCCGCCAGGTGATTTCGGTATTGAACATCGCTGGAGATCTCATTCCGAGAATCAAAATGCTTTCGGCAATGGTTAATGATGTATTCTAAATTGAGGATTATATACTCATATATACACACTTGAGCTGACAACATATCGAATCATGTTAACGCAAAATTTCATCATGTATAAATTAAATGTGCATCTGCACTCACTGATTTTCATTCAGCAGACGGTGCCGCACAGCAGAGGCGGCTATGTGATAGAGGAATTGCATGCAAATTTAATGCTATTATCTCAATGTCCGCGTACTAGCATCCTCCACCGTGTATACTTTTTAAAGTGCAATCTTAAGTTGGAGGTCCTCGACAGAATAAATTGTTCATAAGACAGTATAGCAGTTGTGATTAACATACGAAACAGCTACGTGTTCCTACTTTTCGTGATCTTTTTTTCTCAGATTTAGAAGAAGAGAAAATTCATCTGTCGAAAGCAGCCCATATATCACTCGGAGAACTGCCCCAGCAAGTGCCAAGCGATCAAGCACGATATCATCTATATATATTCACGCATACACACGAAGGAGACCACATGGAAACTGCAGGTAAGTCATACCCTTGTAGTTTGATCACTATACTATATTTGAGATAGCATGGATAATTTTGAAGTTTCTAGAGACGTGATGACAAGAAATAAAAGCCTAATAAATAACTTATCAAGCTAATTTACAGTCAGTAAACACAGATCCTTGAAAGGTGCCTGGAGAGACGCAGTGGTGAGACGGAGAGGAGATGCATCCTTTGTGGCCAAAAAGAGGAAAGCGTGACTGGATTGTATGTATGAGAGAGAAGAAAAAGAATAAATAGTGCAATAATGAAACCAAAACCTTAGTGAAAGAAAAGCCTGAAAAAATAACTCTGAATGAGGAAGAGAGGCTTACATGAAACTTCGTCGCGGATACCAAACTCTTCTGAAGAAAGGTAAAGAAGTCTCTGTGTGTATATATAGTTAAGACTGGTGACGTTCTTGTTTAACGCTCCATATCGGATATGTGATTCACGCTCCCTTGCTTTATACTGTACTTTTTAATGGTACGTCAGAGATAGGAGTTGCCAACTTTTTAGTACGCGAAGAAATGTTCTGAGCAATGGAACAATATCATCGCAAGCCTGCACGTGTGGTTCTGTGACGGAAGGGAGAGGGTGGGATATGGGAAAACAGTTCTTCAGAGCACTCGCCTTAGTAAAGGCGGTAAAATACGCTTAGCGAGCCAATGTCCCTACGAAATTGGACAGGTTCTAGGTTTTTGGTAATCTCTTAGCCGTCGATTATGCGGATAGCCCGTCGCTGCAACCTATTGAGAGCCTCGAGAAGATATTGTGCGGAACCGTCCGTCCCGAACCTGAGTCTTATAGATCAGTCGAAATATCGTTCATGAACGTATTGTCATCTGCATAGCTATGAATATTACCAAGTGGCAGCATGTCATTGATATGAAGAAGAAAAAGGGTGGGCGACAGAACGGAACCCTGTAGGATTCCGGCATGCTACGCTCAAGCAAGAAGTCAGCAATCCAATTACGAAGCTGGAGGAACAGACTATGCCAGAAGGTCGGAGGGAAGTGCTTTGTGTCAAACCCGATCAAATGCCTTGGTAATATCTAGACTGACTGTCATGGATTCGCCATGTTTATCGATTGCCTCCGCCCCAGAGGTGCGTCACTAACGCTAGAAGATCACCCGTTGATGTTTCGGACTAAAACCATACTGACGATCATTAATTATGGATTGTCGTACTACATCTATGTAGCGGATCAATTGATTGGTAAGGATCCACTCCATGACTTTGCACAACACTGAAGTTACGGCAATGGGGCGGTAATTTGATGGGTCAGAACAGACCGGTCAGCAGTAGGTCTAGTAAAGAGGGCCTGACCAGCAATGTCTGATATTCTGGTTGGTTGGTCTACCAATTGCATCAGGCTGTGCGAAATAGCGAACGCATGGGCGGTCCTTCCTGCATGGTTAGTTATGGAGGATCCCAACCAGGAGTCGTGGTGAGAGTTAAAGTTCCTCAAACACACCATCTCTGCAGTAGGGTACCGCTCCTGCGCTTCATCTACCGCCCGACTCATGTACTCTCATGAAGAGTCGTCTCGTCTCTGTGCCCCTGGTATGGGGTCGGTATAGGCACATGTAAATACGGCTAGGTCCAGGTTTACATGCACCCAGAGGACGGGAAAGGAGGAATACTCTAGACAGCGCAGACGGCGACAACATACATCCGAGCGGATAAACGAACAGACACCGGCTTTCGCGAGGTAATGCTCCTCAAGCACGTAACCGGGCTACTGGAGGTAGGACGTGTCCGCTGGGTGCTGGATCTGAGTCTCCGTCAGGAAGAGCATGGCAGGCCGCGCCGTCTCAAGGTGTTTGTGGACGGCATTAAGGTTTGAGTGGAGTCCGCGGATGTTAGCGAACTCAACCTTGGGCAGGATGTTGGAAGAGTGCTGTGTAACAGTGTTTTCCTAATTGCGCGATCATGAGAAGAAAAGAGTAGGGAAGCGTGAAGCGGGAGAGAGT
The DNA here is from genome assembly GCA_947507595.1 of Pyralis farinalis. Taxonomy (NCBI): domain Eukaryota; kingdom Metazoa; phylum Arthropoda; class Insecta; order Lepidoptera; family Pyralidae; genus Pyralis; species Pyralis farinalis. The sequence continues at coordinate 25,543,959 of OX382267.1, forward strand.
TACCTCGACATTGAAGAAGAAGCGCAGTAAACTGTTTTCCCATTAGTTTGTTGACAAAGGAGCTGTACTGATCCGTCGGACGGAAGGGCCCGTGTACTATACCGCGGGCGGCCAGCGGAACAACCGTTTCAACGGGTCTCCCTGGCCGACGAGTCAGCTCAGTCCTCCTGTCAATGAATAGACAGAATCCACCACTGTTTCCGCAATATCGCATCAACAATCCCCCGAGCATTGGTTATACACCAGCTGATCTCGAAACGCGACTTACTCATAGGTACGCCACTTCACGGGTGTTTCACCGTATATACGGTGCTGAGATTGTATATGTTGAATGCACTGTTAACAATGATGAAAGGTATATTGCCGACGTCAATAGAAAAGTGAGTGCAGGGAACAGTACAAAAGGAGTATTGGGAAAACTATAAGGCAGCCGAAAGCTGAGGCATAAGACACAGATTGCTCTACGGTGCGAATCCTAACGCTAATATAATCGAGACGCAAGCATTCCGTGCCGTAACTATAAAATCTCTATTCTCGCAAAATATTTTTGGTGTAAACGCCTCCTTAAATAAATAAATTGGTATTTTATAATTTTGAAGTGACAACTTGTTCATATTCTGTTAAGTCCAGAAAAACCTACTGCGCGTTGTGAGAACGCGAATATGTTTGCTACACTATTCAACATTTTAAATTAATTCTTAGTCCTTTATTTAATTGTTATTAATCTTATTTCAGTGTTCATATATTCAATGCCCGGCTACACATGCAGCATAAAAGAAAGAATGATGTATTCAAGTTGCAAAGGACAGTTTTTAGAAATTATAGAGAAAATGGGACTGGAAATAGCAAAAAGAGTAAGTTCATTCTTTTTTTTAGAAAGAGCGACAATTTTATTCAGACATGCAGTGGAAATTTTCGAAATTTCTTTCTTAGCAAACCTTCGTTTCGGAAGAATATCCATGAAAATTTCAAATTCCTACTCAACGATTTTGGGGTGTGCGTAATATGTTCGTCAGTTTCTTTTGCATATCCATAAAAAATCAAATACATAATATTAAAAAGATAAGCAAAGTGGAATTCGTTACTTATATAAGAGCTGGCAACTGACAAAAATTACCCTCGTTATAGTTCAATTAAAAAATCCCATATAGTAGTAAATCAAGATACTGTCATTTTTTCACAATTTCGAAGATATATATTTTAAAGAAAGAGGTAATCATATTAATGAGTTTATCATACCTTTCATTTTGATCACCTCTGGGCTCCCCTGTATAGGGAAGAGATCTACTAGTTAATCCTTTGACCGCCATATTTTGTTACATCATCATACACCCTAACGCCAGCGGCCTGTCGGCGTAATTTCAAATAGGGTTGAGACATGACATTTTATCGATTAGTTTAAATGAATAAAAGTTCAAAATTTATTTAATATTAAATCAGTCTTTATTAATCAAGTATCAAGGGACTACAGTACGGGGGTTATTCAAGAAAGGCGTGAAGAGGTTCTTACAGGGTCGGCAACGCAAGAGTGACACCCCTGGTGTTGCAAATGTCCATAGGCTACGGTAACTGCTTACCATCAGGCAGGCCGTAAGCTTGTTTGCTACCTTAGTGGTATAAAAAAATTACATTATTTACCATGTTTCAATCAATATTCTAGCAATGAATCTAGTATAACATCTTCGTTTTCTGATGCATCTCTTCGAGCTTGATTTATCAAATTAATAATTTTCATATATAATTCTGATCGTACCTCAGGTCGAACAGTTATTATTCTTCTAAAATATTTAATAATTCGTAGTCTTCTAACATGGCAAGGGAACAACACTAATTTGTACAAGGAACGTGTTATTACGGTGACGACGGCTGAGGAACAGCAAATATGGCGTCGTTTGACCTTGAGCCGCACGTAAAATCACGGTGACGAAGTTCTCAATTGTCGCTTCTTTATCGAAACAATAAATTATATCTAATAATTAACACATAAAATAAACATTTTTATTGTTTTAACATGCTTCTAATTAGTACGACTATTCGTGCTTCGAATTTTACGAAATAATTTGGATTTCAATACAATATTTTTGCTTTCGCACCATGATTATTCAATAAAATTTCATTTAGATTACATTGATTTGCCCATCCCTAGTACACGTAATATCACGTTATTGGCGATTCGTGTTGGTACTAAGTAACACCTTACAACGATTTTTTCTATAAATATCATAATGAAACGCAGTAAAATTTGTTAATAAACTAAACTAAAAATACATCCTGGATTGTAATGTACAACGTTTATTGCAACTTAATCTTTAATATAAATGCACCAATAAACAATTTATACAACTTAACGTGAAATTACGTCTGTGGCGCGTGGAGCACATTTTTCATATCCCGTAATATTACGGGCACGGCGGTTAAAGGGTTAAAAGTGTTTGAATCTAAGCCCTCATACATGGCTAAATTGACAAAACACAAATAATGCCTTTCGTAAATGCGTCGAGTCTTAAATCTAGTAGCTGCAGATTTGTAACAGATTTACACCAACATCTTGTCATGTACACTCATGTTATTACAAAATTAATATATTTGTATTTCTAGTACTTAATCTAGAACTTGAGACATTATAATTCGAGATTAGGTAACCTACGAGTAAAAGATAAGTTCTAGAGCTGGTTTTTCGTTCGAATAAACTGAGCCTACTTCGACAGCGGCAGAATCTACGAGTATTTAACACTTCCAGCGCACTATGGCATTAGATCATGCCCTATTCTAATCTTTTTTTTTTATACTACGTCGGGAGGAATACAAGCATACGGCCCACCTGATGTAAAGCGGGTACCGTAGCCTATTAACGCTTGCGATATATTAAGTATCACTCGCGCGATGCCTCCTCTGCTGCTTACACAGCAACTCCTTGGGAGCTTACTGGTGACCTCACTCATACGCAGGAACATAACAACCCTCTAGGGAGTTGTTATTTGGCTGCGGTTTTCTGTGAGGTGGAGGTACTTCCCCAGACGGTCTGCTTTGATGCGCCCTAGCTCTCTTAAAACATCCAAACCAAGACAAACAGACATGTTCATGCATACAAATGTTTGCCTTGTGTGGGAATCGAACCCACGAGCGTTGGTGTCAAAGTCGCGTCATTCACGACTGAGCCACCGAGCTCGCCATAATCATCATAGGCATTTCCTTCTTCGCGTTATCCCGTTTCATAATCCATTAGTATTGGCAGGATTCGCTCCTAAGCCTAAGAATTTGCTGAAGACGAAGAAGATTTTTATAAAGAGCAACTGCCGTCAGACCTTCACATCCCAGAAGGAAAACCAGATCTTTCTTAGGTTAACATCTATCGAAATAACGTGTGGGTTTCCTCACGATGTTTTCCTTCACCACCGAACAAGTGATAAATATGTACATAAATTTGAAAACACGAATTTAGTGGTACATGCCCACGCCAGGATTCCAACCGGGGACCAGGTGGTTAATAAGCCGTTCCTTATCCAATGGGCTATGACTGCTCTTAATCTAATCGTCGATCTATGCTAGGATAATCAGGTAAAATGTGTGTTCATATCATTTCAGCTTGAAATCGATGACGGCAAAGAGTTGACGGAAGAATTCCTTTACGATGAAATCCATCCAAAGAGGAACCTGCATCGGCCAGCGTTTGCCAAACCCAAGGGCCCGCCAAACAGAGGGGCTAAGCGTATCACCAAATCGCAATCTGCTCAGTAAAATGTATATATTTATAATCGTACAGGAAGCCGTCGCTCACTGCAATCGGAATAAAATCTAATCTTGAAGCAAGTAAAAACATTGACAATATTTATTATTTGTTAATCTTCCATTTTCAGCCAAAGTTACAGCTTCCCCCATTTGTTAAAATGTATCAGACATTACAATAGTTAATAATCAGGTCACAGCCGTACATGCACGAAACTGGCGCCACCACTGTAAAATAAATAGCATAATAATATGACAAAGTACTCGTCGTTCCCGCGGTATATCACACAAATGATAGAAAGAATATGTTCTATCTGGAATTTGTGTTCAGAAATAATTTTTCATAGATATTTCACACAGTCACAGATATTTTTAAAGCTCAAGTGAGCCGAACCAGCGAAGGGTAAAAATTACCGCTAAACTCCAAATTTGATCTTTCAAATATAATGACGTGTAACACCCCGTTAATTTATTCATTATTTGTAATTCGTTATCTTGAATAAAGTGTAGTTTACAATTACACAATTACTTTTTTACTCGCTAGAAAGTAAAAATACTGAACGAAAATGAAGTTATAGTTTGTTTACATTACTAACCCAATAATTAAAATGTTAAGAGCGAAAATAAGGTACCAAAAACGGTATTTTCTTTCGCTTGTATTATACTACTGTAAAATATTTTACATTGACGTGCTACGTAAAAATACTTATATTCGTTCACGATTATGTTGTTTTATTAGTGGAGTGCTAGTTTCGTGTAGTGTTGACTACCAGGACTCCATTCTCTGAGCGACTGCCTTTAGCTAACACTGACGAATGCATGTAATACTGTTCCCAACAATATATAGAATCTAAAACTTATTGAATCTGGCATGACTCAACTACTACTAGGTTTCAATGGTTTCTCACTTATACATAAATACGTAATTGAACCATCGTCATTATCATTCTTGTCATATATAAAAAAGTGCTAGTCGATAGTTTACTCTTGGCATTGTGAGATAATATGTACTATTGATGAACACTGTGATTAATACTAAGTCCTTAAGTCTACGCTTGTCTCTATATGACAGACCTATTATATTATGAAAAGTTTAATAAAGTATCCAGTAAAATAATCCCAGAGAATCTGTTTACCTTGGGCACGAGTAGAATGACAAAATCTAAAACCAAACCCAGTATTTAAAATAAATATATATATTGCCAATACAGTATTCGTCAGTGTTGTCACTTTTTAATTAATTAACGTCAACCCTTACTACTATTATTTGTATTTTAAGTCATAATTATTTTTATAAGACTATCGCGTGATTATAACGCTGTGACTGTTTATTTATTTCCGAATTAAAGTACATTATATATGACAACAGCTTATAGCTGTTACGTGAATAACGGTTTCTCGATTGACAATGAAAGTAACATGTTAAAAATTATATTTCAAAGAGCAAATATTTTTACACAGGGATAAAAGCAATAAACAATTTGCATTCTGCACGTATAAGCATTTGCAACACACACATGGATTTTCATGTAGATAGTTACAATGTGTAAGCGTTTAAAAAGTTATTTAATTTTACTCGATCGCTTGTGTCGCAGATCGCTAATATAACCTTTAACAGCTTTAGAAATCAAAAACGTCTATTGGTATTTTTTTATATAGAGAATTCAATGTGTTACCTTATAGCTTTTTGAATGTATTAATCATATAATAGTGTCCATATGCATAAGACTGGTAGATGGTTTTGCTATATATATAACTTGGCCAATATATTTACTGAGCTTAGAGAAAATAAATGCAATAATAATGTAGTGTTAAATTATTTTTGAGCTCCAATAGTATAATAAATTGTTTCTTTTGATTTTTGTCATGAAATAATATTTTTAAACCCGGCCAAAGAAATGTATATCAAATCAATGCAAAGATTTTTCAACAAAATGAAAATAATTTTACAATATCTGTTGACCATTGATCATGTCGGCTTTGGAGCTCATTGCCCTAGTATTCTTAGAGTAAATCACTTGTTTATGAACGCAATTGATACTCAAAGTATTATTAGCAAACTATTTATTAAAATATCATCTTATTAAAACGTCTATATTTTTCATTGTAAAAAATATTTAAGGGGTTTTTAAACTTTTTATTAGTCTAAATTTTTCATATTTCTATACAAGTTTTTTCACATGTTTTTTTAACTTTTTCATAATCTTCGTAGTATGTGTCGATTCTATTTCTGTAAACAAAAATGCTACCTTTATGTATACTCGTGATCGCATGTACAGAGATAATATTGAAAAACACACTTGATAATTTACTGTCTCGGTATGGACGGTGTGCCCAAGCTTCATACAAAACTAGGATGCATACACAAAATGCATGATTCTGTAAATTATTCTCATGACTTCAGAGTTGATTTTGTCCCAAAAGAGAAGTTGTTCAACCACTTACCAATCTGTACCATTTCAAAAGACTCTGTTTCAATTATGGTGTATAAATTATATTTTACTAACACGACGTCAACTATATGTACATATTTTATTTTAATATTACTTATAACTTTCATTGTTTTATAAGGACATTGTGTCTTTTGGTGCACATGTTTATCTTTCTATTTATATATCTATTACGGTTATACACGATCTTGCCATAAAAATAATGTCAGCACATTATACTCATTTTAATGTTTGAACTTTAACAAATTTGTTTGATTCGTTTTTTTGTATATATTTGGCATGAAATTGTTATTTTATTACATAATCGATCACGTAAAATCATTGGCGCACAAAAATGTTCAAGTTTGTAAATAGTTCATTCTATTTTTATAATCTATGGAATATCAAGTCTTTATTTTCCATGTAGTGTGCAATGTATGTATTAATAAAGTGCTTTTGATATAAAATTGTTTATCAATAATGCCGCCAACTAGTAACTACAATAACACACTTAGTGGGTGTTAAAAGCGTTTCTCTCAATTTATTGGGTTTGATATAATTATTATAATTAAAGTTACAAGTAATATTCTACGTTTTAAACAAAGACAAAGGTTTAACTTTATTTGTCTTACTATGCCTGCCTCGACGTTGTTCAGTTTGAACGTTCGATGTTGTTGGTATATTACGTGTAAGTAGATGTCCTCCGAATAGGTATACTTTATTTTACAACTTCTATTAAAGTAATTTTCTTCGATCAATGAATATCTGACTGACAGTCTGGAAATGATTCAGCACATGTATTAATATATTTTCAATTCTACCACTTGACACCATTATATATACACTGACTGATTATGAGTTTTTATGATTTTGGAACAAATTTTGCTGCCAAGCGTTTCATACATAAAACGTTCAAAAAAATTAATGACATGAGCCAATCGATATGCCAACATCATCAGCGACTTCTCTGATTGCGATTCGGCGATCGTTCATAACCATTTCTTTCACTTTTTCCACGTTTTCTTCAGTTGTTGATGTGCTAGGGCGTCCGGGGCGTTCGTTATCTTCAACGTTTTCACGGCCATCTTGGAAACGCTTATACCACTCGTAAACTCTTGTTTTACTCATAGTAGATTCACCGTAGGCCTTTGTTAACATTTCCTACACTTTGTTACACTTTATTTCATTTTTTACGCAAAATTTGATACAAATTCTTTGATCCATTTCTTTTAACAAACGAAAATCGCCGAGCTTATAGAAACAAGTCTAACGTTAGCGGCTGCCACAAATAAAGTAAACATTGTACATAGGCATAGGTGAAAATTTTATCATAAGAGTACTTCAGGGGCATGTGTACACCAACATAATAAAAAGAAAATTTTTGACACACCTCGTATATGTAAACTACATATTTACAAAAAAAGAAACTTTCAAAAGCAGTCTTGCCCACTTTTTCAATGAAAATCCAAATTAACGCAAAATAAGACTTATGTGAATAGTAGGTATGGTACGGTACAGGTTGGAATCACGTGAATGCCAATATGTATAATTCTGCTAATGGCAGACACACATTGACATATTTCGTTTAAAACTGATTTATTATCAACCTAAGGATGACTATAAGTCCAAAATACTTCTACTGAACAAATGTGTACTTGGCTAAATTTACGTTTGTAAAGTATAGTAGGTAATAAATCGCTCAGTCAACAACTGATTCTGATGTAATGCTTAAGCTAAGAAATATGACTATCATTTACAGGCCAGGGAGTGTATTCACATTGCCAAACGAAATAGGCCTACAGGTTATTTTGCGACAATTTGTTTTAAATAATTACATATTTTTTTATTATCAGCAACATATGATAATACAATAATGCTTCGACTCATACAATGAATTTCACAAAACAGAAAATAAAACAAAATGTAAAAAAAACACAGCTAAGCCTTTTTATATGTATTAACCATTCTGTTGGTTATAATTACTTTAAATAGGCCTAGTTTGTTACTTATTTGGATTTATATGTTGCATATTAGGTACAACAATGTGCAGATATAAAAAAAATATGATTAAGTACCTATTTAATTTACTGTCGAGCCCTTTCCCATTACTGGTTTCTGAAGATGTAAATATTGTTCAAAAGTTTACTAAAAAATTCGTAAATAATTTAAAAAAAATGATGGGTATGGGGATAGGCGATTTGAAAATATTTTCAAATCGCCTATCTGTGATGGTCTAAGTTAGATAATTCTTCATATATTGATTTTATTTGGGAATTTATGATGTCTTCAGTGCAGTGTCATGAGCTACACATGACAATGATTGATGGGGAAGTAGCAACTGTTTTATCAGAAACAAATTCTAGTGCCCTTTGCAACATTTGCCTTGCGACTTCAAAAGAGATGAACAATTGGGAAGTAATATCTCAAAAGCCAGCGGCTGAACATATGTCTGAAGAAATATGCCTGGAATGCATTTTACATATTTCTTACAATTTAGATTTTAAGCAATAGGCTGGATTAGGAATTGGAAGTTGCTAAATAAGAACAGAAAAAAATTCACTCAAAAAGATTTTTTTAAACAGATGGGTCTATTGGTAGATATTGTAAAACGAGTTCGGCACCACCAATGACGGCAATACCTCCAGAAGATTTTTCAGAGATTATAAAAAGTCTACAGAAATGACTAAGGTGGACGAAAATCTTATCAAGAGATTTGCTGTAAATATTGCTAGTAATTTCTTCGGGTAAAAATATTAATACAGTTTAAATTTTACTTTTACATTCCTTTATACCCGTGGTATTATATGCCGTCTAGCATACATACACTGCTTTTGCATGGTGCTGAGATATGCGAAGATTTTTCGTTTATTCCTGTAGGTATGTAGTCAGAACAGGCGACTGAAGTCCTTTTTTCCTGAGGTCAAACATTTACTCCGAGAAGAGAGAAAGCGACGAACATGGAACTGAAATTGTAGATGAAGTTGTAGTTCATGTAGGTTTGGAAACTGACTTGTGCAGATCCCTTAAGCTTCTAAATAATTACATTTATTTTGTAAGATTCCCTTTTCCAAATCAATGCATAAATAAAATAATAATTGAAATATTTCCTTTCCTTATCTCTACTATAATAGAATTAATATTTTATGAGTAGGTATAAAAGAATGGGTCATGTCTTAGTTTATTTTATTCTTTTTGTATGACCCACTACACTAATAGGTTCCAGTAAACCACGCGCCTGTATCGGAGTTATATACAAAAAAAAAAGTTTACATTTTTTTTCTTGTAAATGGCAATTTTTTTCGAATAATTTTCATGAGTAAAAGGGATATAAAATGATGACGATTTGTAAAAAAATCAACTTGAAATAAGGCTGATCTCTATGTCCCTAATTTTGCAAAGTAGACCAGTGTGCGGCGTGGCACCAAAATTTATTCGCTTTACACACTATCGATTTCCATAGCTGAATCAGTGAAATTATATATGTTATTCGTCTAACCGGCCTAGGAACCCGGTGGTAGAAGGGCTAGCTATGGTTGCTGTAGTGACGTTCGATTCCCGCACAAGGCAAACATTTGTGTGCATGCACACGTCCGTTTGTCTTGGCTGGGTGTTATCTATATTAGTAAGTGTTTACATAAAACAAAGTGTCTTTTCTTTGTCGGTACTGTAGATTATTCAATAATTTCTCTGATGGCTTTCAATCAAGACTTGTAAACATGCCGTTCGATTAGTGGTCCTCGTGTTTTAACAAATGATTCGGCTTAATGAAAAATGGTTAAAATGTATTTTGAAAAACAATAAATACATTATTTGAACTTTATATATTTATTAGTTAAAAAAGTTTCAGCCCCTTTTGTACACACAGCGACACCTCAAGCTGAACTGTTTGAACTTTGTGCCGTTCTTACGGCGAATGTAGTAAGAGTAAAAATGATGCTGAGTGTCTAATACGACTTGTCACTGTGTGTGCACAGCCAGTCACATGCACTTAGGTCCTCTGCAGACTGTTATAGAACAATACTCAGCTTATATTTACGAGCGGTCATTTCTTATCTCATAGACTTATTTATAAATTAAACAGCAATATTTAAATAAATATCAATATATTTACAGTTTCAAAAATCTAAATAAATATTTTACGTCCAGTTAACATTAACATAATTATAAAATAAGTAGAGACGAAACCTTAACCACAGTAAAGAGATAACCGTTGATAAGAGTTTGTTAACTAGTACACTTAGGCCTTTTAACATAATTACTAACACTTGCGGTAGAGCGGTAGGTTCGTTCGTCACTTTTCAAGATTGTGAAAGAACCGGCCGTTGAGTTTTCATCGTTTCGTGCGAAACTTGCTTAGAAACGTGTCTGTGTGAGTGACAAGATTATTAAAGTTTATTTGATGTTATTCTACAACGTAACAATGCGGTATACTATAGAAACGCTTTGAAGTTTTAAACTTTGAGGAAATAACAGATATTTTGGGTACTTTTTCTTCTTGGTGGTTTGCAGCTATTAGAGTAGGTAGTACATATATTGTGGCTTTTTTTATACAACGTCGCGAGGTATACAAGCGTAAGACCCACCTGATGTAAAGCGATTACCGTAGCCTATGAACGACTGTAATACAATAAGTATCACTAGCGCGATACCTCCTCTGCTGCTAGCACAGCAGCCTTAGAAGCTTACTGGTGACCTCACTCACACGCAGGAACACAGCAACCCTCTAGGGAGTTGTTATTTGGCTGCGGGTTTCTGTGAGGTGGAGGTACTTCACCATGCTTTGGTGCGCCCTTCCTATCTTAAAACATCCAGACCAAGACAAATTGGCATGACATACAAATGTTTGTCTTGTGTGGGCATCGAACCCACGAGCGTTGGTGTCAAAGTCGCGTCAATTACGATTGCGCCACCGAGGAAACTACAACTTTAAAATAAACTAAAAGAGTACAAGATGAATATTAACTGGACTTTATAACTATATGATTTAACTATTCAATTCTTCTATTTTAACTGCTCCTTTCTCTTCTACTAATTTATCGTGATGTCTTGTCAGATTGTCATTCTTTTCTGTGGCTTTTTTCTCCCAAGCCTGATTATATTGTTCGACCCTGAAACAAAAAATTTAATATTATTTTCTGCATTACATTTTTAGGTTTGACTATTTCTTTATTACTCCTTCGGTGGAAGTTAGTCAATTATGTTAGATTCTTGCTACACATGGGTGACGATAGAATTATTAGTTGTACAAATTAACGCTAATTAGTCCCTCATTCCTCTCGTATTCCCCCCCCACACGGTTTATTATTAACAGTCCAATTTCTGACTGAAAAAAAGTTTTCGTCTTAACAAATTGAATCAATGAGACCAAAACCTTACAATAATGGGCCTTAACGACTAAATACGAGTAACTTACTGTAATTATTTAAATTACTACAATTATATACTATAATGGCTGAATTACTGCTAGGGACTGTGAGCAGTCATTAAGGAACACCAACCTTGCGCACTCATCAAAAAAGTATAGTACTCGAGGATAAAAATGAAATTTCATGCAGGAAATGTCTTCATGGCAATTTTTTTTCTTTATTTTGACAGGGTCTTTTATCTGTATTAGATATGCCAGCCCCATCGTATCATAAGCTAAACAGAGACTCAAGTGTTGAGATGTGGTAATCAGTTCATAGAATATTCTTACAACCACTGAAGTAGGTTTAGCCAATACGGATGGAGCTAATTCCACGTCTTTAACATTTTAACTTTCTCATCAGTGAGTTTCTCCTTCCTGAGACTTCATTTTCCTGTACTTGACACACTCCATCAACAAAACTTGAATGTCTTCTACGACTCCACACAATTAGGTGAGTCCGACTTTTTCATAAGAAATCCAAACATTCTTGATGGATAGTGTCCTAATCGAAGTCTCTTGGCTAATTTACAATATTTCTACCCATTCTCACTTCAGTAAACCACACGATAAGTTGTGTATGTAATTTATGTTAATCGGATAAATCATCAAAGGTTTGTTAGTTACAAAACCAGGTTAAATATTTAGTTCCTTAATCTTCAAGCGTTACAAATGACTGTGTGTCATTTGTAACAAATGACTGTGCGTCATTTGTAACAAATGACTGTGCGTCATTTGTAACGGTAGCAGTCACAAGCGAACCTCAAATACCTACGGGATATTTCAAGCAATGAAAGCAATAATTAACTCATGAGTTTTTTTTGTATTCAAACTCATTATCTCTATGCTAGGACACATTTAGTAAAAAAGAAATAAAATTAAACATTACACAAAATTATGAAATTAACATAACTTAAATTTTCTATCGATTAGATAGCAATTTGGCAAGACGATAATTTTCTTTGCGTTGCGACTGAAAAAAATGCTATCTGTGCGCTCGGGTGGCGCAGAGAAGAGAGTTAGGTAATAGTTTATTTCATGCTACTAGGAATGACCAATACATGTTATAAAAATAACGGTATTATGAATAAAAATGTATCGAGTGCGGTCGATCCAACGCTGTGCGCCTGGTTGAAGGTTCAGTCTGAAACTTAATTTTATGCTTTGCTGGTTACCATTGCCAGTTTTGAACATACCTTGCTGTTTTAATTCTATATAACGCTTGTCTAATATCGGTCATATTTAAACCTGAAATCTTCAGTAATCCCAAAATAACGCCCCCTGCGATAGCGCTAAGTGCAGCCCCTGGAAATTAAAATATTGTTCATATAAATTATGTTACAATTACGTACAAATAAAATTGCAATCCAAAACAGGGAAGTAAATGTGTTACAAAATATTTAATTTACTAGTTAACAGATTCAGACATTACTTTGCGAAAGTCAAATTTACAGGCAATTTGATCTAAACTACTTTGTGTGCTTCCGGTCTCGATTAGTACGTGCGAACTACTGCCAGCCGGCACACACCCACTACCGTTAGTCGCCGCTGCCCTGGCTGCTCCGGTCTTTGGGACACGTGTTTCGCCTCTCCACGAGGCATCCTCAGGCGCTGTAGATGTTAGTCGTTAGAATAACATGCTACGATTGTGCGGCATGCATCCACTAATGGTTGTGGGTGAGTGCCGGCCGGCAGTAGTTCGCTCGAACTAATCGGGAGCGGAAGCGCACAAAGTAGTTTAGATCAAATTGCCATTCAATTTACGGTTTTTAATTGCGTGTAACACAGAAAATTAATGTTTTGTTACCATCCATGTTCATCATGAAAATGGCACTTTTTTACACTATATTTTTTAACTTGTCCACGCTAGCTGTCCTTTTTTTTGTGGACAAAAACCACTTCGAATGCGAAATAAGTATGGGCGCTTTTCTAGGAGTTAACAACCCCGTTTGTAGAGGGGTAAACAATTGTTAGTCATATATAAATGAGCGGTAGGTCGGTGTTAGTGAAGTAGATTTGAAAATATTGATACATAAATTGGCTAGACAAATTAACTAAAATATATAGATTCAGATCATCCATGAAGACATACGTTTGGATATCATAATTTACAACGAATCATTTGATTACTTCCACATTAAACTGGGTGTAACATTTTAATTAATAGATAGCTGCTCGCCGAATTTGACGGTTTTACGGTTATAATCTCGGAAATCTAAATAATTTAGCTTATATTCGACCAAGATATAAGCTAGTTTTTATCTCGAAAAGATAAAAACTAGCTTATATGTTGGTCGAATATAAGCTAAAACGGTGGCAAATTTCATCGGACATAAATTTAAACACGAATGTTTAAATTGTAAGAAATGGGTTTAGTTTTATATGCTATTACTGAAAACTATTGTACATCCAATCTCTACCTTAATGGTTATTGAGCAGTCAGAACCCGTTATATACGTTTTCCCATACATTTCGCGGTCGTATTCGACCACCCGGGTCTCGAAGGGTTAATTGTTACTTGATTGTCATAGTCGTTGTACGTGTGTATATTTACTTATACATACCTAAACCAGCTCCAACTAAACAGGCTGCTGTACCCAAATTGACTTTATACAGTCCGCCGGTTATAGCTCCTGCACTTATATAGTCAATTAATGATGTTTCATTGCGGTAAACAGATATTGTGGTCGCAATTAGCCTAGAATTGAAACAAATATTTTAGGCGCTAAGATAAAATATTATGATATACAGGGTAGGCAAGAGGACCTCTTCTTTTTCTTCCTAGCGTAAACCCGTTTCCTAATCCATTAAGATTGGCGGGGTCTGCAACATAAACCCAAGGATTTGGCGAAGATACTGATTTTTACATGGAGCAACAGCGAAGCCAGAGGAAAAATTCAGACCTTTCTTAGGCGACTTCCGAAATATAATTTCTTTGACGTGCGTGGTTTTCTCATGATGTTTTTCTTGACCGCTGAGCAACTGATAATTACAAATATGTATATGAATCTGAAAACACGAATTTAGTGGTACATGCAAGGAATCGAACCGGGGATCAATAGGCCGGTTCTTTATTCACTGGGCTATCACTGCTCAAGGGTACGCAGAGAGAACCGAGCGCTACAAATTACTCTGTCCTTATATTCTATGACGTTCATAGTTCTTTTCATCCACGCTTGCCGATTGTTATTTTGCTGACATCACCTGATAACACGGCATATTTTGTGGTGCTAAGTAGGTAATAGCATACCTCAACTCAGTGTATATACATGGAGATGGAATGACAAAAAAATGAGATTGATTTAATTTTGAGAGATAGGCGGCTCCGAAATTCTATAATTAATAAAAGAGATCCCCCTGAAACCGACCACTACCTTGTGGTAAGCCGGTTTGATGGCCTTTTCAAGAAGTGGATTTAATGGCGAGTGCATAACCCATTCGGAGATCACGAAAGAATAGGGAATGAATAAGAGGATGATGTCAGGAGCCCTGGGAACAGGTGAACATACATGAGAAGTAGTATAAATGTTAAAAAAGCGAGTGAGGTATGTAAGGGCAGAGTCGTGTGACGCTCGGTTTTCTCTGCCAACCCCGCATGGGACTGGGCTTTGAATATGTAGATAGACATATTATTGAGACATTTATTTCTCCCATACATTAAAAATATACTTTAGTTAATGCATACCATACGTGCATCTTTTGAATATGTAGATAGACATATTATTGAGACATTTATTTCTCCCATACATTAAAAATATACTTTAGTTAATGCATACCATACGTGCATCTACCTGCTGTAAAGCAGTATTACGCACCATAAAAAAGTTCGTCCGTCTTAGAATAGAATATTAATTGATTCAAGGATTATGCTTTCGAATATTTTATGATAACAACACTGCTAGTGTAATTAGTTTTTCATTGCAAGTACTCGTGTATCTGAAATCCACTATCTATGCAGAAGCTAAAAGCAGTCATCTTTGTTTTACCGGTCTGTATCTGTGTGGCAGCGAATTCCTGAATGGTTTCCATGAAGTTTACATAGATAGCTTACATACCAGATCAACATATAAGCTATTTATTATTTAATATTTGGAGAAATATTTAGTGTTTCAAAAATTAGAAAGCCAAACTCCATGCAAAGTCACGCGCGCAGATTATTTTATGGCATGCTCAAAGAATGATATACAAGTCAAATGTGGAAAGATGTAGGACCTAAGGAATGAATGGCTCGCCTATCACGACCAAATTGGTCGTGTGTTGATGGAGATGTCAGGAGCCCTAGAAACAGGCAAGTATGCATGAATAGAGCTATGAATGTTAACAAAACAAGCGTGGTGTGTAAAGAGCGTGTCTTTTGGAGCTCGGTTCTCCCTGCCTACCCCGCAAGGGATCTGATATGAAGGTTAGTTTATTTTTCCTATCATAGGTTGAATCCAGAATAGGAAAAAATCATGATAGGTTGACAGCCACAATACAAACTCTAAATCTTAATAACATAATAAGCTGTTCCTAATACAAGTGTTGCAATAAATACATACGTGAACATTCCAGAGAAAATTCCCAATCTCCATCCATAGCGGTATGCTCCTTTCGCAAACGCTACAGTTACATAATTTTGTAATTTTTTCTGAAATTACCACAACAATATAAGTATAAATCTAGAAGCAGTAAAAATCCGCATCTAAACATAGGTATCATAAACAATTTGCTAGTCTATGGGGTGGAAGGGCACATGGGTCTGTCACCGAAGCAACAACAACTGACAGCGAAGTGGCAAGCAGTTTCAGTGTCAAAATTTGGGCAGCATTCATTCAAGTTATGTACTATGAATAAGTAAATTTTTATGAAACGCCCTATAGGTTGACGAATAGTATTACATATCCATGCTAAGACCGCCTGAATTTCAGAGCCACTTAGCATATTGTAACTAGATAACAATTTAACACCATATTTACGAAAGGGTTGCTGTTTTTTATCAGTGTCCAAAATTATCTATGACATAGTATGTAATTTACATTACAGTACTGAAGGTATATAGGTAAAAGACCAGAGCTATCCTAATATCGTTTTCTGTATTTACTATGCTATCTTAGGATCCGTAGATTAAAGTTATAACTAATTGTTGTACATAATACTTGCTGGTTAGAAATAAAAAATAATATTATTTATATCAAACTATTTTTTCTAACTTTTACAGTAACCAAGACCCTTACCAGGAACAAGGAACTATAACTTATACGGTTTAAAAAACCTGTCCAGCGATTGCTGTAGAGATTGTGTAGACGTGGCTATATGCAGTATGTATGGGGTGAAAGTTCCAATGTTCTATCTATCTATAACTTCACGCCAAATACCTTGCTCGGTAGGCAGAGAGAACCGAGCGCCACGTCACTCGATCCTTACACACCTCACTCGCTTCTTTAGCATTCGTTGCTCTTCTGATTGACTGAAGCGGTGATTTACACTTTGATTTGTTTTGGAGATGTTTGTGGAATGTATGTAAAGCTTCTTTTCAGTCAGAAATACCGCCATGCTGGCAACCAATGGCAATGGAGCTTGTAACTATATAATAATATGAGTACGAGTCAACATTAAATAAAAATCCAATTTATTACATTGAAAGATGGTAACATGACAGGTGTTAAGTAGTTCACTTGCAGGATACGCACAGTTGCAGCGTAGTTGCCGTTGCTTGCAGTGCAGGATATTTTAATAGAATGCACGTATTGGCACTGCACTATTCCTGCACGATCAAATGACAAGCGTAAACGTGCAGCTGCGGGTTTTTAGTAGAATTGGCCTAAGGCTATTACTATTGAATGCGAAGAAAACAAAGATAACGGTATTTGAAACAGAAGAAACCAGAACCAATGTAAGGATTACGGTTGATGATGAAGGGTTGGAACAAGTGGATGAGATTGTATATCTTGGTGATGTGGAAAAACACGTGGAAAGACGAGTCAGTGCTGGGAATAGTTTGAATGGAGCGTTAGGAAAACTTCTTGGCAATAAAAACTTGAGCCAGATGGCACAGCTCGCTTATACACAATGCAGTGCTGCTCCCAACGTTTGCTCATGGAACGCGAGAGCTGAGTATGACAGAGGAGCATGAAAGTAAGATTTATGACGTAACGCTTGTAGACCGTATTCGCAATGATGATGTTAGAAACAGAGTTGGTCTGAAAGAGAGCGTCGGTGTTAAAATAAGAATAGGCATGCTCCGTTGGTTCGGACATGTAGAAAGAATGACGAAACAGTTTCAGTGTTAAAAAGGATCAATGTAGTAGCATGAGTATTAAACTTGTTGTCGAGAGAATAATGGGGTATATGATACTTTAGGGTTATTTCATCCCTAAGATATATGTACATACTTGCAATTTTTTTTCTACTCTTATTATCTTTAAATTGTGTATTTGGGACAGCAACATCAATCAGAAAGCTGGCCTGTATACTATGTAGTGTATGTATGTATTAGATAGTTTGGTTGATTTTTTTTTATACGTCGGGAGGCATACAAGCATACGGACCACCTGATGTAAAGAAGCGGTTACTGTAGCCTATGAACGACTATAATATATTAAGTATCACTTGCGCAATGCCACCTGTGATGTTAATAGCGACTCCTTAGGCGCTTACTGGTAACCACACTCACATGCAAGAACACAACAACCATCTAGTGAGTTGTTATCTAGTGAGCGGTTTTGTGTGTGGTGGAGATGCTTCCCCAGACGGGCTGCTTTGATGCGCCCTACCTCTCTTAAAACATCCAGACCAAGACAAACTGACATATTCATGCACACAAAACGTTTGTCTTGTGTGGAAATCGAACCCACGAGCGTTGGTGTCAAAGTAGCATCATTGCGCTTCGACTGCGCCACCAAGCTCGTCAAAAATTTAACATCTTTTAATTTAAGTTAATACTATTAATGAATATAGCTAAAGGATTGATTGACAGCCCCCTTCTGTTGAGTAAGATTAACTTAACAGGTCCCAATTCCCATTCGCGTCGATCTAAAACTTTTAGTGTTCCATGGACCTGTAACCCAATACAGGAAAAGAAGTTTTTTTTATCGAGCCACATCGTATTTCAACGAATTATGTAGCAATAATAAGCATATTGATATATTTTGCAGTAGCAAAACATATGTAAGAAAACAGATACTGACAGAAACATTTAGTGATGATTGTGCTCCATAACAATACATTATTAGACAATAAGTACATATTTCCTGTTTATTCTTCACCTTTAGTTTGTAAGGCATGTACAGTGATAATTTGTTAAGTATGTAATCAATTGATAACTATCTGTGGTAGCTTGTAATTGGCTTATATTCATAAATTTTATATTCATAAGTTTCCCTCAAAATAATAAAATAAAAATAAAATAAATAAAAAGTTTGGTCAAAAGTTTGGTGAGCATAGCTGTGTATACAGTTTGGTTATTGTGTTTTCTACTAGTGTCTCCAAGGGGTATTTATAATAGGATTAGATGAATCTACATCGCTGAGTATATTTCTGGTGAATAATACTGGCTATTGTTGTGAAGATGTTTAAAGCAGGCCGTTCCAATTCTAAAACCTGTCAGTCAGATGCCTATTACATGGAATTGTCAGTCAGAACCCGTTATATACGTTTTCCCATACATTTCGCGGTCGTATTCGACCAGATCCGGGTCTCGAAGGGTTAAATATAGTTTCTTTAGTAAAGTTTCCCTTTCATATATTCCTATTCCCTACCTATCCCTAAGAGTTTTGAAGCGACGAACACACAATGATGTCACAAATGGGGTCTAACAAATAAACAAATTTAGATAGATAGATAAATAAGCCATTTATTTGTATCTATAAGACACACAAAAGTAAATATTGTTAGGTAAACAATGAGTAAACAAAAAATAAAATAGTAATAGTAGAAAAATTGGATGCCGCAGTAATAAAAAGAGGTAGCAGCCCAGTGCATTTATTTGCTCAAAGAGCAAACCACTAATTTTCAGCAACTGCCTGAAAGTTATGAAGACGCGCACAGCAATAAAACCGCATATGTTATGTTATTATACTCGTATATATGTTCTATTCGAAATGGCCACCTTTGACTTTGATTCAGGCATTTAATCTGGCCACGAATCTATTGATTTACGCACTGTTTCCGTGGCAAATTTAGCCACTGCTTGTTCCAGCGATATCTTAAGAGACACAATGTCGGCGTGCGGGTATTTCGAGCAGGCCATGTTCTCTAAATCGCTTGATACACTTTTGCTGAAGTCTTCACTCCTTTATCACAAAAATGAAGCTTTGTGACTCCTTGATAAGATTCTCCTCCTGTGATAGCATGGTCGACTCCTATCTTCGTGGGCGCCGGCAATGCATCAAACTCGATGGAAGATCATCAGAGTGGATTGATCTAGTTGCAGGTGTGCCACAAGGCGGTATCTTGCCTCGACTCTTATTTTCTATTCATATACTCACTTCTTCCTACCACCTATATGTAGACAATTTTTCTTTTTTTTTTTTACGGGACAGGCCCACCACTCATATCCAGCACTGTGTCTCCTGTGTAGCCAGAATTAACAGCGGCGACCACCAAAAAGGCAATGAACAGTAAAGTTCATTGCTGTCCCGGGGGTTAAACTACAGCTGCCTTGGAACTTACAACGAATTTAATCAGAAGTAATTTGTAGGAGTTTGTAGGAGGAGAGAGAGCAAGCAGCGCGATGTGTGTGATGCAACTCGAATCATCGACAATCAAGTGGGACTGATCGAGGACTCGAACCGTACGGGATCCCTAATGCCACCACCATGAGCCGACATAACACCGTCATTAGCTGCACGGACAAGGGTGTTAGTGTTGTCGACCTTGGGTTGTAAGCTATATATGCATAACGCACATTTCGTGCCGTCCTTAGGCTCCCGTGTGAAGGTACTGTAGAAGCGCGTCTCCCGAGACGTTAGCACACTCACGATCGTAGTATTGGCCGCAGTCGCCACAAGCCAGGAATTTGTTGTCTTTGATTTTACTCAAACATCCATACATAGCCCTCTAGTGATACTGGCGATAACACCCAGCTGTGATAGATTTTCTAATAGTTTCACTAATGAAGTTCATTCGCTAAATAAGCATAACTATTAAATGCAACAAACGGTCGCATAAATATTAGAGCCATCTTCTAATATTTATACCACCGTTTGATGCATTTAATGGTTATGCTGCCATCAAGCGGTGCGCATTCGGCATAAACACAATTTTATGATCCCGGAACAAACTCAATAAAAACATATATGGCCCTTCACACATCCTTCACACCCTTCAAACATTTTGAGCTTGAAATGTTTTTGTTAGAAAATATTTAATTATATTAGGAGTTAAAGTATGAAATTGCCCATTTGTACCGAAAAATTAAAAGTTTTATTTCTAAGATGTAACATGTTAATATTTACCCTCATTATCTATATATACATTGCTGCCATCTAATCAGAAGTTTACTTATGCCTTTGCGATAGAACTCTGGGGATATAGATTCGGTAAACTGTGTGAAAGTATTTTGTACTGCCTCCTAGGAAGAAAATTTTTTAGCACAGAAAATTGTCCAAATCCCGAAAAAAATGGTAGTCATTTGGAACAAGGTCTGGCGAGTACGGAGCATGACGTATGATTTCTAACTGCAGCTCCTGTAGAGTAGCAATGGTTTATCGTGCAGTGTAAGGTCTTGCGTTATCATGGAGCAATAATGTGAAGATCGATTCACGAGTCAGGGCTGTTTTCACTGCTAGTTTCACCATCATTCTTCGAAGTTCAGCACAGTAAACATCTGCTGTTATTGCTTGACCAAATCTGAGAAAGCTATAGTGAATAATGCTATGAAGAGACCAACAAACAGTTACCATTACCTTTTTATTGGTAAGCTTTGCTTTAGAGCACTGTTGCAGCGTTTGACCAGGAGTCAGCCTTTGCATTTTTCGCTTACGGTTATCGTAAAGAATCCACTTTTCATCACATGTCACAATCTGAACCAATATTCCTTCATTTCTGTACTGATTCAACAAGGCAACACAAGTTTGAACACGCATTCCTTTCTGCAGATCAGTCAAATCTTGAGGCACCCATTTTTCATATTTTGATATCTTATTGATTTGATGCAAATAAGTCAATATTGTAGGTAAGGAGACGTTTAACCATGCCGATAATTCCAGGATTATTTGACTTGGATCGACTTCCACCATCACCTTCAATTCAGCGTTATTCTCCTCTGTAGGTGGTCTTCCACGTGGTTCGTTCTTCAAGTCCATGTTACCATTACGAAAGTGTTTAAACCAAAAACACATGGTGTATTCATTAGCAGTCTCCTCTCCAAATGCAGAATTGATATTGCAAGCAGTTTCTGCTGTGTTAGTTCCGCATCGGAACTTGTATTCAAAAATTACTTGGATTTTCAAAGTATCCATTTTTCTCTTCTAAGCTTAATAAAAAGTAATTGAAATTGGAAAATCGAATGTTGCACACTTTTAAAAAGAAGAACCTCATAGGTATCATGTGTAAAAAGTTTCACTCGAAAAATCTCACACCATGAAGGTTTAATGTCAATTCAAAATATCTTTTACTATAAAACAGCAATTTCAAACTTTAACCCCTATTATTTAGACACTGTCAAAAATTTATATTTATCAGAACTGCAGAAAAATCAGAATATGATTGAGCGGTTCTATTACACTACAAATATGAAATTAGTCACTTGTCAATACAGTCAGTTTACTTTCCCTCGTAAGTGCCACAGTTTTAGTTATTAACACTATACACTGATTGTCACTGATATAACTTGTTATCTAGCCACAAATATTACTACAATTTTCAAACTTATATAAATTAATCATTTTATAGTTAAAGAAATGTTCATAAAGCATACCTTAGCTTCAGAAGTTGATGTAAATATAGTTGCTTGATTATTTTCAATGAAATATAAATAGGCATTTCTTGAAAATGTGAATCCTCCGAGACCTGCTCCAATAAATGCTCCACATAAAGATGATTGAACCACACTATGAAGCTCTACAGTAATTTCATGAAACTCGCTGAAAAGTAATCAATTCTCTGAAAATTATTATATAGTACTGTTCAAAACCTTCAAGGATTGGTGTGTTCCTACAAGAGAATAATCATGGAAGCTCTTCAGGAATTTTTTTAGTGGCAATTCTTGCTATGCTTGATTCCCATAAAAATACTAGCACGTCAACTTATTTTATACCCCATAGGATTTTTTGTCTATTGTATCTAATAACTCATAAAATATGTTTAGTTGATTGTTTTAAAACTTATTGCAGGAAAATAAATATGCTATACCAGAATAAACAATAAAAGTACATGTTTGATACTGTAATCAGAAAATATAGTGTATGTTTGACATGTAATATATTTTTCTTGTTCAAAGTTGGATATTTAATTTTATTATAGCTGTTCTATTCCAATGCAAATATATTTATCTTTGTATAGAAGCCAAACAAAATCTACTAGAATGTTCTTAGTTGACACAACATTAGGAACCCTAACCTACGATACGGCCTGTAATTCAGTACAAAAGGGTTAATATATTAAACATAACCATAATTTCTAGAAAATACTTACTCTCTGCTGTACATTTTCTTAACTCTACCCCATCCTGTTTCGGGCACTATAGGCACTTTAAGATCCAGTGTATTATAATCGTTTTCATTTCTATCGTGTCTAATCAATGGAATAAATGTAGGGGTCAACCTTACAGCCGTTCGCCACATTTTGACGAATTTTAAGATGTTTAGCGTACCGTACATAGGTACCTTTACACTTTAGGCACAGTCAGAGTTATTTTGTCATTTCAAAGAACCTAGCGCAGTAAAGAAAGTAATTTTTCGCGCCGAGATTATAAATATAGGTACCTATTTACTTCCTAATATTTTGGATTGGATTGGATATGAAATCTCTACATAGGCATCGGCCTATACAAATGTACTTTTTTTTTTGGTTCTTTTTATCCCCGAGGGGAAAGGCAAAGGAATCTAGCCCATACAGCCAAGTCATAAGTTTAGAACCATTTGAAAATCTTAATTCTATGTTCCAGCTTCAGGAACTCTGCTGAAAAAATACTTGGGAAGGGTACCTGGACCCAATCAACCCAGTTTAAATAGCACCCGTAAAACGATAGTGATTTTTACAAGGTTTTCTTGATGAACATATTCACGCCTTCCAAAAAGTGCATAAACGTGTTATATTTGAGTATTTTCGTTACTGTATAATTTCACTAGCACTTATGCTACAAAATACTATCCAATTTGTCACATAAAACTAATTTTATACTGAATTATAAAAATTTCAAGTATAAAAACAATGTCACTCGTCAAAAGCGCGGGACGAAATCCAATTTTTTTGGTTCTTTTTATCCCCGAGGAGAAAGGCAAAGGGATCTAGCCCATACAGCCACGTCATCAGTTTAGAACCATTCGAAAATCTTAATTCTATGTTCCAGCTTCAGGAACTGTGCTCAAAAAATATTTGGGAAGGGTACTTCGACCCAATCAACCCAGTTTAAATACCAACCGTAAAACGATAGGAATTTTACAAGGTTTTCTTGATGAACTTATTCACGTCTTCCAAAAAGTACATAAACGTGTTATACTTGAGTTTTTTCATTATTGTATAATTGCACTAGCACTTATGTTACAAAACTCTATCGAAATTGTCACATAAAACTAATTTACACTGAATTGTAAAAATTTAAAATATAAGAACAATGTCACTCGCCAAAAGCGCGGGAAGAAGTCCCGGCCTGCTTGAGTCTCAGAGGAAGTATACCTAGAGGTGACAAGCAAATAATAATACCAAGATAGAACGTGATAGATGTATACAGTTTCTCATAAGAATGAAAGAGACATATAAAATATATTTTGTCCCTGTCACAGTATCACTATTTTGTGTCTGCCACAAAAACAAATTCGTGGCAAACAATCATTTCGTTCCTTGTAGTGCAACAAAATGTTTGCATAAATTGCTAAATATAAGCGAAATATTAGTGCATATTTGTGTTCCTTTGCTTGTTTGGGATTGTCTTTTTACTTTAACAATGGTATGGTATGTTGCAGTGTAAAAGGCTGCAAAAGCCTAAGTTAGCAAAAATACGAAAATATAACCTTTCTTACGTAAGTATAAAGTTTTATACTCATAGTTGTTATCAAATATTTTGCGAAAATTAGATACACATGTAGTTTTTAAATAAATGTTTGTATAATAAAGTAAAAACATTGAAAATATCGATTTAATTTACAAAAAGTATTTCTAGTAAAAACCGCCTAAATCTTGAAAGTTGCCTGTGGTTAATCTATGTATACCATGTTTTAAGCAATAAAGATTTTTTTTTTATTCACGCGTATTATCCCGGTCATTTGATAGGCGTGCGCGGGATATGGATCCAACGCGTAGAGGCCCTTTTGAGAAGATTCATGTTATGTAGTACACCCATCGAGACCCGCTCCTAAAAATATCGTGAGATCCATATATCTATGAGCAGGTCACGGCAGGTATTGGGACTATTGCGAATGTGTAGGAAATTATTAGTCTATTGTAATGATGTCTGGAGGGAGTATTGATACCGGGTTATTGCAGAAGAGGGACGGACACCTGCCATAACTATCATATCTGACTGTTACTTTTGGCAGGCGGTGGCTCGCCACTCACTAGATGGACCCCCAAAATGCCAGAGATAGTCGGCCGGGGGCAACACCGGTGTGAGTGACTCAGGGGTGTTGAGAGGTGTGCTGCACTTTCTCCGAAGTTACTCACGGCGTTATGCCCTTTAACACTTCCAACCTTGGAACATATCACCTGGTAGAGCAATATACTCTATCGACTCCTCTCTGGATGGCCAATGAAGGCAAGCCAGAGCTGAGAGTCCTGCGGGTCTTCTTGACTTTTCACTCCGACCGACGAAGACACGTCGGAGACGAAGGCCCTGATCGACTCTCTGGAGCACTCGGGTACCCGTGGTGTCGTTACGCACCAACAGCTGGCCACAAGCTGCCCTGCGGGGTTATTATTATTATTATAATGCGTCAGCCATTTTCTGTTGTATTTTCAATTTATCGGTATAGTGAGCGTTTTAGGGGTACCAGTATGTAGTATGGGAAAGCACCCCGAAATTATGGGTAAATTATATGGGTACATATACTTTTTTTTTAACTTCCCTACTTTTCGTAGTCTTCTTTGTTTATAATTTTTCGTCAAAATGTATTTATTTATTTTTAAATTAAAAATTTTAACATGTTTAATCTTAGATGTAAGTTTATTTTTTAGATTTCCTAAAGTCGTCAGTGTGCGTAATGCATGGATTTTTGCTACTGGACGACAGAATTGGGAGCCGAGAATTGTGGGTAAATGGGTCAGAGGAAGTGAAAACTGTTTTTGGAGTGGAATTTTATTTATTAACTTACAGACATGATTTACCTACGCAGTACAAATTGCAACAGGACACATTCACAGACAAGTAGAAGTGAGACACCCTCTTCTGTAGTTTATAGGCACATTAAAAATAGTGATGTGCCATTGCACTTTAACACCCGTCCTCAATGTCACATCACTACAAAACAATACTTTTACAAAATTTTCTCATATCTATTTTCTTAACTTCTACATGCACTTCTTTACTAACTACATCTAATCTCTAGGTAATACCAATTAAAATAACTCCTTTCTACAATTCTCGAACTTCAATTTACTTAAAGGCTTAGTACATATATCTGCAACTTGGTTCTCGCTCTGAATATACTTCAAAATTACAACTTTCGTTCCTACTTTGTCCCTTATGAAGTGATACTTTAAGTCTATATGTTTTAGCCTTTTATGGTGCTCAGGATTTTTCGAAATATGAATGGCAGACTGATTGTCTTCATACATGATTATATTCTTACATTCTAAATTAATTTCATTCAATAAATTTTTAATCCAGCACCCTTCACATATACCTTTAGCCAGACTCCAGAGCTACATACTCGGCTTCAGTTGAAGACATCGCCACGCACTGCCGCTTACAGGATGACCATGAGACTGTGCAACCATATACCTTCATTATATAACCCAATGTAGACTTTCGGTCTGCTTGATCTTCTCCCCAATCAGCATCAGTGTAACCAACTAAAGTTTCCTCTGCGCCCTTTTTATACACTAACCTAATACCTAATGTACCTTTAACCCTTCGAAACCCGGGTGGTCGAATACGACCGCGAAATGTATGGGAAAACGTATATAACGGGTTCTGACTGCTCAATATATCTTAGAATCCTTTTCAAACCCTTCCACACATTCTCACTCGCACATGCTTGGTTTCGACTCCAATAACTTAACGCATAACATATGTCAGGCCGAGTTCCTAACATAGCATACCATTGGTGTCAAAGTAGCGTAACAGCGCGTTTCACCACTGCGCCACCGAGATCGTCATTATATTATAGATTATAAGTAACATAACATTTATGAATGATTTGTAAAAACAAAAACAAATGTACGATTTTTTCACAATCGTTTGTTTAGTCCAATATAGTAAACAAGTTACGTTCTAATGACCGCATCAGCCGCACTATGCTATAACGCACGAAGTGTAAAGAATCTTACTGATTTTTCCCTTAAATGTCAAACCAATCGATGTTCTACGTATCTTCACGAAACCTAAAGAAATAAGTCTGATAATTGTATATGTATATTAAATATATGGAAATATAGATTGTCTAGTTTATTTTTAACCTTAAAGATCAAAACAGTCCGCAGTTGCATACATGCGTCGTATGTACAGAGCTCTTAAAAAATATTGAATTTTACACTAATTTGTTACTCTTCAAAATGCCAAAGCCAAATGAAGGACTATTTCCCGCGTTTTTAGCGAGGGACATTATCCTTACTCGTAAAAATCACTATCGTTTTACGGGTGGTATTAAAATTGGGTTGATTGGATCTAGGTACCCTTCCCAAGTATTTTTTCAGCACAGTTCCTGAAGCTGGAACATAGAATTAAGATTTTCAAATGGTTCTAAACTGAAGACTTGGCTGTATGGGCTAGATCCCTTTGCCTTTCCCCTCGGGGATAAAATGAACCAAAAAGTAAAGTTTATTATAAACCTGAATTGAGTGAAAAAATCTCAAACTTTCCTTGTAAAAGACAAAGTTAGGTTTCTTGATGTAATTCTAGACTCTAGTCTAAATTAACAGGCACCATTATCAAAAACAAACAAGAGCATTAATGTTCTTCGTTCACTTTTTGGAGTATGGTTGGGTTCTCACCTTTATACTCAGAAATTTATTTATGATGCCCTGGTCCGCAGTCACCTGGACTATGGTTCTTTCCTGCTGGAACCATGTAACAAAGATGCCTTAAAATTACTTTACTGGTTCCATGAAATCCTCTCCTATTAATGCCGTGCAAGTTGAATGTGTAGAACCTTCATTGCACTTACGTAGGCAATATCTATCAGATACATTTTTGCATAAAACCCTTCAAGTATCTGACCACCTACTCCTAATTAAGCTGCATGAACTGTCAGAGTATATTTCCGCTGATGAATACTGGACACACAAAGACCCTCCATGTTTGTTTAACAGTTTTATTTTGTTCCTTCGCCTAACATGCCCTGTATTTCAATGCAGGGTAAACCCTTTATTTGACACTCCCTATCAGGCAATCATCTATCAGCCTGACATAGTTGTCAATTTAAGTATTCAAAAATTCACCATTTGCTGCAGCAAATGAATGCTGAAATTGATAAATTCTGGAGTGGACTGATGCCTCCAAATCCTCAGAGGACAGTTAAGTTGGAGCCCCCGTTTGGATCCCATAGTACACAATTATTATAAAATTTAAATGTCCTTCAGTGTTCACCGGTGAAGCCACTGCTATCCTAGAGGCTCTATTATATATAGTCTCATAATATTCCTAAAACAGTTATTTTCACAGATTCTAAAAGCTGTTTATCCGCAATAGCCTCTCATCAGTTCAGCAGCAGAGTCAAATCCCCCGTTATCCTGAACATTAAACAGGTTCTATGTAGGTGTCATATCAGGGGCTTACTGATCTGTCTTGTGCGGATCCCTGGACATAATGGTATACCAGGAAATGAAGTGGCTGACCAACGTGCTAAGGATACAATAGATAACAGATGTTCGACCCCTCGTGTAGATACAGCTTACTCGCACAACTTGCCCTAACCACCGGTAGCTGACATTTGCGCTCGGGCCATCAACGGTGACCCTGAGTTCTTCCTGGCCCTTCTTAATAAATGTCGAACCCTCCGCTACTTTCCTCGGCTGTGGAAGGGGGCCCTCGTAATTGTCCTTCGGAAACCAGGCAAAGACTCGTATACCGTGCCCAAATCGTACAGGCCGATTGGGCTTTTGCCTGTCTTGGGCAAGGTATACGAGAAAATGCTGATCGCTCGCCTCAAGCACCATATTCTACCGAGGATTAGTACTCGCCAGTACGGGTTTATGCCACAAAGGGGCACCGAAGACTCCCTCTATAACCTGGTGCAGCACATCCGCGCCAAGCTTGACGAGAGGAGAATGCTCACTCTCGTCTCGCTGGATATAGAGGGAGCCTTCGACAACGCCTGGTGGCCGGCAATCAAACTACGACTGGCTGAGGAAAATTGTCCTCTGGGCTTGAGGAGAGTGATCGACAGCTATCTCAGCGATAGGACGGTCAGAGTTAGGTACGCCGGGGGGGAAACCTTGCGGTCCACCACAAAAGGGTGCGTCCAAGGGTCCATAGGAGGACCGATTTTGTGGAACCTCCTATTGGATCCTCTTCTGCAGCAACTCGACCTTGCGGGGGTGCACTGTCAGGCCTTCGCCGATGACGTCGTGCTGATGTTCGACGGCAACACTGCGCTGGATATAGAGAGACAGGCCAATGCCGCTCTCGAGCATGTGAGGGCGTGGGGTGTCAAAAACCGGTTGAAGTTTGCGCCGCATAAGACCAGCGCTATGTTGGTCACGCGCAAACTTAGGTATGACACTCCGCGGCTTACCATGGGCGGGATAGACATTGGCATGTCTCGGCAGATCAAACTGCTGGGGTTGACGATTGACGCGGGTCTGACGTTCAACGCGCACGTGGCTACTGTCTGTAAAAGGGCAGTGGCCATATACGGGCGCCTTGCGCGTACGGCCCGCGTCAGTTGGGGTCTCAACCCTGAAGTAGTGAAGATCATATATTCAGCCGTAGTGGAACCTACGATATTGTACGCTGCCGCCGCATGGGTTCCAGCGGTCAATAAGCTGGGTATCCAGAAACAGCTCAACAGCGTACAGCGGGGCTTCGCGCAGAAGATCTGCAGAGCCTACCGCACGGTCTCCCTGAACTCCGCACTGCTGCTGGCCGGGGTGCTGCCTCTTGACCTCAGAGTGCGCGAGGTCGCCTCTTTGTACGAGGCCAAGAGGGGGCTACCCCATCCGCTGCTCGGGGACAGGGAGATCGAGCGGATGGCCTCGAAGATCGAGGCCCCGCATCCCGCGGAGCTAGATAGCTTGGAGTTCGGCAGCCTGGTGGACGAGGAACAATGCAGGGCACACTCCAACTTTGCCCTGCGAATGTTTACGGACGGCAGCAAGATTGAGGGCCGGGTTGGCGCCGCTGTATCCATATGGAACGGCGACGCCGAAACCAAGGCCCTCAAGCTTGCTTTGTCGTCCTACTGTACCGTCTACCAGGCGGAACTCCTGGCTATCTGCACGGCGGCCGAGTACGCTTTGAGCTGCGATGGACCCAGTATTGGCATCTTCAGCGACTCCATGGCGGCGCTCCAGGCGGTGGCGAACGTCGAGTCCCCCCATCCCCTGGCGGTGCAAACACGGGACGCTCTTAAACTGTGCAAAAGCCAGGGTAAGAGCGTCTCGCTGTTCTGGATCAAAGCACACGCGGGGCTGGAGGGGAACGAACGTGCCGATGAACTCGCCAGGAGCGCCGCACTGGGGTTGCGGAGGCGGCCAGACTACGACCGCTGCCCTGTCTCATTCGTCAAAGGTATGATCCGTAAGGGGACCATTGACGAATGGGACAGGAGATACAAATCGGGAACAACAGCTTCGACGACGAAGCTGTTCTTCCCGAGTGCGGCGGAGGCGTACGGTATCGTGGGCAAAATAGTGCCGTCGAGCATCACCACGCAGGTCCTCTCGGGGCATGGTGGGTTCTCCGCGTACTTGCACAGGTTCAAGTGCGCGGATGACCCGTCCTGCTTCTGCGAGCCCGGCGTGGACCAGACAGTGCAGCACATATTGTTTCGGTGTCCCGCATTCTCCAAACAGAGGTACGATTTGGAGCAGGAGTTGGGAATGCGGGCCACCGAAGAAACGGTCTCCGAAATAGTGGTAGGTAAAACTCGGGCAAAATTTTTAAAATACTGCGTCAGTCTAGCCACGGCTGTCATAGATCGTAATAAGCTGAGCAGCTCCACCTAGGACTAATGCTGTATACCTCGGCTATATTTTGTATAGCCGATGGGATCGCGGTGGCTAGGTGGAGCTGTGAAGCTCGCTGTCGCCCGTGTCTGGACTGACGCAGTATGGGGAGGGAAGTTGGAAACATATGAAGATATTTCACCGGCGTTCTAAAACGGGCAAATCAAAAATTTCTGGAAATGAAACTGAATGAATGATGATGAATGTAAGAATGATTTGTGATATATGAAAGCGAGTGTGATGTATGAATGTGTTTATTTATATTGTATAGTGACTTTTTTAAAAACCAAATGTGAAAACTATTTATATTGTTAAAAAAGTGCCTTGCCCACGGCAGGGGTGTAAGCTTAAAACAAAGTAAAAAAAAAAAAAAAAAAAAACCACCGGTAGCTTGGGTCTTCGCTCCGCTACCGGCAATTGCCAATTTTTTTTATATATTTTTAAATGTATTTTTGCTGTATTTTATATTTAAAAATGTGTGATGAAATAAAGAATAATAATAAAAAATCTAAAACATCCATTTAATGTTGTATTTATTAATAGCTGAAAAAAGACCCTTAAAGTACTTACATTAGCAGGAACACCGAGACCGCTAATAAAAAGAATTGAATTGACTAAATAAAGAAGAATTGAATTTAACTTGTAATCTAGGAACTACGTATTAAAATGATTTGCATAAATATTGCCTATCTCCTAACGTCTCACAGACGATTAATCAGACAAATGGTGACTTAAATCTGAGTCAATGTATTTTTATAGGCAGTCCTTTGGTTTTGTTTCATGGTATCTGAATTCCAGCTGTGGAAGGAAGGCCCGTCCGTGTTAAGTACCTCGATGACTGATATCGTTCAATGTGTAAAACGTTACTTTCCACGAGGTAGCAACAGAAATCAGAGCAAGGTTAATTTATCTCTCGCGAAGTTTTTTTTATACTTCGTCATGTAAGCATATTTACCACCTGATGTAATACGGTTATCATAGCATTTGAACGCTTGGAATACATAAAGTGTCACTCGCGCGATCGCGCACCTCTGCTGCTAACACAGCAACCTCTTAGGAGCTTGCTGGAGACCTCATTCACACGCAGGAACACAACAACCTCTAGGGAGTTTATATTTGGCTGTGGTTTTTCTGTGAGGAAGAGGTACTTCCCCAGACGGGTTGCTTTGATGCGCCCTATCTCTCTCAAGACAACAGATAACGATGGTTCAAGCTGTTCAAGGTGAGAATTGCATTATTTTGAATAGATTAAGCTCATCTCGTCATCGTGTATTGACACATTGCATTTATAATTCTCCGGCTTTAGTTAAATACGTTGCTTCCAGTTAACGGACATTGTGTATAAAAAACAGGTTATTATATTAGTGTCAGAGAACCTGGATACCAGCTAGGACCTTGTGAGTCAGTTCCAGGATGAGAGAGTGAGCTGTGAGAACGATCTTAATCCTATGCAGAGTATTGAGCCATAGATTTTAAGGAGAGGATTTGCCTCTGTTCTACAGGTGGTACAAAGGATTGGGTTTCGAGGCATTGTTCGATAGGATCCCAACAGGTCCCTTTGCTGATGGCGGTGAAATCATCCCGCAATGTTTGCGTTAAACTTCCTGTCAAGGTTTCCCTAAGGTTCCAGCAAGAGGTTCTTAAAAAAAGACGTGAAGAGGGTTAACGGGGTCGCTAACGCATGAGTGACACCGCTGGTGTTGCATATATCCATAGGCAACGGTAACTACTTACCGTCAGACTGGTCGTATGCTTGTTTCCACCTTTGTGGTATGAAATAGCTCTATTTATAACATATGCTCCCGGTTCCAAACAACCAGGGAACTGTTTAAATAAATAAATGTCCTCACTGTTATTTCAGTAACAATGAGGACATTATATGTAAAAACATATTGTGTGCTCGTTAAAATGTAAAATCGTTTTCAAAGTTCACTGATAATCTTAGAATCAGGAATAACTTTCGTATGCCGGTACCACGTTGTTATTACATCTTGTATCTCCTGTGCCAGGGGTAGGGGTATAGGAATGGAAAGAAAGAAATATGCCATTTTCAACTATATTTTATTATAAAATGACAAAGAATAAATCTAGAGTTCAATAGGGTAGTCACTTAGATGTTAATATTGTGTATATATTTATAATTCATATGACTGATTGTATGTAGATATAGGGCGCTTCTGGTCACCCACAACGGACCATTAGCTTTCACAAAATTAATTTTTATAATCACCAAAATACAATTTCTTTTGAAATATGCTCGTTAAAGCTTAATAATTAAATTGTGTATGTTATTTGTTAGAGTAAGAAGAGATGAAGTGGAAATTATTAAGATCCCTGTTTATTATCTTCCAACGATTGGTCTTTGGCATATTGATTCAATTACACTAAAGGCGGATCCACACCTGAATGCTTCAGTTTGACGCATAAGGCGAGATTGACTGAAATTACTCGCAACAATTATGCTATGACCGCCGCTAGTGCTCTATGGAGCATTGAGTTATCCTGAAAGTATCTTTTACGTCGGCATTCGATTCTCATAGTTGAGATAAATTATTCGTGACCTCCCAGAGTAGTACACATACAAGGTGTGCACTTTGCATCCTTTACTTCGTTAGTTGCCACAACTATTTATATGTCGTTTTTTTAGACATCAAATGAAAGTGCACATAACAGATATGTACAGTTGACAGATGCATGATATGATTTGTAAAAACCTGTAAACAGAAGTTTAGCCTTCTCCAAAAAATATTTGTCCCTAAATCGAACTCTAAAACCCCTATAATGTACACAATAATCAAATCATAACATTTAGCCCCAAACTAGATTGATATTGTTTTTAATTAAATGAATAAGTTTTCAGTACCTACGTCTAAAAATATTGGAATTGTTAGAAAGGGAAACTCCTAAGCTGGGTCTGTATTGTTTAAGTCATGGAGCTGTCGTTACGTGTCTATGATTTACGTTTAGTCTATTGTTTTCCGTAACTGAGAAGAGTGTACGTTTTATGAAGATTAACTTTATTATGTTTACGTCCATCTACGTTGAGAAACGTTCCATTGGAAATAAATATTGCTAAGATTTTTACACAATAAAGATGTAGACGCAAACAGTATCAAATGTTATTCTACGCAAAACTCACATTAAGTGTTCTAACGAGTAGATTTCAGTAAACAACACCTCATGCGTTGACCTGTACATGTACGAGTGGGATACGCCATAAAATATTGACATTTTCCGAATTGTTTAAGCAAATTCACACTATGATAGCAACAGAGTATTGTGCAATAGGAAAAATGAAAAGATAACTTTTCGTTACATGAACGATTGTTTAAATCTATTTAACTATTTTAACTTTACACACAACCCTTTAATTTGCACACCATTTATATTTTTAGTGAACAACTAAATAATACGTACTAAAATATGAAGGAACAAATTAAGGAGGGTAATTCTGATATACACCCTAGGAAGATTCTCTTCGATTAGTAGGTTTAACTATAGCAACTACTGAAATAGCCTAAGAAAATTAATTATGTCAGCCGAAATAATGAATGTAGTTTTAAAAATTGTCGCAAGTCGCTTGTATGTCGTATAACGATCGATGATCGCCATACTTGTAATCAACGAAGTAGTTCACATATTTATGAACTGGTTTCTCTTTTTTGCAAATTTTTGTGAAGTATGCTATATTTTCTTTATTTTTAAGAATATAACAGAAGCTCACTGGTGTGATTGCGTGGCGTCGAAACACGCAAGTGATGTACTTGTAGTACTTGGAGAGTAGGTTAAGCCGTCCCACTGGTCTCGATCATTGTTGATAAGTTCTTCAAAAAGATGCAAAGAGGTTTTTACCGGATCGGTAACGCACGAGTGTTTTGGCGTTGCACCTGACCATGGGCTGCGGTAATTGCTTACCATCGGACAGGCTGTACGCTTGTTGGCCATCTTAGTGGTTTAAAAATGACGATCGGCTAAACCTTCTAAAACTTCAATTATATTATCCTATCAGGGGCATACATGGGTTGACGTCCGTAATATAATTATGACTTTCGTCTGAGCTAAAATTGTTATTAATTACAATATTTATAATTAATAAATTATAATATATAATTAATTTACATATATGTGATAAGAATTACAGATATGTAAATGAAATAAATACCAAAACGATAGGTATTACGTGATATTATATATTTAGGTACGAATAATGTCCTTCCATTCGTCATTACTTTACAATTATTACAGACATGGTTTAGTAAAACAATACCTACAGTCAATTCGTCGGAAGTTACATAATAATCCTTCTGATCTATGCACCACACTCATCGGTACCTAATGAATGCTTAAAAAATGAAATGCCAGACATCATAATTTTTCCCAACAGTGATTCGTCAGAAAGCAAAGACTTAGGTTCTGTGCTTTATGTTTTACACCAAGTTTGCATAGTGTTTTCAATTTTTTTTCTAAACACAGCAAAAAAGTGACAATGTTTGCTGCAATAATAGTTCATTGTACAATGTGCACGGTTCTGTCAGTAACCGCCGTTGCGATTGTAGAGATAATTTACCTGCTTAAGAATAAGGTAACTCTGGGATCTTATAAAAGCGTCAATTCGCCTTGTTTTCATATCATAGTGAGATTTTTCTCGTGTCTACAACTCATTGGCTTAGGATGAACGCACTGTCTTGTGTAATGGATCGACATGACATTGAACTTTATTTACGATCTGCAGTGTCTTATATATAGTAGTTCGAAAATTTTCTTATAAGACACGAGACACAATGTCTCATAGTGTGTTAACAAATCTCTAAACTTTAGTGGATTTTCAGTACAAATCACTTGATCAATTACAGCGTCCAGGAACCTAGAGACATTCCTAGAGAGTGATTTTGCATGTAGAATCTTACAAATATTACCTTGAAGAAATCTCAAAGTTTATCCTCACCCTAAAGCTGTCTAAATTAAATCCTGTACTGTCATCGTAGGCTTTACTATAAATCTCATAATTTTGATATTTAATTTCATTGCATGTTTCCATTTCTTCGATTTCATAGGTCTTGTCATATACAAAGAGACTGGCTCAATGGGGACCACTTAGCATTGATGGTAGTTTTATACGTCAGTGTTTTCACATCCCAGGGTGAACACACCCAACAGGATATAAAAAATTATTGATAATTTTAAAGCTACATTAATCATTTTGGGCTGATTGTTCATTTTTTTGGCTAATTGTCTTATACTAAAATTAGGATAGGATAATTAACTAGTTATCTTAAAGTAATGATTATGTTAATCTTTACTATAGATACTAATCATTTTATTTGTAATTATTAACATAGTTGTGTATAATATTTACATCCATAGGTTAATTTAACACGAGAATAACTGCCACTTTATAGGCGCAGCTATGATATCTGGGTAATTTTGATGCAATATCTGATCTGCGACATCGACACCACAGTTAATAATACAAACCGCTTCTAAAAGCCATCATTGAGCCTATCAAATTGGCAGTTAGACATAAATTCTTTTGCTAATTCAACGTTTCGACCTGGTGGGTCCAGTTCTTTCCTCGCTTAGGGGCAAGGGACGTGGCACGGACATAAAATAAACGCCCCGACCTTCCGAATGCCAGAGGTAGCGTCAAAATTTACTCACATATACCCTGTGCGAAATATATTCCACTTGATAATATTATATAAAACACATCATTGGCAATATTCAAGTCCCTTACTCCCTTTACAATTCAACTAAACAACAATTGCAATTTGCCTAAATTCTTGCGCAAGTCAGGTGACTTAGAAAACTAGACGAGAGTTAGAGCCGTATTCACATTTCACACCTCAAAGCGCAGTACATGTACATTGTTAAAATATAATCGAGTGTAGATATTTACGTCAGGATAGTTAAGAGCTATATATGTACGAATATGTCTAGAATACCAATTGTGTACAAGCGTACATCATTTCATTATATTGATCCCCTTTAAATTTATAAGTTTTATTTACAAATAGTTTAATATCATCGAGTATTCGAAAATGAGTTGATTAAAGGGGGTAATAAATAGGTGTAAACGAAAAATATAGGTAATTAAATATATGAAGAACAAATAATAACACTATGAAGGCTATGTCCATGATTTAAGTATACTCACCGCTGCCGTACTTTAGACAATTGGTATTGAGTTTGTTAGAAACAAAGGAACATAGGTAAAATGGGAAAGGAGGAAAAAATAAAGAACAAAAAGTTATCAATGATAATAATAGTTTAATTATGAAATTAAAAATAAGAAAGAAATTAACCACACAAAAAGGCTTAACATTAAAATAAGAAAATAGAAATGACATCTCAAACAACATATTGAAATAATAAGATATTGAAGTGGCCGGTATATATATCGGCTAACGTCAAAACTGATTGAGGAGTAAAAATTATTAATGCATGCGCCTTAGCCAAATTTCTATTTACTGATATGTTGGCCTTTATTCATATTGTTATGAAATATTAAATACAGAGTACAGCTTAATATAAGAGATAAATATTATAAAGCGCAATAAAATAAGCATATTCAGAATGATATGCACAGATATGTATTGTGAATATTCGTGAAACGCAAGGAGGGCGCCATAGAAAGAGGTTAAGACCGCTGTTGCTTCCACAACTACGAGCGAGCGAAGCGATTGCAATCGTACATGTACGTAGTACATTCATGTACGTAGTACATACACGTACGTAGTACATACATGTACGTATGTCTCATTGACACATACATCTACAGACTAACAATTTGACATTTAATCCATAGACAAATGATGATCATGGAAAATGAGTAAATGGCGAACCGTCAATGTCAAATGTAGATGGGAATGGGACATAATGTGAAATTACAAATTCTGTGGGATAATGCGCTCAAGGTGAAAGCAAATGAACGCTTGGATTATGTAACCAGCTATCATATCGCTCGCCCGCTCATTGGAAGATAACTCTATATTTAAGACGTATCAATCCCGTAGTTACATCACTTTGCGATACAACGAAAAAGTGCTGTGATGCGCGGTGACAGAGCACAATTTAGCATACGCGCATAGATAATATTACAGTTCATTAAAATGAGTTTATTCAAAGGAGTTCCGTACGTAGAACTATTATTATATCTGAGCCACAGCATACCAGCGATGATAGTGAAGATATTCAAAACAACTTTCACATCTTTTTCTCAACGCATAACTTTAACTAACAAATTGAAACAATGTTCACTTACAATGAATAAAATTGCATATATTGCGCTTAATAAAACTCTCAAATATAATTTAACTGTAACATTTTCATCAACTTTTCAATAAATGTTAAGATTACCTCAATTACGTTTTACCTAAAATAATGTGTATTGACTTTAAATTTGGCATCTCATTCTAAACACTGAACTATTTATTATTTTTAATAATATTACCATTATTATCTAAATATTTAAAATACTTCTCTAAACACATAAATCCCTATAATTATCTATTAGTCAATACCGATATTACTGAGAAATGTTTAGGCCTGAAAACGCTACACACATTTACTATCAAGTCTACGAATTGAGCACAGCAACCAATTGAATCTTTAAGAACGTTATACCATAGCAAAGTGTAATTTGAAGAAATAAACACTGGATGTGTGTAGCGTTCTACGCTGAATATAATGGATATGTTATCTCCTTTTTGTGAATTTTGTTTATAATTCGTAATAATAATATTTTAAAATTACAAATGCGATGCCGATCTCGCCTCATACAGTCCACCTCCAATCGCGAACCACTTTTATTTCAAAACACAGGCACAGATTCCTGCACCCAATTAGAAAAACTTTTTCAAAAACGTGCAAAATATCACCACACCCTGGTCACCTAACATTATCTAAACCAAATATCTACTTTCATGTCCTTATCGTATGTATGTACTGATTAATACGATTTGTATGATATTTTTTTTTATTAAAACTTACATAATAACGTTCTATTTTCAGTTTTATCAACTTACTAAGCTCTATTTTTATTATTACGGTACGTGATGCATGTATAATATACATTTTAAAATAGTGTAAATATGTGATTTTATAATGATTTCAAACAAAATAAGGTTGGTGCGCACCTATCCGTTCAGCGCGGTCGGTGTATCAGCATAGCCTCTATTGCTGTTGCGTACTACGTATCAGATACGCAGTTGTATACTACAATGCAGTGAGCAGTCAACATGGCTTCAGCCAGCTTCGTCTCACCGGTAACACGTAATGTATAGACCTGTGGCTCAGCTATACCTAGTCACAAATCGAACAACTGCAGTTGTACTAACGCGATAGCTAGTTACCAATTTCAGAGGTGCTGAGTGGTGTTAATGCCGATACAGTACCGCGTTATGCAAAGTACAACGCGAAACTTATGAGGCTATGACGCTTATACTATAAATGTGGACCAACCATTATGAAGTAAAATGATATTTTTCGAGTATCAATCAGTATTTTTGTCTATATAGAAGCTGACTGACGAAACGTAAATCCACAGCGTTCTCTAGCGGCCATATCGGACAGTCGGTTCCTTACGTAGCTCGGGCACGTTATGTGTTCTTTCGTCGAACAAACCGCTCTGTATACATCTATCTATACTTTACCGTTCCCTTCCTATCCTAATTGAATAACCGACACTGGCATTGTCAAGATATGTAATGCTTTCTTTTGCGACTTATATTAGTTTTTATTAGTTTCCATTCGTTATTAATCTAATTGATGGATATTCAACTATACTTTAGCAAATGGAATTGTTTTCCTAACTCGTCATAATTCAGGTATCTGTTTCACGCATTCTTGCCTAATCACATAAACTGGACGTGTAACTGAACACTTAAAACTGGTCCTAAAAGTTATAGGTTTACATCTGGGTGTCACGCTATGACCGAATTTAAATACAATAAATAACATTTTTACAAAAGATTTCCTACCAGAGTTAAACTTTTGAGACAATCACATTTTTCCATAACGTAAAATCACTTAACCCACAAACTTAATCTCTTTCGCATTGGACTAGACGCATTTTAATTAATTTAAGAAGGCAAAGATGTGTGAAAACCAATCGAGAACTAAATTAAGACCAAGAAGCGTGAAAGGCTTTAGTCGTCGAAGTTTGAGTGTGTCTATGTACAAAATGAAGTATGGAGCGGAGAGTTATTTAACTAAAATACTGTTCTACAATGTAGTTATTGTGACCTAGTGTAAATACTGCTGATTAAATACGCCAGAGCATAATCAGATCTCGCTAATACTTCCGCGACGCTGCGACTCCGATGGCAACAGTGTGGACGTGCCTTAATATTATACTGAAAATTATTCTAAAAAATACGTCATCGCGGCCCGTCCACACTGTGCGTCAGGCGCTCCTCGACCAAGGACAAAATAAATAATTATATCTATAATTAACTGC
Source organism: Pyralis farinalis (assembly GCA_947507595.1). Classification (NCBI taxonomy): domain Eukaryota; kingdom Metazoa; phylum Arthropoda; class Insecta; order Lepidoptera; family Pyralidae; genus Pyralis; species Pyralis farinalis. Next base: position 25,584,436 of record OX382267.1, read on the forward strand.
TTAGTGAAATGTACGCACGAGCATTTATAATATGTTGTAGCTACCATTAATATAAATTAACATCAAAATAAATGCATCATGTCACTTTACGTCACCGAACATAACGTTCAAACAGTGATATACATAATCTAGATGCTTAGCGATAAGAGTTGTGATTACACTAACTAATCCAAGAACTACGAGAAATGAAAACAGACCGTTCTTATAAACAACGAAACAAGTATGGAAGCATGTAGATCGTAGTACAGACGCCGGGTACGGCTCAGAAGACATTAAAATATATTACTAAAAATTAACACTAAAGCTAATATTGCACACACATACACATATCTAAACGTAACATTCCATTAGTAATAAAATAAGACAATATGTGTATGCGTACAAAACTATACGATTACTTATAAAGAAATCAATGCAATAATAGTAAATTGTGCATATTAAAATAGAGAATAAAATATATTTATAAAATATAATTTTACACTAATAACTGCAAATTAAATGTGACAAAGAAATACTTTTTAACAATTTGATAAAATGGATGAATATAAAATTTATGGTGGTATTTATTTATCCGGTCGTACGTGTGACCGCAACAACTGGGTCGATGTTTAACATCGCATTATGACATCAGATGGATACGCAAACTTGCCAAATGTAAATAAATCTAGCGCAATCTAATTGCTGAATATACAATTTTCTGATAATTCGAATTTATGAACTCATAAAACTGGAGCTTTACAAAAATAAAATGAATGGAATGAATATCACACATATAGAAGACCCTCTCTGTATAGCGATAGGTACATACGTTTATATCAGAGTCATGTAAAAATATAACGTAGAGCATTACCTGCCGTCCATGTGATGACGATACTTAGATTAGATGTACAGTAACAGTAAAACGTACGTATTTATTAAGAAAATAGAATAGCACTTAATTTCTAGTGATCCGAGTAAGCGTATTACAGATTATATTTTAATTTTCAGTCGAGTGAAATTCTCGAAATGTGAGAGGTACAGTGTGATTGCCAGCCGGTCGCTCTGCCAGTCAAGTCTGCGCCGTAAACGGCTTAAGCCCGTCGCAGAAAGCAGCTATAATATATATTACATTCCGGGAAATGTAGCTTAGCATTTACTTGCACATGTTTGATGGTGAGGTGTTATCCCAACGTTAAAAGAAGAGGTGTTATCTCAACATTTTTAATACATTTAAAGCACAGCAGGACGTTTTGTTACGATACATTTCATGTTTAATGTACCTGCATATTTGTATCGATCGGTATTACACTCTTACTACGGTCTTACAACAAAATGTATCTAACAAAATACATTTTTATAATATAGCTGCAACCTGTGACAAACTTGATAAAGTTTTACAGTCAAGTAATTGAGAGGCACGAGTCACGACAGAGGTTCGAAATACGCAGTTGACGCGGCGTTGGGCGACTGACAATAGTGTGATATTCCGAAGACAGCGGTTGGTCGGTCCATTTAGATACTAGACTTGGAGAAAGACACTCTTAGGTGGTTGGACTCAGATAATTGGTAGTTGTGCATTTTGATGAGCGCCGCCACGGCGTCGTCGATCGACGGCAGTTGCACCAGCGCCATTTTGCGGTCCTTCCTGAAATTTTAAAATTAAAGAAGTTGTAAAATTTCATTTACTAAATCATTGTGATCTTTGGACTTTGCCACTTTGTTTATATTAAATAATGTAAATTAATAAATAGAGCTCGTTTGTCAACCATGGCATAAATATAAATGAAAGCAATATTATACGAGTGTCAATGTAAAAATTACTTTAATGTTTAATTATTATACTATTAGAAACTGACACTTTTGTGTTCATAAAAATTTTAGATTACAATATTTACATCGGAATTTAATGTTAGAATTCAGTCAATATAGATGCGTATTTGTATTGTTTCGCAGCTATGTGAAAGTTTAAGTGTTGTATAGATTTTGATGAAAATTGGTTATTGGTTGGTGACTGCTTTGCCGAACTTCACGCAAGCAATGTATAAATAATTTCAACCATTACACAGAAAGTAAAATATAAAATTAATTCTGGACACTCAAATATAATTTAAACTGAACTATCAGTATATTACTATCAAGCAGTTCTTATGAAAGCTCTTCTATAGGAATGAATTAACAAAATAGGATTATACTTACGGGAAGAACTTGAACGCCTTAATGGTGAAACCTCGTTTAGTGAATGCGTCTTTGATATCGTCTTCCGACACGGTGGCTCTGAGAACATAAAATTCATATTTTACATGAACAAATCTATTAGAGTTCAGGGTACAATTTACTGAACAATATTGTGGGAAAACTCACGGAATGTTCGAAAGATGTAACGTAGCGCTCGGTGGGTAGATATTCTGATAGTTTTTGCTGCCCGGCTTCTTGAATCTGTGGAGCGGGCTCTGAGAATAGTCCCTGAAATAGACGTAATATTATGAAAAGACAATCAAACAAATGTTTTTTTTCTTGAAGATCACTAAAGGAATAGAAAAAAATATGAAATATGATTTATAAGTGTTTTAGCATATTAACGAAATCCTAGTAAATAGCAGGATAATTTCGACAGTGTTAAACGATTGTAATTGTAAGTCTTTACACAACATAGGAAGGCATACAAACATATGGCCAACCTTGATGTAAAGCGGTTACCTTAGCCTATGAACGCTTGCAATATATTAAGTAACACTCGCGTGATGCCACCTCTGCTATTAACACAGCAATTCCTTAGGAGCTTACTGGTGACCTCACTCACCCCACGCAGAGCTGCGGTTTTATGTGAGGTGGAGGTTGACGTCCCCAGACAGGCTGCTTTATTGCACCCTACCTCTCTTAAAACCATCCAGACCAAGACAAACATACAAGTTCATGCACACAAATGTTTGTTCTGTGTGGGAATCGAACTCACGAGCTTCTACGACTTCACGAGTGTCTAAGTAACGTAAGAGGACGTTTATTAAACTAAAGGTACTAAAAAGTAATTATTAACCCTTCGAAACCCGTGTGGTCATATATGACCGCGAAATGTATGGTTGCTTAAACTAAAGTTTATAAGTGCGCTAGTTAACACACTACTTATATATACGAATATACTATGCCTTGCATGCCACATGCAGGATTTGCATAATTTAATTATTTTTTTATACCATATCGGTTGGCAAACTAACATATGATCTGTCTGATGTCAAGCAAAATAAAAAATAAAATATTTTTAAGAAAACAGAATACGTAGACCTTAGTTACTTCACAAGCTAACTTTCAAATATACCAATATCCACATTTTTTTTACGTTATACTCATTATCAAAATTGGTTTTGTTGTAAATTGTATTCGATTCTGTAATAAATAGACTGAAACAATTCTGTTTTTATAAAATAATTAGTAATTAAAAATCAAGATGCACAACAAGAATATCCTGCAAAAAGACGTATTATAAAATTGACGAATATCTAAGCATTAAAGATCCCACGATAAAGATTCAGTTCAGACAACCATACATCTTATTACATTTCTATTTTATTACCATTTGATATCATTGTTGCTGTACCGATATCCTAACGATTAAATTACTATTTGAAAAAAAATGCATATATTTTTAAGTTTATTTCGGTAATTGCTAATAGTCTGGTAAATTAAAAAATAAATAATAATAAGACTATAAAAATGTAACTCGTGCCAGGACCCACTGGCAAATAATAAAAAATATTTTTGTCTATAGTTTCTTACATTTTTTTAATATAATTCCTGCCTTGTGTAGAGATATCGAATGAATAGTCATTTTTAAGACCTTGGAGTTACGCGGATAGCCAAACAATAAAGTAATCCTATATTGGTTTCGTTTACCTTTTGAGGTACGGAAACCTAACAATTAGCTGTCCGAAACTAAGAGATTTGGTAATAAACATGGTTCAAATATCACATATGACCCACAATAACAGATGTGAAAATTCCTACATTGATCCGTCATATTTATTTATTACACCAGTTTACATAAACATTTTATAAAAACAATATTAATGCATTTTATAAACCACTGAGGTCTGACGCAAATGCAATGATATCACTACATCAAGACACAGTCATGTAATAATTACCTACAATGTAAAATAAGAATATAAATATAATAGAATATATATATTTGTGTATATTTCTACCTATAGATTCAAAGATTTGATTATCATAGTTCAACTTTTCTCATACGACTACTTTCGTCATAATATGAAAACAGTAAACAAACTCTTGTGGAGAGTGGTAAAGAAGTCTCGGTTTGTTGGTCAGCGTACAGAATGGATAAATTATAAAGCTGGTATCATTCTCATTAACACACAGGACGTGTTGGAACGTTGGAGTGTTTATACACTATACAAATGTTTTTGTGGGAATTACAAAATAACCTAGACGTGTTGACACATTGAGTTTGTTTGTAGCTTTGTCATGACACGGTGTCAGCACCTGATTATAAATAATAATAAATAAATATTGCCGGACAAATTACACAGCGCCACCTAGCCCCAAAGTAAGCGAAGCTTGTGTTATGGGTACTAGACAACTGATAAACATACGTAAATACATTTTTTTTTTTGTAAATACATACTTATTATACATAGAAAATACCCAGACCAATACAAACAGACATGTTCATGCACACAAATGTTTGTACTGTGTGGGAATCGAACCCACGAGCGTTGGTGTCAAAGTAGCGTAACAGCGCGTTTCACCACTGCGCCACCGAGCTCGTCAAAGTTTAACTATAATAATGATATTCTCAGAAAAAAACTACAGTGCCATCTAATTGTAAATACATGTAGAACACCTAGACCAAGACAGACAGATATGTTCATGTACACAAATGTTTGTCTTGTGCGAAAATCGAACCCACAAGCCTTTGGGGTAAAGTAGACATCGCTAGCCATTCCACCAAAAGGCTCGTTGTGAACTATGAATGAGATAGAATACAAAGACATCGATACAAAGCTTCAACAATGAAAAGCCAGCGGCAATGATCTAAGCCGGTCTGATCAAACAAGGTGGTGGCTTCGTCCGAGAGTATCGATATTAAGACAAGAAAGAGTCATTCTCCGTTGGTTCGGACATCTAGAAAGAATAAAATAATGACCAAACTGATACAGAACGTGAAAATAATCATGTTAGGGACCCTTGGAACCGTCGAGCATGAATGAAAAGAGCTACGAATGTTAAATATGCAAGTGAAATGTATAAGGACCGTATCATGTGCCATCGTAACCGTTCAGGCAGATATAACTATCTGCCTGTACCGTAGGGGTTAAGATATTGGTAGACCGAAAAAAATATCCCAGAACGTACCTGGTAAGTCCGGCATCAGGTTGCCCTTCCTTCGGGAGCTGTACAGTCTGGTGCTTGCTCAACATAACGCGCATCGCTTTGCCAAACACGCGCAGTTTGTCCATGTGTGTCATCGCTGCAAATTAATATAGGTATCTTATTTAATAAGAGTTCTTAACTAAAAGTTTGCAATAAAAACCACATAAATTCTTTACGTCCTTTCGTTATTTTATCTATTAAGGGCGTATGTCTTGCTTTGAACGTAAGAATAAAACGTATCTTACGCATAAAATTTATGCGTAATTTGCGAAAGACTCGGAATCCTATTTCTTATTAAACAACTAACTAGGTAATACAGAAAACCACTTAAAAAAATAGTTATCGGCATTAAAATAATATCAATTAGGGACACATAATTGATAATACTTTAATGCCGATTACTTTTTACTCCATAAAATGTAAAAGATGTATATACTTTTATTTAAAATTAAATTTAAGGACGTATTATAAACATGTACTTGGTTCAAATTATAAACGTAAGTTTAAAGAAAACAAAAGACTGCAAGATACTCCTAATCCAAAACAAATTAAAAACATCGGCGAGGTTCAATTTTAAACCTTATAATTCCAGAGTTATGGCTCAAATTTCTCACCTAGATGAGCCTGATGCGGCTCCGCCATTTGAATGAGAGCTGAATCCTTCTTGTTGTAGAGGATCTTCACCCGTTGCACGTCACCGTATACGCCTAAACATAAAATGTTCTTATAAACTGAACAACGCATGCGTTCATTTGTTTTGTTATGGACTATTCAACTCGAGGGCACCGAGCTCAATGGACATTGAATCGAGATTGACTGCCGTTTCACTGAACATTGCTTGTTGCTCGCGTGCTTTGTTTTTGAATACACATGGAGTGCTCTCAACGTAATTTTACACGGTCCAATCGCTAATCCGTATTCAGTGTCGTTTTATATTGTAAATTTAACTCTTTACATTTGGATGTCCCATATGTGTTGTCAATTTTTTATGAGAAATTGATTGAGAATGCTTCGATTCGAATTATTTAAATGTTTAACACAGCTGAGACGCCCCACAATGTTGTCTATGAACGAATAGGTACTACCTAAAAAGAAGTAAACTAAATCGACTACGATTAACACGCAATATTACTGCGATAATAATAAACAGGATATTTTAGTAAACTTGTATACATAATATGTCGTGAAACGAGACAGACGGGAAATGATACAAGAAGAAAACAAAACAAAGCTCTAAATTGGTCACGTTAAGCTTTCGATTAATGCTTTAGCGTTTGACAGCGTTACCACCGTTTCCTCGGTTCTAACAAGCAGATTACTAAAAACAGTGGCGATGTTTCGAGAGGCTCTGTTTCTATCTTATGTATAATTGGCATCGATTTGTAGGCGTCGGAAATTATCAATAAATGTATATCCACATAAGGACCCTTATGAAACTTGTGACTACCACTTTTTACATGCTTATAAAGTCATTAATATAGGAAACTATAAATTTAAACACTTTACAAAAAGATGCATAATATATCTGCTTCAGGTTTAAGACAGTCGGAAAATAAAATAATGAAATAAAGACAACACTGGGTAGACAATAGACAATCTAACTATCTTAGCTACATCTAGGGCGTTTGAAAAACAAATTGTCAAGTTAATAAAGCGTTTAGATTCGATAGTGTTATCAAGCGAAGCTTCGACACAACGGATGCGGTTATCAGTACAGAAGTCGAGAATGTTAGGTGACAATTTGTCTTCCAGGCGACAGGGCTCAGGAGTAATATTAATGTTTTAATATAAAATACGGAATGTATGTGCACACGTACCGAAAAGGGTAAAGAGAGCGTCAGGCGTGACCATCTAAAACAATAGGAAAGAGAAAGAGACAGTATTATAAATAGTCGTAAAAGATATCTGACATCATATCTATAAATAAATTAGCAACTTATTTTTAAAGAGTTTAAGAATATATAAATGTAAATAACCTGTAACGCCGTTCGTATTAGTGTATACATTAGTGGGCACTTCAATTGACTGAGATCCCATTATTACGTGAAGGGTAAGAGAAGACGTTACCGGCTATTGTGTTAGGTCAATGAATAAATTTGCCAATAAACATTAAACTACTACTTTCACACGTAAGATCTTTTGGCTAAAATGTAGTGTGACATTTTTAATAATTCTATTTACTTTCATGTTCATATTTTAGTTCTCTTAAAGAATAATCCAGAAGGTATTATTACATAATTATAAACACCTCAATCTTAATTTCAATTTAACACGCATGGGATATTGAAAAAATGAAGGGGGATAGGCGAATAGAATAAATTATATATGAACAATCTGCCTTTTGTAATTGGCTTGAGTAGACAAAACAATAAGGCAAGAATCATTCGCAAGGACTAACTAATATATACAAACCTCTTCGTTCAGATTAGAGACGAGAAGCACCGTAGCGAGGGGCAGCGGCGGCGCGGCAAGGGCTCGGAGAGCTGGCGACGCTGGAGTCAAGGTAAGAGCACCGAATGCTGGCAGGCCGACACCACCCACGCCAACACCGTATGGTGACGCCAGGCCCGAACCGAGGCCTAGGAACTGAGGTGCCAGCACCCCACCACCTATTACAAAATTTTACCATTTCAAGTACTGTCGAATTTTCGATTTCTATAGATTTTTGTCTACTCTGAAATTTTATTTTGTCCATAAAACCCTTTATTCTATATTTTGAACATCTTCACTGAACATTACAAGTACGAGTACATATTCGCAGCTTAATGAAGCGCTACAAAACTTCAGCGTTATTTTGTGTCCACATTGTACATGAAGAACCTGTGGAGAACTGACGATTTTGCGTAGTAAACTCAACTCACCGCTACGGGTCGGGAAGTAAGTAGAACGCGCAGCTCTTGGCTAGTTCACAAATGAAGATCGCGTCAATTATTTGCTTATTTTTATAAATATTCTCCCATTGGTCAATATTAATATAATCGCCGAGATATTTAGGCGGTAAAAGACTATATTTTGATGAGTGGGGTGTGCCATTATGCACCGTCAGATGGCTCATTGGTATGTGACTTTATACAACGAGCTTCATTTGTGTTAATACTTACTACTACTATTTACTCCTATATTTATATATATCCATTTACTATATGCATCTAATTTGAAAAAAGATGCCAATAATACCAATTTCGTAATATCGGGATGATCCTCATACATTACAATCCTCTATGGTGCAATGCGGATTTATGAGAACTTATTAGTCACTGCGGGAATATTTAATATTGAATTATGAATAATAAACAAGACAAGGGCTACCGTGGAACAGCAAATGTAAAACTTAATTTGAAAATGTGCGAGTTTGTGCTATTGAAGGGGTGAAACTGTTGTACCTACTCGTAAATATAGCAAACCTAAATACTGTTGTACAAAATAAAAATGGAAGTAACATAAATATTTTGAATAGGCATAACCAGAATGAGGTGTCAGAAATATACGTAGGTTGAAAGACTAAATGTGTGTAACTAAGCATATTTATATCAGTATTACTTTTTACAAGATTAAGAAAAGAAATAAATTTATTCGGCATGAAACGGGTTCAAATCAACAGTCGCAAAAAATGTGCAAGCCAAAGTACAGTAGGATTTTTTACAACCAAATTACTTATAACTGGATGCAAGGCGAGAGATCTTCAAAACCATTGTCGGAGGGGCTAACACTACCATACATTGTGTGAGCAAGACGGAGAGTGGTGATTAAAGCGTCCAGGTGCTCAGAGTAGTAGAGGACTAACTCATCCTGGATGCGAGGGCCAGGGCGAGGCGTGCCCGCAGTGGCATCAACTCACTGGTCAACAGTTGATGAGTGTCGCTGTCGCCAGACGGGAGCGTCGGGTTAGTGTAGTCCCTGGACTTGTCATTGTTGTATTTCACGTTAAGGCAGGTCATCTTTGAGTAGTCGATGCGAAGTGTGCAGCATCCATTGTAGATGTTCTGCCCATCTAAAGCCTGCGAACAAAGAAATATAGTGTTGAATAATCAAATAATTTATCAGATACCACTTTCATTTCTTGTCTTTACACTTTTGCGGATATTATAAGAAAAAATGGGAGCTTAGTAACGTGTACAAAAATGGATAATATACACACAGTAGCGAACAAGAAAAAACGCATAATGGCGTGTCAAAATCGTTAGGACCCTGCCGCAGCAGCTATTTGTTTGTCCGCGTAGCGTGGCGTCGCCTGCGGGGAGCTGATAACACCGCATCGCGATAGTAAAGAGAATTAATTAAAATGCAACAGCACTCAACCCATTCTGCAAGCTTTATGCTCTTAACTCACCATGTGTACATGTTTATTTTTATAATGAACACGAGGTAACACATTTGCGCTAACTGTAGTAGATATGGAATTAGTCAAAATAAACTTATTGACCAAGATTCAATCTAGAAGCGTCATTTAGTAAACAGACATTAAGGGTATTTATCCTTTGCTTTATTGACAAAACAAAACGCAGACAAGCGGCTACCGGTGATTAATATCTGTATTCTTCGGCAAGGGTTCAATATTGGAATCTTCGTTTTGTCAGGACCGTCACCTTCCGTCGCCTGCGGCTCTATTATTAAACCTAAATTATTAATTCAACTAATTAACAACAGTATTTTCCTGTAATTAGGAAGTATTTAATAGGAATCTCTTAGCTTATGGGATAATGTTTAAATCTTCATTTAAAAATACAAGGGTACTAAAGCCAAGAAGTATTTCAAATAATACAACCATAACGAATATGGCGTAGTAATAAAATATGAAAAGTATTTTTGGGGGACAAAAATTAAAAGGGCAAAATTGTTTAATTCAGTGGAAGTAAATTGGAGTTCGTTTGTAACCGTCATCTGTCAAATGAATTATGACATCTTAGGACGGGCACCATTAGCTGATAAAATGTGTTGGATTTTTAACGCCTTAAGACCGTTTTATATTAAGATGAATGACAAATTACGCACTGTGTCGTGCGGTGGATACTTTTAAATATTATTAGATAGGAATTGCTCAAAGTAAGTGAAATTGCTGAGGGGGTAATAAATCAGGTAGGTATTTTCAATAGGCGAGGTTACCGTAAAGCAAATAGCTCTTTTACAATCCAATAAAAATATCAGAGACGCAACGAAGACGCAAAAGTTCGATGTTGGAACGTTGGATATTGGCTGTAGATTTAATAAATTTCTGTTCTATATGCAAATGCGACCCCCTGATGTGTAGACGTGAATAGATTGGCTCGTTTAAAGCTCAACTTATATGGAAATGCGAAAGGCACGTAAGAAAACGTAGAAGAAGATCGGTTCGATACGTAATTAGTTTTGTAGAGCCTCGCGAGCCGAATACGATTTTGTCGATGAATGCCGAATGCACGCGAAATGCGTAAGCGAACGTAACCAGTAATTAATTTACAATTCTAATGTTTCCCCTTAATGCATAGATATCGTTAAGTAAATTTTAAAAGTCAAATGAGAGCATAATCTGTTATTCAAGTTCAGGACCTTGTTTTGAAAATTAGGTATACTAATTACTGAACACTCCGAAGGTTCTTGATCCTTCTTAATATTTATCTCTAACTTAACTATCTACTACAGTAATACAGAAATAAACATCTAGATGACTTATAGCGCGTGACAGTTAGTTCGAACTAGCAAGGCGGTCAAAGTCAGTTTGCAACCTCACTTTGAAAAGAGACTAAACTGAAAAAAGTTTGCACTCCAAAATACAATCTGGCCTGGGTAATGTTATTTATCTACATACGAGCTGTGGCAGAAAAAAAGAGACTGTTTTTTTATTTAGCAAAGTTTTTATTTTTTTTCAAACATCAATGTTATCTCCTTTAAAGTAGCTGGGCTGAGCAGCTACACACCGATGAAGACGTTGTTCTCACTGTTGGTAGCAGCGCAGACTTCAACCGGTATGATCTTCATATACACTCTTTTGGATATTTTCTAAAGTCCTGACGTCCTTTGAGGACATTTTCCAGTTTAAGAAAAAGGAAAAAGTCACAGGGACTGAGGTCGGGTGAATAGAGGGGTGAATAGAGGGCTGAAAAACAAATTCTTTGTGGGGCGATTCCTTTTGTATAAAAAAAACAAATCAGCATTGATTTGATTTTCGATTTGCTCATTTGAGCTTTCTTTGGCCGAGTGCAGCAGTGTGCCACTCCTCACTTTGCCTCTTGGTTTCAGGATCGTATTCAAAAATCCATGATTCATCACCTGTGATCACACGACAAAAGAAATCTTGCTTATTAGCGATTCTGTCAAGAAGAGCAAGACACTTGTTTTTTCAAACGTCCTTCGGCTCAACCGTGAGGGTTTTCGGCACCATTTTGGCACAGACCTTTCGCATGTGCAAATGTTCAGTCAAAATTTTATGAACGGTGAGTCTGTTCAAATATAATTGTTTACTCAACATTGTTGTTAAATGACGGTCTGATCTCACAAGAGTGTTCACACGTTCGATATTTTTGTCGATTTTCAAAGTTGAAGGCCTCCCTGAACGGTGTTCATCTTCAATGTGTTCTCTGCCTTCCAAAATTGATTTGTGCCAGCGAAAAATTTGAGCTCGGGATAAAGAATGTTCCACATAGGCCTGTTTTAACTTTTCAAACGTCACACTTGCCGATTCTCCAAGCTCAACACAAAATTTAATGACACAACGTTGCTCCAAATTCCGTTGTTCCATTTTGCGTGACGCACAACCTAAAGATAACTTCACTAATAGCAGTCACAAAAATCACGTAGGTAACGGGATGAGTTGAAACTCGGCTCTGAGCTATGGGAGGGTACTGATACACGTGCTCTATCAAGAACAATAGCACAACGTTGCCAGATCGCTTGCAGTGTTGCCAGTCTCATTACTTTTTGCCACAAGTAGTTTAATACATATTTAGAAGTTACCACTTCATTTAACCATACTTCATATCCCCAATCCAACCGCTGCAGACAATATTAATAATGAACAATATTGATTTTTTACAACTGAAATTCGATTATTATAACGTGTAGATTATAACGTGTAGTAAAAGTATTTTAGTACCAACGTGCTTCGGAGAGAATTTTGGTTTTAAAGTCTTGCTTACATTGACAATCTCACAATGGGTCCAAACTCTTTATAATCTTTCAGTCTTCTAATTTTAAAGAGTATCGTATCACAACGGTCGATGGGATAATGAATATTAAGAATTATAAATAAAATAAATAAATATTGTCGGACAAATTACACAGCGCCACCTAGCCCCAAAGTAAGCGAATCTTGTGTTATGGGCACTAGACAACTGATAAACATACGTAAATACATTTTTTTTTGTAAATACATACTTATTATATATAGAAAATACCCAGACCAAGACAAACAGACATGTTCATGCACACAAATGTTTGTCCTGTGTGGGAATCGAACCCACGAGCGTTGGTGTCAAAGTAGCGTAACAGCGCGTTTCACCACTGCGCCACCGAGCTCGTCAATCAATCAATTATGTAAGTTAAAATACCTAGTCTGGCTATAAGTTCTGTTTCAAATGAATATGCATTTTATTTTTTTATCAAGTAATGTAATCTTAATAAAACTTATATGTACATATTTATGTTCACAATGGCCATTTTTGGCTTTGATACAGGTTATTTAATCTGTCTGGCCACGAATCTATGGATTTACGCACTGTTTCCAAGAGAAATTTAGCCACTGCTTGTTCCAGAGATTTCTTAAGAGACACAATGTCGGCGTGTCGTTTCGAGCAGGCAATGTTCTCTAAAACTGACCATAATTTGTAGTCTAAGGGTTCTGATCTGGGCTAGACGAGGGCCAGTCTTCAGCTCTTATAAAGTCCGGAACGTTGGTTTCGAGCCAGGCTTGGGTAGTTCGCGCCTTGTGCAGAGTTAACACCATTAACAGTCTTTGTAACTCTAACAGCACGCGGTCGCCCCGATGTTTTATAGTCTTCAAAAGAGGAAGTGTTGGTATATCTGTCGATAGTGCGATATACAATCATACGGTTGATACCAAGCTTTTAAAGTGTCTTGAATATGACCGACGGCTCCATACCCACTTTGTGCAAGGCAATCACTGCAATCCTGTTTTCTTTAACACTCCATTCCATATTGCAATTTGATAATAAACAATTTTAAGAGAGCTAGGGTGCATCAAAGCTGCCCGTCTGGGTACCTTCACCTTACAGAAAATCGCAGCCAAATATTAACTCACTAGAGGGTTACTGTGTTCCTGCGTGTGAGTGAGGTCACCAGTAAGCTTCTAAGGAGTTGCTGTGTAAGCAGCATTGCGCGAGTGATACTTAGTATATTACAGTAACAAGCTAAGGTAACTGCTTTACATCAGGTTGGCCATATGCTTGTACATATGTCTTATATGTAAAACGGCCGAAAATCGAAAAAAAAGGTTTTAACGTAAGAAACGAGTTCCAAATTCAAAATAATTAAAGAGTTGGAAAAAGGAAAAGTTTCTATATAAAATGTATATGTATTTGCGAGTTTTTTTGTGACCTTACTTACTTAGACACAAAAAATGTGATCATAGCAATATGCAGGGTTTTTTTGCAGATTGACGTATTCCTTGTGGTAAGTTATAGGCGAGTCATAGTATAGCGAACTTAAATTTTAACATAATCTTCAGCGCAAAAAAGGTGTTTTCAAGATAATTTATAACTGGTACGTTAAAGACACCAGTCAGGGCAATTAAATGCCGAAAAACATTTAATTATTTGAATAATTAGGTTAAGTTAAGTTAGGATAAAAGTTATCAATATACCTTGTCAATGTTTACATTTAACGTTTTGGAGTCATGGCCGGAAATGAAAAAATCTAAATGAAATTATACAATTTGATCTAACCTGCTTTGTGTGTTTCCGCCATCAATATCGGTAGCGGAAGCTCACAAAGCAGGTTAGATCAAATTGCATAATTTCATTTTGTTTTTTTAAATTGAAATTGAATTAAAATCATATGAATATAACCAAGAGAATTATGTTAGGATAATGACTATGATATGAAGAGATTATTTTAGGCTTCTTAACACATCATACAAGGAATAAGACTAATTAAAAGTAACCTAAAGTTACTTACATAGCGTGTTTGTTAAACAATAAAAAGGAAATATTCTATATTCTAAACACGCTGGCGCCTCCTCCTTCTACATAATACAAAACAATATAGAGGTTTCTGTATTTTTTAGGATATTAAAATCTGTTAAAAATTATGTAAAGAACAATAAGGAACTTTCCAACTATTTATATCATAAAATCCAATTCGTTTTATTTCCAATTAAATCTATGAGGATCTCTTCCCCGCTGAACGTTTGCCGCGGTCTTGCTAAAGAAAGGAACGAAAAAAATATATAAGAGGGCAAAGAAGGATTTTGAATTGCAGATTAATTTCTTTACTTTTTATAAGCTTTTTCGGAGGCACTTTTGAATTTAAGTCAGCCATTACTTAGGGAAGTCTTATTTTAATCCTTAAATCTCTAATGTTGCATCGTAACTTTAGCTTTCGCTACCGCGACTTCATCCACCTAACTATCCATGCGTCATGTCCTGCACAAATTTTCCATTTCTTGCTCCCTTTGGCCATTATCTACCTCGTCTTTTATTACCCCTATCCTGTTCTACTCTGCAACATTTCTCTTCCAATTTCAGTCTTTTGCTACCTTCAGGAAACGTTCCGTAAGAAAATTTATTTACAAAAAAAGTTATAAAACCAACACTCTCTAGTATAAGTTACATGACCGGTCTATCAGAGGCTCGTGAAAGAAATCTACTAACAACCAAATGCCTTTTACAAGAAATTTCAATTGAGAGTTACCTTCATTATTATTCTCTTACTGTATTAGCAGTAAATCCTTAAACAATCTGTTTCTAGCCAGAAATACCAATTTATTTTGCCAAAGACAACATCGTTAATACCATTGATAGTCTGTGTAACTAATCGAAATCAAGTAACCGCAGTAACAGCGATTAATGACTCCTTACTAATTAATCCGTGATCTTCACAACAATACGTAAGTAACTCATGATATATTTACATTTAAAATGTGTTAGTATATTGTAAGATACATACGGAATAAGTAGACACACCGTACTATAAACTAATTGAATTAGGAACAATTTTAGGGCATTACTTGGCATAAAAGAAATACGAATTGGGCAGCCACTTGCATCAGTTTAAAATGTTGCATGCCAGTTCGCACAACGCTCAATATTACTATCCATAGCCACCATACAAAAGGATTCTAATGTTTATATTCAGACTAATAACTTAGCTTAACCTATACTACGTTTATACTGGTAGTTGATGCTGAGAGCGCGGCTTCTTATATACTCGTATCTGGCAGACAACGAGGATACGACAACATTTCATCGATCATACGTCAAAAATAATCCATGAAATACAATTACATAAGACAACAAAAACTACAATTGTTTGTAATACTTTTAGCGGAGAATAAGTGAAAGTGTTCCGTTACTTTCGTTTTATTATTCTGTTCTTCTCTCTAGTATAAATATTCGCAGGAGAATTTTATTATAATCTTCTGGAGCAGTTATTTGCGCTCGCTAAGGGAGTCGTAATTGAGGTAAAAAAATATTAGGAGGAGTGACAAGGTGATAAAACGACAAACGTCACGCCCGATTTGATATTGCGATCTTTTACTGCGTAATAGGGTGAGTGAATCGTCGACGCCCAAGAATTGAAATCTTTTTAAACTTATGGACCTTATAACGTAATTGGCGTGCTGAAAACTTTACGAGCTATATTATTCCCTATCTATTATTACATAAGTATGCGATAACCTAGCAAAAATAAGATTCAGCCTAATAGTAGGATTAATAATATCGTGCATTTGAGATTTTCACGAAGATTAAGTTGCGTGCAAAGTAGGTATACTTTTATATTCTACAAACTGAAACGTACTTACAGTATTGCTATCACTTTAGGCATATATTACAGAGCCTTCGATTTGTTGATGTGTAACATCTTTCCTCTCGCATTGCTGCAATCTGTCAGAGTGATTTCATGAAAAGGGACAGAACTGTGTAACAGAAAGCCGGGGAAGCGCGCGCTATCTGATTTGACCAATAAGGCCGTACAGTGGTAGAGTGGCCGTGAGATTGTACCAACGCATATTCCGAGAGATTGGTACTATTTATTATATAATTTATAGCATGAGTAATAGAAACCACATTTACGTAACTTATTACAAAGTGAATTCAATTATTATCATAATTTGATCGATTATTAAAAAAATATTGACTGATTGATTGACAAAAGATGTTAACAATCACTCAAAACATAACAGACAATGAATGCCATAGACAACATTTGTAAAATATTAATGAAATAAATACGTATTTCATTGTAATATATTTACTTAATTGTCAATTTATACGTAAACAATGTAATTAGTCACACTACTGTCGTAAAAGAACTATACATTTTTTTATAAAAATCATTTCTTTTGAAAACGTTATTCCCAACCGAAAAAGATTTAAGTCACTCGTCATTATAGCGTCCAAAGATTTTTAACTTCAAAAACAAATTAATTATACGGATAATTTCTTTGATATAAATAATTTCTTAAATATTTATAATTCTAATTTAATTCTACTTGCTTATTACCAAGGTGAGATGTCAGATGTTCCATATCATATGCAACTACTGCAAGACCAGCTCGTTTCTTCAACGTGTTCACAATGAACGGTTCGATCAGATTCTAAAGAAGCCCGATGAATTGGTGCCGGCACAGAGCCGTAGACATCAGCGTAAGACGTAACAAGTGTCCTCCGTATCTCTTAATCACGTCTCTGGTAATTGTTTTATCTTTAGCTCGTTAGAACTCGTTTAAGCAAAGCCTTCTTAGTGAAGGATTAAGTGCGGTCCGCCTTAATCCACCCCCCGCTGCTAATTCTGGCGGTTTTTCCACGGAGACCAGATAAACGTTTTTGTTGGGGTCCCGCTCTCGCGACGTTTAATATTTATAAGAGCGTGCAATGCTCAGAGTGCTTCTGTTGCCGGTACAGTGCAAGGATTACACCCGCGATGGAATGCATTTAGTTTTTTACGCAATATACCACCCGAGAAATTATAATAAATCATTTAAGATTGCTTGTTGTGACAGCTCATTCAAACCATGAGCGTAAAAATTGACGCGCTTGGTGGCGCAGTGGTGAAACCCGTTGTTACGCCACTTTGACACCAACGCTCGTGGGTTCGACGGGACAAACATTTGTGTGCTTGAATATGTATGTTTGTCTTGGTCTGGGTATTTTCTATGTATAATAAGTAGGTATTTACGTATGTTTATCAGTTGTCTAGTACACATAACACAAGCTTCGCTTACTTTGGGGCTAGATGGCGCTGTGTAATTTGTCCGACAATATTTATTTATTTAAAAAGACACTTTTGCTATACAAGTATACTCGGGTTATAAGTTCAGTCCAAGCGTTAAGTAATATTCTCGCTTTACGGTAGGAACACCTGAAGTTTAGGCATTGTGACTCGGTTCACAAACTTACACACGCTATTGAGCCCCTTAAGTCTAAAGAGAGTAGTGTCAGGAGCCCTAAGAACCGGTGGGCATGCGCGAAAAGAGCTATGAATGTTAAAGAAGCAAGTGAGTTATGTATGCCATGTGCCGTGCTGTTTCTCTTAGCATAGCCTGCAAGAGATCATGATCTGATGCCTACAGTCGATTGGATATTCGCCCTCACACATTGAAACTAGGATGGTAGTCTATAGCTTGCTTATAGCCAGATGGTAGAAATATGTGTGGTTACAGAGATTTTCCTTTGTGCGGTTTGGAAAACTCCCTACTGACGTTTTCCTAAGTGAATACAGTATGCGTTCCTGACAACAAGGCGCAAAGACATATTTATGAATACCGTTAATGTTGCATGCGTTTATAGACTACGGTAACAGCTAACTATTTGGCAGGCCGTATGTTTGATTGCCGCCTTATTGACATATAAAATATGTAGAGAAGATAGCGTTAGTCCTAGATAAATGATAATTTTGCCTCTTACCGCACTGCGTTGAAAACAAATGCCATTAAGAGCTTTTAACTCCACGCATTAATAAAAAACAGGCAAAATGTTTGAAAATTGCTCGTTTTTACTTGCCTGATATTCGACTGCACTATTCAGAGAGCATTAAAAATTTCCAATAGTCGCAAAATGGAATTGGACTACGGATGATTGCACTTTGATTAATATCTTTTTTGTTTCAATCATTAAAAAAAATATGAATTATGTTCTTGATTATTAAAATCTTCCTTTTTTTAAACACAGATAATTACATGAGTGATTAAAAATTCTTATTTGACAATAACAAATTATACAGACAAATATTTAGCAAATCAAAAAACAATTAACGAACTTTAACTAGTCCTCACAATTAGGGTATGTACACATTAGACGACGCGTCACCGAACAAACCTCGTTCGCTCCATTAGACAATGTAATTAATACCCGGGGTTACCCCTAATTGTGGGCGATGGGTAGTGTCGAGAATCGAGTGACGATCGCGTAAAAACTTGGCCTACTTTCCTCAGTGGCGGTTTGAATTGCTCATACAGCTACACTTGCGACTAAACGAGTATTAAATATTAAATGTACATTGTGAATGAATAATGAAACAGACTTTGCAGCAAAATCCTGAATCGGTATTGTCTAACAATATTGTTGTTTGTGGAACATAATGGCATTGTTTCACGTGCTCGGGGCGTAGTAAACGCACATGCTTACATATTTGAAATTTCATCGTGAACCATGCACAAAGGTGGTAAGTAAAACTTGGTTCCACTGCCTGATTGTGGCCCACCTCGTGATTGTAAGCAAACTAGCCACAGAACACTAACAAAACATCTGTTAAACAATGTTTGACACGTAACTAGGTGATGCGGAGTGCAGCTCAAACACTGTTGATACAGGCGGGACTCCAAACAGGGGAGGGCGATGGAACGTGCAATTTTAACGGCCTTAGACCACGTTTCTATGTGCCCCTACACTGTTTGACGACCAGCTTGAAATTTCTATGAACTTTAAACTTCGTTGTACGAGAAATCCAATGTATTCTATATTCAGTTTAGTTACACGACATCAAGTAAAAGTACTCAAAAGCGACCTCAAAAGATATATCTGGAATTTCTGTTTGCAACGAGAAATAGTTCATGACATAGAGATAGCATATTGGGCAGTAATTTTTAATATTAGGTTCACAGTGCATTATTCAAAGAATGTTTTCGAATGCAACACATTTACTATATAGCTTGGTGCAGTCAGTGTCACCCGCAGGCTATAATGCGGATAGCTCAGGACAAAGATTTCACATTTTTGACTGTTACATTGTTTGAATACGTTCCCGCGTTGACTCAAAGGCGGTTTAGACGTCGCGCGGTGCAAAGTGCAATTTTAAAATGTAAACAAAGCCCGCACCTTGAGTCCATAAACGCTATCTCGGATTTCACCTTATTGAACCACCACCGCGACGAAAAATCTAACTATTTTGTTTGTATATGAAAATTGTAAATGTGTAAATATTGTAAAAGAAACAACAAACCACGAACATTGCCCACTTGGTTTGTATTTTTAACTTATAAATGGCTAAAACCAATGTTCATGTCAATCATAACTCAATAGTAGGAGTTAATAAAATGGCGATTCCATGGCACAGGTATTATTCTCAATCCATTCTCAGCACCTATGCAATACTTTTGCTATAATTCCCACTTAAGTATTTCATTTGGGATGAGCTTAGTTGATTCTTGGACTTGGAATTACCATTCAAAGAAAACGAAGTAGATTATTCAATGCTGCAGCAGTTTTCAGTGGTCGAGGTTCAGCGTTGTTCGTGGTAACATCAACCGCTCGGGATCCGTAAAATTTAATATTTGTTAGGCAGGGTCTAAGTAAAATAGGAAATAAGCAGTAAAAATGCCTGAAGTTCATTACTACAAAGATGTCTGCAATATGTTAACAAACGACATAATTTATGAACTTTAGTTATAATGCAATTTAAGATTTGTACTAATTCCTTCAAATAATGTATATTGATGTTACAATTCTCCCATCGTCGTACTCGTCTCGACACACAACTTAAACTTAAAGCTAAACATGCGTTACAATTCCGTACTCGGAATAATAATAGCACATGTCACAACAACATAAAGGAATTACACTGAATGACATTAATTATACAACAAACGTCAGACAACAAGCCGTACACCTTGCGAGTGTTAATATGAATTGTCAGTGACAAAGTCGACCGGTTATGGATGGAGGTGGCCTAGGGGCGGTTCAACCACGAATCGTACTGCTATCAATCATAACTTACTGATGGAGAGCACGCGACTCCTGCTTGATTAACGATGGCTGCCGATACCGCGCGACGCGGCGGGTTACCCCAAACCGACACGATGATCGCTCTTGTGAATATTATCGTTTTGACGATATGTGTAACCCACCTTTATTATAAAGTGTTGTAATGAATTGAAATTAAAAAAAAAAAAAAATAGACGCCAAACTTGTCAGATGACGCAAATATTGTTTTCCGACAGTATTCCGAAACCGTTAGCAAAGTGATTTTTAGTTTTTCGAGCCTAATTTCCATTGCCTTCAGTTGCATTGAGAATATTCTTATATACTTATTATACTTATGTACTTCGTAAGACCTATTAGCACATACTCAATCGTTTAATATATCTCTGTATAACAATTAGGTACATCTAAGCTAAATCGTTGAAGTGAAAACTACTGTAAAAAATCGGCCAAGTGCGAGTCGAAATCGCGCACGAAGGGTTCCGTACCATTATCTATAAAAACAGCAAAAAAAAAATCACGTTTGTTGTATGGGAGCCCCCTTAAATATTTATTTTATTCTATTTTTTAGTATTTGTTGTTATAGCGGCAACAGAAATACATCATCTGTGAAAATTTCAACTGTCACTATCACGGTTCAAGAGATACAACCTGGTGACAGACGGACGGACGGACGGACGGAGAGCGGAGCCTCAGTAATAGGGTTCCGTTTTACCCTTTGGGTACGGAACCCTAAAAATTAGGTAGGAATGGTAAATTAATAAGTATATCAGTTTGTTAATAGGTATATTATTATATTACAACCCAACTTTACACCCAAGACGATTTTTTTTAATATATTACAGTTTGAATAATTACTATTTGAAAAAAATATATATGTATACCTGACAATAACATATAGGTAAATTAAATAATTGACATTATTTTTGTGTTGAACAGACATAGTTTGAAAACCGGATATTTTCTGTTTTCGGTGTGGTTTTTGTTGGTGTTTTCAAGAGAGTTAGTGCGCATCAAAATAGCGCGACTGAGGAAGCACCTCCATCTCACAGTAAACCTAGGCTATTTGATACACGCAAGTGATACTTCATGTATCGCACCTGTATGTTACGATAGTCTTCTACGGCAACCATTTTACATTAGGTGAACCGTATGCTTGCATGCCCTTGCATGTCCTTGCATGTCCCATAGTGTTTTTTTTTATACAATGTCGGGAGGACCTCAAGCATACGGTTCACCTGATGTAAAGTGGAATTTAAAGAAATTTAAATCATAGAAACTGTATTCCACAGCTGATCTGAATGCCGAATGTTTATTTCCGTACTAGGCTTATACTGTACTAGAATATTTTGAAAACTTTAAGTTATTATTATCTGTAGCACTATACTACTATTAAAGCCAAATTGTGTAGCAGGGCATATTATAAAGTATCTGACTATATTAATGATAAAAATGCCTGGGATTGAGTCGATCCAATTATAATGTAATTAATAAATTATGTAAATTTGTTTCGATACCAAAAGAAGGATGCCTGAGTTTGTTGGCAGTATTTTTATCAGTGCTCACCTAGTCATGAACTGCACGGTAGGGAAAAAAATTGTGATGATTTCAACAAATGTAGCCATTTTTACGGAATAAAAAGATTTTGACTTTGACTATATTCAGTCCTGGGAAAGCCTGGGGAGTCTCGATGAAGATCAGTAATATCAATTATGCTGGGTGCAATAAAGGCTATATCAGATAGAAGACTAAAGAACCTGTTCAAAGAAATATACGATTTAGATTTGTCGAAGGAAAATGTAGTTTACATTTTCTTATGCTAAAGGAGACTGGGCAAAATGTATGGTTTTGGCCTTCACTTGCTATTGAAAGACATGTATAATAAAATTCAAAATACTTGCATATTAGTAAGACGTATGCCGGAACTTGCGGTGTGACTGAAGTCAAACCCATTAGTGTTCGTTTAGATCATACTTAGAAAGAAAAAAAAACTTTGATCGATTCATTTTGACCCCTCGATCTACCTCTAATTGTTTTACCTGATTATTGTGCAACATTTACATACCATTATTATGTAAATTATATCATTGAGTGACGTATGACAGATGTTACATGTGCCTCTAGCTCGTACCGTATGGGCTCGTGACAGACGGGCATATGGACGGAAGAACATCAATGTGAAGTCATTAATATACTTTATGTCTTTCGCACTAAACACTAAAACCGCTAAAGAGCAGTTAAAATAAATTATTTCTACCAAGTAGCCGGTGAAGAGTCACACGAATATAACAATACATAATTTTACGTGTATAACATCAGACAGTGACATATTCAACTAACATTAAAAATATCAAAGTTAAATATGAAAGTGCATAAAAATAACTATTCAAATCTTTTACGGGAGAGGCACGCACCGGTGGCTGTGGACAAAACACCGCCAAATCCAAAAGAGACTCATTATTATTTCAACTTTCAACAGTATGTGGCCTGGCTGTAACGATATTTGTTTTGTTTGTCATTTGTGGAGAAAATAGAAAAAAATAACCCTTTATATAAAAAAGACAGGTACGTGGCATATTATATATCTAATCCTGTTTTTATTATTGAAATATCATATAAGTCCTAATGTAACCCGACGTCATCTATTTCTAAAAAGCTCCTTCGAACTTCGTACTTTACTTTTTAACCGCCGTCTAATTATTAACAACTTATTTTAAGACATGAATACAAGTATATGTGAAAGTTATATAGCACGACTATGTCAAAATATACGATAATATATCTAACAAGTTCTGAGAAAAATTGCTGTCACAAACAGACACATGAGATCTAAGGGAGTGAGTAACACGAGTTCAACTGTAAGGATTCCGATTGTTTATTTTAGGTAAGAAACCCAAAAATAAGAAAAATCAACTAATGTAGTAAAATTTCCCTTCAGACATGTCATTCGAACTAGCAACTAAGGTTATTTGCGACTTCTTATTTTTAGAAGAGCGACGTGTAATGCCACAGTGTACGAGGACTTCGGTAGTAACGTGTCAGCTATAAGGCGCAATTTACCCTATAAGTTTTACGGCATACGTGGAGTGTAAATAAGTAACGCGTGGATCGAGCGTATTAACAACGTACATTCGTGTCTGCGCGCATAAGCCTCCCGCTGAAAAGATTTGATGGCGAGGTTAGAGATTTATGTCAAGGATCATAGAGCCCGGGATCGAGGGATTTCAGCTCCTAACATCCGACTGTGCCCTTTGTAGCTGGAGCACTATCCGGCTTCACTTTGTACCTCTTACTACTGCTGCCACTTACCTCGCGGGACGTTTTAATTCCATTTCGAGAGAAATCCGCGGCCAGTCGATCCCCCCGGGAGCGCAAGCCGAGTTCACGAGTGGGAACTTATCCGAGTATGTAACGCGACACACACGCATTTGTACGGGATATCAGTTGTAAATTCCAGTTTTTGAAATCCGAGGATTTTTCCTACTGTTTATCTGCTTACAGAACGTGATTAATGGATACCGAAAAATTTAAATTAATTGACAGATTGTATGTATGCTTATATATTAAGCCGACGAATACATGTATAACTGACAAAGATGGATGGAAATCCTTGCACAGGCATATAATTATTTATTTCACCACTTAATATCGTAATTATTGTACTGTTATGCTAATATTTATTCATAATCTAATATCTAATTGATGATTCCAAAAGAAGCATATTTATAAATTTTTCAATTTAAATAAAGGATAAAATACCTGTGAGATCTGAATAATAGCATAATTATTTATAGAATGCAATAATACCTAGCTGCTTGGCCCGATTTCTAATGGTAAATAACTTTTATGTTAGCAATGGACTGTTTAACACCAGGGCTCTTATGTTCAACTCCCGTGCAAGACACACAAATTTGCATGCATGAACACATCTGTTAATCTTGGGATGGGTGTTGTCTGGTATATTATAAGTACATCTATGTATGTATATCTTCACGCCAGATCTCTCGCGGGGTAGGTAGAGAGAAGTTCACTTTTTCAATATTTATAGCTCTTTTGTGCACGCTCACAGGTGTCATAGTAAAATCAAATAAGTAGGTTATCTTCATAGATACGCACCGCGTTCGGTTTGTATGTGTGCGCGCCCGTACCATCCCGTACGTATGCGTCGTCGCACGCACACATTGACAAACTTTATCGTTGCTCAGGGTACGCCAGTCGTGGCTACGCCGTAGTTAATACCGTACGCTCCCACGCACCGCCGCTGTGCTCCTGCTCGTAATAATTTGTACGTGTGTCGTGTACCTACCTACTTTAACTACAAATTCGTAAAGATGGCTAAAAAGTAAAAAGTTTTTTTTTGTTTGTATGAAATCTGTAATTTTGTTATAATAACACAAGTTTCCTACAGAAAAAAGTACTTTTAATGCCTATCATTTTATGCTACTGTAAAATTATTAAATTTCCAAATATAAAGATTATAATTTTGATAAGTGTAGTAAATGAAAAAATAAAAAATATTTGTGTAAAAAAAATGGGTGCGTGTACTTATGTACGCGCGTGAGAAGTTATACTTCTCTGGCATCATTAAATAACAAATCCCTGGAGGGATATTGTGTTCATGCGTGTGAGTGACGTTACCACCAATAACCCTCCAGGAAATTGTATTTGGCTGCAGTTTTGAGCATATTTTTCGTGACTTAATGAGCGGTTTAGAGGGCAGCTTCAACTTGTTACTTTTGTGTTACAGTATCTTAAAATTTCACTCATAATTTTTTCATAACGCGCCTAAAGGAGTATATAACTTCAATACAATAGTCAGCTCCTGGTCTATGTACAAAAAATAATTAAGAAAAACTTTGTATTATAGATCCCTGATGATTCCCCTATAGGGGAAAATTGATTTGTATATAGACTATGCATTTTTGATGATTGTATAAACTATAAGCGACAACCCTACGTGTTTAGGCAATTATCCTTCACTCAGGGGTCGAGTCGGCCTACTTGTTTGATTATACTATGCCGGTGTCTATGCCTCCTGACATCACTGTCTGATAAAACACGACCAATTTGGTCTTGGTAAATGCGTGTTGGACTTCTTCTTCCAGTTTCGCATTATATATCTGTTTTGTCATTCCTTCATACTGCATTATTTCTACATGTCCCAACCAAAGGAGCATGTTTATTTTTATCTTAACACTGACACTCTCCTTCAAACCAACTCTCTTACATCATCATTGCGAACACGGTTAGCAAGTTGTGCGTAATGCTGGCATCTCTACCACATTACTCTACTTTCATGCTTTCTCTGCTGCTACTATTTCTACCTTTCACTTCCAAAAGTTAGCGTTGAGATTAGCACCGCGTTGTGTACAGCGAGCTGTGCATTCTGGCTTAGATTTCGACTGCTTAGAAGTTTACTCAACGCTGCATTCACACTGTTACCTGCACTCACTCGTCTCTCTACATCAGCGGTGTACCATCCATCCCTGCTAAAAGCGCTTCCAAGATATACAATCTCATCCAATTGTTCCAACACTACATCATTATACATAACCCTAGTGTTCGTTTGGTTTCTTCTAATTGAAATACCATTATCTTGGTTTTCTGCGCATTGAATTGTAAGCCTTTCTTCATATAATATTAATAATCTTTCACTTTTAAATCTTTCGTTGTAACTGGTATTTGCAATTCCCCAATTCGTAACCCCATATTCATAGATCTTATTCTCTGAAGATAACTGACGTCATATTTTTTCTGTTTTAAAATCCTTCACTAATAGAGAGTGATCTCAATATTAAAAGTAACTATATCCAGCTGACCCTGCCCCGAGGGGAGAACCTGGGTGACCTTATAGTACAGGTATTGCATACCTTTTTTAGGCACCAGTTCTTCACACTCGAGGTTCATTTCATGACAATGTTATGTTTGTTTATTATGTACTTAACCTGTGTGTGATGGAAAAATAAATAAATATTCTATATATATCATCAAGTCACGTATGAAGAAATTGTAGATGTATTTCTATATGTAATAAGGTAGCGACAGCGAAGGAATAAAAGGAAAAGGGAGTGATCTGGTGTATTGTGATGTGCATTTTACATTAATGGAACTGATTATTGCCCTTAACTGACATTATATTAGCCTTGTTGTCACATTGTGTCAAATTTTACATCTTTCAGAGAAGTTCTTCAAAATATACTTGTTAGATTTGAAGCAAACGAGCAAATATAACGATTGTAGATAATATAAAGGCTTGTAAAAATTATGTATTGACATTGTAAGCTCGTTAGTGGAGTTGAGGCGGAGTTACGATGTTACATCCGTTAACGCTTATCGACCGCCGCTGCACTAATGCATTGTTATTACTCTATCAATACGTCTCGTACAATGCAGGTTTATCAGCCAATAAACATAGTTCATTAAAACGCTGTAAGCGTTGTTTCAGAGTTAGTAATCACCTATCAGAAAATTTTATGTTACGTATCTGAAAATTAATGTAGCTTGCCACAACACGATACACAGTTAAGACCATGTCATTACACACACAAAAAGTATTAATTTTGTTCTCGGATCGCAGAGTTGCCAATGAAATGAAAAGTAACGGACAACCATATCGAAATTGCACTCCTGGATGCGCTAACGATATTTTTGGATGTGTGCGTAAGGCCCTGGTGATTGTAGCTTTATTGATGCTTGTTTGCTTTCAATCTCTTCCCTTTCTTTCTCTATTAGGATTAATGACTCTCACAGTAAATATTTCCATAGATTAAAATAAACATAAAGACACATTACTGAATTATCAGGAACAACGTATTACAACTATTACGAGCATATCTACTCATAATTGCATACAGAATACGGAAATACACAGACGGATAATTGCATTCGTCACATTTGGTACACATTTGTGTACAAGCGAGGAATTTACGACGTTACTAAGTTGCTGCACAAGAGCACTAATTTGAGAGACGTTGGCTTCGTCGGAATTCAACCAATTGTTCCCAACTGAATGGAGCACTCGTTAAAACATTGTGTGCGATGGGACGAAATGTGACAAATGAATCGCACAATTTAAGTTGTGAGTTTTACGCATTAAAGGTGTAATTCAGTGAGCTGGGAAAACTTCAATATACTTTTAGATTAGAATAATGGCGTCCTGATTTTTGTTCGAGCAAGTAAGAACATCACAGTGTCTATAAAATAACTGATGGATACAATTTGCACGTCAACATTCGATCAAAACTCGACGAGCTCGGTGGCTCAGTCGTGAATGACGCGACTTTGACACCAACGCTCGTGGGTTCGATTCCCACACAAGGCAAACATTTATGTGCATAAAATGTCTGTTTGTCTTGGTATGGATCTTTTAAGAGAGGTAGGGCGCCTCAAAGCAGCACGTCTGGGGAAGTACCTCCATCTCACAGAAAACCGCAGCCAAATAACAACTCCCTAGAGGGTTGTTGTGTTCCTGCGTGTGAGGGCACCAGTAAGTTCCCAAGAAGTTGCTGCGTAAGCACCAGAGGAGGCATCGCTCGAGTGATACTTAATATATCGCAAAGCGTTATTAGGCTACGGTATCCGCTCTACATCAGGTGGGCCGTATGATTGTATGGCTCCCGACGTAGTATAAAAAAACATTGTTAAGTAGGTACAGATTCAATATTTATTAACGGCATGTTAATGTACACTGTTAATATGCATGGTGATATATTCATTTTGTAAATGGCCCTCATTTTATAAATAACAACGCAACACCTCCAATCAAATCATTCAATACTAGCAATGTACTATTTACCTATTTATTCTACAATCACTAACAAATGGCTTTACTAATCGGCTTACACCAAAAAATATCAGCAATTGTACTTCAAAACTTATCCATTGTTATTTTTAAATCACAAACAATCATGTACGCCGTGATAAAGCGTAGATGCTATTTCAATTAACATATTAAATCATAACAGCACTAAATCACATTATACTCGTAGTCCGTGCGTTGCATTACCATCTATGAGCTAGTTGCACGGTTCATTACAATCACTAGTAGTGTCTGCTCATACTACGTTTAACTCTGAATCATGCTCCGAGTTGATGAGACTTAGCGTTGCTAAGTTTTCACCACTCCGCTTTGCCGGTGATATCTCAATTTCACGAGGGGTTTCCCCGCTCGCGGCATTAATCTGCTGGCCAAGTTACGAACTAAGCGCGACGTAATTTACAGAAATTGAAAAATAAATTATCACTCCGTACCGTTTAATTGACAAGTCGTAATGTTGAATAATGTTTGAGAAAATCGCTATTGGTTTGTAATTTATACCAGGAGAGTAGAAGTCGGGCGTAAAGAGCGGCTAATTAGACAGGATAGTCAACTCGCTATTGTAGTATTCATTAGCGAATTGTACGCATCGTCAGACGTATTACTGACGAGCTCAGCAAATGAAGCGCTGAAATACAATAGCTTTGTTAAAAGGGAAGGCTCGCGGTGGTGTGTTATGTACTTCGGAACGAATACACTTTCCGCCGCTGGCTGCGGTGGCTTCAAATGTTTTCAAATGAATGATACCGTTCGATTCGATTCGTGGTGAACTGGTGGGAGGGTAGAGCGACGAGGTATTGTTATTTGTAATTGCGTAAATGCAATGAAAATTATAGAAACGTTACAGTTTCACATTAAAGCGAACAAGTCGCTGAGCGTATCAATTTTCATCTAATAAAAACAAGCAGAATGTGCGTTTCCGATCGGCAGGAAAGAAAGTTACCTGCAGCGATTCATAACATTCAGGGAACGAAAAAAAAAAATAACAGAAAGCTCAATAATTATACTCGTAAAGCGAGTTTGCGGAAGCCGCAAAACGAAATTTAATTTGCCCTGAACGCTGCATCAGAAATAAAGTTAAAACAGTCGCTGCAGTAGGCGGCGGTACGGCCAACTTCTAACGCAAATGAATAGCGAATGGGAAAAGTTGTTGCAGAAAAATGATGTCCCACTCGCAGACTGAGCTCGCATTGTCGCGGGCCGTGCCTCGTTTCCCGATATTATTGTTGTTAAGTACACATAAATGTTCCGTGTTTGTTGAAACACTGAGTTACACGACATTAAAAAATGTTTAGAGCCGGCGACAAAGACCGACTTTTCTGACTGCGTTCTACCGTACTGGTACACCTAAACATGTTCTTGATGTGTATCATACTCGTAATACACGTTAAGTACCTATGGTATAACATTGTATGAATACTACTAACCGCTTGTATGATAGCTGAATTCATTGCTTATTGCTCATAAAGGAGACTTTGTATTTCAAATATAGTTTTCCGTTTAAGATACAATGTCTAACTAAACTTTCCTTATAAAAAACCGGGAGGCTACGGTATAACGCTTAATAGGCATTGTTACATGCAATTTGCATTCGATTCCCACACAAGGCAAACATTTGTGTGCATGATCATGTCAGTTTGTCTTGGTCTGGATGTTATAAGAGAGGTAGGACGCATCAAAACAGTCCGTCTGGGGAAGTACCTCCACCTCACACAAAACCGCAACCAAATAACAACTCCCAAGAGAGTTGTTGTGTTCTTGCGTGTGAGTGAGGTCACCAGTAAGCTCCTAAGGAGTCGTTGTGTAAGCAGCAGAGTAGGCATCGGACGAGTGATACTTAATATATTACAAGCATTAATAGGCTACGGCTATCAGGTGAGACGTTGTATAAAAAATAAAAATATAACACGTGGAATATTTAGCACATTAGTTCAGGCAATTACGTAATTTCTTGTACAGTTTGCCTACGCAGTATATATAATATTAAACATATAGCTGGCAATATATGAAAAATGATTATTTTATACTACTCAAATGATAAACAATCGTATAATCCTTTTGATGATAAGTAGTTGCCGAAACAAATGTATTACTTCGAGTTTTTCGAAAGAAACCCATGCTGGGAATATTCCGAAAGGGGGTGATTTTTATTCCACAATCTAAGCGAACGCGGAACAAATCCACTTTGGTTCCAATGTGTGAAGATGAATCTACTATCAACGGGAAGCGGTTGTATATGGAAGTTGTGGGAATTATATTGAATGCCTGAACACAACCGCAATTGCTAGAACGGACAAAGTTAGGCAATATCTCTATTAAGAATTAATAGTTCAATGTGAGGTGAGCTTGGGATTGCGAACAATTCTCACAGATCGTCTTTGAAGTCACAAGCCCTAAACTGTTACTCAGTTGCTTCCGTCCAGAGGTGAAATCAATGCTCCATGTACGCTTGGTCCTCGACTGGAAACCAACAAGAATCTCAATACTCTTGACAACGGTACAGGGCGTGTACAGTAGTCAAAGTATTACATAGTTGTAATTTGTTTTATAGGGAATTTCCTAAGCGGTGAATGCGCAGTTTCGTATTTTGATATGGTTGGATTGTTCCAAATCGATAGATTAACCGATAAAAAATTAAAAGCACATGGTATGATATTACAATAGAAATCATTTTGACAAAATTGTAGATGTAAGAAAAGTCTATGTCTGAAATATTAAGATTAAATACACAAAAAATTGCACAAAAAGCACTCCAAATGGACGATCAGTCGTTCGTACTGGCTCGTTTGATCAGGTTCCGATTGTGGGTTCTGAGGTATTTATTGTACAGGTTACCTACCTCTGCACAGTATGTAATAATCATAAATGCGTAGTCTATTTTATATATTACTTCCTTACTATTGAACTAGGTCTTATATACAATGCCTAAATTGTACACTATGTCCGTGACATAAAAACGCTACAACATACAGAAACAGAACAGTCTGTTATTAAAATGATGATCTTAAATCTTATTTTTTTATTATTATTATTATCAGGTACATAATATATAGTTTTGCAGATGACTTACAATAATTAAGGTATTGTACTCGTACAAAATAATTTAAAATACAATTTAATGAATACAGTTCAAACTAATAATTACTTTCTCTTATAAGCTGCGGGTTAGTATTGCATAAACTCGAAAATGGCTGGACCGACTTAAATATATATTTTATGGTATCTCATAAATTACTTGTGGTACGACCATAACAAGTTAAAATTACTCTCCTCGAGACAAACTAGGCTAAAATTAAAAGTAGTAATAATTGAAAAGAGTCCGCAAAACAAATATCAATATAAAACTCTGAGGTACGCAGTTTAAATCGACTAGATAAGACTAAGTCACTTCATTTCCAGATAGTTCGAAAGCTAGTCATTAAAGTGAATGAAACGTGCGGCAATAGGAAACTTTGTTTTATGGCTTTACTTTACAAACAGTTAAATAAAAACAAAGAAGTTTTTAGCACTCACCGTTTTTGCCGTTTGCGCTGATACAGTGTCCGGATATTGGATTAGGGCTTGGAATGAATCTGTAAACAAATATGTAAGGATTAGTTTCTGTTTACTGGTTGGACTGTATGTGGTGAAGATCGCAGTGTCTGGGCGTGTGTGTGGTAGACAAGGGCGCTTAAATACAGCAATAGATGTTTATTTATAAATAAGGGATAACAACAATGATAGCTTAGCGGATAAAGAAGCGGCCTATTATCTAACGGTCCTTGGTTTGAATCCTGACGTGGACTACCACTATTTTCGTGTTTTCAGATTATGTACATATTTGTAATTATCACTTGCTCAGCGGTGAAGGAAAACATTGTGAGGAAACTCGCATGTCCAAGAAATTATATTTCGAAAGATGTGTGACCTAATCTAAGACAGGTCTGTTTTCCGTTCGGATTGTGGAGACCTTACGGCAGTCGCTTTATGTACAAAATAGTATCTTCACCAAATCCTTAGCTTTAGGTGGCCGACCCCGCCTATCCCAAGAGATTAGGAAACAAGACAACGCTAGGAAGAAAAAGGACGTTTTTTTATAAGTTATAAATTATCTTTTTCTTACAACAGTGAATGTAACAGAAAAAGGGTGCATAACTAAGAGAGAGAACATTAATTAAAAATCCTTAACAGTCCCATACTAATTGACTATCTACTACTGTTGTTTTTCATACAAAAGTTATTTTTTTTGATTTCAATATATATTCCACAGTGAAAGTTGATCGATGGCGTGAGAGCTCGATGGCGTCGTTGCGCGTGTCAACCGAACACGCAGGTAAAGTAAAGTCGACCGCAGCCTGTCTATGGATGGGTTTATCTATCTTGAGTTTCTTCTTCTTTCTTCTTGAGAACTCGCATGTCCAAGAAATTATATTTCGAAAGATGTGTGACCTAATCTAAGACAGGTCTGTTTTCCGTTCGGATTGTGGAGACCTTACGGCAGTCGCTTTATGTACAAAATAGTATCTTCACCAAATCCTTAGCTTTAGGTGGCCGACCCCGCCTATCCCAAGAGATTAGGAAACAAGACAACGCTAGGAAGAAAAAGGACGTTTTTTTATAAGTTATAAATTATCTTTTTCTTACAACAGTGAATGTAACAGAAAAAGGGTGCATAACTAAGAGAGAGAACATTAATTAAAAATCCTTAACAGTCCCATACTAATTGACTATCTACTACTGTTGTTTTTCATACAAAAGTTATTTTTTTTGATTTCAATATATATTCCACAGTGAAAGTTGATCGATGGCGTGAGAGCTCGATGGCGTCGTTGCGCGTGTCAACCGAACACGCAGGTAAAGTAAAGTCGACCGCAGCCTGTCTATGGATGGGTTTATCTATCTTGAGTTTCTTCTTCTTTCTTCTTGAGAACTCGCATGTCCAAGAAATTATATTTCGAAAGATGTGTGACCTAATCTAAGACAGGTCTGTTTTCCGTTCGGATTGTGGAGACCTTACGGCAGTCGCTTTATGTACAAAATAGTATCTTCACCAAATCCTTAGCTTTAGGTGGCAGACCCCGCCTATCCCAAGAGATTAGGAAACAAGACAACGCTAGGAAGAAAAAGGACGTTTTTTTATAAGTTATAAATTATCTTTTTCTTACAACAGTGAATGTAACAGAAAAAGGGTGCATAACTAAGAGAGAGAACATTAATTAAAAATCCTTAACAGTCCCATACTAATTGACTATCTACTACTGTTGTTTTTCATACAAAAGTTATTTTTTTTGATTTCAATATATATTCCACAGTGAAAGTTGATCGATGGCGTGAGAGCTCGATGGCGTCGTTGCGCGTGTCAACCGAACACGCAGGTAAAGTAAAGTCGACCGCAGCCTGTCTATGGATGGGTTTATCTATCTTGAGTTTCTCCGTGCTTCGGAGGGCACGTTAGCCGATGTATGGATCCGTACCAAGTTGTATAAAATAACAACATCAAATTAAAACATAATTACACGAAATAGAAGAAAAACTAAAATTTGTTTTCGAATAAAGAGAAAGTCAATTTTACGTAATCGACAGACCATACTTTATTACAACTTTAAAAATATACAAAAGCTTAATTTGCCATAGTGGGCACGTCTTAAATAAAATTTTATTATCGGTTAAGTGTCTTTCATTAATTCTATAATAAGCCTTTTTAACAGGAATACTTATGGTCTCCCCTAGGTGGTCAATAATAGTCCGTCTGTCACAATCTCGCACAACTATCGGTAAAAGTTAGTTGAAAGTGCGTAAGAACTGCGCCATTCAATTATGGTTTATATGTAAAAAAAGTCTATAAGTAAACTATAAGATCAAATTATGAATAGTTTCAGGTAGTTAAAAACGTTATTTAATAAAGTGTGAACACCACTAACATAGTATATATATAATGTAAAAATATTGTACCTATATATCTGAAAATACTCGTAAGTATTATTTATGTAGAATTTTTGATGATATCTAAGAAAATAGTGCATGTTAGAAACATTTCTCTATTGTTTTTGTAACTATTATCAACTATTATAGTTGTTACACATTTATTATTTTACAAATTTCGTAAACAAAATAGAAATTAAATTTTCCAGAAGAAAACTAAATAAATCAGAAACCAGTCCTCTTTGAATTGACCTATTATCGAATTGTTTTATCGATCCTTTGTCGTACATTTTTTTAATTAGCGTACAATTTCGTACATTTTTTGACGTAGTCTGAATTCTGTACGATGTCATATTACCGCTAGAAGGTATGACACGATTTTAAGCTCACCGGCATTTTCATGTGGGGTTTTATGTTTTCGAGCATTTCGGATAAAATCTGTAGAATTCAAAATAATGTTATGAGCACAGTGTAAGGATACAAATGCATAGAATTCAACCAAGTAACCATTGTTACAATTTTGTTTGTTATATGCGTCGCCGCTCTCAGCACAAAACAGGGTCTTAAGCATTTCAAAATGTATGTACGTATAAATTGTTAGACTCGTTTCGAAATACACGATATATGTTTATATATATACAAGGATTGCTCGTTTAAAGTAATGGGATTATTCTTGTAAGGGTATATATAAATATACACGAATAAATGCCTAAATTATTACACGAATTGCGGTCACCAATATCCCTTCCCTTATAAATCATTACACAAACCAAAACAAAATCAATTGACGTAATAAAACAATTTCGGAAAGTTCCACTAGAGTGCTCAAGTGTTGGATGTCGCACGGAATTCCTGACAGGCAATATCTTGTTCATAAGGATGTTCAAACAAGGTGAAATTGGCGGCCCAGTGTGGGGCGCTACGCGATGCTCCGCGTACTTGAGAGTTAGTCGCGTTCGTGTCTCAGGTGCACCACAGCTATTTTATCATCTACAACACTTTAGCGAATATTCGAGTAAACAAGTTTCATGCCTATTTTACCTTAGTTATAAACTCCGGGAGTACAAATTTATTGCTCCCGTCGTGTATCTCGCTCACTGTCGGTGCGCTGTTAAAACTTTGATGTGGTCCCGTTTCGAGTCGATCTTGGTTTACTTTAATATCCATTATATGATACTTAGATTTTACTTAGATGTAGAATTACACGAATGTTATCACAAGGTTCTAAATGGCAGTGAATAATCTTGAAAGGAGGGGAGAAAACATCAGATCCCTGAAGTAATAGAGTTGGTCGCGGAGTCTATTTACTGCAAGAGGATAAGCGTTAAACCCCCTAATTTAAGGCATGAGCCGGCGATCATTGCCGTCCGTTGGGCGAGCACATAAATTCACATTTTTAGGAAACATCGGCCGTCCACCGACCACTACACCTGAGACCACATAACCTACCATTACATCGTATCCCTCCCCCAACTTAAGGCGTCGTTACGGTAACCTGATGTATAATTGTAACGTATTTCTTTGTCCCACGGAGATTAACATTAATAATAATAAGAGGGAATGTTCAAATGCTTTCTTCTGCGTTCGCGGACTGCAAATTAATATTGATGCGGTCATTAAGACTTTCAAATTTGCTATAAAAAGATAAAGAAACAAAAGTAAGTATACTACGAAATAAACCTTCTTGGGTAAGTGTAACAGTATATTTTTTCTGCAGAAGGATAAGCTAATGCATAATTTCTGGAAACAGGGAAAAGCCGACTAATCTTTATAAGCCTATTTTAATTTATTAAGAATTTAATAGAAACACTTCATATCTTCCAATTATTTTTTACTTAAACATAGGCGCGTTCAAACGTAATCTTTGTGTTTACAAACCCGTACTATCCAAATAATGTTTCTCTACGAACCTTGAGCGAAGATCGGACGAATTAGATATTCCTGTTTTCCGAAGGAATATCTTGCCCTTAAACAATTTTTCTATACCTATAACATATAGAAAGTAGAACCACTCAAGGTAAGAAACGTCGACGTAAATTAAAAGTAACGCGCTGTCTCCTTCATACATAGTTAAATGCTCTTTAAGGCCCCATATTTTCTTTGGGACAGCCATTTGGGAACGTTAAAATGGAATGCATAAAAGGCTTACCGCAAATTGGAGTTTTTATGTAATTACGCCGTGAATAAGCAAAAAGAGTTTTATGGCTGTAGATAGAAACTTGGACAATTGCATTTTTCTTACATATAATATTAACTATGTACGAAAATAAATTTCCATTTCGTCAAAGTGTACTTAACCGACAGGAGGGAGGACCGGATGTACATATTATGACAACTTCTGAAATAAATGAACATTCTGTCGCAGAAACATTTACTAATGATAGACATTTTAAGAAAAGTAAGTTCAGAATAATAAACACATTAATTTCTTTGGTTTATGCTAATGAAGTTAAAAGTTAAATCGTTCATTCATTTTCGTTGAATAGTAAAATTTGTGTTTCTGAGTTTTGTGATATTGGTCATTTGAGTAGTTACTACATTTCGTACGCAATCAACATTAGGGCGCATTCGCCCGTTTTCATATGAACAACATAGTATTTTTACGTTGCGTATTCAACATTTAAAATTGTCACACATTGGAATTAGTCTAATAATTTCGAATAACATCAATTTTAGTGGGTAGTTTGCAATTTAACAAATGATAGCACTAGATAGTCCACCGCCGTATTAGAACATATCTATATCAAGGCAAATTCTCATTATTATTTCACAAACTTTCAATTCTATAGAATAAATTTCTGTAACATACATACACATACATTGTATATTGCGGAGTGGCAGCCTCCATCTACTTAGGGTAGAGAATGTCAATACACTAATATTTGCCTGTCTCTAAACAGGCAGGATTTGTTTTGTGACGAAGTTTACACCCTCGGGATAAAGAACCTTTTTCTTATTCCATTGGAGGATGTAAAAATCTTTCAAGGATGATGACAATCCTCGGGAAGCCTTTTACGCCTTGTTTCTGTCGGTTGTGTACGGTGATCTTTAAGCAACAATGAAACCGAAAGACGTAACTGTTTCTGTCTCTTCGATTTATTTGTATCTTACGGCTTTGTTTACATTGTTTGTGTTTAAAATAAACGGGATACGATACTTTGCATGTTCAGAACCAGTATTTACATCTACTTCCATTTTAGATCCCAATCGTTTATTCCAACTATTCGACTTAACTAGTTTTGCTGATTACAATGTTTAGTTTTTAATTAGGCCGTTTTAGCATGTCGGCGTTGTCACCCGCGTGGGGATTTACAACGCGAAGGTAAGGAGGCTGTAGATACCGAGGAAGGACAAGACTTCTACACAATCAAATAGGTTGGGTGTCAGAAGATTGTGGCAGGCGCTCTGGGAACTGGTGAGCGTGTATCACAAGAGCTATTAATGTTAAAGAAGCGAGTAAGGTATGTAAGGACCGAATAATGTGGTGCTCGGCCGCCTCTGCCTATCTCGTAAGGGACTTGGCGTGAAGTTACAGACAGATATTTTTTCTCCCTCTAGTCAATTTATTCTCATCTTTATTTAGTTTTAGAAACAAATATTAATTTATTTATTCTTTCTCACTGGTCTTCATTATTTTTATATACAGTTATGTTCAAAGTCTCGCACAGTTTTATTTTACTTTATTTCTAATATTTTATAAGGATAATTATTTTCGATCTTAGTTTTACGGACATAAATTCTTATTTACAATATTACAATGCGCCTTTGTGTCATTGCAATCTACAAACGGCATGGAGCCATCTTGATCTAAATACGATGATGAAGGATAGAATTCAGCAATATTTTATATAAATCTAAGAACATTGCTGCTACTTATACTTTTAGTGAATCTAATTTTGTATTTATGTCTAATTTATCGTAATTATAAAATTAGTGTGAAGCAGTTATTGTTCGTATTAACTTACACGTATAATGTGTATAGGACCTACAAAATGTTACCTTACATTACGTTGAGTAGTAAAGGACAAGTTTGTTTCCTTTTAAAATATCTGGGTTTTGAAGGACATTTTATTTGGGTGCCGTTGTTTACACATCATACTACTAGAATACTGTTAATTTACATAGCCATCCAATCGGCCGACTCTATTAAAATTGTGGCACACTTTCGTATTTAATAATCATAATAATTAACCTTTCTATAAATAAAATGAAAAACTGACTGATTGACATATCGGCGCAAAACCCGAACTAGGAATGTGAGTGAGTGTGTCTAGGAATTCAATATAATTATAACGAGAGTGAGAACTAAGAAAGGATTCTTGAAAATTAATCTGTGAGGTTTAAATAGGGGTGGGAGTTTTTATGGAGAAATCGCATTGCAAACGAGCGACCTGCGAAGAATAATTTCAATTTTTGTATAAATACAATATATAGGTCTATGAGACTCAATTATGTATATGTAAATATGTAATATGGCATATATTTTACGTCCAAAAATTGTTGTATACTTTGCTTTACTACCAAGGTAACTATACTCTGGTAGTTAAATGTTATTTACATCCATATTTTTACGACAAATCCTGTTTGCCGTATCAAATATAGGTCGTAAAGGTTATTATTGCGAATATCGTGAAATGGAATATACAGATTCATAGAGAACTAAAATCTCACAAAATGTGTAAAAAACTGATTTTCGACTAAATGCCCTTAATGATCTTTGAGGCCAGAGGTATCGATATACCCATGTCGACATTACGACCAACGTGAACCAACCGTGACAAAACATATGTAAATAGATGGTTCAACAGTGAGGGAACAGCGAGGCAACTTCGCGATCATACGATGTTTAGTCAATCAGAACGCACCATGCCTAAGACAAACGTAAACGCTGCCATGATCAAGTCTTTTTTGTCGAGGCTAAGGCTCACGACATAAGTAGTGGCTCGGTCCCTCGCTGGCTCGTGAATATTTGCGACACTGATAAAACGCGACAGCGATACCGGCGCGAGGTGTCATCTCTACTTATTGTCATGTTACTGGTCGCCTGAATTCCTTATGGCTCGGAATTGCCTCGTGAGAAATCATCTTACCGAACGTTGTTATTGTAGCGAGCCGCTCTCGTGGTACAAATCATCCGTGGTAAACGCCCGAGTCTGCTATATTCTATATAGAACTAGCTATTATTACCTTATTGGCTAGCATGATTTCGTGTAATGCTAAAGTTAAGAATAATTATTATTGGATTCAAATATTTCCTTGCTTTTCTGTTGAAACAAAAAGTTCGACATAGTTAAGAGAATAGCGAGCAAGTTTCACGAAGTCACCGCCGTGTACACCACCGTACACCCTTTGTTCTGTTTTATTTATCCTGCTGAAATATTCGAAGGCTAATCCAATAACGTTGGTTGTAGACCCGATTGCGCGCAAGAAATTTAAATGATCTCAATCAATCCGCGCCGCACGCGCCTCTTCATAATGTTTCATTAAAAATTCTACCGGAACGCGCAATTACTTTATGGAATATTTAAACGTCATGTCTGCGTAAATACAAGATGGAAATTGTGGTCGAATTAAAATTTCCTAATCTGTGTTTCGTGGTAGCGAAGGTTGTTTCCGCAATGTTAATATTAAAAAGGACGCGGCCCGTTGGCCTGAGTCATTACCGTACAACTTGATGCCTTAAATCTTGGTATCACCCCTCAAACGAGCGAGCTCCGGTAACTGGCAACCCTGAATGAGTCCTCGGCCGCAATTTGCGCACCCTTTCAAGAAGCCTGGTCGCTTGAGACACTCCAAAACTACTTGCAAATTGCTACATTCGAATTTTAATTCCTTAAATGGAATGCCTCATTTGGAATGAAGATTTCGTAAAGACGAGTTGCTAACTTGCGAGTTTTTGACGCAATAAATATATCAAATTACGGTTAAAAACAACAAGGAAAATTTACAAGAATAGTATAAAATTACCAATATTAATATGATACAGCACTACGATTTCTGCGTGTTGTATCCATATCTCCGTGTATGCCTATCAAATAACCGGTATTTATCCGTTTATTTGACGGGAAAGACATATAATAATATGTAATTATTAGGGTACTACCCGCTAATATTATGGCAAACAAAAGTAGCAGACGTTAAGACGGAGACGACGATATCAGTCGCCGAATCAAATCCTTAATTACGGGAATCCGACGGCGACATAGACACGACACCTACCGCAAACAGGGGACGCATAATAATTGTAGCGGTCTGCTACACCTTAATAAAGCCAATCGGGGATGGCACGGGCCGAGGGAGCCAGGGGGAGGGATTACGGCGACTCCTCGCGCTCTTCATTGAGATTTGTTTCGGGATTAAGAACGCGTTTGATGGTAACCTCCCGTCAGCTCGCCGCAGCTAACGCGCCCGCTATTAAGCGTTTTTTCTCTCCCTCCAATATTCATACGGTAAAAGCCTAACAGAATATTCATTAGATCAACTCCGAAGCAACTCATGCGATGAACGCGAGCACATAAATCAGAATTTGGTAACAACTTCGAAGCGATTAAAGTTATAAGGTATTTGCGGCTGTGATGTTGAACGTGCAAATATAAATAAAGGTAAAATATTAAATCTCACAAATCGTGAACGCCGCATGTTTATTTACAGTAGCGATTGATTACGGTGTTGCGGTTCTGGGATCCGTCCTATCGGAAATAATCGACGCGTAAATATTTTTTCTTAATATTATATGTACTCGTACTTATATAAAAATGTATTAGGCAATAAAATGGATGGAAAAAGAGCGCACTGAAGGAGCGAAAATATTATTATATATAACTTTGATAGCATACCTTAATATAAGCAACACTAGTTACATTGTATGATTGCGAACAAGTTGCTTGGATGTTATCAGAAAGTGATGTCAGGAACTACAAAAACCGGCGAAAGGGATGTAAATGTTAAATAAGGGAGTGGGGTGTATAAGCTCGGGTATTGTGCCGAACGGTACTCTCTGTTTACCCGCTAGGTACCTAGTGTGAAAATATAGGTTGGTGGACTTAACTGGTAATTGGTATCTTTACACGTCCGAACACATAAAAATATCCTATATTTTTATGTAATTATGGATGTAATTAAATATTAGGGTACATTTCTATAGATAACAAAGTTCCCTTAACATAAAGTTTATCCATTATTCAATTCGAATCAGAAGTAAAACATACTATTAACATTACACAAAAAAGTAAAGTATTATTATACACTGTCGGGAGGCATACATACGTAAAGTGGTTACCGTAGCCTATGATCGCTTGTAATGGAGGAAGTATCACACCTGCTGCTAACATATCAATTGCTTAGGAGCTTACTGGTCACCTTACTCACTCAGCAAAAAACCATCCAGCGGGTTCTTTAGTTATTTGCTCCGGTTTTCTGTTTTATTAAACGTCTTTATTTTCAATTAAGTGCATAACACATTTACATTACATTAAATTAAGCATGTTTACATTAAATTAAGTTTCTATGTTGTAAACAATCAACATTATCAACTTGGTGTATGTACCCTGCATAATAACAAATGAGGTTTTGGTGAAAGAAGGCTCAACTACTTAGCAAAAAATAATTTGCCAAGGAAAGTACCCTTCACCTTACAGAATACCGCAGCCAAATAAAGACTTCCCTGGCGGCAGGCTATAGTAACTAACTACTCCACATATATGCTTGTTGGATGCCTATGAGTCTGTATGATTATTAGGCTATATGATGTATTATAAAAAATATGATTGATCTTATAAATCGGCGTCATAAAATGCCGGTCTTTTCGCTATACACGATGTTTGCACGAATTTGTTAGCGTTGGGCAGAATAAACAAAATTTTTCAAACCAATTTCGTAATGAAACAATTTCAGGGAACACTTCGATAAATAAAAAGCACATATAAAATTTATATGAGAAATGTTTCTGACTAAGAAAAGTATATTTCAGGAGCTAAATATCGGTATTTTGGAATGTTAGTGTATGAAATTTGAACGAGGAAACACACAGTGCCAACCGTAGAACGGAAAGTGAAAATGGGAACGGTACATGTGGTTTATTTGCTCCCTGCGAAAGGGGATAATTGAAGCAAGGATTTATATGTTTCGGATCTGCGACGTACTTCGGTTGGTACCTATGTGTTGGTACGTTGTTGTGAATTCGGCGTACTTGCCTAACGCGGAGTTAAATTGGCAGTCGAGTATCCGATATCGGGGTAAGGCCGAGGTTCAGTTTGTGCAGCTTGCAACTACGATTTTCACTGTTCCCCATTAGAACTATTTCGTATGAGTTAAGTACATTAGAGAACCTTTCGCTTCACCATTCTGAATTATCGACGCTTTCCACCATAAATTATTGTTTCTTCCGATAGATATGTAGTAAATGTTTGATAATCTATATGATATAAACTCTCATAAATTACTAAATACGGAATCAATAAATATGGAATCACTAAATACTAGAACTCATTGCTATGAGACATGTGCTAATGGTAGTCTGGCAATTCATTCCTTACGAGATAGTCTTAGTTAAAACAAAACAAAGTTGTTATCAGGAAAATTTAAATAGCATTACAGGAAAATAGTTCAATATGGTAATATGTAAATATAAATAACCAATACTTCATAATTTACTTATACCGCTCATAATAAAACATTTATTAAAGCTAGCATAATTTATACTACGATCCGTCACTGTCAGACATATTTGAATTGACGGAGAACGAGATAAAGTTATTGAGTCTTGCGAGAGGGCATATATTATTTTATGCATAAATTTTCAGTGTAAGTTGTGCTAGAATATTTAATACGAGTAATAAGCTGTTGGGAGAGACGGTACGAACGGATAATATGATAACAAAATAGTGTGGTAAATAGTTGTCATAATATTAATTTCCTCCACCTCATGCAAAATCGCAGCCAAATAATATCTCTATGGACGGTTGTTGTTATTATTTATACAACGCCGGGAGGCATACAAGCATAAGGCCCACCTAATGTTAAGCAGTTACTGTAGCCTATTAACGCTTGTAATATATTAAGTATCACTCGCGCGACGCCCGCTCTACTGCTTACACAGCAACTCCTTAGGAGCTCAGTGGTGACCTCACTCACATGCAGGAACACAACGACCCTCTAGGGAGTTGTTATTTGGCTACGGTTTTCTGTGAGGTGGAGGTACTTCCACAGACGGGCTGTTTTGATGCGCCCTACCTCTCGAACCCCTTACCCTTCGAAACCCGGGTGGTCATATATGACCGCGAAATGTATGGGAAAACGTATATAACGGGTTCTGACTGGTCACAACATCCAGACCAAGACAAACATACATATTCATATACACAAAGATTTGTGCTGTGCGGGAATCGAACCCACGAGCGTTTCGCGTGATACTTAATGTTATTGCAAGCGTACATAGGCTACGGTAACCGCTTACATGGGCCGTATGCTTACATGCTTTCCGATGTTAAAAAAACATGCTATGCGTAGTGTTTCGTTGAAATAAATGAAATGTGCACCGGCTATTTTCAGACAGACTGTTAACTATAGAGGAGTTCCTACAGCTACCTCGATGACCATCATCAGGATAGTATCTTGAATATGCTTATTGCATTGATATTAAAACTACGCTCATTCTATTTCTTAGCATTAACACGTTTTCACATTAGGGTTGACGGAGTTCGCGATCTAAGTGTCAGGCGTTAGCGAAGATGCCAATTTTTACATGTAACGACTGTCGTCAGACCCTATCTATCTACCTATCAGAATCTAGAGGATAAATTAGATCTTTCTTAGGTTAGGTAATACGTCTTTCGAAATATATATTTTTGCACGTGTGGGTTT
Source organism: Pyralis farinalis (assembly GCA_947507595.1). Classification (NCBI taxonomy): domain Eukaryota; kingdom Metazoa; phylum Arthropoda; class Insecta; order Lepidoptera; family Pyralidae; genus Pyralis; species Pyralis farinalis. The sequence continues at coordinate 25,628,731 of OX382267.1, forward strand.
CCTCGCGATGTTTTATTTCTCCGCTTACCTAGAGTTAACTACAAATATGTACATTAATCCGAAAACGCGAATTTAGTGGACATGAGAGGATTCGAACCGGGGACAAGTTGATCAACAGGCAGAAAACCGCAGCCAAATAACAACTCCCCAGAGGGTTGTTGTGTTCCTGCGTGTGAGTGAGGTCACCAGTAAGCTCCCAAGGAGTTGCTGTGTAAGCAGCAGAGGAGGCTTATCGCTAGTGATACTTAATATATCGCAAGCTTTAATAGGCTACGGTACCCGCTTTCATCAGGTGGGCCGTATGCTTGTATAAAAAAAATGTGCAGAAGTATGTTTAAAATATACGACATTTTAGCAACTACCATCACCATGATCACTATTATAATAAAAGCAGCGGTGGTTGTTCTTAACTATTTCAGGATTCAACCCCTGAGCATATAATATTGAAATTTGTTAGAGGCGTGCTACCTTGGGACCTGAAGAAGGATTACGAATTATCGTAACAATTGTGTCCGTACGAGCGTAACCGCGAGTAGGAACCTATATGTTGTATATGTATTGTGTATGTTATATATATGTTGTGTATTTTTGCTTGATATCTTTTGCCGTTTTGTAGAAAAGCTGCTAGATAGACAGTCAGACAAACGGATAACAAAGTGATTTTATAACGACGATTCGTTTTCCTGAGTGTGATACAAAACCCTCAAAAATATGATATTCCCCCAGCGTCATCCTGTTTCCTAATAATTAGTGATTTTAATATGGAATGACTGCCATCACGCCTTCACAACCAAAGGGGAAAGCCAGACCTTTCTTAGTCTAGTTTACCTAGTCTTAGTCTATCCACCTAGGGAGTTGTTATTAGGCTGTCGTTTTCTATGAAGTGGAGGTACTTCCCCAGTCGCTAGCACTAAACATTCGACACAAACAAAAGTATTTTTTTTTCACGTGCATACATTAAGTGTGAACAATCCAAGTGTCGGTTTGCTATAGGAAATTGGAAATACAGCATTAGCGCGGCCGCCATCGTGATACCGACAAGTTACGAGTGCCTCTGATCTCTGCACGGAGCCTAAATAGTGACGTATTCTGAATTCCACGTCGGAAAAATGCATACAGGTAGAGGTGGTTGGATGCTGAAAGCAGAGGATTAGATGAGGTAGCGTTAGGAAAGAGTTATATGTATATACAGACGTCAGCAGAAACCTGACTTATGATAAAGGAATAAGATTCAATAAATAGGTTCTTTTGCCTATTAGCGAAAAAGGCAACAATATATCGGAGGTATGGTAAGCCAAAAAGGTACTTTCTCAAATTATAAATACTATCTTAATAGATGAGTTTTAGACATTTGGTAGTTTTCGCAAATGGGAGAAATTGATGCTGTGTAGTATTAGTTAAAGTTAACTAATGAGGAGAGCTGAGTCAATATAAGACAAGCACTCAGAAATTCAATTTCATACCACTAAGGCGACAAACAAGCCCATGATGGCAGTTACCGCAGAAGCAAATAATGTTGGCGAATGTAAATCCGTCGTTTAATACAACCAATTTCATAAATCACTTAAGTGCATATCGAACAGTTTATTTATAAGAAATAGCAGTTTACGAAACGGATTTTATGCCAAGAAAATTGCCTCTAGAGTTAAAAACGAATTGAGCTCTGCGTCGTATGTCAAATATAAACGACCCCTAAGAGTATGGAGTGAACGGAAATTGTGACTGCAGTATTAGCGGAGTCGATGTCGTGATATCGACAAGTTACGACTATGTGAACACCTGATCGGCGTTGTGAAAATCGAACGTATGTCGATTTGAGAAAGCACCTTGTAAATATCTAACAGGTTATTACTAGTACTAGCTATTTAAGTTACCTAAGTGACTCAAGTATTCAAGTGACCTAAGTGACTCTTCCGTCCTCAAACTATCTTAAAAAACTATATGTATAATAATATATAAGAGAGGTAGAGCGCATTAAAGCAGCCTGTCTGTGCTGTCCCCGCGGGGACCCGTCAGAAAACCGCAGTCAAATAACAACTCCCTGGAGGGGAACTGCTTTCCAGTTAGTCATAAAGTGCTGCTGCAACAGAGGTAACATCCGGGATACTTAATGTATTGCAAGCGTTCATAGGCTACGTTAACAGTAGGGTACAGCGGGTGCTATGCTTGAATGACTCCTTACGTTGTATAAAAAAATGTACTGCTTGGTTTTGACGTGAAAGAAATATATTACAAGGTATCCAAAGAAAACTTCAGGCCCTACACAATTAGTACATTTTCGATGATATTAAGATGATAATTACGTTAATGAAAATAAAAATGTTTTTATTTCGTTAACAAAAATCGTGTTTACAATCATTATTGTGAGGACTGCCTAAGCAAATAATGCATGTGCCAGACAGACCTGAAAACCAGAAGTAGTAACGTAAGTTAAGGAAGACCTTAACTAACGTTATTACTTAGGAGCAGGAATAGATTGCGTATGCCAGTACATCGGCTTGCTAAGACTAATAGATCTTTTGTGGTAAATTGTATATTCGATTCTATAATAAATTACCTGAAACAGTTCTGTCCTTGCCTGACAATATGTTCAAAAGACACATCAAAAATACTCTATGTAAGAAGGGTTATTATAGAATCGATGAATATCTAACTGACAGAGATGTATGGAAATGATTCAGCACATGAATTAATATAATTTTAATTGTACCACTTGATATCACTATATCATTATATTTACTGTAATATGTATAAGATGATTTGGAAAAAAAGACCTATATTGGCAAGTTTCTTTTGGCATTTCTTCTTCGCCAATGGTCATTTGAAATGCTGGTAGATTAAAAAAGAGAAAAACTTAAAAAAAAATGACAAGATATAATATTGAAAATGTAAGACGTGTCTAAGTGCCCGTGAGGGTCTAAAGGCAAATAAAGAATTTTTATCTTTTTTATCTTACTAAACACACTTCAAAATAGAACAAGAAATAATCACGTTACTTTACATGTAACTCGTCTTGAGAAATGAAATATCCTCACTTATGAAGAAGCAGTAACCAAAATACATTACTAGCTTTTTCATCTTATTAATTACAAAAAATTACATTATGATGGCAGAATCGCTGAGGATCACAGTCGGATGTTCAACGATCTTAATGCTACTTCTCGAGCAATGTGGCACGGAATAAATTACGCTGATAAAGTCATGTACAGTCAATTATTGTTAGACTGGTTATTGCCGTAAATTCATTCATTCAATACACTCGGTGAATTGGTTCATAACTACGTCTACTTCGGCAATAGCAATGCAGCTTGACCGGAATAACTGCAACAAAGAGATCGATAGACGAGTCGTAGTGTGGACTACTTTATCACATCCCTACCGCGTAAATGCTGAAATGTTTAAAGGCCAAAATGTTTAATTAATTCGTCCTCCCCGTTTTGACCCTTGACCGTAGGAACCAGACCCACAGGTTAACAGACCTTCGTGTAATATGATGTCCTCAAACGATTGGGCAGTAAAGACAGGATACGGAAACCTGACGATTGTATATGGAGGCAAGCATCGCTGATGATTGCTAATATCCAGCATTAAGTAGACAGGGGCTAATGATCGTCATGATGATAATAACTACGTATTACCAAGGCAAGCAATATGATTCTTGGCGTCTCTATCATTGACGTTAACTAAAATAACAGAATTATACTGCAAATCGAACTACTATTGCAACCTCGACCTATCCATTTGATGCAAGGTCAAATGGATAGGTCCACCACAACTATCTATCTACACCTTACGCCAAATTTCTTGCGTGGTAGGCAGACCGAACCGAGCGCCACATGACTCGATACTTACACACCTCACTCGATTTTTTAATATTCATAGCTCTTTTCATTCACGCTTGCTGGTTTCTAGGGTTCCTGACTGACCGTTCAATAAAACACGATTAATTTAGTTATGGTAGGTAAGTCTTGGCTTTCCTGGACTCCTACATTACTTCTGCTTTCGTGTTGTGTTTCATAATTCATTAATTTTAAGAAAGGTAGGGCGCATGAAAGCAGCCCGTCTGGGGAAGTACCTCTACCTCACAGAAATCGCAGCCAAAACAACTTCCTAGAGGGTTGTTGTATTCCTATGCGTGAATGAGGTCCAGTAAGCTCCTAAGGAGTTGCAGTGTTAGCAGTAGAGGTGGCATCGCGCGAGTGATACTTATGTATTACAAGCGTTTACAGGCTAAGGTAACCGCTTCACATCAGGGGAGCCGTATGCTTGTATGCCTCCAGACGTATAAAAAATAAAAATACATTCTTCCTTCATTTTTCTACATGACTAAAAATACGGAACCTACCTCTTTTTATTTTAACACCATAACATAATAATTTAGCAGATCATCTGAAGCTACATGGAATTTGGTTTATTCAATTTCGCCTCCTTGTAATCTTTCTGTGGTAACTTTATAAAGAACAACAAAATAATAGAGATGCGAAATCCATAGAATGTAATTATAATTCCATTAAGCAGCATTTTAATGATTCCTGATTAGTATGACCCTTAATACACGGCAGTATTGTGTCCTCTATTATTAAGCTATTTTCGGTAATCGTATTATGAATGAAAGCTATTCATATGTCAAAGGACATGGCTCTGATTAATTAGATTACTTATATGAAAGTAATTAGGCCATTGATATAGTGACACATCAACAGGTGCTTTATTTATGACAGACGTAAGCGTCGTATGGTTTTGGTAGAGCGAGTTTTTTTGATAGTATAGTATAGTATGGTATACAGTACATATATCTAAAAAAATCTATAAGCAGTGATAGGACCAGTGGACCCAGTGAATAAGGAATCGGGCTATTGACTAACTGATCCCTGGTTCAAATCTAGGATTGTACCACTAATTTCATATTTTCGGATTTATGTACATAGTATATATATATATATAGTATATTTTGACGAGCTCAGTGGCTCAGTGGTGAATGACGCGACTTTGACACCGACGCTCGTGGGTTCGATTCCCACACAAGACAAACATTTGTATGCATGAACATGTCTATTTGTCTTGGTCTGGATGTTTTAAAAGAGGTAGGGGGCATCAAAGCAGCCCGTCTGGGGAAGTACCTCACAGAAAACCGCAGCCAACAACAACCTAGAGGGTTGTTGTGTTCCCGCGTGTGAATGAGGTCACCAGTATGGTTCCCAAGGAGTTGCTGTGTAAGCAGCAGAGGAGGCATTGCGCGAGTAATACTTAATATATTACAAGCGTTAATAGGCTACGCTTTACATCAGGTGGGCCGTATACTTGTATGCCACCCGACGTAGAATTAAAAAAAAAAACAGGTATTTGTTATTATCACTTGCTCGGCGGTGATGGAAAACATCATCAGGATGTCGCACGCACGTCTAAGAAATTATAATTCAAAAGACATGTAACCTAACCTAAGAAAAGTCTAGTTAAAGCTATAGATTATGGAAGTATGACCTAGTCGCTCTATATCACAATCTTACTCATAGCTAAATCGCAGACGCCGCCATTTCTAATGAATTAGCTAATAATTGATTAAACGCAAGAAGAGTATATGTAAAAAATCTGGGCCAATGGAATTGCAAACAAATCCAACGCAATTGTTAGTTACAAAAATTGAAAATGTTTGCTCTACACAGCTCAGAATAAACAAGTTCTATATAACAATGCGCCGGATTAATTTTCGCGAAAATCAATGCGTCGGTTTCCCTGGGGGCTATGTCCAGTCCATGGTGGTTTTAAATAAAATTTGATTCAATGTTTCTAGGTGTACACGAGTATAATTAGCCGAGACTGAGCAGTACCGGGGCGCCACGGACTCGGGGGCTTATCAAATATGTACATACTACCTACCTGCCTATGTGCCCCGGATTTATTTAGGATATGCATGAGGGTACGAATTAAATTTTAAACGGATTGTGCCCTTGGATTTTCGGCCTCTGTTATGCTTTGTAAATCTATCACTGTAAAATTAATTTTAAAGCCTCTATGTAATTTATTAATAGTTATTGTAGTGACTGTAATCCCTTTTGCCTGACCGCGTCGGCGTCGGTGATAAAAGCCCACTGTGCTGTACTCAATGGAAGGATAACGTAACTAATTAGTATTGCATTAATATGCAAATATTCTCGGTGCTTTGGAGAGATTTCGTGGATTTTACAATGTTATGCTGATAATTCTTAATACAATAAAAGGAAAATTTCACGATGAATTGATGACGAAAAACTGATGAAGAACCGATGTATAATGAACTAACACACACATGTTATTTTTTAAGGTCGCTTTAAAAATATCATATTTGAGACATTAGTCAACTAATGTCACTCGCGTGGGAATAAAGGTAAAATTTAGTAACCTAATAATAAATATATACCGGTCTTAGCTCGTAACACGGCAAGGCGTAGTTTTGGTGATATTTTATTACGAGTACATTATTTCTGGTATTCGTTGGTAAATATGGCATATGGTACAGGACATATGTAGAGAAATTCCTGACTGTAAAAATCTATTATTTTCTGGTCCGTCTTCAAAAATTATGACCGATATTAGTCGGCTTGAGATCTAATACTTTTAGACTAACTCAAACGGACTCAGTTTGCTCCAAATTTTGCGTTCATTTAAAAAGCTAAGGCAGATAAGTTACATTAATAATTTCATAACTTAACTTAGTTGTTCTGATTAAGAAATTTCACTTCACGGTACAGTACGATGACATAATTATGAATATCACTTACTGTTTTTGGTAAATGTGACGATCTTGAGCACCTTTCCGTATCGCTGGAAGATGGAGTATAGCACGTCCAGCACTATCGGATATAACATGTGTTCTATGATCACACGCAACACTGTGTTGGGGCCTCCCTGTAAACAAACAATTTGTATGATAATATAAAAAATATATAGTTTCACATAATAAGACATACAGTAAAACAATATTAGCTACGGGTTGGGTAATCTGTACAATAGATCAAACAAAAAGGTATCATCATTATTTCAGCCCACATTAGTCCACTGCTGGACAGACCTCTAAAGAGCCACTCTCCTCGGTCCTGAGCAACCTCAGAATATACAACAAAAAGTTATAAATCGCACATATTTGCTTTGTATATAAAATGCATATTAAATAATTATTAACACATTAAAAAGACATACTGAATTTGATTAGCCATGCAATTAGCTGTTGTGCTTCCTCAATCAGTCTAAACGGGTAAATTAAAATAAATCTTTTGCTTATATATAAAAATAAACTAAACAAAAAAGTTTAACGATCCGATGTCCGCATTCCCACGCAATTTCTTAGTGAAAAGTCATAGTTCATAATACTTAGTATATAATCCTCTTTAATTTTTAATTTCAAGTCATGATTAATTTCTACATAGCTACACAGACAAAGATAAATAGACTTGTCAATTTACACAAAATTTTTGCGAGCTCCCCGACCCTTGGTGTTAAAGTCGTCAAAATATCATCGCCAATGTCATAAAAATATGTTAAAACATAGTGTTTTTACACCTTGAACGTAGCTGGAGTAAAGGCACAAGCTACTGCGCCGGTGATTTGCATGGATACATGCTTGAATATTATATTATAGTCTTTATATATATTGAATATTATTTATCTGAAGGTGACATCAGAAACTGGCCAGCGTGCATGAAAAGATGAATATGAATGTTGAAGAAGCAGACGAAGTATGTAAGGACATGTCCTATGCCGCTCGTTCGTGTCTGCTTACTACGCAGGGGATCTGGCGTGAAGATATAGACTATACGCGCGCATTTTCTTATACGGTAGTCTGCATATAACCGAAGCTTGTACTTCAATGTGCGCATATTAACCGCGTCGTGTAAAACCGTCTTAAAGTTACGAGAACACTAATCGCATTTCAACATACCACTACAGATACCAAGCAGTTCAAAGTTAATGCTCAAACCACAAGGCGGCTTAACTACCCAAAGCTGATTACAAAGGGCATCTTAAATATTACAAACTCGCTACAGAATCAGATTTGCGTTCCCAGGTGACCTAGTCTAGAACCTGGATGTCTGGAGACGCACGCAGTGCATACAAAGACGGTACAACATTTCAGATTATACCGTTATATAAGCAAAGAGAAATAATTGGTTTGAGCCTAAGATATGACCATTTTCTTTTAAAAATCCTTTGCCTTTCTTTGACTATTCAAAATATGAAATGATTTAGTTTAGTTGAGGCTTGTAGAAGAGTAAAATCTATTGTCATTTCAAAAAACGTTCAATCATTTTCATTTTGATATCGACATCTATTTTTGAACATATCAGTTGTATAAACGATTATGTAATTGAGGTGCATCATTATTGGTTACCTTTCGAGGCTTTTCAGCAACGAATATCGCCTTGTTGTTGGTATACAATTTTGTGAGTTGGTATACTAATTACTGAGTGTACAGTAATCAAGATATTATTGTTGTATAAACTATTGGTGGATCAATAAATAAATAAACATAAGACTGATCGGCGACTGTCGCGTTGGGACCATTAGTCGCTTATTATGAACGATCGATCATTGTTTTGCTTTGTACCAAGCGTGCCAAGTTTGTCTTGTAGGTATCACTCAGTCATTTTGAATGTAGTAAATGTCAATATAATGTAGTAAATAGGTGCGTGTTCTCGATATTTTAGCGTAATGTGTAAAAAATTAAAGACGTTGTGTGTTCGTTCGTTGCACTTGTTTTCAGGAACACCGTTACTATATGAATTCTATATGTTTGGCTGTGCGTTTGTCCGTGCGTTTGTCTGTCGCTTTTTTCGAATATTCGAATTTTCGGATTCAGCATAAAAAGGTAGAATAGGAATGTTCAGGAACACCGTTCCTATCTCATGGAACATGGCAAAAATGGCCGACAAATTAAAAAAAATATATGAATTGTTGTATAACTGACGAGCCAGGTGTTCCTCTGGCAATGCAAGCTTGCGCATTCTCAACTGGTTATGGTTACAGATATCTTGGGATCGGCTCCACTTCTTTGGATAATCCAAACAGCGTTTATTACATTACATTCACATATTTATATATGAATGTAATGTAATGTATATAACTTTTTATTATTAGTACACTACCGCCATTTGTTTAACATATTCTTCGACACAGAGTAAAATATTGTTGCTGTAGCATTTGTTGATGGTGTTTTCCCAGATAGCTTTCAGTTGAACAAAATCTAGTTCAAATCATAGTTAGTGACAATGGAAAACCACCACTACACTTCAATCTCAATTCCACAATAGGTTCACCACTTCAGAGTCTAAACAATAATAGAAGCAGTGGGGAAAAGTAGCAATTTTATCTGGTAACGTAGAAAGAACGTTAGAGAGCAAGTTTAACCAAGTCGATTGCCTTGAAAACACTGGCATGTACCAATCAATGAGTTGAAATATGTGTAGTAAGTTATACGTGTATAAATACAATATAAAACTGTAGCTGGGTCGAATTTATACATAGAGAATTTTTTAAGTGATGATACACTTGGATTCTACTATCGACATATAACGTAAAACATTTTAAAATTTCCTAACCTTGTGCTCGCGTCACGCAGTACCGAACGGATGGATATGAAAGACAAGCGGTAATGGCTTATGAGCCAAAATATGCCTCGGCTCAACATATATATGTTACTCTCAACCTCAGAAATATTTAAAATTCCTGAGGAAGCATTGCGAAACTAAATCTCTACAGGTGAATCAGCGGACAGCAACTTCTTATAATAATATTTCTATTAATAATCTTATAAGTATCAATATTTGTTTGTTTATTGGTTCGTATTTTATGCGCTGCCATACCGTTTATCACATTGCAATAAAACATGTATTGATCGCACTTGCGCAAAGGTTATATAGGCAATTTTTTTTTATAAATTAACAAAGTTCAAAAATTCTTTTGCACCCCCAAATACGCGGTAGTAATAAATTTAATAAAGTACTAATTTAAATTTAGTATATTATGGAATATATATTTTAATATCAATACCTATCTATATATTATTATCAAATTGTCAAAACAGAACATCGAATATGCATCAAAGATACATGAAATGATCAAAAGGCTACTGTGAAACAAAAACCGAAATATATAAAAAATAAATAAAAGAACGATATGAAGAATACCGGTCATTGAAAGTTTTCCTTAACTTATCATCAAATCTTCATCGTTACCATAACAGAATACCGTTTGAATTATCCAAACCGCTGAAGTGTTCCCGAGATATTGGTGAACACATATAAATACTTCCTCTGTGTGGAATCGGTTAAAAATTGGGTTCTCTAGTCCATTTCGGTTCGAATTTCAAGTATGTGTGATATATAAAGAAAAGTGATCATTTTCCCCTCTCTCTTTGAAATAAAATAGAAAAAAGTACCTGTATTTCTGTGCCTCCGTTCGCCGGCTGTAAAGCGGCGCCAGCGCCCGCAACCAAAGCAGCCCCGGCGCTGTTGGAAATCGCCTGGGCAGCCTGCAACGCCGCCTGCGCCGACGCCGACTGCAAGTAATGAAGAATTACTCCAATCAAGAATGATTCATTACACAAAAGTCTCATTTTTGAGTACTCAGTGTTACATTTTTCCCCTGCAAAAATGGATGGCATGAATTTAGAACCTCTTAGGAAGTTTTCGGGGGATTTCGGAAAAAAATCCAGAAATGCCATTGTATGTTAATGTATATACAATGGTTTATCTGAATTGAAAAATATTTTATTCTCTAAAACGGATTGAGAGAGTATTCTGAATATATAAATTTCATGTGTAGCACAATTTCTCATTTCTTTCTATTTGATACTACATAGATTTCTAAAATTTAAATTGTTATATACCAGCCTTCACTTATATCATATACTTAAAAAACTTAGATCCTCACGCGTTGCACCAAATAGAAAATGACCCATTAGTAAAAGAGAGGTAGATCACAGAAATATTTAATAATGACCCGTCGCTAAAAGAGAGGCAGACCATAGATATATTTAACAATGATGCTTCCCTAAAAGATCTAGATCACAGTAACATTTAACAAGAGTAAGACTAACTTCCAGGGACAGCGTCCAAACAATTACTCTGATCTGAAAGATCTGTAAATTGCATACTAAATTTATGAATATACTAGCGGACACGACAGACGCTGTAACATTCGAAAATGAAATAAAAAATCTGAGAATTCAATAGCAGCGTCACCTACCGGGTCCAATCTTCAATCTAAATCATCCAAGGACACACTCAACCACATACAATGTTTAAGTAAGATATACTATAAACCTATCATTCCATACTCCTATTCACAATGACATACCTAATTATTAGTCAACGATTCCTTAAATTTTGAATACGTCTAACGATAGAGAGATTTGGTTCGTATCTGTAATTATTTTCCTTGGATCTCGGTTGTTGTCATTTTATTGTTTGCGGAGTTAGTTATTAGCTCTCAACTTTGTACATAACTAATGTTACCAAATGTGTTTTAAACTAATATGCAATAAGGATAGTTATATTGATATATATTGTAAGTAATGACAGGCTGCAGTAAACGCTCGACTGATGCCTGATGGCGGGCTGTATACTAGTTTGTCTTCCGGCTTAGTTAAAAAGCAATAATTCTATCGGGAATAGGGAACTCTTCCAAAGTTTCGCATATAACAATATCTAACTTAGGCTAATTTGGAAATATTCCTGGACTTTTGACTTATTCAACCATAGAAATAGGACCCCTGCCAAGCAAAACTCCCGTCTACATTTTGATCATATTTGTGATGGTGAAATTCGTAATTGAGTATCATGAAGTTGTTCCGTGGTGACGAAGTAACGCAAGCCAAAAAGCCGGAATCCAAAGAAATAACCAAAACTATAAATAACAGAAATCGAGTGTTACCAACGACAAACACAATATTTTCCTCGTTCATTCAGAAATATATCTCTCATTGCAATAATGTAACGTTCGCGAGGGATATAACATTTATGGTCACGTATAAAAACTAAACATGTCTCTCGTAACTTCCCGAACAATGAGACAAGGTACCAGGATCACATGAGTTATACGTGGTATGTGTGTGCCACCTTCGAATGCTAGCCGCAGTAGATAAGGCCCTAACAAAGGGCGCCGTAAACTTATTTTGTATCATCCGGGAACATTCTGTTACTTTGTTGGACAATGGACAGTCACCACTTGGCGCTAAGTAAATGTGGATATAACCTAAATAATTACATGTTTACAAGCTCAGTATTAATAATTAACTACAGTATCTCATAATAATACGATGCTTGTATGTAATATCAAGGATATAATTTAGGTCTGGTTACAACAAGGTAGAATTGGGAGAATTACGAGTATAATAAGTTTGCAAAGTAATCTTATTAAAATTACCTAGGTAACAACTCGCTATTACAAGTTCCGAGTAGTAATAAATGAGCTAAATTATACAACTTGCATTGTAATATTGAATATTTTAAATTTTTAATGCGAAAATGCTTGACGCCAGATTAAAAAAAATATAAACAGCGCCAACTACAATAATGGAAAGTAAAAGTATAAAGTCATTACTCGCCCGCAAAATCATTTTTTCTCTGACTACGTCATTTTGAATACTTGGTGTTCTTCTCTAGAATCTAGAGGTGGCATCGCACGACTGACACTTAATGTATTGCGAGCGTTTATAGGCTACGGTAACCGTTTTATATCAGGTGGGCCATATGCTTGCATGTCTCCCAATGTTGCATAAAAAAAAATCCTCCGTTACGATCTGCACTCAAAATAACATCCTCCCAGTATTTACCTGGCAATACATTTGGTTACCTTGTAATAGAATCTTCTGTTGTATCACGCGTAAAACATTTTACTTTGTTGCTGTTGGGGTGGACAATTAATCATTCACGACTTCCACTAAGTAACATGAAGGTAAGGTAAATAATACTAAGTTTAGTAAATTTCTTATTTCCGTTATGCGTAACGTGTATTACAAACACTTATTGCTTAATACGTTATAATGTTATGCAGCTGTAAGTGCTCGTAATGCACATATATATTTAGTAAGAGATAAACTTTGCTCTAAAGATGCTTGTGTGCCACTTACATTCCGAAATGCGGCACCACACAGGTATATTTTTGCTGCGGTATCCATAAACGTATGTAATATTGATAAACGTAATAGTGAAAACACAAAAATCTCCAAAAGCCGTAAACTACCTGAACATGACACGCGGGACTGTCAACGTGAACGGCCAGGGAAACTTGGTCGTTTTTACATTACGATCGCCCGCGTGGCCGCGGCACACTTTGATCCTGCATTACACATGGCTTTGTACCGACAACGGGCTGACAAGCGGGCAGGCCAGACGCAAAAATAAGGCTTTAACCGTGTCATTGTAAGCCTGGTCCCGACGGCAAAGGCCCCCGTACAAATTCACGTTGACTTGGCTCCTTTCCTCCAGTACGGTGTGTCACATATATGTTGTGAAGTGCAAAGCCATCAAACTCATGTTTTAGAAGCGATACATACAATGTGGTATTTTTAAAAAAGGAAAGGTTCTATTCTATGGTTTTCGTGTATGTTTTTTTTAAGTATGTTTACTTAGGTTTCTGGAATGGCTCGATGTCAAATTGTATTCTGTTAATAGAGATTCGAATTGGTAAATATTTGATGAATAGATAAAAAGTTATTTAAAAGAAACTTTCAATGCTTTTTAGTCTATGTTTTGTTTATTATCCTTGATTTTGCTTTCATGAGTTTCCTTTGATGATTCCATTTTTTTTCAGTTTTAGTTCAGTTTTGGCAACGACTTGATGAAGATTTAATGTTTTAATGTAAAATAAATTAAATATCATTTTTTTAATAAAAACGTGAAACAGATTTGATTGAAGTCGATATGAGTAAAGTAACCATGCGGATAAATGTTGACTTCATTGACATTGATTACGCTTTTAACAGTAACGTAATAAGTCTAACAGTAAACTGTCAAAAAAAGTAGGTGGTGTGCATAGTTTAATAATTTGTGCTCCAATTCAGACTATGTATAAAATTTGTTATCCGAAAAATAATAAAAATGATTTATTTTTATCTATACCTTACAGAAAAATTATAACTGTTAGCTGTATTGCTTGCTTGCTATTGAGAACCGCAATATCTCATTTAAATTAGAATATCTTATTCAGCACTAAAACCAATAAAACGTACCTACCTACTACTAAAAGTTATAAACACATTTATTATTTGATTCATAATAGTCTGAGAAACACAACATTAAAATATTACTCACACCTTACGCCATAAGCGTGAATTAATAAATAAGACATTATCATATAATTCTAAGTATAATCTCTATGCTGATCAAATAAATGAATCATTAAACAAATGTATTATTTAACTTTTTCACACACCAAACCCGCTGAAGCGTTCGCTCAGACCGAACTTCAGATATGAAACACAGAAATGTAGTCTTGTACAAGGAACGTGCAACACGGTTCAAGAACGCGCTTCGATTTGAAATATTTCGTGTCAGAATATCAAGCGGTGCTCCAAACTCGCGAGTTATTTAAAAGATCTTACTTGAGGCGCGCAATCTTTCACCACGACCCCGAGCAGACGTCGACGATGCGACAAAATAACTTCGACCGCCATCGGGAGTTCCATTCAACGACCACAAAAACCTTTTGCGTCGCATGATTGATCAAAGCTTTGAATGCAGCGTAGGTCCCTCAAAATGCATCGATGCAACTACTTTTATCCACTACTTTTAAGTAAAAATCTTTATATAAAAATCTGAATATCTCAAAAGGGCCATACATTCATTTACTTAACAGTTAGGAGGTAAGTATTCTTCACAACTCGCTCATTATAACTTTTAATAGTGAACTCGACTATCAGTCAAAGAGATCATGAATTTGTGCCGTCATTAGTCGCAATAGCGACGTTTAATAATAGTGTATAGTAACTATCAACATACACGACTAACTTACAACTTCCTGAAACTAAGTCGACGGAACATACTAAGTAAACTAACAACTTAGTCCCTTATGATAGTAACATGCGACATAAAGTACCTATTCCTTGGGAAGAAAGTTCTACAAAAAGCATACTACTGAAACGTTTAGCTTTAATGAAGAATTCTCTTGAAATATTTTATTATTAGGCAGGCTATCCGACAAATCGCGAACTAAACTGCCATGTCATGTTATGAAAATTGTACTTTTCCCTAGAAAGGGCTTTTTGGAAACAGCCACTGAAACTGTACGAAATCAAGGAAATCTTCGAGTTTCTTAGTTTCGAGTCGGAGTAAAAAACATGATTTTGAAAAGTAGCCACTACTACTATCAATGATCTTAAAAAAGCACACAGGTGTATAACGATATCTCCCTTAATTATACGTTCATGGTTTACTAGGGACTAATATGAAGTACATACAAAACAAATTGAAATACCCTTAGAGCAAAGCTGGCAAATTAAAACAAGTTAGTGCGATGCATGCATTGTAGTTCCAACTACACAACAAGTCCCCTCTGATCTGTCTACGACAATGCTATGTTAATGTTCCAAACAAAGTTTTGGAATCATAGGGGGAATTTCCTTGATCCAATAATGTATGAAATATTTGAAAACATGATACAAAAGCGCTGACATTCCTCAAAAAATATGAAAATAAATGGAACGATTTAATTATTTTGCTCTCGGGCTTTTGCAATGACTTGCATTCTTTTTATATATTTTTTATATAAGTATTTCCTGGTTGTTGCTTTTTTAATTTTTCTTTTTTGAACTTATCACTATTTCAAAAGTTCGCGAAACACAATACCGAAAACTTACCTTAAGTTCTTTTTTTAGTTTACCTTTCTATATGAAAATATTAAACATATTAATATCAAAGTCTCATAATAGAAAATACATATATTCTAGGTTTTTCATGAGATTACTTACATATTTTATTACCTAGTAATTTGTATATTAACAGAACTTTTGTTTTCGGTAATATCTACACCTATACCTGAAAGGATTTAATACCACTCATATTTTCAAAATGGTAAAAATTGTAAAATAAAGCATCTGCATCTGAAACGTAGTGAAAGAACGAATTCTAGATAATGATAACGAGACGGGCGTCCCGGCCGCATCATTATGAGACACCGTCGGGGGCCGGGAAGGAACCACGGTGACAGGCGAACGTTACATCTGCAATTGTGCTGTTGAATCACTCATTACAGCTTCGGAGATATGTTTACAAAAGAAAAAGAACCATTAAATAAAAAGCGACACCGACTTCATGGAAAGACTAAAATATCAATGAGAATAGGCTTCAATGTCAATCACCTTCAATTTATATTTATCCCAGGATGGGCTTATAAGCGTATGGTCTGTCTGGTGGAAAGTGCTGATATGCAAGTGGTTATCGTATCCTATAAATGCTTGTAAACTTTGAATTTAGATTTTCGAAAGATAAAAATTATTTTCACTAAAATTATCTACATGTTATCATCATAACAATATACATTTTAAAGAATAAACATTATTTTATTATGCTTGAATAAAAACATAAAAAAACCCGACAAATTTAATCCTAAGCAATTTTTTAACTAATCGTCAAGTCTTAACCGAGTTACCTCTGGATCTTACTTAATATTTTATATAGATAGATAGATAGATTACATCATAAATATCGAAAAGTGTGAAAAAAAATAACCACTATGTTAAACATGATATCTTATCCTTAACGATGTCTGTTAAAATAGTTTATGTAGATATATTTTTTGTTTTCTTCGAAGTGTGAAATCTTTAAACATAAAGAGAGGAAAACTACTTCGAAAGTTCGTGACAATGGCACCAATGGCGCCTTATCCTGATACACAATCAGAACAACTTTTTATTTAATATTAATTTATAATGTGGGTAGTCACTTGGTTGTTTCTTTATGTCCATACCTGTACATATAAAAGAAGATATTGACTAACTTGGATACGGACATAACGCACAGTCGAAACGGCTGGGTCTTAAAGTCTATTTATTTTTTGATCTATGGAATTGAATCTACATTTATTTTTTTTAAATTTGAATTTCAATTACGGGAGCAAAGGTATCCCTATAAGTAGTATCCCGATAAGTATTGATTTTATCTGACTATTTACGTGCAAATAATAAGTATTATTTGACTTAAGTAATTCCTAATGAGCTGAATGAGGCAAACATTTGAATGAATGAACATGTTTGGATATTTTTTATACATACATACCTAAAACATATGTATAACACGATGCGTAGGCTGTATGTTTAATGATTTTACAACTCGAAACATTTATAGTATATAAGACAATGTTGGAAAACTTTTATCTTAAATTTTATAGAAACAATATTTGGGTAAAGCACATCAATATCTCATTTAAATTACAACATCTTATTCAGCACTAAAACCAAATAATGAAAACATTACTGCGACTAAAGTTATAAACACATTTATTATTTGAGCCCTAATAGTCTGGAGAAACGAACATTAAAAATATATTACCGCCATCTTATGCTATAAGCGTGACTTAATAAACAACATCAAAACTGGAAGATGATTTGAAATTAAATCCGGTACCTTTTGGAGAGGGGTCCTGCAATTAATGCAAACTAAGCAGCTAACCCTAAATCGGAGCGGCTATAATGGGTTAATGCTTACTAATAATTATAATCAATAGTTACTATAGTTTCCCAATGTAATTTGGTAATAATCGTTATATAAATATTTTTTAGCCTATTATCCTCCTTCCGGTTATATATTTTAACCATTTTCTATTTCTATGCCTTTTAGAAGATATATTGATACAGTTCAATGTACATTCTAGATTTCAATGTTCCTTACAATAATAAACATTCATTTCTTTTTTATATGCACAATTAGAGGGTTATTTTCTCTAGTAACGACTAACGCATTAGATTTCAACAGTAACAGTACATCATTTAAATAAAAAAAAAAAAAATTAAGCAATCAACTTTTAATATTAAGTTAAGTTTCGAAAAACTATTAAAAGATTAACACAAGCTAGTATCATAGGTCCACGTTTGCGTTCAATTTACTAATATGACTATTACGCTAATTTGTTACTTACACCGTTGTCAAAGCACTGCATATTTGTTTACTCAACACAGAGTACACAGATTTAATCAACAGATAATAACAATAGACATCTACTTGTACCTATCCGTTTTCTGTGTGATCATCTCATTAATTAGCCGACGTGTTGACTTAGACGATTGTTTGTCTTGTTGACAATACAATACACGGGATAATTTCCTAATAAACGGTGGAATGCTTTATGTTGATATAGTAACAATTACAATTGAACATAACATGCTTTCAGTACCATATTGAAATTTTGACTGTATAATAGCGCCTCTAGCGATGACATGATGAACTAAACTTGTGATTTGAATGTTTAAGGATAGGAGACTAATAAATAACTTACTGATTAGAACATGTACTATAACAAATAAAATTTTAATATAATACATATATATATATAATAAATAACAATATCCAGTAGATATTAGAGCTTATCTTTAGAGCTAAAGAAAACCTCATGTGCACCCTACCGATTACCGAAAAAGGCTCTGACGAAAGAGCAACATTTAAAATAAGAAGCAGGCTGCTTCTGCTTCGACAGGTATTAAACTTTACAGAAGACGACACTAAAGAAGATTGTAACCAATTAACAAGTGAAGTTCGTTATGGTGGTAAGTGAATAAGGATACAAGGAAGCCGGTAAGACGTTGTTATGTTACCAGCTGTTGTAGCAACAAGTTACAAGTATAAAAATCTATTTTGTTGCATAAATTGGTTTGTCACAAATGTATCGATCTCCTATTAGCTGCACAAATGGGCTATTGTGCTTGGCCATGGACTTCTATACAGATCTTAATCCTAGCCACATAATAGATAGAAGACAACGTTGATTTGAATCTGGAGTACTACTTTACCCAACCACAAACCGGAATATATTTCAAGACTTGAAGACGAGAGTGACATTGTTTAAAAGATCCAAGAGAATTGACGTACCAGCTGTAGTACCAAACGGATTATCTATCATATCATTTATTACAACTATAATGTGTACATGATCTTATGGATACAATTTAAACATAGTTACAGCCTAAGATGTTGTTATTGTTATAGATACGTCGTACACGCTCTAGAATGGCAATACGAAAGTAAGGTAATTGCCCAACTCGCATTCAGTTGGTCGCGCTCTCGCATCGCGGCTATACGTACTTCGCCACAAAGCTTAAATGTCTTAACATATATATTCATCTCTTTCTAACGACAGGTATGCCCTATCATTTGTCTCTTTGTAAGAGCAAAGTCTCAAAATAAATAACTGTACGTAGATATAGTACTACTAGCGCTATTTTGAAATACAATAATGTTGGTGTATAACGTGTCTACCTTTTGATACGTCGCTGGTAACAGGCAGCATTATAGACCATGTCGGGCGCTGCAATCTTAGAGAGGAGGACACTCTTTTGTTATTGTTCATAAAACAGAAAAAAAATCTATAATTCATTTAAATTATATATATATATATATTTAATTATGGAGTATTAAATTATATTTAATAAAATTATATAAATTTAATTAAATATTAATTTTGATATAATTTTTAGGTAAGAAATAATGACATTCTATTATAATAGGGAAATAGTCACACAATTTCAAGATACAATGCCAACTGTCTCATTTCATAACCGCTCATCAACGGCTGAGATGTCATCCTCATACACAGGAACCGGAACGATCGCGCACTGTGCTGTTCCAGAGCAGTTTTCTACCGAGAACTTAAGTTGTGAAATGCCGAGGTTTGCCCAAGAACATGAGGTTTTTCAAAAAGTAGAAGAAAATAATAAATTATTCGAAGGAAAAAAAGGAAACGACGTAACCGACAAAAATATTAGGCATTATATAAATATTATCTTATGGATCCAGTAAGAGAGGCATCATATCGTTTATACATTTATATCACGTCTAGATTAAGTATGAACCATTTCTCATCAGTCGATATTATCAGCAAATCAGATGGTTGAGAATTGTTTTTGAGAGGTTTCTTGGATAAACGAAACTAATTAAGCGTTTTAATTAATCCTCCCATTGGGTGTTTTGTTACGGGAAATATTGATTACTCCCCGCATTCGGGGAAGGAAAAGATTCCCTTCATCAATGGTTTATCGGAAGATCCTATGGAGGAATATTAGTTTTCAAGTTATAAAAGAGGTTGTTATTTCACTCATCATTTTCTTATTTTGACAACTTATATATGAGTATATTATAATTATAATAGACAAGGAAAATTATATAGACCTTGATATCAAATAGTGAATATGGCAAATTTCTGTCTACCGTAATACTAGTTGCTGTTCGCGGATTCACACGCGTGGATTATAGTAAAGAGAAGTATGGCACAGCACTACTGATGAAATATTTCCACCTTACAGGAAAAAACTGCAGCAAAAAAACAACTCCCTGGACGGTGATTGTGTTCCTGCGAATGAGTGAGGTTACTAGTAAACTCTTGAAGAGTCAGTCGTCCTGATATTGCACGCGTTCATAAGCTACGGTAACACTTTACATCAAGACGGACGTATGCTTGTAAACCTTCCAACGTTGTTTAAAAATAAAAATGGATTAATTTATGATGAACAATGAAGAAATTGGAGAGTAGGCTCGAATAGTTGAGATATTTAGGCGCTAAAATATGTTTTTACGAGCGCGGGGTGCCTTCATGCGCGGCCAAGTGGTTTATTGGTTTATGTCTGGAACAGTACCCTTTTATTTTAGTTCCTAACACAAACAGGAAAACACGCAACATAGCTTACATGTACCAAGTAAAAGTTACTTTAAAAAACAAAAAGCCCGACTGACTGTAAAAAAGAACTAAAAAGATATAGATCCCCAGTTATTTATAATTTAGTTACTATAAATAAGGAAGAGCAGGGCTTCCTACCACAGGTATATTTTTTACTTAAAGGAAACCCTGGCCATGTTTAACGTAAGTTTGAAATAAAGGAATTTTCATTTTTTTCATTTTCATTGATAGTTTAATGGGTATCCGTCCACTATATGGGTAATGTGCTGATGTCATATTAGCTATACACACTCAGGTGATGAAGATTTATGGCCGCCATATTATTTTTTTGCTGACGTCATATAGCCTAAGACACTCGGACAAAGAATACGAATCTAACGATACAGGCATTTAGGCTACAAGTCACAATAGAACGGACATACATACATGCGCACGAAAAATATGAACCTCCCTTTGGGTAGGTAGGGTAAAAACAAATAAGATGCATATTAAACAAAATTTACCTTCGTCAAGAGTTTGTTGGTTTACCAATAACCTTATAAACCATTATTAGTTTCTTGGCTACACCAGCAGGTTACAAGCATCGTTCACCGTCCAATTATGGCGGGAAGCAGTAAAAATAAAATTAAAGGTAAGCAACGAGGCGGCATTAAGATCCGTCCATAATTTTTAGTGCAAAGCGACATTGCGATTAACTTTATATAACTCGTAATCTTTTACTCAATCTTGAAGAAAACTAATTACAATAAAAATATTACATATTACTGGAATCATTTTACTTTTTATTTGTCAAAAAATATTTTTTTTCATTTCTCAAATTTTTCTCATCGATTGAGTTTTACAAATTACGTTAAATAATGTAAAAAAGTAATATTTATTATATTAATAATGATTTGCTTAGTAGGATATAATAATTATTTGAATAATTTTATAGTTATCCATTATATTCTCATTTGTTATCTGCATCTTGATTTGATATGGATTGAATTCTGATTTATATAATATTTTATATTATATACACCCATCCATATATACGCCTTGCATACGACGTTTTTACCTGCGTGTTCGATTTGGGTGATCAAACCTTAATTTATCTTTACATACAATTAAAATATAAAAATAAACTAAAACCTACGTAGGTGATAATTTTCGTTCGATGGGAAAATCTATCTCGGCAGAATCCTGTTGTTTTTCAGAGTTATTCGTTACATAGTTTAATAGTTATAAACAATTATCTGATATGTGTCACCTATATTTGACTTGCCTTTAGTCGGTTCTAATTGGTCATGATGAAATTATCAGATAAATCTAATTCAGATGACAATAATCTCTACTTTGCTGACTTTAACTATGCTTTCAAAATGGTTATTTTCGCGTTTCAACGCATATAGAACGTGCACTTTTGAATTTATTTTACGGACTTTTGTCCTTGGGTATGTCTATTGATAATTTATATATTACTATACTTATAAACAATAAATAAATATTTCCAAACAAATCACACAGCGCTACCTAATCCCAAATTTAGCGAAGCTTGGGGTATGGGTAATAGACAACCGGCAAACATACGCAATTTTTTAAAGTATATATACTTGCCTTCTGGAATCATACGCACTACCCTTGATGTTAAAGTTACCATTACTAGTTACTCGACCACTGGTTCCTACGTACTACCGGTAATTGCTAAATACTACTTCTATTAGGTGAAGACTTCAATTTTATATGGCATAAAGAATGTTTTTCTTAGCGTCATCCTGTTTTCTAATCTATTGTGATTGGCGGGGTCCGCTACCTACGTCTACTGATTTTTATAAGGAGCGACTGTCGTTAGCTCACAACTCAGGGGGAAATCCAGACCTTTCTTAGGTTAGGTCACACATCTTTCGAAGTATAATTTTCTGAACTTGCGGATTACCTCACGATCTTTGCCTTCACCGTCGAGCAAGTGATAATTACATATGTACATAAATTCGATAAAAATTTTAACAAAAAAAACCGACTCCATATATTACTCTACAATCGCAAGTACCACTAAAAAGTTAAAAAAAAGAATGATTAGGCTACGCAATCTGTCTTCAGCTCAACATTGAAAAGTTACGATGGCCATCTTTATCAGCTCTGTTTAACTAAAAAAAATGATACTTCTGAATGCGAATTCTCGATATTTTTTTTTGTTTGCTATAAATATCGAAATCGTTATATGTGTGCCTATGATATTTAAGGAGTTCCCTAAAATCTTCATGAACCCCACTATCAGAACTGAATTTTATGATATGAAAAAAAAATGGGACCAATCTGAAAGTAGGTAGGTATACTTTTTCAAATAAAAAAAAGTTTTTTTCAAATCGGTTTATAAATGACGGAGTCATGAATTAACAAACATTAAAAAAAATACAGCCGAATTGAGAACCTCTTCCTTTTTTGGAGTCGGTTAAAAACACGAATTTAGTTGTATATGGAGATGATTCGGACATGTAGAAAGAATGCGGGATGAAAGAATGACGAAACATATACAATGCAAAAGTGGATGGATGTAGGAGCCGAGGAAGACCGAGACTAACCTACCATGACCAAATTGGTCGTGTTTTATCAGAAGGTGATGACAGGAGCCCCGGGAACCGGCGAGCGTGCACGAAAAGAGCTATGAATGTCACAGAAGCGAGTGAAGTATGTAAGGACCGCGTCTTATGGCGCTCGGTTCTCTCTGCCTACCCCGCAAGGGACTTAGCGTGAAGATATACATACATACTCGTACATATGGAGACCGGATCGGAAATCATTTGGTTACTACGTCGGTTCTTTATCCACTATCATTGCTGGGTTAGGTTTGACGTAAAGGACATCAACATAATGATACAAGTCGCACAAGCCTACGTATCATCCATCCTCCACACTCCGACCGAGACAACAGTTGTAGTTTGGTAACTAGATCAAATCCCAACAGCGCCGCTCACGTCGAGATTATTGAATACTGTTATCTAAATTGTGGGTTCTTGATGGCCCTAACAAAGATTAAATTAACAGGACAGTGCGCCTCCCGCTCTGTATTTCCCAATTGGTCCGTCGATTGTGAATGCTCCATCGCATACGACGATAATCCGCTTGTAGAGTTGTAATGGGGTTAATTGAACTATCGTTACATTATTACTGGGATACACGGTTTGAGCTCAATTGTTGAGTGTATATACACATTGGAATGGATTTAGATATTTAAACAGGATTATTGAAATGAGTGAACGTTTACTTTGATATTAAGTATCTGTCGATATGATTTAGTCTCAAAAGTTTTTTTTTTTAACGTCGAAAGACATACAAACACGGTCTACCTGATATAAAATGGTTATCGTAAGAATGCTTGCAATACAGGTTTTCTGTAAGTTGGAGGTACCTCCCTAGTCCGGATGCTTCAATGAGTCTACTTAGACTAGTTATTTATCTGTAGGTATTATCAATTCTTTGTGTAAATTATGTATTATGTGTTTACGTTAAACACTTTATAATATTGTGCAAGTCATTTCAAACCAAAAAGAAGAAATCGCCATGTTCTTTCGGCATAAAAGTCTTTTATTTTTTATTGTACAATCGCCACGAGTATAAAAAAATTACGGCAAGCTAAGTAATGAATCAGCTTGCGGTAATTACATTGCGCGGTATTGGCTGCACATATACAGAATAAATAATTTTCGGGTACCGCATATTAATTCTAACAATTAAAATTTATGCAGGCATTTACATGAATACATAAAAATATGGACTAGCGCACAAATGCCTTAAAATGTATTAAATATAATCAATACGTATATAGGAGAAAGGACAGACAAGCCGCACCTACAACGATTAAATTGGTCGTGCTCGTGTTCTATCAGAAGGTGATGTCAGGAGCCTCAAAAATCGGTGAATAAAAAGACCTCGCTGGTTCTGTATAAGTAAAGAGAACTACGAAAATGTTAAAGAATCCACTGTTACGTGTATTTACGACTCACGGGGCAATCGGTTCTCTCTGCTTGCTTCTAGCGACTTAGGGTGAAGATATGGATAAATAGTATGTATGTCCACTCACGGCGTTGCTGTGTGTCTGGTCTGTTTTGAGTTCCTTGTGGTTTGAGAACTGCACGTAGACGGCGCGCCCGCGCAGTTGCGCCACGCAACCGCCGAAGTATGCCACCATCGCCACCGCCGATATTTCTTCCGCCATTTCAAGGAATGCCTGGGGAAAAGAAAATAATTGTAAACAACCATAATTTCACATATAGTAAATACAAGTGGATCGTCATACCGAAACTCGATTTTCACTGGGCAGTCTTTTTAAATTCATAAAGCAAATAAAAAATGCTTGGAATTTTATTATTGGTGCATTTAATGTTGCTATATGCTATTTATTTACGTATGTAATCATAATTATCTGTAATTTAATAAACAAATAAAGTAATGATAAAATACGAGTATCTTCTTAAAATATTTTGACAAGCTCGGTGGCTCAGTCGTGAATAAACACCAACGCTCGAGCGTTCGATTCCCAAACAAGACAAACATTTGTGTGCATATATATGTCTGTTTGTCAGCAGCAGAGGAGGCATCGCGCGATTGATACTTAATATATTACAAGCATTAACACGCTACAGTAACTGCTTTACATCAGGTGGGCCATATGCTTGTACGTACTCCTCGACGTTGTATAAAAAAAAAATACATAACATTCATGATTGATTGTACCCAGAACTAAAACAATGCTGTTGTAGTCGTAAGTACTGCGACACAAGGAATGCTACAGTTATATGCAAGTATAAGAACATTTATATACAGTTTACAAAAGTGAAACCTAATGTATTTGCACTGTAGGTACTACTGTATCTTACGTTGGTAATCCATAATAAATAAATAGATATATAAGTATAGAGTAGAATAGAAACCTAGATACATTCATTTAAATCAACATTGACAATGAACATGTCTTGGTTGTAAGTAAATGAATAATTTTAACCAAGGCAAATTGACACTTTCCAAATAAACTTTATTCAGTAATAAGCATTATGATGCTAAATACGTCATGATTAGAACCATAATTTCATCACAGATAATATAAATGGACGCAAAGACAATTAATTAACTAGGCGTAAATGAATCTACAGTCAAGCAAATAGGCGTTGTAATGCGGTGTACTAACAAACAATGTAGCATCGGAACTCCAATTAATTGACTACCCTCCTGATACAAAGGGAGTCAAATAGACTGCTCCCATCGTAAACTATCATTCTCTAAACATGATGATTTCGACCATCATTTTCGGCGAATACACAGCGATCTATTTCACGTAGCCGCTCACCGCAGGCTGCTTTTGGCATTTGCACGCCTGACCAATGTACAGAACACACAAAGTGCAAACCGCAGATTAAATAGAATATTTGGCTGGATGCTAATTAAAAAACAAATTGTGGGAAGCGGGTGGAATCGCACTAGTGGAAACAGTCTATGCCAGCTGTAAACCACATAATTACACGACCTCGCAATTTTGAATAGTTATTTATGCTACGTAATGAGGGTTGTAAAATAGACCGTATGCTTGTTTGTCACTATAGTATTATAAAAAATCGCTTATGAGAAAAAGCTTAAAGAGTTCCATAAAAGAATTACACGAGTATTTGGGGCCTTACATGCAGTTTTGCATACATACATTGTCTATACTCATGACGTATTTTGAAACTGCAGGATGTGACATGCATTACTGCAACCCGTTCTGTTCTGCGTTCATGAATGATTTTAAATAACGTACAAAATAGGATTATATTATAATAGTATTAGAACAATTTACAATTATAATATTACAATTCTAAAGCCATATGAAATTTGGTATTGAATAAATG
Source organism: Pyralis farinalis (assembly GCA_947507595.1). NCBI lineage: Eukaryota > Metazoa > Arthropoda > Insecta > Lepidoptera > Pyralidae > Pyralis > Pyralis farinalis. Next base: position 25,655,448 of record OX382267.1, read on the forward strand.
TTTAATGCACGCTAAATAATAAGTACCTACGTGAGAATTGTCTTACCTCTCACTCAATTTCAAATACATACTGTAATTCCAAATGAATATCTGTCTATAATTGCACATATAACACATTACTACATCACGCCACGATTACGTATTTGTGGGTAGACATACATACATAGGCCAGTACCCATACCATTAGGTATACAATTTTGTAGATGATAACATGAAGTAGGATATCTAACAAGCTAGCAAATATTTCGATACTTTAAATTGTGAATAAAATCATAATACATCGGCAAAATTTCAATATCGATAATGGTCGATACTTGTATATTCGAAACAACTAGAAAACCGTGAAAATATTTCTAGCTAATCGAAATTTAACGTTGTACGCCTCTCAAATTAATGGAGGCGTACTGTCACGCGACACGCATGGCGATCGTAAAATAGTGTCAACGCCTCTTCAGTTTTAATCACCGAGAGTAGAGGCGATTGAGGCGTCCACTTGGGTCAGTGTTTACTCACCTCTCGACAGATGGCGCCTTTGTAACCGGAGGCTACAGTTTCAGTTACCATAAACTCTGATACTTTTCATCATCCTCTCTAGGTTCCATCAAAGGATCAAAGCTTACATGCAAACTGATGGCTTTATATCGATCATTTCAAGTGCTGCGAAATTCCGAGCCATTATTAAATTGCACTGTGTAGCTCTGCAGTTTCCAACAATACATCGCTGTGTTTATTTATTCCGCGTGAGTAATTACTTGAATGCGCGAGAATGACAATAAAGCATTATAACCATTTAAGTAAAGCAGAGTGAGTAAAAACTTATGAAACATTTTCCAGTGCTATGCACCTTGAACGAAGCGCGCGGCTTTAGAAACGACACGGAATATTTCATGACGAAAAAACCAAGCAAAGAGACTATGACCGTTCATAAAAAGGGCTTCGGCTTGTTTCTCTTGCTAGAAGAGAGATTGTTTTCCTTCACGCCACGATATATACGGCGTGATGTCATAAGGGCTATTTATTAGACGGGATAACATTGTCGCACGGACGGGAGACTGCCTTTCCGTAATGGGATTTTCTTTTTATTATTTTATTTGTGGGTTGTAAACTAACTCATTTTTAATTTGTCAGCGGGAAACCGTAAATTTCGCATTGCACGTGCCCCTTGGCTGTTTGAACGTAAAATGCGCAGTAAAACGGCTTGATGCCGCCTTATAACCCGCTCGGAAAAGCCGGAGTGTCCGTACTGGAACGACGATGATGCGCACAGATGTTTTCATTTTTACAATATATCGGGTGGCTTCCAATTGCGGCACCTTCCTATGCTAGTTGGCAGGATTCACCACATGTAGATAAGGTTAGCTTTGATTCTAAAAATAACAAGTTACGTACGTTATGTTGATAGTGTTGATTGTAGGCGCTTCCTGGATATTTGAAGACATCTCGTTAATATTCATTCTTGCACTTGTACAGATTCCACTTCACAATTTTATTTAATAATTATTTTTACCGACCGGTTTTGCCTTTACGGCATCAAGGTATTTTATACAACATATGGCGGTACCGTGCAATCAGTGATTGTACGGTACCGCCATATGTTGTATATTATTATAGAAAAATAATTATTAAATAAAATTGTGAAGTGGAATCTGTACAAGTGCAAGAATTAACATTAACGAGAAGTTACTAACACCTCAAAATTACCACCTATGCTGCAAATAGATCACTGATTATACCGTATGAGTCAGTTTATGGTGATGAAATTTTAAAGTTCACAATAAAATAACAATTTGAGCCTCATGTACAAAGCTAAAGCTAATGGGATAAGTCCGCCATTATAGAGTACTAATGCTCACCGAACTATTACTTTACACATTTTAATGTTCTTTATTGTACAATAAAGTTTTCTACAACAACAACCTTCTTGTCCGAAAGATTGATTATTACCGGCTGCCGGTACTCAATTTTGTAATGGTTACAAGTGCCGTGGACCACATACACGTATTACAGGCGATTGTGCACAAGTTTGCTTTTTTGTATGACTTTTGTGGACTACGAAAAATTCCCCTAGCTAGATGAATCGAGTACCTCTATATCTATATATAGAATATAGGTAGTCGATTCATCTAGCTAGGGGTATATATATAAATATACATATTTGTTTATTATTGTACATTTTTTTTCTTTTTACGTGTGTTCTGTATGTATTTGTTATTGGTGCAACAAAGAGTATTCTATTCTACCTCAAATGAATGGCCGGGAGTGATTAGAAGGATCGCAAGTGGTGGAAATTTTGTGAAGACACATATCATAATGTGGGTCGATGATGCGTTATAATGATGATCATTGTTATGATAATTTCATTTTACAGTACCGAATAACGTGACTTGTATGTAAAGACATCTATTAATTAAATTCACACTTAATTGTACATGCGTAAATAACTTGGCCTGCGTGTCTGTTCGTTTGTTATTCACAAATTTATTTCACGGCTTAACTGCTGAACGAATTGTGATGAAATTTAATATAGAGTTATGAGACGTGGAGAATGATATAAGCAAGATAATATCGAGATGATGGGATCCCAATATGGGCGACCGCTCAGAAGGTAGTTTCTAACATATAATCGGTTTTAGGTCTGCAATTCATTCCGTTTATGAGCTAGAGACAACTGCATTTAGTAGAAATAAAAGCGACGCTATAGGGTTCTGTTTTGCCCTAGGAACATACATATTGATACTAAAGACCTGGCACGGCTTCGTGCAGCTGCAATTTAATAATTAAAAAAGTGAAAAGTGCGCTTAGAAAAGAAATATTAAGCATGTTTACTTTATTACATGTCTCTGTCTCCAGCTGTTTAAGTTAGGCGTTGTCTCGGTTGTCAGTCCGTCAGTCAGTTTGTCGAGAAGGGATTTATCTAACCGATTTTTTCTTAAAATTAACAACAAATGAAATAGATTAATTTTACGGTTTTGAAAATAATTTTCAGATTTTATTTTAAGATTTTATTCATTTTCAGTAACCGAAACAGGTCGAGTATGGTAAATGTAGAAGTAGAATTTATTCACCACATAATACAATATAAAATTTTAAGAAAGGTAGAGCGGCAGCCAAATAACAACCTTTTGAGTGAAGTTACCAGCGAGCTGATAGAGGATCCTGAGCATTCATAATCTACAATAAACACTTTCCATCCGGGGACCACCAGACATTGTATAAAATCATTTAATGACTAAGGCAGTACTTATTGTGTTAAATAGTTTGAACTATATGCATTTCAACACCATATTTATAGCGAAAACTCACGAGATAACTCTAATATTCGATAATCTTTTTAGCCAGTTTGTTAATCGACGGGGTTGATTGACCCATCAGATATAGATTTTTTTAATAATAAATAGGATGAAAGAATGACGAAGCAGATATACAATGCGAAAGTGGAAGAATGTGGAACCCGAGGAAGACTAAGACTGACCAAATTGGTCGTGTTTTATCAGATTTTGATATCAGGATCCCTAGGAAACGGCGAGTGTATGAAAAGATATATGAATATATATGAAGCGAGTGAGGTGTGTAAGGAACGCGTATTATGGCGCTCGGTTCTCTCTGCCTACACCGCAAGGGACCTGACGTGAAGATATACATACATAATAATACTACCCCCACCTTACAGTCGCAGCTAAATAACAATACATTTGGGGACTGTTGTAATCTGAGTGTTAGGAAGTTCACCAGGAAGGTTCTGAGGTAGCATAGTTTTCATTTGCAGCCGGAATAGCATCTCGCAAACTTTGTGCGATGATAATAAAACGTTATAAAAAAAAAACAAAAATTAATAATATCTACGTTACGAGTAGACAGTTATCGAGGCCTGTCGACCCAAATTTAAATTTATTTTAGACGTCGTCGTCCCCTTAATTTCCGGTAAATATGATTTCAGATGCAATCTCGTGTCGAGGGTCATTCCACAGAGGTATACTGTTTTATTAACAGCCTCGAAAAAAGGTTATGAGAATTTGTTAATATTAAATATGAACCTTAATATTACAATCAATTTAGAATTATACAAAATATACCAACACAAAAATTACAATAGTTAAAAATAAACTATAAATAATGGGGTTTAAAGAAATTGCAGCCCAATAATTTTCTGGAGATTTCTTGTATTCTTGAGTATATATAATATGGCTATAGATATGCAGACCCTGTTTAAGTTGTTTCATGAACAAATAAAAACCAATAAGTGACATTAAAGTTTAGTAACACGACTAAGCTAAAAACTACATCGTTGTGACAAATAGGGAACACTCGATTCACCTATCATTGACTTCAAAATTTACACCTATTTGATAAAATGGAACAACTCGCGACCCAATTACAAATGGTATGTTCTATTTCTAGTTCTATTTAAGGGTAAAGGATATAAATATGGATATTTATGCCTTACTATCACGAAATTTGTCAAAAAGCGAGATCACACAATACAAGGAAAGGCTAGCCTGAAAATCGTTAATTTGTAGTTATATCTATCTATAACTTCACGCCAAATCACTTGCAGGGTAGACAGAGAGAACCGAGCGCCACCTGACTCTGTCTTTATATCTGTTTCGTGATTCTTTCTTAATGCGTTCTTTCTACATGTCCGAACCAACGGAGCTTGCCTCTTCTTATTTTAACACCGATACACTCTTTCAGTTCAACTCAACCAAACTTGAAGTTACATCAAGGGTGGTAGGGCCAAAAAGCAACCCGTTTTGGAAAGCACCTCCACCTCTACAGAAAACCGCAGCCAAATAACAACAAAGGGTTGCTGTGTTCCTGCGTGTGAGTGAGATCACCAGTAAGCTATCCTATGGAGTTGCTGTGTTAACAGCAGAGGCGGCATCGCGCGAGTAATACTTAATAAATTGCAAGCGATTATAGGCTACGGTAACCGCTTTACATCAGGCGGGCCGCTATGCTTGTATGCTTCCCGACGTTGTATAAATAAAACTAATGAAAAAAATATTTTTTTCGATTACAAACTTCCACTTGCAGTTAGAGGTGGGAACGTATATCAATGTATTTCAAGCCAAATATTTTTCGACAAAAAAATACGTTTATCTTTCAAACCAACTTATTTTTTCGTCAGGACATCTTGCAGTTGGTGCTTTCGTAGTTTACTAACAAGTTATAGAGTTTGGGCGCTGATTTTGAAGTGTACTATGAAAAAAGGGGCAAAATACTTGGAGATTCGATTACTAGAACTATCCATAAGCTAAGGGCTACTTATAAGCTTGTACGGATATCTCGGCGCCCTAGTCAGGCTTACACTTGTGAGATTTTTTATGAATATTCCAGTAATTTGTACAAGTGATTTTGATAGGTAAATTGTAATGATATTGCGCACCAATATGTAATCCATCAGGAAGTTACTGTCGATACAACACAAGTGCCTTTTTGCATATTATTCAATACAACAACAGATGTTTATTAAAGCTTTAAAGTGGAAACATCAGCACCGTTATAACTACAAGTTACAGTAGGGCACGGGCTGTTTGCTCGACCTGCATCTGCCCGCATTATAGGTAAAATAAAACGGGAGACAAGGCAGCCTACACAATTGCTGGCGGCCTATTTGCGGGCGAGCCTGCCACCCACTTGTTGTGCTTCCGGCCGAGGCGGGCGCCGTCCATGTCACTACGTACCATAGCACAGTTAATTTTCTAGACGAGGGATCTTTCTGCTATGAGTAACGAGATAAAGTTGATGTATCTTTACTTGCGGTAATTGAAATTAACGTATAAGATATACGTGAAAATCGAGACATAAATACACATGAAAAAACAGATAGGTTTTAATTGACTCGGAAAATTGGTTGACGTTTAAATTCTAGGTTTTACCTCACAAAACCACTAGTTATACTAGTCACATGAATGATTGAATGGATCATAATCAAAAGTCCGTTTTGTAAAAAAAATATGAAATTTTAGAGTGGATGGGTAAATCTAAGCAATCAAATTTCGTGACGGAAATGGCTGTCACGAGGCAAAAATTCATCTAACGTGCAAGTGCAAGCAATTAATAATCATTATGGAAAATATATATGTAGAAATATTTCGATTTTGCTTCATAAAGGTGTCTATTAAATATGAATTGTAATTATGTAATTGTAAATTCAGAACATTAAGGATAAATGGTTAAATATAGAACAATGTTTGCATAACACAGCTAGTGAATAATTGGCAAATTGAGGACTGCGTGCTGTGCTGTTCCATGGACGTATCTGCTTTGTTGCTGGAGTAGCCAGCCTGGGGGAGTACGGAATACTTCTGTGTACTGGTAACTTACTACTTCTGTTCGGTAGAGATTCCCTACGTAAATAACAATTTCCTAATGAAAAACAGTGTTTTCGTCACTGATCGCGAAAGAGCGCCGGTTACAAAATACTTCTAGTACTCGAATTCCAAGCATAAGATGGAATAGTATGCTTACCACATCAACCCTTACTCATCCCACTGCAGGGATACGAATCTCCCTTCAACCGAAGGGGTTTAGAGCATAATCCACCACGTTTCTCAAATGCGGATTGGCGGATGCTGCTTACCACTCAATAAAATACTGTGACTAATTAGCTAAATGTAATTAATAGTCGTAGGCGACGTCTATGGTACAGCAAACAAAATAAAAAAACATTCACAAGTATTCTTTAAACGAAAATATTTATTTGTTGCAAAACGGAATAAATCGTTGGGGTCTCCAATGCTATTTTGTTCTTGCATATCCTATTAAAAGAGTGAAACACAATGGTTTTATTTTTAAACAATCAACTAAGTAAAAGACAACTCATTAGTATGAAATAGATTTAAATAAAAACTGCAGCGTCTATTGCGAGGACGGTGTTTGCCGAGACAGAAGTAAGTGCGTCTTCTTATTGCAGTTTGTACGGGTCTCTCCTGCTGATCGAGTAAAATACATTGAATTCACGACAATATATTCAGTGGTTTGGAAAATGCAATCTTATTGGAAAGAAATAAGGAAGAAATTTAATCAGCTCAGATGGTGGTTTACAATTGAAATAGTAACTGCTGACTGCGAAAGCTAACTATTACGAAGTGGATATTTGCAAAGACGAATGCAAAGTGTTTAACCTTATTGTTACAAGTGAGACCTGTTATAGTGAATAGAAAATTAAATAATATAACTTTAATTAATATTTTAATATAATATCAAAGTATTAAGAGACGTAGGCGCATAAAAGGACCTCGTCTGGGGAAGTACCTCCACCTCACAGGAAACCGCAGCCAAAGAACAACTCCCAGAAGGTATTGTTGTGTTCCTGCGTGTGAGTGACGTAACCATTAAGCACCCAAGGAGCTGCTGTGTTAGCAGCAGAGGTGGTATCGCGCGAGTGATACTTAATGTATTGCAAGCGTTCATAAGCTACGGTGACTGTACGGCCACCTACCGTACAGTTACCTGTACAGTTGCTGTATGCTTGTATGCCTACCGATGTTAGATGCTCTTAAATAGCTTTATATTTAAAATAACTATATTGACGTTGAGTTGATGCTGGTTATAAATTTAGGTTTGGTAGTAGTGACTTATTGATTAAAAATTACTGAAATAGCGTAAACAAAAGTACTGCAAAAAAGCTTTCCTTATGATAACCAACCTCCTAGCCCTCTGTTGGGTACAAAAGTGTCAGTGAAATTCTAATCAAATGCTTACCGAGGCACCTATGTTCAATTGTACAAATGATACTGTGATTAACTGTTCCCGAGTTGCTACTTATTATTCCTATTATTATTCAATAATTGCATATTATTTTCTCATAGCTTCTGCGTGAAAAAGAATTCTGCGTGAAGGGCAATGAAACTATAAAAAAATTGTAAGTTACTTTTTATAATTTCATTGCCCTGGATACTAACACTTAGACCATTGTACTATACTGTATGTAATAAGAGTTACAATTGCAATTTCAGTGTCAAGCGTGATCTTAGCTGTAATAATATGTTATTTTCAATGTAATTAATACGTGGTATTTTTTTTTTAATTCAAGCACTAACATGCCAAAATTTTTGAGGTAATTCCATAAACAATACTTCGACAATTTGACTTTTATTTTGGACGAGTCCTTGAAGGACATTTTACAGTTTTGATCACATATCCCACTAAGTTTAATAAATATGTATGTATTACACGTCAATTGAAATACATTATGAAACAATATAAAAAAAACGTAACACTTGATAAGAATGTTCGTGCGCAAAGGCAAACTTAGATAGCACCGCATTATCTATATACTCGTATATAAAAATTAATGTTTGTCTGTATGTCCTCTATGGAGTCAAAAACGGCTGGGCAGATTTTGGTGAAATTTTCAGTGAATCTTCAGGTTAGCCCAGCAGGTGATCCTGTGAAGTTTGGTAACGATTGGATCACCCGTGCGAAGCTGGGTCGAGTAGCTAATGGCATATAAAAGAATAGAAAAGATAGTAGAAATGTAAACAATGATTGTTAAATTATGTTTGTATTGTTAAATATAGTATATTTGACCGTTGTAACTTACAATAAATAAAATTATAAGTTCCATATTTTGTGTATGTCGCGTTAAAACTTTACATAATACCTACAATAAATACGGTTACCTGCATTAAACAGTGTGTATTCCCTCGTAACACACATTCACCGAAAAACAAACGCAAACTGAATACGGCGAGAAAGGAACAAAGTGAAAAGGGGAAACTCGCAAAAGTTCGAGTTAGTTCATGTGGCGTTTCTCACCTGATTTTTGCCTTTGAGCACGAGAACATTGGTGACCCGGCCGAAGGGCAGGCCGAGCTGTATGATCTCCGCCTCTGTCGTCTCGTTGGGTATGTTCCGTATGTGGATGACGCGGGACGGCTTGCCCACATTCTGTTCCAGTTTCACCTGTCAACAAATACAAAAATATTACTTGAGTTTACATCATTTGTAATGAGACGATAATCAATAGCCGCGGGTACGATTGCCTTACAATGCAAAAAATTGTAAGGATTTATGTTTACCATTTGGTGGTTATTTTATACAACATCGGGAAGCATACCTCACTCCTGATGTAAAGTGGTTACTGTAGCTTTAGTCTGAATCTGTCCTCATGAATTAGAAAATATTTCCTAAAGAATTACACAGTACCATCTAGTCACTACCGTGTAATTCTGAAAAAAAAAACAAATTTGCCAAGGATTGGCGACGATACTAATTAGGCTGGTTATGTATCCATTGGGTTATCATAGCTCTCTGAGTTGTTTCCTTCTATTCCTATTTGTTAGCTACTCTTACATACATTATATTAGCGCCAAAACAGATCCTTCTTAGTAAAGACTGAAATAAATGCCTAAAACTTAATCCGACAGAAGAGAATACAAAAGAAATTAGCCAAATCTTACGCAACGTTAAAAGAAATTCCAAGAATTATCATCGGCCCATAAACGTAGATCCATTAACGGAGTGGAGTGAGCGTGTCTAAATGGCGAATGGCGTACAAAATGACCGCTCTAATATACATAAATAAACCTAGCATTGTTCACGGGAAGAGCCGGTCGGATAATTGAAAAGTCGATGTAGTATAATTGTCGAGGCTTATCGGGCCCAACCCCGATGTGGGCGCTATTGTTCCCGAGAGAGACTTTTGATTACGGCGGCGGGGCCAAAACGAGGGCCGAATATATTGTAGCTTTGTATGACACTCCTTCCAGCGAGGTGAAAAGAGCAATGCGCGACGATATTCTAAACGTCTATACCAATTACGATATAATCGTTTTGAGGACTTCTTTATTTTTTCTTGTACACCAACGAGCTCGGTGGTGCAGTCGTAAAGACGCGACTTTGACACCAACGCTCGTGGGTTCGATACCCACACAAGGCAAACAATTGTGAGCATGATAATGTCTTGGTTGTGGAAGTTATAACAGAGGTAGAGCGCATCAAAGCAGCCCGTCTGGGGAAGTACCTCCTCCTCACAGAAAACCGCAGCTAAATAACAACTCCTTAGAGGTTTGTTGTTTTCCTGCGTGTGAGTAAGGTCACCATTAAGATCCTAAGGAGCTGTTGTGTCAGCAACAGAGGAGGCATCGCGCGAGTGATACTTAATATAGTACGATCGTCTGTTCTACAACGATTATTACAGACGAGCTCGGTGGCGCAGTGGTGAAACGCGCTGTTACGCTACTTTGACACCAACGCTCGTGGGTTCGATTTCCACACAGTACAAACATTTGTGTGCATGAACATGTCTGTTTGTATTGGTCTGGGTATTTTCTATGTATAATAAGTATGTATTTACAAAAAAAAAAAAATGTATTTACGTATGTTTATCAGTTGTCTAGTACCCATAACACAAGCTTCGCTTACTTTGGGGCTAGGTGGCGCTGTGTAATTTGTCCGGCAATATTTATATATTTATTTATTTATTATTCCAACGGTTGCAGCTTTCTCAGAATCTTCGATGATCTCACCCATTAGATCTTAAACACATCCGTTGTTAAAGTAATTTTTACTTCTCTTTGGTATTCAGCGGGGTGGATATGCTTCCTCAATTAACTTAAATCTTCCTGATTGCATACGCCCCTTGTCATTTTCGCCATAGTGGTGCACACCAGGTGCGGGTGATGCAGCTTTTAGCTTCAAAGACGACGGTGGTAACCTTATATCAACTTAATTTGTATACCACTTTTGAAACTTCATGTTTTAGAAGTCTTTTGCAGTTAGGGTTTTTTTTCTTCGCAAAACGCTGAGAGTTTAATTTAAGGGTAAACGAGTTAGCAGCAATGAACATTTGAATATTTCATATTACTTCAGAAACTCCAGTTGACTTTCCGAATATTTAATACAATTCGTTTTCAAACTAAACAAAATAAGTAATAACAATTTCGATTTAACTTTCAAATATTCAAAGGTTTATTTTAAGGGCAGCTGTTATGAAAGACATTAAGACGACATGTAACAAAAGTGATGAACAAAGCTTGGTTGTTCGACAGTAGGTATTAGGGAATACGCGAACTATCCCCTCTTTTTACGTTCTTTAGGGGGCAGCGAAGCGTGGAGGTGTAACAAATGAGTCTAATGCCTATTAGTTCGACGTTGTTAAGTTCAGATAAAGTGGGTAGCCGACAAAAGATCGGGGTAGAAGTCGGAACACTTCGCAAACTGTTTCTCTTGTGACTTTTTAATCTTTCAGAAGCCGAATAACTACAGTTTTCTTAACGATATGGGCTATTGAGAAACTATGACGTCGTTCCGTGTTAGTATAATCGAAAAAGTAAGTTTAGTTACTTTGACCGTAGCCTTGACGAGTTTATTATGATAAATTTATTTATCTCGAGGTCCACTGGCTCTCGCTATTCTTTTTCCCGCTTTATAGATCATCGGAGGGATGTAAGTTAACGGTCCACCTGATGTGAAGCGGTTACCGAAGCCTCTGAACGCTTGCAATACATGTAGTATCACTCGCGTGATGCCACACCTGCTGATAATACAGCAACTCCTTTGAAACTTACTGGTAACCTTACTCGCAGTAACACAACAGTTTGCAACATTAGTCTCCGTCAATGGATATTCTAAAGTAAAGTTTTAAAAATATAAAATAAGCTTACATTAATTATAACCTTAAGGAAGGGAACGTAGCATCCACTTGGACAAATAAAATGAAGACAGTTATCGCCGTGAGTCATTTTAATTTTTTATTATATTTAACAACGAAGAAAATTAAATAAAGTTTCCGAGTTATTTACATATGAGTGTTAACATTAAAATGTGAAAGGGCCATTACCTTTATGAAATCATCTTTAAATCTTCATCAACAAAATGTAGAATCATGCAGGATTTGACTAATGAAACAAAATTTGAAATTAAATCACAACAAAAAAAAAAAGACGTAGAAACGCGGTTTACAAAGGTTGGATGTTCACCAAATGTTTACGGGATAAAACAACGGGAATAACTTAAACTGTAGTCTTATAGGGTAATTACATAAAAATAAAAACATTTGGTGTTTTTTATTTTCATTAATTAGCCATACACAGTTTTGAGTTATTCAGATTCCCAGATCCGAACTCGACTATAGATCCTCCTTTTCAGACATTTGATATCAATAAAAGATATAATGATTTAACTGACCAGTAAAATTAGTCATATATTTAATGTACCGAACTCTCAGTAGGCGAATCCGACTCGCACTTGACTGTCCGTCTTTCGGCCTGTATATACCTATGCTAAAACATGAAATATTCTTTTCAAATAATAATTGCTTATTTTAGATCCAGTTTAAGCACGGCTTAGGCCAGGGTTAGTCAGGTTTAGTCAAGTTTCACCGAGACCTATTGCAACTAAAAAACCTCAAGCTTTATTTATCTAATATAAACATGAACATTCTAAGCAGTGATAGGCCACTAAAAGAGAACGGTCTATTGATCAACGGTTCAAATCTTGCTATGTACAGCTAAGTGCAGCTCAAGCGTTACACTTTACCTTTTTATATCGTTCTTATGCCATACGTTATAAGATTTACAATCGAAGTGTTAAGCGTGATCTGCACTTAGCTGTACCACTCAATTCGTGTTTTCGGACTTGTAAACATATTTGTAATTATCACTTGCTCGGCAGTGATTAAAAACATCGCGAGGAAACCCACACGTCCAAGACATTATATTTCGAAAGACGTGGCACTTAACCTAAGAAAGATTTACTTTTCCCTCCGGGTGTGAAGCTCTGACGACATTTACTCTTCAAAAATCAGTATCTTTGCCAAATCCTTGGGCTTAGATAGCATATCGCGCCGATTACTATGGATTAGGAAACATGATGACTCTAGGAAGAAGAAGAATTCGAACGAACGTAAAGAAATTCGTAAAAGAACAATACTGAACAAAAAAGGACAATACTCGTACACACATAATGTTCGTCTACACATTTATGGGTATTTTAAGTTGGGACATAACAATAATTAAACCCGATCAAGAGAGTCTAGTTCGCATAAGTAGGGTTTTCTACTATGCTACAGTGATTAGGCATCAAGATATATCATTGTGCCTGAGACATACAGATGTTTTTCCTTATAAAGTACGATGCCCCAAAAACTTTACAAGACGATCTCCCATGCTGTTGTTCACCCTTTTATCGCACTAGATGTTAAATAATTATACTCGTACACCTAATGGCAGGAAGTATCATTCATTGTTTGCTACACAGTGAAATTTTCCATTATTTTTTAATATACTGTATATTCAATTGCATGCAACCTGTATACTCAAGAAAATCCTCGAAAAGGAACTCAAACAATAATCAAAGCGTTGAGGAAATAACTCTCTAAAACAACACATGCAGATTGTAAAAACTTTGTACTTTAATCCTATGGGTGCATTCTTCCTTTTTTATGTAAAATCGTTTGTAATAGTCTGAACAGAATCGATATTTATTTATATTTACATGTGACCTTTTGTTGAATGTATTCTATTTATAAGGAACACTAGTTTAGTAAAACAGCGTGGACCCATGATATATTAAGTTTTTTTTATATACTACGTTGGGTAGCAAATATGCACTCGGTCCGCTGCAGTAGCAGTAAATCCTTAGGAGGTTCAAATTGGGTATACGTTATATGGATAAAGTGTCGTTTCAAATATCCTGCTCAACAATACTTACATACTTGACCCTTGTAATAATACTAAAGTTTTATATTTTACTTCCCACTCTGTATAAGTACGTTTAGGAAGAAATTTTACAACAGAACTATAACCAAACCATATCAAATTTTATAGTATTTGGTTTCTGATTGCGGAAGTAACAAAATTGTGTCTGTACAGAGAGGACTGAACGATCTCCTTTTTGGTATTATGGAATACAAAAAATAAATATACAACAACACTGATATTTTGTGAATAATCCGAATCCTATTACAATCTACTTCAAAGAGCCCAAATCCCCGTAAGTAAACAACTAGAAATATTTTTTGTGCCGTTTGCAAGGGGAGGAATAAATCGCGGAACACGCTCGCCCACCTCGAGGGTACATTCCGTATTTTCCTCTCCTCGCGAAAGGAAACAAGTGGTACGTAAAACGTAAAGAAGGACATTACTTTCGCTGGGTCAGAAAATCTGCGAGGTACGATTTCCACATCAGGCACTTTAAATCATCCGCTTGGTCTCACATTTCATCCATAAATATTAAATCTTGGCTCGGGTGCCGGGATAGAAAAAAAAGAGATATCGCATAACATTTCCCCGCGAGATTTCCCCGGAATCGGTCAATTTTCCTGGTGATCGCCCAGCCCGTGTTTATTGAAACACTATTTCTCAGTTGGTCGCCTCCGCAGCGCTCGGTCATTAACCGTCATCTGCCGACATTGTATTAATGACCCTATCATATTCGTGTCTCCCCAAGACAAGTGACGTTAGCTCGATTACTATTGGTTGTCAAATTCGCGCACCGCATCGTGTTGTGTGTAGTGTGACAGTGCTTATTACATACTAAAACATCAATAACTAAATGTATAATATTGCGACTTGGTATAGGACCAAGTAAGGTACCATCTTATATTGGAGATCACGAACAATTTTTTTTATATTATTAATGAAGGCTTGTAATACACACGTAGGAACGCATGTGTATTACAAACCTTCATACGTTACGGTAACCGCTTTACATCAGATGGGCTGTATGCTTGTGTGCTTCCCGACGTTAATAATATAAAAAAAATTTGCCCATAAATTTTACTAAAGAAGCTACTGGGACTGGAACTATGTAAGCTCTGATAGGCATTACATTAAAAAAAATGACCTTCATAATTAAATTTTATGGGCAATATACTCTATGTGTTCCTACGTGTGTATAACCATAAGTAATCATAGCCTATGAAGGCTTGTAGTCTTCATAGGCTATCGTTACCACTTGTTGGTGGGCACCTGATGTAGGTGGGCTGTATGCTTGAATACCTCCCGAGGTCGTCTAAAAAAAAAACTCACACAGTCATCACGCCCCAAGAATTTCAAGACACCGTTTATAAAAGAGACGTATTCCAGCATGTCCTTCATCTTTCTAGCGTTACACGTTTCCTAATCTCATAGGGTAGGCTGAGTTTGCTACCTAGCCTAAGGATTTGGCGAAGATACCGATTCTTATATAGAGTGACTGTCGTCATCTCCACAACCCAGAGGGAAATACAGACTTTTCTGACTTCCTGCAAATTTCCCTTAAGCAAGAGCTGATATGTTTTGTGTGGTGCGAAATCGAGACGGTTACGATAATCCCAGTCTGCAATCAGGCCAAGGCAAGTAATGGCTAGTTTTTCTATACTTGACCTGGAGTTAGCTTTTATTAATAAGAGGCCGTCATCGGCGTAGCCAGTTAACGAGCATCCTTCCGGTAAGGGTAGGCTAAGAAAGTCCAATGATATATAATTTCTTTTCATTCACCGCCTAGCAAGTAATAAGTACAATACAAATATATACATAAATACAAAAACATGACTTTAGCGGTATACGGCACACCAGGATTCGATCCTGGGAACGTCGGATCGTCGGTCAGTTCTGTATCCACTAGGCTCACTGGGATCACATCATTGTTTACCAGCCCGTCCTTTTTGATTGTAATATATATTTCGATTGGCATAAAAATAAATAAATGATATTATGGTTCTAGTAGACAAACTTATATGAGTATATTATATTATAGCGGTGGTTAAATTCAGATTGTCTTATCTTTTACCTTCTCTCTATGGCTGCCTTTGTGATAGAACAGTTACTTCGACCCTAAGGGATACTTTATGACAGTTTATCCCGTAAACTTCCTTACCAAAGCTAAGCTTTTGTCGTGATTTAGTTTAATTAACGGAGTGTTTTACGATTGTAGAGATTAAATAAATTAATGTACAGTCGGATGACTATAAATCTAACAATGTTTCAGTTTAGTATTGTAAATCACTGTCTGATTTTCATAAGACATATTTTATATTGTAAATAGATTAAGGTAAATATAATATATTTTATACATGAAAAATTTAAATTTGATAATTAACGTAATACTTCATTTATTTATTTACGAACATAATCTTATTGGTGTTATTTCAGGTGCAGTATCTATTAAAATAGATAGGCCTGTTCAATATTTACTTTTCTATAACATATATACAGAAACATATTTGTGAATTCATAAATCGTACAATGAAAAACCTACAAATTATCAATATTATATAACATGTATATACACATTATTTACAAATAGACGTATTTTAAGTACTAAAAACACATATAAATTCAAATTTTTGACGACCACAGTGGCCGATTGCCAACTACGGTAATTACTTTACTGTATCAGGTGGGCCGTGTGCTTATATGTCTCCTGGCGTTGTATATTTCAAAATATTTTAACATCATGTTAAAAGTTCATTAAGAAGTGTTGAACTTGTCCAAGTAGCCGCGAGGCTAAATAGACAGAAATTTCGACTTTGTAAGATACTTATAAATTATGGAGGTTACTTACAATATTAAAAACAACACAGAACTGAGGTCTGGTCAGATACAAAATAATCTAACTATTATGTATCATAAAATATATCATATATAACTATTATGTATTATTAACTACAAAATAATCTGACTATATATGTATCAATTTAACAAGATCGCTTAATTTTTTTCATAATCTATTTTTCATAATGCAAATATTGTAGCTGCTAAATATTTTATTTAACCTAAACAAATAAAACCATATCATAGTTAATCAAAACAATATGTCAACGAAACCAAAATTATCATAGCTGCTTATTCATAGCCTAAAGAGATTAACAAAAAGGAATTGAACATTCTAAAAACATATTTAAAACTCTTTGGAAAACTGTGAATGTTCTGAAAATGAAATACTGTAAAATGAAACATAAACAAGCAGGCGCGCGTTTCTCAAACAAGTATGGACCAAAAAGATTAAACTTTTTCAAGTGGATAATTCAAAAATTAAAATATGCAACTGCATATAAAAGTTTGTTCGTCTACTAAAGATATATGTTTTTGAAATCGAAACTATGTAATGTAATACGAATATCTAACATAACACTAATAACATGGATAACAATTAATATAAAAATCAATACGTGAATGATAAAATAAAAGTCATTCACGGAAGTTAGCATTAAGTTAAGTTTTACACTGACACGTACCTATTTTACACGGAGGTATATCCAATATCACTCCTAATTCACGAGAATCTAAAATAATATGTTATTTTGTTAATGTCTATTTATCTGTTTTGACGAAATGCTGAAATAATTCTACATATTTATATATACGCACCAATCACACTGACAGTCACGATTAATGGCTAATGAAGACATTTTCATCTAAAAAAAACATATGTCAGTCACGATCATTTATAAATCTAGTACTTACTAGATGGAAAATGCTCCCAACTGTCCCCTAGCTTCTAGCATATGCCCATTCAATATACCTACTAGTGCAACGCTCATTAGATACCTATAGAAACGCTTACGCTTTTCTAAATACCATGTTCCGATTTTAATCATATAAACTAGAACAAATCACGTCTTTTAGAAAAAAGAAAAACATTTGATTATATTGTTTATATTATATTTATTATATTGCATTCTGGGCTTACGTCTTTATGCACTACGCCCTGCTAGTAGTATCACAACATCTATGGTACGAATGTAATATCTATGTTAATGGATAACGCTGTTAAGTGCGAATATAGCGGTATTACGTATCACATATACATGTAAAGCTAAACATATATAACATAACAAGAGTATACCTCACAATCTTGACAAAACACAAGCTGGCATGATCAGTAAGCGAGCGGGTGTAATCCGCTTGCGGCACGAGTCTGAACGTAGGCCGGGCGGGCCGACGTTAACAGGCCCCCAAAATACTACTGCAGATTATGTTATTACTGACAGAGATCGCAGAGATTGGGTGATGTAATTACAATTACGAAAATAGGTTTCGTGCTGTCTGCATTATACCTTTAAGATGGGAGTTACGAATTTAGGTATCAACCAGTACTCATTCCGCTATCATACACGTGACAGACAAATACAGCATTTCGACTATTCATGGAAGACTGGCGATAGTCCGTTAAGACTTGCGTGTTCCATTAAACTGGCGAGGCTATTTAAAAGCTTTCAGTCAACCTGTATAAAACATCTCAAACAAGTCAAACTTTGTAAACCTGTTAAGGAAAATATGTTTAGTCGGTTTTTTTGTTTCTAGTTGGTTTTTCCACTACTTTTATATGCAGTATAACATTTAATTACTCTATTTCCTGCGTGTAATTTTAGTTAACAAATTCTAGCCCTGACCTAGCAAGCTGATTACGTGACTAGAGCCCTTTTCGCGACAAATTCGCTCCGTCAATGTCCACTTCGCTTATTCTGCCCTGCTTACCGACGGCGAATGTTGTTAGCAAAGGGCTACGGTAACAACGAATATAAGATTGTCTCTCGTACAATAAATATAATACAAGAAAAGGTAAATGTTACTTTATTTTCGGTGGCATTTTCATTTGTGTAAAAATTCCATAAATATATTTGTGTGTTTTTTATTTAAATATTTTCGAATCATAACGAGAGATAGAGGAAATATATTTTCGAATCATAAGGAGAGATAGGAATAGGTTAGGAATAGAGTGAAAACTAAAAAAATATATTTTGCCTTAAAATACCTTCTCCCTTATAGCGTTATTTCGTTTCCTACAGATCGGCGGGTTACGTTACCTAAACCTAAGGATTTGGCGAAGATACTGATTTTTACACAGAGCGACTACCGTCAGACCTCCACAACCCAGAGGGAAAACCAGACCTTAAGGTTAGGTCACACGCCTCTTGAAATATAAATTCTTGAACGTGCGGGTTTCTTCATGATGTTTTCCTTCACTTTTGGATTTATGTACATATATTAGAAATATGTACATAAATCCGAAAACACGAATTTAGTGGAACAGTTGGTCAATAAGCCGGTTATTTATTCACTGAGCTATCACTGCTCATGCTTTAAAATACCTTATAATACTTAATCAAGTGAAGAAGTTCATTATGACGCGCTCGGTGGCGCAGTGGTGAAACGCGCTGTTACGCTACTTTGACACCAATGCTCGTGGGTTCGATTCCCACACAGTACAAACATTTGTGCGCATGAACATGTCTGTTTGTATTGGTCTGCATGTTTTCTATGTATAATAAGTATGTATTTAAAAAAAAATGTATTTACGTATGTTTATCAGTTGTCTAGTACCCATAACATAAGCTTCGCTTACTTTGGGGCTAGGTGGCGCTGTGTAATTTGTCCGACAAAAAAAAATATAATTTATTAATTATTTTTTACTATTTCATTCAAGCTTCCAGCTTGTTAATAAAATTAAAATATTTGTATCGTGCTAGTAGTTATTATAGATTTATAACATAATTAAACCGTTGCTTGTTAACTATATCTTCACATACGAATCGTACTGTTGTAGTACATACCTTACTAGGCAGAGAGTACCAAACGCCACACGACTCTGATTTATATGATTGATATGAAAATAAACAAACGTATAATTTCAATAATATTAATAAAATAATCCAATTAGGCATAATAATCTATTCTACAGAAATAAACAACCTTTAAACTGTTAAAATACAAATAATTCAACTGTATATAAGTAAATACTTAGTGAAAACGGGAGATTAAATCTAGTCCCCTAACGACATGAAAATTGGAAAAAATCAATGTGACGTCCCATCAAAGCCTTAAACTAATAACAATCAGGATTTAGAGAGCTCAGCTAGTGTAACATTGGCTGAAAGTTAGACGAGAGTCGGTGAAAGGACGCAAGTCATAAAAGCTGAGCGAAATTCAACATATAATATTTAAAATTTTCACTTGGCAAAAATAAAAAAATTACTAAAAATATCGTTCCGTTGATTGAAATCATAAAACTTTCAGTTAATATAGAACACCAACTTTACTGAACTCGACGCCTGATAACGCGATAAATAGAACTATTTAACGCATGAGTACGGTTTTATGTGACCTTTGGTAACGCTCCCCGCTTTCAAGGTAACAAGTAACCACATAATATACTAATATAAATAATATTTATGCTGGATATTCTAGTTTTGTTAAAATTATGTAGATCTAGCTGAATTTGGACTTCAGCTCTTGACTTCTAAGTATTAAGTATATCTATTTAAATTTATCTTTCATAGATGCTTCGCTCTATTGGGCACAAATAATTTCTTTCAAGCTAGCTTGACTAGCTTTCAAGTAAGCTCTAGGTGCTTTCGGAATTGAATATCTCGAAATCAAGTATCCCAATGTCCTTGACGTTGGTAATGGACATTGGACAAAAGTGCGTGAACGTGAAAATTATCGAAATACATAGGTTAAATTCTCATGAGTTAGACCACGGGTGACTGCATCGGCTGTTAAAATTTCGAGAGCATTATTACACCAGAAATCGCACGGGCCGATCGTCGGAACTTTTAATTGGCAATCCAGTAGAATATTGTTATTAAATTGGCGAGCATCATTCGTGCTATTTGAAACTTATCGCTAGTTGCTACTCTTCAGCACTTGTAAGCACTTGATACGGATGTTAACGATCAATAGAGGTATTTCTCTGAATCATTTATTTAATTGGGTATCAGAAGTACAATCGAGTAGAAAATTGTAGTTGATATATAGAACATAAACTCTTTTGGGGCATCAGACGGCACAGACACATAGTAAGAAAGAAAGAAGAAGTGTCTTTACTGAAAAAAAAACTCGATTTTACACAAAATACCTAAAAACGCTGAGCGACCGAGGTCGCTTAGGGCTTCGAGGCTTCGTATTAAGTACTAATAATACCAGCTATTCGACTATAAAATTATTACGTAGTTGGTATGTTCTGTTTATCGTATATAATCACAAAGGTTCCTGGTTCGAATTCCACTAACAGCACTGTCTTTTTGTTACTTTTTAGGGTTCCGTACCCAAAGGGTAAAACGGAACCCTATTACTGAGGCTCCGCTGTCCGTCCGTCCGTCCGTCCGTCTGTCACCAGGCTGTATCTCATGAACCGTGATAGCTAGACAGTTGAAATTTTCACAGATTATGTATTTCTGTTGCCGCTATAACAACAAATACTAAAAAATAGAATAAAATAAATATTTAAGGGGGCTCCCATACAACAAACGTGATTTTTTTGCCTTTTTTATAGATAATGGTACGGAACCCTTCGTGCGCGAGTCCGACTCGCACTTGGCCGATTTTTTACGTATTACTTTAAACGAGCAATTCTTGGATATCGTTAGAGCTATTTATATGAATGATATTTGGTGTTTAGACAAGGTTTTGCTTTATAAGCTTCATCTCTAAAGGTGTCTAATCGATTATATTAAAAAAAAACATAATAATCGCTGAGCGAGGTACCCCAGGTACTATTGCTAAAATGCCGACTTATCCTAAAGTTAACTTAACTTACAAGAGTTAGGTAGTATACGAAAGAAAGTGCTATTACTTTCTATGTGTCATGTTATTCTTTCTTTTTTTTTGTAACGAAATGACTACTTACGTAGTTACTTAATGCTAAAATATATATTATGTCACTTAATTTTACTTTCTAACTTTATCAATTACAAAAACAATTATCCGATCTTTCAGATCTCCGTTAGATCAAAAGGCTTCAGAATACTTTTAGTATTGTCGTTGGTGTTATCAATAAAGGTTAGGTACTCGACTTTATCACAAAGTAGTTTTTAAATTTTTAGCACACATCTGATAATATCTAATAAAAGATAGTAAATATGTATATTTTTCAATTCAACGCTTTTTATACAATATATGCCCCGCTTACATACCGTAGTCTTATAACATTTTTAAAATCAATTTTCATATTATTCCACAGAGAACATAGAAAAATATAATTAAAGACGAAAAATTCACTCAATTTCGTAAAACTGTTCAGAGGCGACTAGAGGGGACAATGAAACGTAGTGAATAATGCAATATAAAGGTACCACCAAAATTCAGTTTGCTTAGTAGGGTGCTAATTCATTCATGCATAAGAATGGGACGGACAACTTTGTCCCGGGGAACTTTTAATAGTGGTTCTCCTACAGTCGCTTGGTCGGTTCACAACTTTAGTTTCACAAAAACATACTCATTGATATTCATAATAAAACATTAAGTAGTACGAAAACAATTACCTAAGAAATTTTGTTTCAAATGCGTCATGGGAGCATCACTAAACTCATACATATTATTTTTTTGTTACAATTTATAATACTCAAATATTATAATCCGCAAGATACTTTGACATATAAAAATTCAAATTAGTTAAGGTCTTTTATACCTATGTTTATATAAATAACTATCCCTTTATAAACAATGTGGCTGCTAAACAAGCACGTTTCTCTTCTGGTTTAAAGCGGCTACAGTAGCATACCGTCTTCACCGTACCTTCTTAGAAGCTTTTTAGAGTCATTCTAGACCACAAAAAGAAGAATCTTTTTATGGTCCAGAATGACTCTGAATGCCACTTAGAAAAGACGAGCACAAAAAGCTGTCTGTTGTTCTAGTCGAGGTCTGCTATAGGCACGAGGAACTCTGCATTAACAAACATGTTTCAACACAGAATCCTTCGTGTTAATATAACTGCCGCTATTGAGTCCATCGCTGAAGTAATCACATATAATACACACAAATTTAACATACTGTCAAATGTATGCCACTCTCACCCACAGGTCGTAAAAAATGCATATAGATTAGTCAAACATATAATTTTCATTGTCAACAACTAGTAAGAGATAAATAATATGTCTAAAGTATAACAGTTACACACTAGTATATTAAACAATAACAGCACACGCAATAAAAACCTAACGGCACTCGCCAAAACAATGTTTTCAATGACTTGTTTCATAAGTTCGTATACGCCCGCGCTCCCCCGTACAAAATCGTAAAATAAGATAGCCAAATGGTTTTACTACCCCTAAAACTAACCCGTAAAATAGTAAGTGCCCTCCCAATGAATATCTTTACGGGATTATTTGATTGATTACCGAATTTTCTCGGAGCAAAATCGTGTCGAGTGGCTTTATTATTGATATTAGGCGTCTACTTGCGAATATTTACTCAGACTTGCCAACTCCCTGACTTTAGTATGATATTAGGCGAATTAGAGTCACGTAAGTTGTTAAGTAAGTTGATTTAAGATTTGATATAAGAAAATAGAAAAGATAGTTAATTCCCCTCAAATTCTAATTCATTTAAGTAGGCACGTAACATGCAAAGTTTGCACAATGCAGATTGCCTAAAGGAAAAAGTTTTATTGATGTATTCTACGAGTATGTCAAGTTATCTCGGACAAATCTACACGATAAATATCAATAAAGAAGTAATTAAATGAGATTGCACGGCAATAAGAAAACCGAGGGTAACAATCCCTGAGGCAAGAAAAAACGGCATTTAATAGGATTACGTCGATGAATAAGTAAAAAAAGACACTTTGTCCCCGAAAGAACAACAGTCAACCTGCGGAAGCGGAGTCGTAACTCCGCAAGACAAGCTCGTAAATGCTTAAGTAGTAGCAAACGCGGAGCCTGTACCATCCTCTGATTTGATTGATCTTCTGCGCAGGGCCCTCTACGTTTTTACAGACCGACGTCAGAGGAAAATGAGGAAAAAAAACGGGGAACATAATTAATTACTTTATTTGGACATTAATGACCCGGTCAAAGAGGACGAGGGTTGATTAGTGTGTTTTCTGCAGACGTGCTCTGTCTGATACGGTATTCGTTAAGTGAAAACATTCCATTATTAAAATACGACTTGTCAGACGTCACAAACTGTCACCTGTCAAACCATGTCATTTGATTGTAGGCCTCGTAAACGACAGGCGAGGGCGACGGTACTTATTTTAATGAATTCTGTGAGTTCACGAAGTGTCTTTAACTATAGCATAGGCAGGTATCAATAAATCAGTATGAGCTAAAATATAACAAAAAGTGCTAAAGGAAATTTCCAAACAAGATAAGTTCGTCTCATAAAACATTTTGTAAAAAACGTAGCTCGGTGTTTTCCTTCAATATTTTCACAGCACGAGGTGTTCGCCGAACAACACAAAGAGTGGACATAAAATACTTTTAAAAACGAGTAGCCATTCCGCCGATGGGTTCCAAATGAATATTCAGAGCGACAAAGAAGAAGGGGTGTTGCAAAAAAGGCAGTGCCTAAATTTTCACAGTGGAAAAAGGTGGCGCCATTGCAAAACCATAAAATAGCAAATAAATAAGCGGCGCAGGGACACGTCCCTATTTAATTATGAATTAAGGCCGAGTGTAACGAGATCACAATGTAATTAAGATTACTGCGGCGAGGTTTTTTCAGGTCGGCCCTAACAAGTAGGAGTAAATGGTCGGCAAAACGTTCTACTACTAACGCTGTTACCTTGTTTTGCTCGTGCGGACGTTCCAAGCTTTTTGCAACTGTACGGGGTGCTGTTTGATTTAGCTGTTTTTATTGCGCTTTCGAACTATTGTTGATGATTGTTGTTTCGAGTGTATTGATATTTGTTTGGAACAGATATGAAACTGAATATATTTATTTTGAAACTATATATATTTTATAACACCGTGTTGAAATAATTCGTCAGTTTGGCATCTACACTAATTAAATTAGTTCATTGTAATAAAACTTACTTTATTTATATTATTTAGCACAAATATCGACTAAAGTAGTCGATTTTGTTGTACCTTCCCACTCACATATCATTTCCTTTCTTATTTTCTCTTAGGTAATGTAAGATCTAATGGTAGACTGGAAGAGATTATTTAAAAAGGAAGTTCGCCGTTATGAAAACCATTAATTAATTCGTTATACGACTGGATTATACTTTACAAACACAAACATATTTAAATGAAAATATCATTTATGGCCAAATATAATATAGTAAATATTATCTACCTGGCGTGAAGATATAGATCGAAATACCATGATATTTCTGATACGTTTCACCTATTAATGAATAAAATATTGTCGCTTACACAATTAGTTAAAAAAATTTCAAATAATGTGACAAATACGCAACTATTTTATTACTTGGCAGGTTCGTGTTACCTACTACAGGATTTTAACATTAGGAAAATTATTTAGGTAAATATAAATATTTTTTCATTCATTTCCCTAAGAGCTGTGACATAATGACCGGTGACAGCGGGGAAAATAAACTGCCCGCGGGAAAGAATAAGAAAACGGTTCCTTTTCGACGAGACGCTTCATTTCTATTAAATTTACGTAAATGATACCCGAGGACGAAAATATTCAAAATAGCTCTTTTCTGCTTTTAAGCACTAAAGACCGCCATTGAAACGTGCTTAAAGAAAAGAAAAAGAGATGGATCTGGGCAAATACAGCATCGTACGCAAAAAAAAGTATTTTTTTGTAGAAATTATGACATGTTGTTTTTAGACAATATTTAATGTGTTATTTCTATACCAGGTCTGAAAAGTATGCATTTCAGAACAGAGCAGTTCACTCATTAGAATGACGGTGAACCGAACATATAAGATTTTCCTGTTCTAAAACCGATCAGCATACACTTCAAAATATATATATATTTGTTTATGCATTGGACGCAGAAGTGCAATGTTGTCATTGCGTTCATTCAATTTATTAATGGATGGTCCAATCCATTTGGTGGTGGTTGGATTGGCATAGCGCTAACAAAGAGATGTATTTGTTACAGTGCGGAACAAAGTGTACTCGCGGAATGCCCGTACTTATGTAAATAGCTATGAAACAACTGTGGTATGGGTACCACATTCCTAAATGTTTACTTTCACACTGTTGTTTCCCATTTCAGTGGCTTAAAGATAACGTTTGCCTAAACCGTTACTTTCTAAAAATACAATGTCAAAGTAACCTTGTTTTACCTGTATGTATATTTATCTTCACACCAGGTCCTTTGCAGGGTAGGAAGAGAAAACCGATCGCCGTAATAGGTGGTCCTTACACACCTCATTCGCTTCTTTAACATTCATAGCTTTTTCTTACACGCTCGCCTAGGACTCCTCATATTACCATCTGATAAAACATGACCAATTTGGTTATGGTGGACGAGTCTTAGATTTCCTTGGCTACTACATCCTTCCAATTTCGCATTGTATATCCGTCTCGTCATTCTTTCATACTGCATTCTTTCTGCATGTCCGAATCAACGGTCCGAAAGAGAGTGTTAATCGGCTGGTCTTTCTTACATCTTCATTGCGACAGCAGTCATTAAGCGTTACGCCATAAATTTTGCACAACGCTCGCATCTCAACCGCATTTCTTCTATTTTCATGTATATGAATTTATTCATAAGTTAGCGTTGAGATTAGCATCGCGTTGTGTACAGTGAGCTGTGCCTTCGACCTTAGATTTCGACTGCCTAGAAGTTTATTCAATGCTCCATTCACACTGTTCCCTGCACTCACTCATCTTTCCACATAATCAGTGTGGTGTACCTTCCATCACTGCTTAAATTGCTTTCAAGATATACAATCACAGTCACTTTTTTTACAACGTCTGGAGGCATACAAGCATACGGCCCTTATGGAAAGCGGTTATCGTGGCCTAACGCACGTAATAAATTAAGTATCACTCGCGATGCCACTTCTGCAAACATTTGTGTGCATGAACATATTTGTTTGTCTTCGTCTGGATGTTTTTAAGAGAGGTAGGGTGCAATAAAGCAGCCCGTCTGGGGAAGTCAACCTCCACCTCACATAAAACCGCAGCATTATAGCTCTAACAACTCCCTATGGGATTGTTCTGTTCCTGCGTGTGGGGAGTGAGGTCACCAGTAAGCTCCTGAAGAGTTGCTCTGTGTTAGTAGCAGGAGTGACAACACACGTGCGACACTCCTTGTATTGCAATCGTTCATAGTGAACGATAACTACTTTATATCAGATGAGCCGTATGCCTTGTTGTAAATAAAAAAAAAACAATTATTTTTACCGAGTGGTTTTGTCTTCATGATATTTTCAATATTTTAATGTAGGAAGCAGTTTAAAGATATTATTCTAAAAATACGAAGTGCTTTTGCAATAATGCTTTGAAAACTTGGTGAAAATAGTTCGCTATTATCTTTAAAACCGATCCTATCCTATCCTTTAAAATAAGAAGAGGCATGCTCCGTTCGTTCGGACATGTAGAAAGAATGCAGGATGAAAGAATGACGAAGCAGATATACATTGCAAAAGTGGAAGGATGTAGGAGCCGAGGAAGGCCAAGACTTACCTATCATGATCAGATTGGTCGTGTTCTACCAGAAGGTGATGTCAGGAGCCCTAGAAACCGGCGAGCGTGCATGAAAAGAGCAATGAATGTGAAAGAAGCGAGTGAGGTATGTAAGGATCGAGTCGCGTGGCGCTCGGTTCTCTCTGCCTACCCCGTAAGGGATTTGATCCTAAACGAGAATCTGGCAGAGGGCACCATGATATTTTCAACAGGAGCCTTCCGACCTACGAAAATACCACCATCTCACAGAAGATGGCAGTCAGATAGGTCCCTTGAGGACTGTGCTCCTACGAATGTGTGAAGTCCCCAAGTTCTATAGAGGAATATGTACCATCTCCTTCTCAACTCGCTGCGAGTAGAGTAGAGAGCGAGTAGTAGATGGTAGGGGGACTTATGGATATCGCGTGCGTTAACTGTCGTGTGTAATCACAGACTAATTGACAGCGCCTAAATCTCTAAGCGATTCAAGCCTACTGACCAATGGGAGGATATTTTAACCTATAAGCAAATATATGACGCGATGTTGATCCGATAACCCCCGGTCCGTAGCGGTGAGTACAGTTACTACGTCAAAAGCAAGCAAGTTCACATATGAACTAAAGCTCATTTGCTACGCAACGAAATATACAGTAAAAAATAGACCGGTCGATAAAAATAATAAAATATAAAGTAAGTGGAATAGTACAATTGTTTTTAACGACAAGACTTCTGTAAAATCCATCAAGTGCCAACAGTCACAAGTTCCAACATAAATACAATGTGTTTTCATTACGAGTCAAAGGAAGGAAGGAAATGAGTTTTATATGTCAGTCAAATAGAATACCTCTATTGTTTTGAGGAATAATAAACACGTTTCGACTAGATAGGCTAGCGCGTTGTTGTGCATGACAGTATAATTGAATACGCAAGTAAAGCGGCGTCGAACGAAGACTATCTGTGGATGGGAACAGTCGGATCGTAAGTTAACAGTCTCAGCTGTTGTCAAAAGATGACGGTCGTTAAGCTAAGCCTGTGACCTCCTGATATGTTAAAAATACCGGCAACTGAACAATTTGGACAGCGAGTTATGGCTTTAAACCATTTCGGTTGAAGACGTCGTATTCCAGCCGTGGGTATTGTATTTGGTAAACTACCACATACAGATCCCACGGCTGGGATACGTGGTAGTTTAGATTTAATAGTTTATGTACTCTTTAGAGAACACAAGCTTCCAGAGTCAAACAAGTACATGCAAGTGATTTAAAATTAGATAAAACTTGTAGTTTACCAATAATTTGGTTTACTTAAGTAAATATATTAAATGCATTTTTGACTATAGAAATAAGATACTAAAAAATACTTGTTTGTTTTTTAAAGTTAGTTTCAAATGAAACTATCAACTTGTATAGAAAAAGAGCATCTTTGTGAAAGAAATTGACCGAGCTTTATTGTAGAAAAATTGAGATATATTTTTATAAACCGTGTCTATTCCCTAAAGTAAAGAGCAGAAACATCTAAAGAAAATATTAAGAACGTGTTATGATATAATTGTTGAAGGAAAATTTTAAGGCAGCAACGTGAAGTTTGAGTTTCAAAGAAAATTATTAACGACTTATACATACCATATCTTCATATAACTTGAGGTAACGGGAGATGCTATGATTATAATGGAAATATATTACCATAAAATATTATTATAAAATATTATTTACTGGATTCATTCGCTTGTATTAAGGGTGATACGTGATACAAATAATACAAAGATTATTTTAGTGCAAATCCGTCGAGTAATTCTTGAAAAAAAAAATAGCGTATATAAAACAGTCCATTTTTTAAAGGCAAAAAGCATGGCAGACATGTGTAGCTATATCGTTGAAAAATATCCCGGAAAACGGTAGTACAGTTTCTGATAAACGCAACCATATATAAATAAGAGGTAAACACAGATCCTTCTTTGTTAAACATCCACTAAATAATATTTATCGGCCCATAATATGTGCATCACAAAAGGATAAAATATCATATCTTGTTGCAAACCTAATAAATTACACGAGAAGTGAAAAGAGAATGTTCAACAAAGTAGGATAATGGAAGTTCTTTTGATGTAAATTCATCCCGTGTTTTGAGAATTGTACAAAAGATGTACATTGTTCTATTCAAACATAAGCTTTATTTGCGCACTAACGTTTTGTTAGCTTAGTGGAGTACGCCTTAGTTTTCGTCTGGTAAAATATCTTTTAAAAATAGTTTTCCTTTGAATCTTCATTAATCGTTGTCTTTAATTTATTATCAACAGTACATGATTAGCCCGGTGGCGGAGCGGTTATGCAATGCTACTTTAGCACCCAGGCTCGTGGGTCCGATTCCCGCACAAGATAAACATTTGTGTGCATGAACATGTCTGCTTGTCTAGGTCTGGCTGTTTTTAAGAGACAACTCGGGAAGTATCTCCACGTCATAGAAAACTGCAACCAAATAACATCTTGGATAATAGCTCCTAAGGAGTTGCTGTTTTAGCAGCTGGAGTGCCAGTACGCGAGCTTTCCGTATTGCAAGGTTCATAGTTTACAATAACCACTTTTCATCATATACTGTATGCCCCCCGGCGTGGCGTGAAAAAATAGTTCTTCTTCTAGCGTTATACCATTTCCTAATCCATTAAGAAAATCGGGGTCTGCCACACCAGCCTCAGAGTTTGGCGAAGATACTGATGTTTACATGGAGCGACTGCCGTCAGACCATAACCCAGAGGGGTAATCTTAGACCTTATTTAGGTTAGGTCAAACGTCTTCCAAAATTTAATTTCTTTCATTTGTGGGTCGCCTTACCATGTTTTCCTTCACCGTCGAGCAAGTGATAATTACATATATGTACATAAATACAAAAATACGAATTTAGGGGTACGTACCAGAGTTCGAATCATGAACCTGCTGGTCAATAATCCGGTCCTTTATCCAATGGGCTATGCTCTATATTTAACGCTGAGTAGAAAGTGTTGTATTTGCAAAGTACAATGATCATCAGCACAAGCTCGATTCATATTTGGGATGTTCTCATTATTTGATGTTTTATTTTAGGGTTTGCGCCCTATTCACACATCCAGGTACGATTACTGTATTAAAAAAAACTACATAAATACAAAAAAAAATGTATGAAGCAGGGAAGAAGCAATCTATATATACTTTATTTTTGTAGCTCTAAAAACATTTGTACTGAATTCGTCCATATGATAACTTCTGTGAAAATCTCAACCCGCTGCTGTGAATGGTTCAAAAAACAGCCTTTCAAAGGTAGAACACACGGACGGATGAACAGTCAGCGACGACGATTAGAAACGGCATTTAGCATTAGAATTCCTTTGGCACCCTTTAGGGTCTGAACCCTAAAAATAACCCTTTTTGCGAGGCAGGTCTAAAGGTCACCGTGTACGTAACTGATAAAACGGCAAATATGAACCAAAATCGAGTTCATTGATACAATATAGTTGTACGGACGTGATACGTATCCCAAACGGGCGTGATAAATAGCTCAGTCTCGGGAGTCGTGTGCGACTATAACTCATCTAAAAGCCTTCCACGGAATAAATAAACTATTACCTAGTCCTTTTACTCAGTCCGTTTTAACAATTTTAACATAAATTTCATGTATACGTCGGCCATTTACTAAAGTCGAAATTGTTTCATATTAAAGTTCTTATTTGATACGTAACTTTATCTCATCGGAACCAAAATATTTAGCCACATCGTGAAAATACACCAGCAAAATACACTATTAGAACAGAAGAACATCCACTGCTGAACATAGGCCTACCTATTAGACTGCCACGACGATCGGTCTTGCACTACTTGCATTCATCGGCTCCTTGCAACTTTCCTACATCGTCGGTCCATCGTATGCCTGCCCACGTACTACTTCGTTCGTGGTTGCCATTCGAACAATTTTTGGCCCCAGCGGCCATTGATTCTTCGAGCTATGTGGCCTGCCCACTGCAACTTCAACTTGCTAATCCTTCCTATAGGTAGGTATATTAAAACGATAATATTTTCTATTATCGTTATTTAAGGTGCTAAGAAGCTACTATCAAGGTGCTTCGTTAACAATGTGCCGCGCCATTATTACTCATCGCCATCTAATGAGTATAGGTAACAGCTTCACATCATACATTTCATACATACAGAAGCGGTTGAAGGCTGAATTATCCACAAAATAATAAAAAAAATGCTACCGAGTTCCAATATAGTAGGTGCTCTAAAGATGATTCGAGGAGATACCCTATAGGAATAAGTATATTATAATGTACGCCACTGATATTTCATGTATAAGAAAAGAAAGAACAAACAAGATTCTATAAACCCGTAACACGTACGCGCAATGCGCATATCCTGATCTTCTTTATCGTTATCCCGTTTTCTAATCCATTAGGATTGGCGAGCTCCGCTAGCTGTAGCCAAAGGTTTGGCGACGATAGTGATTTTTACATGCAGCGTATTTATTGGTACATGCCAGGATTTGAACTGGGGACTTGTTGACCAATAGGCAGGTTCCTTATCACTGGGCTATCTGCCTATGCGCATATCCTGGTATCTCGTGGAAAATGCTTTCTTACCGGATCGCTACCATCGTTAATAAACCTAACAAGTTCTTATACCTTTGGCGGTTGTGTGGACAAGCGTTGACATATCAGTCATTTTTTTACTATAACGGATAGCAAACAAGTATATGGCCCGCCAGACTTGAAGCGATTATCGAAGTTAGCGTGGTGCCTACCTGCTGCTAATGCAGTAACTCCTCCGGGCATTAGGTGTAACCAAGTAAATTCAGAAGGAGTTGTTTTATATAGATAATTAATTTACTTAAAGTACTAATGCAAGTAATAGTAACAGTACATATGTTGCAAAAAATAATACTTGAAAGGGTTCAAGTATTATTTTTTGTGTGGTAAAAGCGTAGCTGCGGGCTACAGCTAGTGTCAAATGTTTGTACGGCTTATGCCAACTGCCATCGCTATTGCCTACGTTTCTTTTTAGAAACCTTCGTGTTTCTTCGTGGCTTAATTCAACATTAGTTGTTAAACTTAACCCTATAGACTTTTTTGATTTTACCGGCAAAAATGTAGCTGGCAATGAAATGAAATCACAGGAAAATTTAATGTCCCGAAAAATTGCCACGTTTCGAAATCAGTCATAATCTAATTTTTTAATCCGCATAGCCGCATTTCTTCGGTTCCGTAATTAACCGAAAGGCGATTAATCGCGATGAAGCGATAAAACGACGGAATCGCGAAACCGAAATAAGTATTAAAATAAAAGGGCCCTCATAAAAAGCCAACGTGCCATAAAGGGGCTTCCCCAGAGGCTTCGAGGGGCAAATTTTTATTAATCTCCTCCCTGACCTGGCGATATCGGATGAATTTTTACATAATGCATTGAATCAAAATGGAATTGTTAATTTTCGACAAATGAATTCTACAGATTTTTTTTACAAATTCTCACCAAATTTCCTTTTCTCATTTCGACGTAATGTAAAATGTAAACTCTGTAGATTCACCTTTCAATATTTCCGGTCAAATATTGCATACTTACTGAAAGTAATGTACGTTTCACATAGTATCAAATGGAGAAGTATCAGGAACTGTCACGTTTTCAGGAAACATGTCTGTTTGTTTTGGTCTGGGGTATTTTAAGAGGCGTAGGGCGCACAAAGCAGGCCTTTTGGAGGCCTTACAGAAAACCGCAGCCAAATAATAACTCCCTAGAGGATTGTTGTATTCCTGCGTGAGTGTTTAAGTAAGCTCCTGAGGAGTTGCTGTGTTAGCAGCAGAGATGGCATCGCGCGAGTGATACTTAATGCATTGCAAGCGTTTATAGGTTACGGTAACCGCTTTACATAAGGTGGGCTGTATGCTTTTATGCCTCCCGACGTTGCATATAAAAAGAAATATAATGGTAGCACTGAACTTGTACGCGAGTTCGTACTTGAACGGGTTTAGTTCAAATTACGAAGGTTGGCAACTAAGCACATGGATCACCCAAATTAAAGTAATTACGGTTGGAACACATGGGTAATCTCTCAGGTAGGTACTGCCACCTCCGCTTAAGTATATATGTACCTGATTATGTACTAATTAGGTTACTTAAGTAGTACTAAGTAAAATGTAAAAGATAGGGAAGAAAACCTATGAACTACGCAGTACTCTTTGCCAATTTACATTATGCCGAGCTTAATGAGACAACGTGAATTAATAGAAACATAATTAATGTAAATAATACTGTCGAAATAAACAAAGCCATATCGCCGGCAGCTCTTCAAAGTTCACCGCACGCATACGTTATAAATGCAAATTAAATTAATTACGAATTGATTTTACATGCCAGTTATTAACGCATTTTAGCGTGATCATTTCACTAATACAAATGGTCAGTATTAATTTAAGGGTTGGGGGAATCTGTTAGTTTTTTAATGACATACGTCGCGTTTTAAATGACTTCAATGAAAATATCCAATAAAATTTTGAGAACAGCTCTGGCGGAGTTTGAGTAACCACTACTTTCCCTGGTAATTTCTAAGTACATACAGTACAAGCTAGATAGACAAAACGGTGGCTTAAAAATATGAAACTTTAATGTAGTAAAATGTAATGACCATTAATGTATATAAGCATATTAATATTAAGAGGCGAGCTCGGTGGCGCAGTGGTGAAACGCGCTGTTACGCTACTTTGACACCAAAGCTCGTGGGTTCGATTCCCATACAATACAAACATTTGTGTGCATGAACGTGTCTGTTTGTCTTGGTCTGGGTATTTTCGATGTATAATAATTAAGTATTTACAAAAAAAATGTATTGACGTATGTTTATCAGTTGTCTAGTACCCATAACACGAGCCTCGCTTACTTTGGGGCTAGATGGCGCTGTGTAATTTGTTCGACAATATTTATATTTATTATGAGTTTAGAATATATTTTGCTAAAATTTAGAATTTTATACTTTAATTTAATTGAATATAATACCATGTTATAAATTAAATATAGATTAAAGATAAATATTTTCTTTGAAATAAATCTAAGAACATTCTTCTTCCCGTTATCCCTTACGATTGACGGGATCCACTACTTAAGGATTTGGCAAAGATACTCATTTTTACATGGAGCGAGCGACTGCCGTCAGACCACAACAACCTAGAAGGAAAATCAGACCTTTCTCAGGTAAAGTCACACATCTTTCGAAATGTCTAGGACGTGAGGGTTTCCTCACGATATTTTCCTTCATCGCCGAACTAATCATAATTACAATTCTAAAAACATTGTGCTCTTTTAAATCTTTCACAGACGCCGCTCAGATTTCATATCTTTTATCAGTAACATCGTTAAAAGTTGGTGTGTCTCGATGGAATATATTTTTATAACGTGAACCAGATATAGATAGACGTGAGATGGTGTTAGTACCTGGAGCCCACTGTTCATAATCAATAAGCGCACTCTAATTCTTGCTTACTGAAAAAGTCACAGTACAGCGCAAGATAACTTTAAAAAAATGTTCAAAATCGACGCATGCCAACAAATGCGCGGTATTCCATTTTCACAACCATGACAGCGCGACCAGTGCTCTAAATAGTAAAAAAAGTAAAAAAAAACACGTGCGTTCGTCCCGGGACGCGCGACAGAAGTGATCACTTAAACTAATCCGCTGCCGTATGCGTGAGAGAAAAGAAATCCAGACAGACTGGCGCCGTAACGCGTTACGTAACGAAGTGTTATCACTTCAAAAAGAGCGCTAGGTAACATACTGTTTAAATATCTCTCTACTGTGATTGATTCTATTTACGATTACCTTTTTTGCAGCAGAGTCTTGGTTGTTGTTGTCGGCGTGGTGCGGAGCGGCGGGCGCCATGACGGTGACGCCACTCTGCGAAAGAAGCTCGTCGGAGCCTCTCTGAAACAACAAAAAAAAAACACATAATTAGTTTTTCACGCATACTTGGATAGATTCTTTATAAAACCAAAATGGTGGTAGAGACAAATAGAATAATGTGTACTTTATCCTTTTCTTGTTATATAAATAATAAAACAAATAAGATGATATTTTCAGTCAAAAGATCCGCTTAAGAATTACACAAACTGAAAGTTGTGTAGTTAGTATGTTATAGGTATTTCTTGTACAATCCTTGCCATATGAACATGACATGAAAGAAAGACATTCTCACAACGACTTCGAAAATAATGTTTACGTACTGTAAGCATGTTTTCAAATTTGCAAATTTATGCAAATTTTGTTTCGTTTTAGTTTTAATTACTTGTACACATCTGTTTCAAAATTTACATAATACAATGAAATGCAATTGATATTGTATCTACAGTAAGTAAACATTTTAAGTATGATTTCAAATTCTTATTAGTTATTTCTATATATATTTACACAGCTATATTTAAACTTCAATTGCAATATAGTAAAAATAAATCATGAAGTAAACATGGGATTGTTGCCAAAGGTAATGCCAATAAAATAATTGGCAAAGGATTAGACATTTATTTTCGTTCTTTTCATTAGTACACGATAAGCCCGTCAAATCCACCCTTTCTATTAAAATTCCGAGAAAAAGCCTCAATAATTTCCAACAATCAGAACCCATCGCAACGTCACGCGTAGGTATATCAGCGTTATTCAAGCGAGCGAATAACAAAATAAAACAAAAATACAATTTCGAGTCACGTCAGTAGACGTCAACCCGCCCTTCCCTAGGATCAATCTCAATTTAAGACGGCGAAATGACAGACCTTAGCAGTTAAACGCACCGGGCGAAGGTATAAATCACCTTATGTAATAAAGCAAATGTACAAATGACGCGTCGCGGCGTTGTACACGCGAAGTCGCGACGCTCGAGTACTGTGAATTTCAGAACATGATGTAAATATTCCTTACAGAGTACAAATCATCAACCTGTGTATGCTGCAACATACCATGGCTTTCATAAAGACATTTTTAAAACTGTTAAAAAACATCTTGTCAATACTTCGATAACTAAGCCGGAGACTTCAAGTGCATATCATACGAGTATATTTTTCACATCATATAATACACGAACCGAAGACCATTTTTTGCAATTTAAGAGTTACATCGTGTCAACAAAACCTGATACCTAAACAAAATAAATTAAAATACATGTGTTTCTCTCATGTCATAGTATTATTTTTGTACAATTGGTGGAGTTATCGAAAAGACACTAGTCCGGTCTAACAACCTGCTTAGCCACAAATAACTAAGACAGCGTAGACCGACTGACTGTCAAACTAATTCGATAACAATACAAACTCAATCATCTTCAGTTCCAGATACGGTTGAAATTAGTAAAACGAAAAACCACATTAAACATGGGTAGTTTCTTATGGTTTGTTTTTGTTATACCTATTTCAGCCGTATTATTGCAAACAAAACGTTGATTTACATTGTTATAGAATTACTTTCTTTACTGCCACTCCATCGCTCTGTGCTGCTAGCATGCTGTATGAGACGCGATATACCAAGACATTCTTTTATGACATACTGTATCAAACTTATTTGACCATTATTTTTGGCGAAAAAAATGTGTGGATACTTCAATATATTTTTACTTATTCATTCATTACAGTAAGTAATTATTTTTAGTTAGAAAACTAAAGCAATATTATATTTTCACCTTTTTAAAATCAATTGATCATCTGACGACTAAGCCAAGCAAAGTTTTTTTAAAATAATATGCGTTGCAAATGTATGAAGACCGTGTGTATTGGGACAGGTTTCTAATAGTAGTTGCACTGAACACATATCACTATGAACTTGGCACTCTGCATGAAATATTTCCATGCGATACATACTGTGTTGCGAATATCTACGCACCTGCCAACCTTACGTATCACTCACATGAGACACTTAATAAAGCCAGAGTCATCTCTCCCCAACCTCTTTCAATAAAATGACAGAGTGATAACCGAGTGCTGACGCGGCATTGTCGTCTCGATCAACAATAAACATTGCAATAATTTATTCAGGTAAAATATACGCGCTATGTACTGCCTGAATATCGACATTGTGTTGCGTCAATATTCACTATGCATTATCACTCGAGTGGTAACACAGATGACGACGTAAGTAGGTATATGTCAGATGTTATTTGATGACAGCGTTGTATGACGTTTGTTACTAAGCCCCTGTAACGTTGTCCGTGTTGAGTTTATTGGTCGTTTCATATTGATACAAATGAGTGAGTTAACCAGGAAGTGAGGATGTCCCCATGTTGGCCACTTCAGGTGGCAAACAAGCATACCCCTTTGCCTGATG
Source organism: Pyralis farinalis (assembly GCA_947507595.1). Lineage (NCBI taxonomy): Eukaryota > Metazoa > Arthropoda > Insecta > Lepidoptera > Pyralidae > Pyralis > Pyralis farinalis. Next base: position 25,693,010 of record OX382267.1, read on the forward strand.
GATGTACTAGGGTTGAAGATAAGAATCAAAATATATGTATTTTTAGTATTGTCTTAGGTTTTCGCGATTGTTATACATTGAATTAAACAATTTTTTAACGGAAGTATCGCGTTTTTTATTTATTTTGTTGAACCTGACGTTTCGAACGCTTTGCAGCGTCCGTGGTCGCAGGAAGACTGTCTTCCTGCGACCACGGACGCTGCAAAGCGTATAAATAAAAAACGCGATACTTCCGTTAAAAAATTGTTTAATTCAATATGTATTTTTCATACGACCATAGCATTTTTCAATTTAACATAGAAACTCACAGAATTCTTCGGATGTGTTTTACGCAAGTTAACGTTTTTTGCATGTATTTTATAATTTAATATACGTATAAATCATGATGACATCATCTTGATGAATTTCAACAGAAAACTTAAAAATGGTTTAAGAAATATAGCCCCTGTTATATAGAAACTATTTGTTTTTATTTCGTATTTACTTATCTTTTTTCCTTATTAACGAGTAATGATATATGCACGTAAAAAACATTCTCATTATGTTAGATTGTTTTCAATTCTACTCCCACACTGGGGCGGAAATAGAAAACCTTGAGAGCCTATGGAAAACCAAATTGCACACACCAGCTTGTTTAAAAAAAAGAATACCGGAGAATTTTCTATAACTGCTATTATTACACAACAATAAAATAGATTAAGTTGAATAGAACGAAGCGAACAAATTGCAATTTTAATGCTCAGCTTTCGCATAAATTGCACAAAGATCCATTATCTATGCTTAATAAGAACAGGAAAGCATATTTACATTTTACATAATATAATAAGGGACAGATTACGCTAACAGCGGGAATCCCGTTTTGCGGCATAAAGCTTTCATTGTAGAAAAAAGAACCATTCCGTCTGAAATAAAACCAACATCGCGAGGTCCTCCTATTCCTTGGAGTAATTTCGTAGAGCGCATGTAATAATTGCCTGAAATTAAATAACATTTTTCACAACAAAGAAACAACGAGATGGAAATTTTGAAGTAGAATGGCGGATTGCGCTAGCAGAGCGGGCAGCATTCGTTTCCATAACAATTTTTCAAGTTAATGAAGAATGATGTTGAACGCCTTCATTATGAAGACGTTGGCGATGACATTGGTCTTTATATGGTATATAAAAGGGTTTCAATTATACGATAATGGGCGGATGAATATAACTCTTATAGTACATTCAAGGATAACTCAGCATTTACCGAACTCAATGACATTGAACTGATAGAATAAAGAAACACAACCGTCCACTCTTTGTATAAGGAAAATGTACATACGTAATGTGTTTGTAAAATAGAACATGTCTCAAAAACTTAAAAATAAAAATTATGCCCCTGTAACCAGATGAACTGAATTAATGGATATTGTAGAGTGTAATCTAATCAGTCACAAAAGACGAACATTTTCTATTTATGATCCATATGTATTTGTTCAGTTTTGTTGGCCGAGCCATCCTGCGAGGTTTATACCTCTTAAGCAAATATTCTGAATTATGGAATATTAACAAAATGCCTAATGGTTATATAATAATGAAATTATGAACTTTCCATTTTTTGGGATGTTTTTTAATATTGAAAGGTAATTGAAAGGAGAATGAGGGCGAACTCCGATGGAATGCTGTGATAGGCACAGGGAGGATTCCGAAATGGAAGGGGATGTACGAATCAAGTTTTCTCGCTCCCCAATATCGTGAAGCATCTGGCCATAGACCAGATTTTCTACGGTTTTTTGGATCTTCAGAAAGCATTTGATAGGGTTGTGCGAAAGGAACTGTGGGACATATTGCCAAGATATGGGATTGACGGTTCACTGCTCCGTACTGTGCAGTCCACTTACAAGGATTGCTCAGCATGTGTGCGGATAGATGGTGGCATGTTACTCTGGTTTGATGTCATTGGTGTTAAACAGGGTTGCACGCTATCTGCTAGGCTGCTTATCCTGTATCTCGATAGTTGTCTGCAGAGAATAAGGTCAACGAATGTGGGATTTGCGCATGGGTGACATAGTGGTGAACTGTCTGCTGTATGCAGACGTGTTATTATAAGCAGAAATACCATCTGAACTGCAAACACTGGTTACAATGATGAAAGACGAATATATGGAGAAAGGCTTACTAATGAATGCGAAGAAAAAATAATTATTAGAGTTAGAGATAGTTAGAGAGAGTGTGGAATGTGGAAAGACGAGTGAGTGCTGGGAATAGTGTGAATGTAGCGTTGGGAAAACTTCTTGGCAGTAAAAACTTGAGCCAGAAGGCACAGCTCGCTATACACAATGCAGTACTGGCCCCAATGCTTACTTCTGGAAGCGATAGCTGGGTATGGAAGAGAGAGCATGAAAGTAGGATAAACGAGTCGAAATACGAGCGTTGCGTAAAATTTGTGGCGTAACGCTTGTAGACCGTATTCGCAATGATGATGTTAGAAACAGAGTAGGTCTGAAATAGAGCGTCGGTGTTAAAATAAGAAGAGGCATGCTCTGTTGGTTCGGACATGTAGAAAGAATGCAGGATGAAAGAATGACGAAGCAGATATACAATGCAAAAGTGGAAGGACGCAGGAGCCGAGGAAGGCCAAGACTTACCTATACATATCAACCCTTACTCATCCCACTGTAGGGATACGGGTCTCCCGTCAACCGAAGGGGTTTAGAGCATATTTTACCACGCGGCTCAAATGCGGATTGGTGGAGGCCAGTGTTTTCAAGCCACCCGAGGGCAATTGACTTAGCTTAACGAATGTCATCTATCGATAACAGCCGGGACAGACGGCTTAACGTGCCCTCCGAAGCTCGGAGAAACTCGAGATAGATAAGGGTTTATCTATCTCGAGTTTCTCCGAGCTCCATCCATGGCTGCGGTCGACGTTAACCTGCGTGTTCGGTTAGAATGACACGCGCAACGGCGCCATCGAGCTCTCAGACTTACCTATCATGACCAAATTGGTATTAAATATAGCATTGCGCAAAATTTGTGGCATAACCCTTGCGTTCGTAATGAAGACGTGAAAGAAAGAGTTGGTCTGAAAGAGAGTGTCGGTGTTAAGATAAGAAAGGGCATGCTCCGTTAGTTCGGACATGAAGAAAGAATGCGGGACGAAAGAATGACGAAACAGATATACAATGCAAAGTGTAAGGATGTGGGAGCCGAGGAAGACCGAGACTAACCTACCGTGACCAAATTGGTCGTGTTTTATCAGAAGGTGATGTCAGGAGCCCCAGGAACCGGCGAGCGTGCACGAAAAGAGCTACGAATGTCACAGAAGCGAGTGAAGTATGTAAGGACCGCGTCTTATGGCGCTCAGTTCTCTCTGCCTACCCCGCAAGGGACTTGGCGTGAAGATATACATACATACATACCAAATTGGTCGTGTTCTATCAGAAGATGATGTCAGAAGCCCTAGAAATCGGCGAGCGTGCATGAGAAGAGCAATGAATGTTAAAGAAGCGAGTGAGGTATGTAAGGATCGAGTCTCATGGCGCTCGGTCCTCCCAGCCTGCCCTGTAAGGGATTTGGCGTGAAGTTATAGATAAATAAAGTTTTTAATAATAATTTCGTCAAATAATAATATTATTATTCTATCCTTTAACAAACATTAATTTTACATACAAAACAAATATTATATTGTTCATTGTATTTAACGACATCTTACGTACGCAAACGCCTCATGTTGTAAACTTTAAAGCTATACCTACTTGATAAATACGAGTATCTCTCTCCGTGTGTTTATTATAGTTGTGAAATAAGTTATTTATTAAGTACTACCGACTCGCCCCGGCTTCACACAGGTGATATGTTCGCTACCAAACATCCCAGGATTACCTTCTGGACTTTGAAGATTTTTTTAAAAATTCATCAAAATCGGTCTAGCCGTTTTGGATTCCATACAGAGCATACATACGCACATCGTATTTTATGTATAAAAAGACGATATTAATCATCTAATAAGCCACAATCACCTACATGTGGGACATCATGTCAATTAGCAAACGAGGTGTTAGCGAAAGAGAGGTAAGAATAGTGATGAATGAAAAAAAATCGTGATTCTCTGCACCCTCAAAGGTCGACTGGTAGAGAATGCAACTAGCATTAAGTCCGCCTATTGTACCGCAATTTAAAGTGGTCAATAAAGTTTTAAATAAAAAAATAAATAAATAAAGAGTCGGTCTAGCGAGATATATCCAGCAGCAGTCCACGGTAAAATAACAACTCTCTGGAGTTCTCTACGTTCTAATCGGTTTTTGTTTTTAACTCTTCAGAATTAAAATAGAAAATGAGTACATATTTTAGACATAGTACCCTCTCTATGTCTAAAATATGTACTCTTTTTCTATATACTTCATGTTTAAAATGAAAGTACTAAAACTTTTAAAAAATATCAATAATATTTATAAACACCTACGAACGCTTTATTATATCGTCGTGACACTGTCACAAAATAATTTTCTTCTATATATACTTTATGTTATATGATTTTTGATTTTACCCGAGAGAAAGCTGATCTTTTCTCGATCAGGGTACACTCAAACGTTTCTCCAATATGTCATTTGAATGAACGTGATTTTTGGGACTCTCATATCAAAATATAGGGAATAAAATTACATGAAAGTTTTGCTTAGATCAGACGAATGGGTCTCAGCCCCTTTTGAGATACAGCGAAGAGGTGGAATGTTAAGTTCACTCGGTCAAAAAGGACTGATATTCCTTACGTCCATTGTCGAGAATCAATACGGATAATCTATTAGCGATATTAAAATGTCTCGGGAAAATTCGCAAAAGATGCAATGGATAGCTATTGTTGTTGTTTTATAAAGTGACTTCTTTTGCGAAATGTGGCAATATTGTTTTATCAAATCTCCGGAATGCGCCCAATGATTTTGTCACAACCCGAAAGTTTACTAGGTGTGGAGTTGTGACCACTGGGAAAACCTTTATTGATTGATTTGTCGCCCTGTACGAACCCTACTGTGTACAAACTTCGATATAGAGGGTTCGAAAGCCAAATTTGGGGCAGAAGAGTGATCGGTGAGATTTTAAGGAGTATATGTTTGAACGGGTCGAATAGGTAAACAGTTTCCAGCGTCAGAAATGTTTGTAGTGTATACATTTGTGTGTCTCATACGGAATATTTTTGAATAAAATTTCAATGCTATTCGTAAAATTCTAGATAACAATTGATAGGTATCGAATGAGGCGACAATAAACCTAGTTACCTAAAGCGAGCACTTCTCGATTTTTATGATGCTCGTAAACACGATCGACAGCCCACTATCGATGTCATATGAAATATTTATGCGTCCCTAATACTATTCGAGAGACATTAATCGATTTGGAGTTAAAAAGGTTTATGACTCGCATTTCGACACATGTACTCTTGTTATTGAAGTTATAGAATTTTCCTGCTTTTCATATTGTAAAATACATTTGCTATTTTCATCGTAAATTCAGTATCAATATATGCGGCGCAGTCTCGTAGGGTATACCGTCTTGAAATCTTAATCTTTTTGTGAATATGTTACGCCATATATGTCAATTTACTTATGCTTTGCCAATTATGAAACGACAATGCTTTTTTATTGGAAATTTCCTAGAGTCAGTACAAAATCTCAATTCTTACTAATTGTAAGTTTGGAATTGCTTTCGATCTATCCTTTCATGGCTCGGTACAATAATAGGAAGAAAGGAATTTTCTGTCCGCCCAGAAATCACAAATTAAAATAATTGAATTTCTACCCGTGGTCGATTTACAATTGGGAAATATGGCGAGAAGTATATACTCTTATAGCACAAGTATGAGAAAAATTCAAAAAACTTGACGGGCTTAATAAAAATTAGCAATTAAACATTTTTATAAATGGAAAAATAGTTGTCACGCATCAACATTTTATATTTTTGAACGGCCTATCAAACGAAAGTCCACACATCATGGGATAGATAAAAAAAACAAATTATACTCAATTGGCGTGTAGGGGTGATAACGAACATTTTTTATCAATATCTTATTTTACCACTTTGTTGACGTGATTAATATTCATACCAATGCTAAATTACGGCTTTAGAGTACTAAAAATCTTTGTCACATGGACAGGCAGACAGACACGGCGAAACCATGAGGGTTCCATGTACTACGGACTCTAAAAATATTTACTTAATTTAAAAGTTGTGTTATGGCTTACAAACATTGTAATTTTGCACGTGATCAAAGCCTTTGGGATTTTTCCGGTTATCCTATAATCCCATAAAAGCAATTTTAAATTCTGTTTTGGCACTAAAGGTAAATGTCTCGTTAAAAAGTGAATAAATGTCCCTCTTTGGTTTTAGTCAGGATGCAGATACACTAATGTTCATAATAGATTATTCTAAAAACTCTTCAGATATGAAAGTCCAATTTTAATTTACAAACATTGAACGGTAACTACACATACGCTAGTTAAAATAAACTGACACTGAGAAACTCTCAGCAATTTGTTTAATCGACAGTTAAGATCGGGCAACCTTATCAAATGGATTAACGCGTTTTTACTTTAACCGAAAATAAGGAGCCGAGAGAAAACGAACATTTACGATGTGAATGAAAAATCGTTTCGGCATTTATGACGTCATTGTTCCTGAGGGCGGGTCTAATATGAAGAAAAAAAATAAAAAGGGTCTAGCGAGGAAAGCTGTAACGAGTCTAATAATTTTTATTGCGATTTCACGAGCTTACAGTCTGATTTAACTCGACGTGTGTAAATTATGATTTAATTTAATAACCGCCGTTGAAAACGGACATAAAATGTTTTTATGTGAGATAATATACTTTTCATTAAGAGTCATGTGTTACTCTCACAGTTTTATATTCATGTTTTATGGGCTCGAGCAAGTTGGGATTGAATCCGTAACAAAAATATATGTACTCATGTAAATTTGCTTAGAACAAATAGGCCGATTTAGTAGGCGTTACAAAAAACAATATTATTGATGAACTTAAATGTATGTATACTATTTGAACAGTTAAGATTGGATTTTAGTTATAAATTATTTTGTTATTTTTGTCTTTGACATAAAGTTTCTGCTTGAATATAAAAATAGTAAACTTCGAAAAATCGTTACCGCATCAGCCATTGCGAAAAATATTCCATATACGATACATATTTGACGAGCCTATTATATATATAGGTTGTCTGTAGAATTAGCATTTAGTCCGCATTTGTGTTCCTAGATACGTAAATAAAGTTTAAATAAAAATAAATAAGTATAAATTTTATCTTAAGGGGCATTTGTATGCATCTGTTTGTCGTGGTCTGAGTTTTTACAAAAAAAAAACAATACAATACTATGTTGATAATTATTTGATTTCTAATCCTTTACTTGCTCGGAAATCATTTCACTTCAAAAAAGAAAACCATAATCGGATCTTATCGGTACATAATGATATAACAGGCCCGTAATTTCAAACACGATATAGAAATTGGCCAAAAATTTTATTTTTTTAAATCGTCTTAAAAAAAAAGACTCGCATATCTCTTTTCTTTTAACGTCATTTTTAATAAAACTTTTTTTATGTTAAGAAATCAAAAAACAAGTACCTAAACGACAAACAATATTTAAGAATAATTAAATAAAGCCTTTTTTCATTTCAAAGATTTTACAAAAAGACAAGCATTGCAACTCAAAGGAAACGCTCGCCTCCAATTGAACACGATTGGATTAATTACAAAAATTTTTACAAAGACCCGATTGCTACAACTCACAGTGAAATTTAATGGTGGCTTAACACTTTTGTTACTGAAGACGGTGGCTTAAAATTTCATCTGAAAAAAAGCAGAACTTAATACGAGTCGCATTCGGAGCTTAAAGGTTAAGTAGTCTATTAGTTTTCAGGAGGTCAGAAGTTGGATCGTGTAATACGAAACGCCGCCGAAAGTTGCGAACTATCATATCATATCACAATCACAAGTAGGCGGCGCGACGGCAGCGCCCATGCAAACGGAGCCACTGTAAACTCACGACTATCACTCGAACTAAACGTTTTCAAATGAGCGATAAGCATCGCCGACGGCATCCAACGCGCCACCTTGTACGCCGCCCATTTGTAACGTGCGAGCAATATCACCGAAACGCCTTCGAGTAACATGTAGAAATTAACGATCTTGATAATATTTGTCGGCTGAGCGCTGCCAGCTCCACTCGTAATTAATTGCACCAATTTGTACAGCGCTTATAACGGACATTTGTCAAGCGCCCGCCCACGCTGGATGATTTTCGCACTAACTTCATAATCGATATTCGCAAGAATCGATTATCGGGGAAACTCTTTGGCCAAAGTCGGATATTAAGACCTTACCCGCTCATTAATAAACCGTAACGACCTGTTTTCTCCGTAGAGACGGTAGATTCTATCAAGATTAAAGAATAGCGCGAATCTATTGAGCTGTTTAAAAAACTTACGCACGGCCGCTATAAATTAACAAGACGCGAGACAATGTAAAAGTTAACAATTCTCATCACAACTAGGAGACAAACCTCTTAGCCCCAGAACAATATAAGGAGACATTACTCGCTGTCACAACTCTACTTTATAGGGAAAGTAGTAGTAGCGAGTTTGTGTGAACAAAGTTGTGGGGGCCGGTTACTTCAGTAATGAATAGAGACGTCAGACGTTAACCACCACTAGAGCGCAACTCGCATACCATTTTAACTTCCACTGTGCGATAACTAAACTATGTTGACCTAACACCGAGCCGATGCAGTAAACTAAAGCGCGCTATGATGCTGCATACTTGTTAAGGTTCAATTTGATGCTGCGCGTATAGCACGACTTGTAACTTGAATAGATCGTATCATTACGCTCGGTCGGGAGTAACAAGCGCTCAATTTAATTTTAATTTACAATAGCGATAATATTAAAGTAAAACTAATCCAGTCTCAGAAAAGTTGAACGATAAAAGTTCACAGAAATAGAGTGAGAGAAACAAAGGGCAACATTTAGAGGCGACGTTCATTTGCATGCGAGACGATTTAAATAAATATAGCGCAGTGGGCAGGCGCGCTCCCGGTGTTTTATGGCGACCATTACTTTATAAAGAACTTAAATGAAACCTTGACAAAGACGTAGATTTCCATGAAGTGCATGCGAGTGTATGATTCCCTCCCAACTGCTATGTTTTCGTAATTATCTCCAATAAAATTAATCTTGACCCTACTTTGTTTTGTTCTCGTAAGATTGAGTTACTCCTCTGGATCCAATAAAGCCTAATGTCACTGCAAGAAACGTGTTAATGGTAGCTATTTATCGTGTAAGACTGGCGAGTAATGCGTGAGAATAATCGCAGACTTGCCGAGTAGCCAGCGGGCGGAAACTCAATTTTGAAGAGTTACAATGTAATTTTGAGAAATTTTGAATTAAATATAAATGTGCTTATGCATAGCTGAACGAACATAAAAAGTAAACATGTACAGACGCAACTCGTGTAACTCTGCTCGTCCATTCTACTCGTATCACTTGACAATTATTAACTTAATTCCGCTAGCATTTAGTAGTAAGCTTGAAGGCATATGTTTGCTAATCTGGAGCAATGATGCCGGAGGACTGTTTAGAAATTCATTAGACTGGAGCAAAGTATATTTATACAAGCGGTTCGATACAAAGGCATAATTTAGTATTAAGAAGAAAAGTCCAGTTTATTAATAATAAATACGAAAGATTTTTAAAGTCATATTGAAATAGTTCAATATAAAATAAATTAACATCACAAAAGAAAATAAGTTGACATCCATCAGTGAACGTTTAGAGGGTTTTCTGTGTAATAAGCGGCATACTGACCGACTTAGTAAATTCAGCGACGCGCCCGGCCGCCGCTAATGAGAAACTATCAAACTCCAAGGGAACATTTGTCTTGTTGATGTTAATATTCAATTCTCCGGACGAGTCTCTTACAACTACTTTTAATTGGACCACGCTCTTTATGTTCTAGGTTTTCTACAACAGATAACAACAAGCTGACAAAATGGATTTTCAAACAAACTTTTGTTTTGAATTTTGTTTAAAATGTTGATAACGGGTTAATTACGTGGATTGTAAATGAAGGCGAATTAAATTTTGTATTCAATTTGAAGGATACTTTACTAATCAACTTTAAATTATTATTATTATTTTAGTCTTTATACTATACATCTTAACGAAATATTCTAAATTTATTTTTGATGGGTGGTTTGAAGAAAATCTTTTTCATTTTGGCTACAAAGGGAATCGTGTAATACAATAAAAGTAATGCAAATCTTCACATTGGTCTCCTTATATTTCTACATTTTATAAAAGAAGATTTCCTTAACATTACACACCCAACTGTTCAAATGTAAACCGATACACAGAAATCATAACATTTATCACCTTACTAACGAACCACAGGAATGGATTTACTCGGCTCGTACTCGCAAATTGAGAGAAAAACACAACCCGTATCACTGGTGACGGAGAAAAACAAATAGATTCTTTATACCAATGTAGGAAGGTAACAATTCACCCCTCAATGGCCCGTACGGAATCTAAAACGATCGTAATTTCGTCGGGCAATATTCTGCCTTTTCATATTTTCCTTTTGCCTCCAAAATGTTATATCGTGCCCGATACATGCCGCGATTTCGTTTGTTATTTCTAGCCCTCTCACGCCTCTCCGATTTAGTATATCGACACGTGAAGCATCAGTTAAACAAATATACAAAATCACTTGACTTCCCCCGTATGTAAGTGTATCTCGTTTGTGAAGTTTTGTGTTCCTGAAGAGATATATTATGCATAAACAAAATATAAAGAGGGGAATTGAATACAAATGACTGTTTTTCTAAGCGTACCGTATTTGATAGAAATAAAATGAATTGCCAGAGGAAGCCGTAAAAATGAAAAGAAGTACGGGAACTGTTATCTGCTTGTTTTTTGACAGACAAAGACATGACTCTTTGTCAATTGACTTCAAAAACATGTACTATTGTTTATTGACATAATTTGTGTCAGCATTCCGATCGGTAACCTCTGAGTCATGAGATTATTGATTTCATTTCATAACTGTGATCACATTTTTTTGTGACTGCTTGTATCTTTATACTTTAGTATATTCTTCTTTCATGGGCCCTGTGCCTCATTAACAGACAACCAGGAACTGTCATGCCAAATACTTATTATATTCTTTTACAAAGGAAGTCTCTCACTCTTCATATTTTTCAGGTTTCAGTATGGATCCTTATTTTTTGAAAGCTGGTGTGTGTCAATTACCATTTTTAGGGTTCCGTACCCAAAGGGTAAAACGGAACCCTATTACTGAGGCTCCGCTGTCCGTCCGTCCGTCTGTCACCAGGCTGTATCTCATGAACCGTGATAGTTAGACAGTTGAAATTTTCACAGATGATGTATTTCTGTTGCCGCTATAACAACAAATACTAAAAAATAGAATAAAATAAATATTTAAGGGGGCTCCCATACAACAAACGTGATTTTTTTTTGCTGTTTTTATAGATAATGTACGGAACCCTTCGTGCGCGAGTCCGACTCGCACTTGGCCGATTTTTTAAATATGCACTTTTAAAACATGTTTATTCACAAACAGAATGATAAATTGATTGGCCATGTTTAAAAATAATTATCGTTCTTTTATTGATGGCACGTGCCCGCTATCAATAAAAAAAAAAAGTAGCCTGTTCGACTCAAAAAATGGGTGTATTGCGTATGAACGGCGTAAGAGAAACGGAAGTATCTAATAGATATGACGAAGGTATCATTAAATGACAGGAAAAGTAATTGGGCATAACCCGAAATACAAGGAAAGTATACGTGTATATGGTTGGAAAGTACATAATGTCACGAGGAAGTGATCTAAAAATTATAGGATATACTCAATATATCAGGGAAATATATATTATTAGAAGGTCACAATAACGGGATAAAAGAAAGTAATAGAAACTCGAAAATTAGGTAGGCGTAACTCGAAGTATTAGGTAAGTATTTATAGGCAGTGGGAATAAACTCTACTTATGAAGAAAGGGAACATAAATAGAAGAAAACATAATTCAATATTCGATACACATCATACTACAGACAAGGTGATATGTCATCTTAAATACAGTTGTCATCAGTAGCAATTCACATTATGTAAATATTAAATGCTACTGACATAGTTCCAATAGTCGCTGAATAATTTATTGTGACATATGAACTGTCAGGAAACACTGATGGACTTGATGATCATATAAAAGTTGGTTGTTTGACTATGGAATTAAAAACATTTAAGATTCAAAATCCAAGAGTAAACTTATAACATCATTTCCTGCAATAGTTGCTTTCAAACCTAGTTTGAAAAGGTTTGAACAAAATACGCCGAATTTGAATTTTTTGATAGGTAACAATCGCAGATGCTTGCGAAGCTCACAGAGAAAGCAAAATGTGACACTCCTTTAGTCGTCTTGCGAGTCGCTGTCAAAGAGCGCCAGTTTGGCTTATGCTGATATGCAACTCTTTGAGAAATGCATCCGACACTAGATTATGTACGCCATCTTTAAACTACACGCGAGAATATATTTTCATAAGTGAAACACAAGTTGCAAAACAAAAATATATTTTCTGTTTTCCAAGCCCTATGTGTGGTGAACAGTTGACAGCATGAACTTGCAGATGTTCAAAATACGAGTATAATGATATTCATGTAAGTACTATTACTATTGCTTTATTGCCACAATGGGGCTTATAATTTTGCATGAAGATTGTTTAGGGATGCCTCCTACAGACATACTTTTGTTGATACAATAGTTTACTTTTATTTATTCATCTGAATTTGTGATTCATAGATCAGTTTATCTACTCACATAGCACATGTATTTATTTATAATATTTTTTAATCAATAAAGGTTTATAATAGTTTAATCAATAAAGGAGTTGTACAACGCGTGAAAGAGTCACAATATTCATTTAATGTTCTTATACTTATTAATTCTAATACGCGTCTGTTAACCAGTACATAATAAATGGCAATTTCGTTTGGGCTTAATACAAAGGTGCAACCAACATCTGAAGGATCCACCAAAAACTCATAGATATGGGTCAATTTATTTACATTTATAATTATTATTACATAAGAGTTATTTTCACGAATGAAGTATATTTCTTATTTGAGGTTTCGTGGTCTATCAAGGAATGTTGTCTATTTGTCTGTCACGGGCATCGTAGCATGCATGCTAGTGCAAAGAAATTATACTTCTGTCACCAAAAAATAACCTACTCCAGGTTATTTTTTGTTATTACTGATATTTTACAAACTGAACGTTACAGGTAAAATTTCACACATCATTAACCCTTCGAAACCCGGGTGGTCATATATGACCGCGAAATGTATGGGAAAATGTATATAACGGGTTCTGACTGCTTTCATATTATCGCGAAATTACCAATCTGATCGCAATATATTTTTCATATTAACAAAAATGTAGTAGTTTCCCAAAAGATATAAGTTTGACGTAAAAACTTTATGGTAAGCAGACATACCTAGATGATGGTTCTTCAAAGGCGGTGCCGTGTTTACATTTGTCTCTGGGAGTGCGCCGGGTTGCCTCTGATATTTAACCGCCTCTGGCGCTCCACAAAGATAAATAAAACCGACGGAGATTTAAATACTTTTTCGTCCCTATTCTCTTACTTTCCTTTTGAAGAGTTGTCCCATGGATTACAGAAACATTATCGTGGGAATGTCGAGTAATCATTTCTTTGCTCTTTGCCCAAACTTTCTTCAGTAACGACGTTTTTACTGATATCTTAAAACGAGTTACTTATTTTGAAATTAAGAGATCGTCGAGATCATGTAGGTACCAGTTATAGTCAAAAACACAATACAACACTTATATAGCCTGTCTGTATACATCGTTAATTCCACCATGCTTTGGGAGGATTTTCACTGGAATTCACTGTGAATCGATTCAGATTTTCATCGTTATGTCAGTCTGTCGAAAGCCAAGCCAGCGAGTACTCACGAGTAGGTTTCAACAGACATTAGTGTTGCTAAACATGTTGAAAAATTAAATAGACACAAGGTCAGTCCTAGATATTAAGATATTACATGAGATGGACAAGCATCTGTCCCTTCTCACCACATCTCGCCACATGTTGCCCGCTGGGCTTATTATTTAACTCTTATTCTTGTATTATTATTAAGATTACAGGAGAACATAAACCGTTACGGACATTCAGACCAAGGAGCCACACATCGGCTATTACGCGTTTCGTATTGCAGCATCGATATCTGGATACCAAGTTACAGACCGCATCGAGATTGCGCCCTGGAGGAATATCATTTTGCTGTGCAGTCGTGTCTAGTAGTAACATTTACGATGTAATACAATACTCGCTTCATTTATCTATTACTAATTTTGGAGCGATCAAATTCTCTGGGATGTTGTAACTTTCATTCAAGGCCGTGAGGGAATTTATAATATCCTATTACTTTAAACAAGCACTTCTTATATACATCTATATATAAACGCGTTCTGTTACATAGAAACCTTTCTTTTTTCAACTCTTTAATAATTTTAATTTGGAAGGCGTTTATTACGTTAAAAACTTCTTTCGATGTCCCGCCGTTTTACATATTTTTTCGTGTTTATTATCAAATTATAATATGGAATGGGGTGTTAAAGAAAATAGGGTTGCAGTGATTGCCTTGCACAAAATGGGTATGGAGCCGTTGGTCATATTCAAGACACTTCAAAAGCTTGGTCTCAGTCGTATGTTCGTATATCGTACTATCGACAGATATATCAACACTTCCTATGTTGAAGACCATTTAAGTTCGGGGCGACCGCGTGCTGTTAGAACTACAAAGGCTGTTAATGCTGTTAAAGCGGGATTTCGTCGAAGCCCTATCTTATCGCGAGAAATGAATATTTCCCCTAGGAGTCTGTTGCGTATAATAAAACAAGACCCGAAGCTCTGCGCTTATCGTCGTTATACAGAACATGTCCTAAATCAATCCCTACAGTTGAAGAGATTTGATCGATCCAAACGCCTTCTGTCCCGATACGCAGATCAAAGGCACAAAAATATCCTCTTTACTGATGAAAAAAAATTCACGATTGAAGAGCACTACAACAAGCAAAATCGCAAAAAAAATATACGCACACAGTTCTAATAAAGCCGCCCAAGTGGTTGAGAAAGATACAACGTGGTCATCATACTGCGTATGTAATATGAAAACAAAAAATATCAAACAACAATTAATGGTAGCTCAGCTACTAATACATTTAAATTAGAATGAAAATAGTGGGCTATTCTAGAAAGGTTTTTTTCATGAACTCCCCTTTGCGGTTAAGTGATGTGGCTAAGTGATAACAACATCGGATTCTTCAAAAAGGACGTAACAAAGTTTTTGCCACAATTTCGCCGCATTAATACTTAACAAAATCACCAACCAACTAGCCAACTATCAAGGTACTTGGTTGCTGGCATTAAATTGAACCCATATTTTGAGCATTCCGATGACATACTCGTAGTTTTAAAAAATACAAAGACACAAAGAGAGATAATGTGTCTTCCTATTGCTAGTGAACCTTCTTACTAGCAGGAGCATAATAACCCTCTATAGAGTTGTTATTGCGCTACAATCTCATGTTAAAGTGGAGTTGCTTGGGCTGCTCATTTTCAATATTTGCTGTTGTATATATTGAAATTTACGCCCACTAACTGACAATTACCCAATAACATAAGGCTGCGCAACATTATCTTTTTACTAACGACCCGCGCCCACTTTTCACGTGTGATCCCATCACTACCAAACTTTATAGGATTATTCGCTGGGCTAATAGACCATTTGACGGGCTCGGTAGCGCAGTGGTGAAACGCGTTGTTACGCTACTTTGACACCAACGCTCGTGGGTTCGATTCCCACACAGTACAAACATTTGTGTGCATGAACATGTCTGTTTGTCTTGGTCTGGGTATTTTCTATGTATAATAAGTATGTATTTACAAAAAAAAAAAAAATTACGTATGTTTATCAGTTGTCTAGTACCCATAACACAAGCTTCGCTTACTTTGGGGCTAGATGGCGCTGTGTAATTTGTCCGACAGTATTATTATTTATATTTATTCCCTGAAAATGTCATCAAAATCAGTCCAGTCGTTTTCGAATCGAGTTTTGTTATGGTGTATAGGTACGTGGCATGCAATACCATTTCCTATTTAACTATTAGTTTGTATAATTATGAACTAAAAACATTAATCATAGAGCCTACACACATACATAATCATTTCAGATTATTTTAATGCGTGTATTGAATTACTTTTTTAACAAGGAACATAACCCTAACATGTTTCATGAAATATAGACTAAATTGCTTTAGATGAATTTCCTCTCTGCAGAATATTGTAACATGTTATGTTAACTTAAGTCGCCCCATGAATTTGTTTTATATATGTAATTATATCGACTGGAGGTATAAAGGGACCGTTCCGGAAATATTCAAGAATTTTCCGATAATATTCAAAATTATGTATGGCGAATCTGTCGAAGGTTCTCGATTTCGGGAAAATACTTCGAAAACTTTGGGAATCACTTAATCGGAACATCTCATTAGATGATCTCCCACAACAGGTCCTATCAGTTTTTATCAAATAATAAGTAGTTTATTAGCAACCGTACTGATAAAACATATGCCCTCTATCCGTTTAGAGTATGAAGTGTAACTTCATACTCTAAACGTATAGAGTCTGTATAGAGAGTATAGAGTAGTATCCTAATTCATTGAAGTCAGTTCTCACGGTTTTTAAATCTTTTCAATAAACCGGCCAAGTGTATGTCGGGCCACGCACAGTGTAGGATTCGTTGCATAAGGTTGCGATCGAATTTAAGAACACATTATTAAACTAGTAAAGCACGTTTTGCATTAAATTACTTTTCGTTACCATATTTCTTTTCGAGAATATCAAATATTGTTTTCTCATTTGTTATAAGCAGGTACCGTATACTAATTGGCGCCGAGTTACAAGTAAAAAAATAGAATAATATCTCTATAACATGTGTAGTAGTGTATAAAAGCTCATGGTATATGCTACAACGCAAAGCGTACTTAAATCAAATCGTTACTAAAAGAAAAATCTTTTGACTTCACACGTCGTCTGCAACGAAACACGAGAACAATAAAATTATGAGAAACTTCCGCGCGAAGGCTTTGTACAACCACAACGCAATTGACCGGATAAACTACAGAGAACATTGTCGAATACTGGCGTCAAATAACGCTTTAATAGACTTAGTGCCTGCTCCGGACAACTTCCTAGCTATAGTAACATCATAACATGAATTTCAAAATTGATAATAACAAAATTTACTCTAAGCAAGTTGAAGTTTAAGAGTATGGCATGGCGCATCTGCGCTATCATCTATGGCTTGATAACGAGCGCTCTCACTTTGCGAAAGCACGGAGAAAAATAATGCTTAAGTGTACGTGTTGTGTTTGGGCAATTATTACGAAATAGGTTCGTTCCTCGACTCTGTTTTCAACAAAATTTTGACTTGCTGAGGCAGTCGTTTGTACTACTGCATAGTTAACATACCCAATTTATATATCTATTATATATCAGTCGCACAGTAACACAAATTCTAATCTTGTGTAGCAGAAGGTGTAAGTACACCCGTGAGTGATCGACTTATGTAAAAGCTCAGATTTGAGACGAGCTAATGTTCTTAAATCGGAACAGACGGGTAACGGGCCAACACAAATATTTTGCCACTTTGGAACGTTACCTGGACGGGCAAGTGGCCGCGGGCGCGCGGGGAGACAAAGTAAATATGTCCCCGTTTGCCGGGTCGTCCCCACATTTTATCGGGGAGCGATCGCCGCTCGGGTCGGGAAATGAATTTAAAACGTGTTTGCGGGTAATCTGTTATCGGTCCCTTGTCTCTGGCTCGAATATAGACGTTCAGCTCACTCCTATATCTCGCCCGTGATTTTGTGCCCGCAGTAAAAATCCGAACTTTACATTATAATCTCGTATGTTCCCGCCCAATTACAATTTATAATTACTTCGCTGTCGCTAATAACGAAAAATGACTCGTAGAATTTCTGTTAGTACAGACAAAATTAGTTCTACACTTACATCGGCGCTGCTCAATGCTGCTACTCAAAGGGGTCTGAATTCATTTTCGCTAATTAAAACCGATCTGACCCTTGCCAAACATAAGGAACACAATCTCGTTATACCGCTAATTGAATTTTAGATAACAGCGCTAAGAAATAAGGGTTGCTTTTCGCTAAAGAGTCGACTAAATACACATTAATGTGGAGAACATTCTCAAAGCAGCAATAAAATGTTAAACGTATAAGTAGTAGAAGTAGGTGGGAGCGCAGTCTAATACGAGCAACTCCGGGTTAATTATTTCGTCACGAGAGCTCTCGTAAGCTACTGTAACAGCGCTCCGCCGGAGCTCGGGGGCCATAAAAGCTACATAATACGTGGCGACGTAAAACTCTTATTATTTTAGTATCTGCGAAACGGTCGCGGAAAACATCTCGTAAAATAAAACCTGTCGCATCGTACGAAGACGTAAGTCGCTCCTCTCGGAGGCCCTGTTCAAGCGAGGCGCGAGTAAATCCAGCTGGATTCAGTGCGGACACCGGTTAGGATCCAATACGGCGAGCTAGGTGGATTTCTATGGAAAATGCAGACTTTATGGTAGCCAGGGGATAAGTTTCCATTTTAAATTGAAGAGAAACTCTGAAATGTTTCCTTGTCTCCCGACGGGAAAGCGCGCGCGAAGCTGAATAAAAATTCACGTCAGGTAAACGCAAGGAAATATTTACACAAACTGAAGAACTTGCCAGGGATGCAAGTGGTTGGATAAATAAATACTCCACTAAAACTTATAGCCTACGCTCCCCGCCGTATAGGTACGTAAGAGCATCGACACGCTGAGTGAATCAGGGAGGAAGATCGCCTTTGAAATACAATGTGAACACTATGAATAATAATGATATAGACATACACGCATAACAGAAGGGACGGCTTAAAGAACATTGCAGATTCAGGTAAAAACTTCCAACAAGAAATTATTCAACGATTTTTTTTGGCGAAAATGCGGCTAAGTCCCGGAAACGCCCATTTACATAGCCGATGTCGGCGCGATGGTGCGTGGCGACTTCAAATGGGAATTATAATACCAAATTGAATACAAAACTTTCCTTTCAGTGCCGAGTAATGGAGGAGTCTATGCACCGGAACAATCGAAAAGACAAATAAATGAGAGAGGAGACGAGACATAGCTCTGTTGAAATAATAAGTGCCTGACGTCTTTTTGGACGTTCCTGGCGCGCTTTTTTGTAACGATAAATTTTTACGCTTTGATCTTTCCAATTCAAATAGGCTTTTTTTCTCGTAGAATCAGAAGTTATAGGAATATTTCAAAAGCTTTAAGTGAGGCGACGGAGCGGATTTTCCTTTCCAGCGGCTATATCATTCTGATTGAAATGCAAATGAAACGGTGTCCGTTCCGAACGTATTTATTCTATCTACCGTCTCGGTTAATCTTTGGAATTAGGCAGATATGATACAAATATTTATTTATTGATTTTCAATAATGCTCTTAAGTTTGTCCTTATACCTCCAATAAGTATTTATATTACGGTGCCAAAATAAATATTGTTATGAACGTACTATCTATTAATTTTGATAAAATTTAATTAACAAACTTACAAAGAATTATGAAAACCGCAGAAGAAACATTTCGGTAGTAGTAGTAGTAAAATTTATGAAATTTTAATCTTCTCTCTGCAGTCGCAATGACAGGGATTGTTTGCTGAAGAATCTGAAGCGGTTCATTATTCCGTTCCGAGTTATTTGGCGCCCAACGAGGGGCTATGCTCGCTCGACGGCGAGCATCTGACGAATCACTCTCAGATTTTCTATCTGCGGAACGTTTCACTTGAATATATTTATATGTACAAGAATACGGGATAGTTACGAGTAGTACCTCACGCCGCAGTGTTCAACACAGTTGTAACTTCAAATCCTAACAAGTTACACAACGAAACAAGCTGCAACAAAAACATTTGCCTATGCCGACGTTAGTGAATTGTTCTCCCGCCCGTGACTGGGTAATTTCCATACATTTCAAGTTCCATCGCCTGCGGGACGTTCGTTCTTTTGTTGATAAATGTTTGACGGGAACTCCGGGGACGCCATTAAAAGTTTTTTCGTGAATAATTCCAGTTTACATACGCAAATGTTTACTCGTGAGTTTACCCGCGCTCACCTATTCGGTGATTTCTTTTCATAGAGGCGTTTGTTCAAGGAGCGGTGGATTTCTTCTGAACCGACTCGTTGAATAGGTAATTGGAAAAGTTTTTATTTTCTTTGTCATAAGTGTAGTTCCATTGTAAGTTGCGGCAAAAAAATGCCCATAATTTAGTTTTAAATTCGATGTCGCATACCTCAACCAAATCCATGAAAATACCTATTTTCTACATATTTGCATGCATTTGATTGAGAAAGTAAAGTTGAAATTTTTCAAAGTTAAGACTCAAGATAAAGACACCTTAAAGTTGACGACGGACCGTTGGTTGGTAAGTTGGTTGATACATAACTCAGTTCGGGGGAAGTTAGTCGATCAGATTGCAGGGACAAAAAGCGCGGCGCGACACGGATGCTAGATTGCGTGGATAAACGCGCGTGCTCCCGTTGCTACGGGCAAGCTTACCGACTACGTCTTGTCTTGCAGACAATTTTATTCATTTCATCGTACCCAGAATTTTTAGAGTGATAATACAAATTTATTCTTACTGATTATATAAATATTTACACCATACTGTACCTGTTCGAAATAACTTTGAAGAGATAGGAAGCGAATGTGACCTGTGACGTGTATCTCTAGTTGGTTTGTATCTAGGTAGTTCGGGCTTCAGTACTCTTAATGCAATATATATGACATATGACTAAAATTATAACATTAAAAAAATCTTTAAATAATAATAATGCTTCTTTTATTCATTGATTCAACTATTTAAGCAATTAAGTGTATCCGGAGTCTGATATATGATAATATCGGGGATTAAAAAAGGAAACGTTGAAAACATTTTCAATCCAGCTCTGCGATTAGGAATTTTATTAGAAATGTACAGACATCGGCCTGTTATAATTTTATTATATGCATAGATTGCGTAGGCGTGGAAACATGTCGGGCCTGCAAAAAAGCTAAATAAATCGCAATCGCAACTTTCAACTTTTAATTTATTTTTACTGTCATTTAAGGGGTAAATCATTCATTAATAATATTTGGCAAGCCCTAAATCACAATCAATAGAAATAGGTTAGTTATATATATACACCTTTTCTATTATTGAGGAGAAGAGAAGGTATCCACGTAAATAATTTTATGGATCAGTACCAGGCCACCGTGGTGATTATTTCGCGCTAACAAAATTAATAAGGTAAATTTCAGCGGTGTGAGACGGCTTTATTGCGTTGGCTCGAACCGCTCGTTTGATGTGATACTGGTGGGAACGTTCATAAAAACATATAATGCAACGTGACATTCTGTCATATTACTAGATACATTTTAACCACGCTGGTCAAAAGTGAGAAAAGTTCGTCGCGTATGATTCTTTTATGTACGTTTAATACAATTTTGGGGACAGCTCAATTGATTTGGACAATTTAAACTGTGTTTAAATTGTTCTGTTAGGGTACATCCTAAATGGAGGCTACTTTAACAGAATATAATTTGAATTATCCGAACTATGTTGACTAAATAGTCTCGAATATATTTGGTGAAGTTTTGATGGAAAGTATCTCTAAAAACAGCATCTGGTATCTATAAAAACAGCAAAAAAAATCACGTTTGTTGTATGGGAGCCCCCCTTAAATATTTGTTTTATTTTAATTTAATTATTTATTCTTAAAGTGAATATATAACTAAATATTCTGTGAATATTTCAAACGTCTGTTGCCGTTATCAATATCAAGCAAAAATGAGCAAAAAATTCACGTTTGTTGTATGGGAGCCCCCTTAAATATTTATTTTATTCTATTTTTTAGTATTTGTTGTTATAGCGGCAACAGAAATACATCATCTGTGAAAATTTCAACTGTCTAACTATCACGGTTCAAGAGATACAGCCTGGTGACAGACGGACGGACGGACAGCGGAGCCTCAGTAATAGGGTTCCGTTTTGCCCTTTGGGTACGGAACCCTAAAAATCGGCCAAGTGCGAGTCGGACTCGCACACTAACGGGTCCGTACCATTATCTATAAAAACGGCAAAATAAATCACGTTTGTTGTATGGGAGCCCCCTTAAATATTTGTTTTATTTTAATTTAATTATTTATTCTTAAAGTGAATATATAACTAAATATTCTGTGAATATTTCAAGCGTCTACCTGTTGCCGTTATCAATATCGAGCAAAAATGAGGAAAAAAATCACGTTTGTTGTATGGGAGCCCCCTTAAATACTTATTTTATTCTATTTTTTAGTATTTGTTGTTATAGCGGCAACAGAAATACATCATCTGTGAAAATTTCAACTGTCTAACTATCACGGTTCATGAGATACAGCCTGGTGACAGACGGACGGACGGACAGCGGAGCCTCAGTAATAGGGTTCCGTTTTACCCTTTGGGTACCGAACCCTAAAAATGGAATAAAACAATTTCAACCGTCTTCATCGAAGTTGACAACAAAAATGAATCAACTATATGCATAGACGTCGTTATATATACCACTAAGGTGGCAAACAAGCATACGGTCTGCCTGATGGTAAACAGTCACCGTAGCCTATGGACATTTGCAACACCAGGGGTGTCGCTCATGTGTTGCCGACCTATTTTTTTTAAGGTTCCATATTCAAAGGCCCCGCTAACTGTCGTCTGATGATCCGTTCGTCTCTCACAGAGCTGTATCTATTGAAATTGTAATAGACAGAGACTTGAAATTTGCACAGTATGTAAATTAATTACCGCCAATAACGACACACCATAAAATGAAAAAGTAAAAAATAAATTCTTGTATGGGGGTCTTCTTTCCCATACATGAAACGTATCTTTGCCGGCGTTTTACACGTTGATACAGAACCCTTCGCTGGAGAGTCCGATTCATATATGCTGGGTGTTTTAATATATTTATGATAGAATTACATATCTTTAGCAGCAAGTGCATAAAAAGAACCTTTATTTGTTATATTATTTGTTGGAAGAGTTCATTTTTGACAGCGAGTAAAGATATCATCTTTTTTATAATATGAGAGGAAAAGAACCGCTAGTGGAAAGCCTGGTAAATATTCACCTTGGGATATAAACATCTGCAACACCAGAGGCGTTGCCCATATTTCGCCGACCTTTGAGAATTGGTTAATAAAAAGCAACTCGACTGCGGATGGCCGTAGTCACAAACGATTCCCTGGAGGGCTAGTGGATTCCTACGAGTGAGTAATATAACCGCGATAGTTGGAGATGACGTGCTGTGTTATTCGTCTTGCATTGCATGCGTCCATGAGATACGATGAGTGCTTGAAAGTATCGAGTAAGGCCTTAATTATCCTGGTAAGATTGTGACCTTGCTTCATGCCAAATGTTATGTCCCTAAATTAACCATTAGTACCCTGAATTGATCCTTTTAACCTCTTAACGTATGAAAGTTATGAAACCCGAAAAGTGAACCTGACGTGTTTTTCAGGTTTCGTTATTGTAATTTAAAAATTTAAGAGTACCTCTGTGTTTTTGTATTTTTACAATAAAAGTGCTCAATTAATCGGAGTCAAATGTGGTACAGAGGTAGTCTGGGCCCTGGGGAAGGACATAATAGTACCTTTTACTACGACAATGGAATTCCATGCGGGTGAACCCGCGAGTAGAGACTAATAATATATAATTTAAGTTTTTTTTCTATATAACGTCGGAAGGCATCAATCATACGGCCCACCTGATGTAAAGCGGTTACCGTAGCCTATGAACGCTTGTCATATATTAAGTATCACTCGCGCTATGCCTCCTCTGCTGCAAACACAGCCACTCCTTAGAAACTTATGGGTGACCTCACTCACACGCAGGAACACAACAATCCTCTAGAGAGTTGTTATTTGGGTTCGGTTTTCTGTGAGGTGGTACTTCCCCAGACGGGCTGCTTTGATGCGCCCTTGCCTCTCTTAAAAACACCCAGACCAAGACAAACGGACATGTTCATGCACACAAATGTTTGTCCTGTGTGGGAATCGAACACACGAGCGTTGGTGTCAAATTAGCCTCATTCACGACTGCGCAACCGAGCTCGTCAAAAACTATACGCACACAAATGTGGCATCAGACGTTTCAAAAGTTAATTAATGAACTTTCGAGTTCTGATATCATAGGGTAGAGGAGCCCGGCGTCAAATGTGCATGCCAGTTAATAGATATGAAACTTTTACGAGCCATAACGTCCCAACTGAAAGTCAAATAAAAGGTGATCCCTTTATCCATACGTAACTCTCGTATAATTTAGTTTTCGTTAACGTATGAGACAACTTAGATTTGAGCATGGAGGTATATGCCACGTAGATTTATTACATAAGAATGGCCAAAGGGATATACAAAGCGAAACGGAGGATGTAGGAAGTTGACCAAAGTCAAGGCTCGCCTATTACAATCAAATATGAACGTGCTTTAGCAAAAGGTGCCGTCAGGAGGCAGAAGAATAAGTGAGAGCTTATGATAAGAGCTATGACTGTTAATGAAATGAGTAAGGATGTGACGCTCTGTGCTCTCGTTTTCCTTGAAGATATGAATATTAGTTCCTATGAAAGTGCTGCTTTGTACTACTGGCGTGTGAATATCGATATCTTTCATTTTATCGTAACTTATGGACGCTTGGTAGGCAATTAATATCGCTTCACTCGACCGACGCTATTCCTTTTTAAATACTTGGTAATCGACAAGGTGCATCGCACGTAAATGAGGTTGAGATTGACTCTAAAGGTATCAGTGAGACATTTACGCCGATTTATTATTGATTCATGAGCCACAAATCTGTTTCTCAGATACTTAATGGAAATTCCATAAGGTTGGTGATGAAGTAAAGAATATTTGATAAATTAAATTAATTTAAATAGTTAATAGATTCAGGCGTTATTTTGCGAAAGTCAAATTTACGTGCAATTTGATCTAACCTGCTTTGTGTGCTTCCGCCAGCAATTAGTTCGAGGCATCAGGCGTTGTAGACGTTAATCGTAAGAATTGTAGCATGTTTGTTATTCTTACGATTAACGTCTACAACGCCTGATAATGCCTCGTGGAGAGGCGAAACACGTGTCGCAGCGACGACCAGGCCATCGTGGCAGCGACGGTGGTGGTGGGGGCATGCGGTTTCTGTTCCAGATGGCGGACGACCGCAGCAGTCGAGGCAGAGACTACCGGAGCAGCCATGGTAGCGTCGGCATGTTGCACTTACTAACAGTAGTGGGTGGGTGCCGGCCGGCGCTAGGCCGCATGAACTAATTGGTGGCGGTAGCACACTAAGCAGGTTAGATCAAATTGCATGTAAATTAATTTACGTAAACAGTTTATTACTGAAAATATACCAATGGCAAAGTAAACGTGTATACGAAGTCACGCATGTGTTTCAAAAATAATAAAAGGGAAGGGTCCCGTACGCTGTGTCACATACACATTAGACACCAGTAACTGTATCACATCACAGTGCGACGCAAATCGAGGGTGTCCACATCAAGTCTCGTACGACAAATTATGTGCTCGCGAACAGATAGCGATATTGTCATCCCAAAAACACTTTTCCCTTGTTTTCCCCGAAAATAGAGGAGGAACTAGTTCGGGAAGACAGCTTGATCCGGCGAGCGGCCGTTTCGGGCCAGCAACAAGTCCCTCGCAAAAACATGAGAATAAAAACCCTCGAGACAACTTGCACACGGTTTATATCACATTGAACGGAAGTAAGAAAAATAAAAGAATTCATACGTGTCTAAATGTATGGCAAGACGGAGAGCAGATAGAAAGTTAAAGTGATGGAGCGTCACAGACATTAGGTAAATTGTTCGAGGAAACAGGAGTAATACGTTGCCATATTTTCATGAAACACTTTAGGTAATAAATATAAATAAGGAGTATCATATTATCCTACTTTAATTTCTATAGAATAACACATTTCAATCGAATAATATGTAGTGTTAATTTATACGATAGCACGTTAAAAAATGGTCCAATTGCAAGTTGGGCTCGCGTATCAGAGTTCCGTACAGTTCATATAAATTTAGTTATTAAGTTATGCATCTACTTTTACTTTAAAAATTATAATGATATTTGGGAATACCTACCAACTGATGTTTGATTAAAAACATATGTGAAGAATTTTTGATGTTTTAAAAAATGTGCTAATTAGAAACATTGTTATATTTTTCCTGTAAGATGTGCATAGACTTTTATTAAGACATTTTTCATCATCAACGAAAAATTGCACGGCATAAAAAAAGAAAGCCTGTATTGGAATGTGTATACGAGAAGTTTGTTCATATATTATTCCCCATTTAATTAGTAACCGCACTTTAAATTACGAGTAACTTATTAACCGATTTTAAGAAAACATTCAGTGTTTTTTTTAATTCTCAAAAATGATTATAGGCTCAATAAATTTAATTACGATAAGTAGTTACAGAAATCAGCAACGATAGCCCAGTGGACAAGGAAACGGAAAGTCCTCGGTTCGAAACCTGGCATGTACCACTAAATTCGTGTTTTCAGATTTTTACTCGTAAATAAACTCGTGAGAAAACCCGCACGTCCAAGAAATTTCGAAAGACGTGTGACCTAACCTAAAAAATATCTGATTTTCACTCTGGGTTGTGGAGGTCAGACTGCAGTCGCTCCACGTCACAATCAGTACCTTCGCCAAATCCAAGGCTTGGGTGGCAGCGGATCCTGCCAATCCTAATGGATTAGGAAACGGGATAACGCTAAGAAGAAGAAGTACAGACATATTCCTCTTTTACAGACGGACAGAGGAACAAACAGATGGACAAACTCGTTGGTATGACTTTGTCCGTCTGTTCTCTTTGTCCTAAATGTTATTTACTATTTTGGTATCGAATCCTAAAAACGATGTATATGCTGTCATACATAGACTTTCAAATGGTTCCAGTTTTTGCCGATTTAGCATATATTCGTTTAAACTAATATTCGCTTTCTTACATAATCTGGAAATATTTACCTGTATACAATAAGCAATTAGTATAAAACGACCAGTGAAAGATGAAAAAAATAAAAGAAGTAATTTTTTTACTTTCAAAGAATAAATTTCAGATCAAGTCCAGTATCATAAAAAGTTGTCGTTTCATAGAAAATGCTATTGAGAAAATCGCAAAAAACCATTTGTGCATCCCGGTTTCATTGTGAAAACTCCTAAAGAAGCCCGAGATAGACGAAGTAGGGAGAGGACTTGTTAAAAGAGATACTTATGAAAGAGGTAGACTCGCGAAAAATTGAAAAGATGAAGTAAACAATACAGACGCGATAGTTGAAGACGCGAGTCAAGTTTTCAGTTAACAGAACAAAACAAAACTCGAGCATCTAGCGGTTCGATGAACCGATTATTAATCATATTTCAACTGTATAAAAAACTAAAGCCCAAGATATACGGCAAAGATTCAAGTAGAAGGGCAATGGACTGTACAATAGTTGGCAATAGGTGCTCAAGTACGTGAAGGTAAGTTGGCAGAGGTTTCGGAACGCCCGGCAAACTGAGTGGGTTTAATGGAGCGTGGACGTGGCGGAGCTCGTTGCACTTGTTGCAATTTCTCTCCACTCCACAACTTAATTGTACCGAGTGCGCCCTTACGTCGCTATAGACGAATAGCGTTAATTTCGCCAGGGAAGGTTACGTCCATTACTCTAATTGCGAGCCGCATTTCGTCTAAGCATCTCAGAAGTTCGGCCGGCGGCGAAGTCTCCTCGAACAAACTCCAGAAAATTCGCCCGACTACCAAAGAGCATCGAAGTAAACGAGGACATTCTCTAATATTCTTAATTAAGCTTTTAATGTAATTGAAAGAGTGGAGACACGTCGCCGATTCCAAGGAGTCTGCGAGACGCCGCACCCCTTCGCCACCAAAAATACTCTCAGATAAATTACTTAGAGAGAGTTCGGCGCGCATACAAATCGGCCGGCGATTCTCCATATTTCAAGTTGCCGAACGCTCGCTCGATTTACACACACCTTCAGTAGGCGGGGAAGGCGCCGGCGGCGAGCGAGCACCGTGCTCCCAACTCGGTGAAAATTAAGCCATTTCCGTTACAGGGCATCGCGTTCGACTTTATTACTAATCGAGTCACGTCACGAAAAGAATTTCCGATATACAATTAAAGGTGAAACGGGCATCAAGGATCCCGTCGACGGAGGTGGACCCGATATTGTTGTCGCGAGAAGGCAAATAACCGGCGAGCGGGGCACCTGTGTTCGATAATGCGACGCCCCGTCTGGCCGAAGGGGCGAGGAATCAATTAGATCGTTGCCGAATTGCGTAACGGCTCTAGTTACGAGCGCTGCGAGTGGGTCCGCAGCTGCTTTTTGCTTATCCAACCTCTTGTTATTGCGCAATCGACATCCGACGCCTCAGATTAAGATATTACATATTCATCGAACCTTTTTTCTATAGTTTTATTGGAAGGACTCGGAAACCAAACGGAGAGCTTTTATCGAAGATATTACCACATATTACTGCAATAACGTTGGGTTTACCGCCAATAATCAATATATGAAATGGACATTTGTCACGAATACTGTAATACGTACATACCTGTTTATGACAATTGCCTAATTTCCGAGAAAATGTGAAATATTGTCTCAATATAAAAATAAATAAGGGAATAAACCTAGTAGTTTACCTCAAATTCCTATTACCGCATTTATTTTCCATGTAGAAAGCGTGATGACAGAAATACACTGCACTACGCTATATCGAACTATTTCAGATAAAAAAAAACAAAGTACTCGTACATTATAAACTAATTAAAATCACTGGATTTACACCTCCATTTCATTAGTTCATCTGCAAAATATTTTTAGGAATAATTTATACATATATATGTCAGAAAACTTAATGATTGAATTTACGATTGGCAGTAAACAATGTTATTAGCGCATTATCGCTTCTATAGCACGACATCTACAATACGTAGGTAAATTGTTTTATTAAAGACTGTGGCAAACATGTGCGTGTATGAAACGCGTGCACTTGTGAGGAAGAATACACGTTTGTTCAAGGAGCGATGATAGGTCTGCAAACGCGGACATACTATTCAATTTACCGGATCAACTACTACACGGAGGAAATTTAGTATATAGTCATGAATCTTGAAAATGATGTACGATAAAATTTGCAATCCACATATTTAAACTTACCAGAGGGAGACTTCGTACAAAAGTCGTCTACATGGGTACCTCTGTCTCAACTATTTTTACCGCCAAGCAGCCATATTTATATAGCTGTGTTGATATATGGCAGAGAAATTACTGGGTACTGTGACATCCTTAGGTCACAAGTTCGGCAACGCGCGAGTAACATCACCAACAACGCTACTAATTATGCATACAAATAAAACGTTATTGTTTTATTTGTACGTATCAACTTTTCAAATATATAATTCGTAAGGATGCAAGCGCGGGGTAATGTTTGTAGGCTGAACTTTCAAATCGTACAACCGGAAACTACTTCAATTTTTTAAATTTTCAGTAATATAATTTGTGTATTTTCCAGCAGTATAAATACAGTGGATATGTACATAATCTCGGTAGCGTTCGCAATGGGATGAGGTTACCGTTGTCTGACACTTGATACGAGTATCGATCGAGCATTGCCACCCCTACTGCTAACGCAGCAATTTTTCATCAACTATTTAGTGATCTTATTCATTCACAGGAATGAATAGTAAATTGGCTGCAGTCTCCTAAAAGAGGGAAGTATTTCTCCATTCGGGCCGAGAATTGTTAAATACAGTTAAGAGCAATCAAAGCCTGGTTTGCGAATCGACATGGTAATAAATATGATTAGGTTACTCCAGACATTTCGGATGTATGTACATATTTGTAATTTACTTTATATAACATTTATTATCACTTGCGGCGAGAAACAACATTCCGAGGAATCCCCCACGTCCAAGAAATTATATTACTGTGGAAGTCTGTCAGCAGTCGCTCTATGTCAAAATGAGTATCTACACCAAATCCCTAGGCCAAGTAAGTGGACTCTCCTAATCCTAACGGTTTAGGAAACGGGATAACACTAGGAAGAAGACTCCAAACAATGGCATAAGGCTGATTATTAAAGTGTCAAACTTGACGTGCATGGACTCCATTACCTACCAAAGGACGCAGCCGACTTAAGTAATAATCCCCAAGAAATCAATGAAGTTTTAGCCCGAAGCAAGGAGAAAGATTTGCTCGAGTAATACCTTTTTCTTTTCTGCTCTAACAACAATTATATTAAAGAGTTTTATTGAAACTGGAATCCTCTAGGGTGTTCCAATAGAAAGCGTGAATGCAAGCTATCTTTTACTAAAATCATTTAACACTATCTAGATCTTTACTATCTTTATTGTGCCGCGATGGCTTCGGTTTTTTATATTACGCGGTAACCCTTAATATTGACCTAGAAAAAGTAGTCCAAGTACAATTGGATAGTATCAAGAAACACCGGATATAAGCTATCCCCATGTAAATTTAATAATTTTATTTATTAGTAATGTCACAATGTCACACGTGACAAATTTTTAAGAATATACTGTTATATCGTTTATAGAAAATACAAAAAAGAATTTCATTCAATCTGTCAGTGAGTACGTTACATAATGACTTTTGTAGAAAACAAAACAAAACATAATATTAAAATTTCGAACTTTTATAAGGAATTAAGAATTTTCGCTTTGGAACAGTATCTCGAGCCTCACTATGGGTCGAAAAAATACTATTCGTCCAAGAAAGAATCTACTATTTCTGAAGGACCAATTTGAGTTATTTCAAAATTTCCTCTCGTCAGTAGACTACCGGATAAGATGTGAGCATCAAATGTGATAACAATAAAATTTCTTATAACATCTTTTAAAACACATTTATCCCAACTCAAGAGTATCGATTGCATTTATGATTCGGCAGACCACTTATTTTGGCTAATTAGAAAAAAAACAAATTAATTATCGTGAATGAAGTGTTCAAGGGGCGAACTCGTAATTTTCGCCGTGTCCGCTGTAGATTGCGGCGTGTGAGGGCAGTCGCATGTGAATTATTTAGAGGCGGTCGCGCGGCCGACTCGCCCGCAATTAATGAAGTGGACCGAGTCGTTTGTCAATGCGGCGGTCGGTAGCGGTCGGCGGGCCCTCACCTACGCCAATCTGTTGCCTAAAATGTGTCCGTAGCAAGTATCTCGCCACAGACCATACGGGGTTTCCCTTTTGACCCCCTGACATAAAGAGAGGTGTTAAGTTAGAAGCCTCGATGTGTATGTCCCGTACCTTTCAAATGGATGAATGGATTTGAATGTGGCTTTTTCAAGATATTTTAACTGGAACAGTTCGTAGCTACGAGTAAGTTGAAAATTGACTCTGTGGTTCTGTAGATATAGCGAAAGTCGGAGTCTTCTATGAAAGTACATTTTCGTGTTTTTTACGAACCCTTATATAGGCTTATTTTCCATACATAAATTACGGGAATTTAAAGCAAGCATCTATCGTTACTTGTTTATACATCTGACAAATAAACTTACCTATTTGTAATAACTACGAAGAAATGAACCTCGTTAATCGACTTCAATGATGTCGAAACTTATTTATTATTTTATCATGATCTTACGAAAGGTAAGATTTAACGAGAATAAGAGAGATTTAAGAGAGGTGCATCAAAGGAGGGGAAGTACCTCCACCTCACGGAAAAACGCAGACAAATAGGCTAGGGTAACCACTTTACATTAGGTAGGCGTATGCTTGTTGTACGCCTTCCGTCGTTGTATAAGAAACATTATCCTTATAGGTTACTAATTTTACATTTGAACCACTTTCCATATGGAGAATTGTCAAAACTGGATTTGGCGAAGATATTTGACGAGCTCGGTGGCTCAGTCATGAATGACGCGACTTTGACACCAACGCTCGTGGATTCGATTCCCACACAAGGCAAACATTTGTGTGCATGAACATGTCTGTTTGTCGTCTTGGTCTGGATGTTTTAAGAGAGGTAGGGCGCATCAAAGCAGCCCGTCTGGGGGAGTACCTCAAACTCACAGAAACCGCGGCCAAATTACAACTCCCGAGGGGGTTGTTGTTTTCCTGCGTGTGAGTGAGGTCATCAGTAAGCTCGCAAGGGGTTGCTGTGTAAGCAGCAGAGGAGGCATCGCGCGAATGATACTTAATATATCGCAAGCGTTAATAGGCTACGGTACTCGTTTTACATCAGGTGAGCCGTATGCTTCCTCCCGACGTAGTATATATATAAAAAAAAAGATATGACGTAACTTCTACACAAAAAAATGCTCATATTTTGTTAGAAACCATAGTATACTTCAGTTTGTATAATAACATCGAAGGAACATCCCTTCGAAACAATAACACGATATCTCATTTAATTTAGTAAATATGTTACCGCATATACTCTTGTTATAAGTTCCGTACGCCGCTAAAAGCATACCCATACGTCTGAAGCTACAACATATCCACTGTTCTAAAATGCATCACGTGTAATTATATATTTACCCACGGATTGATGTATCAAAATTAGACATCTCACATCCATTAGACAGAAACACTAATGCTCGTTCAAGGGCTTAATATCGCGGTGATATTCTGAAAGGTGAATAAATCTGATGGAGAGGTCGGAAGCCGGTCGTGGGGGTCACCGTTAATTTTAATGGTGAGATTTATTTGTCACCGATTACACGGGTTTGATCAAATTTCAAGACGTGTAAGCTCGGTACGATATTGGAGCCTTGCGCGATGGCGACTACATTGCCGACTGTTAAATCGTACTTTTTTTAAATGCAATAAATTGTAAAATACCCTGAGCGGTTTAATAATATAGCATTTTAAGAGACGTATGGCTCGTCAAAGGTATCACTGGTCCTCACATGAAAACGAGAAGAGGTTTTGCCTCCCGTTGCGTTTTCTACCGATTGTACAATGGGTTGTGTTTTAAGTAGTTTTGAGTAGTTGTTCGTCGTGATGCCAGCAGCCTCGTTTTACAATCGCACAGCTCGCCGACGGCTGAGAGTTCATTACCATACACTGATCGCGTACTGTGTGGTTCCAAAAAGTTTTCTTCCAAGAACTATTAAGTTGTGGTATGAGCTCACTGTCGAGGTTTTCCCAAGCGATTACAGCATGGGGTTCTTCAAGAAAGGCGTGAGGTTTTTACAGGGTCGGACACCCCTGATGTTGCAAATGTCCATAAGTTCCGGTAACTGCTTGCCATCAGGCAGGTCGTGCGCTTGATTGACATCTTAGTGATATAAAAAACTTCCTCCTAAAGATTTGCTATGTTAGCAGCAGAAGTGGCAACGCGAGAATAATACTTCCTGTATAAGCATTCATAGTCTCCGGTAAGTTTTACATCTCCCGATTTGGTACAAAAAAAGCATTTTAGGTAAACTAATTGGAAATTATTATTAAGTACTTTTGCTACTTGTAATGTCTTATACATGTCTTCAATTGGCTACAAACGTGTGGCATGGTTGTACGGAAGCGTCGGTATGCCAGCTAGACTCGCCGACATTTGACTAGTTGCAATACAACGAATGTGGCTTATCGGCTGATTTGAGTCTCATTTTCTTCGAACAAAAAATATTATTTCAATAGAATTGCGATAAATTTTAATAAGATGACAAAGCGCTTTTATAGTCCAGAAAAAATATTTGTTAAATCAGATAAAACGGAAAGTATTTCTTTCAACTTTCATTTTAGGATCACTATTACGTTTTATATCCAACTGAATGGGCGTGTCAGGTATTTCCCGCATAAAAAATAAGTGTTATTTTAACAATATTATTGACGGAATTATTTGCAATTTGTCTTCTATTATACAAATAGTGTACACGTACTAAGTAGTTTTATATCATATTAGCTTAGAGTCAGCATTGTTACATAAAGTGAAAGAAAAAAAAATATATCTTACAAAAAAAAAACTCAATATGATCCAACCAAAGTCCAAAAATATGAAGCGCTCTGCCATTTGTTTTTTAATTTACAGTTATGCCTATCAAAATAATAACGTAACATACACCTTTAATTAGTTATATGAAATGATCATAAATGTGGTTTAAAACATAACGTAAAAGAATAAAAACGCTTTCCAATTATTTCAGTTTTGGTGCCAGTACTGGACAATTAATTAATTAGTGGCGACACAGGCGCCCAATTAAACGAGATCCCGTAAATTTCATAAAGTGACGCTGTATGGCAACACGCCATTTTTGTTGTTTTTGTACGGCTTGTTTGCGAATGCATCGAGCGTCAATTTCAAAGGGCGAAATATAAATACAGTAATGGATTTCATTTAGTGATTGGTCGGCCGAGAGCTCTTAAAATAATCACTGTGTAAAATTTCAATGATTCGACAATTGGCTTCGGTTGTTTCAGAGCGTTCCACTTTATCAAATTGACATTCGGCTAAAGCGGTTTCGAGTTATAGAAGCGGAAAATGACCAAAATTCATACCAGCGACGAGTGAATTAACCTATAAGAAAGAGCAGCAAAGCTCGCATTGGGAACTGTGACGTCTCCGTTCGAGGTTCTTATTGTAAATATGCATTAGTGCGGATGACGTACCGGCTTCGTCCCTCATTACGGCGATGTACCGTCCCGTCAAAGACGTCGTCGATCCGAACCGTAAAGTCTCCCGGATACAAGCCGCTCAATTATGTTAATGGCCTCGTACCATTCGCAACTACAGGACTGCGTTCAGCTGATTGATATGCAGCGGCTACACTACGCTATATTATATACGTTTATGATTACATTGCAAGTGAAGCGACGGTCGCTGAAATGGAGCGGTGGTAACGTTAAGGAATTACCGTAATGTGGGGTATATCGTAGCGACTTCACACAAAATCAATAACTTACCCCAATAAAACAAATACATTTTATTTCTCGACGTGTCTAGGCGCAGGAGGATGATTGATAGTGCTTCGAGTACACAAACGTTTATTGGACGAAGCAATAGAGGGTGCCCCCGAATGGAAACAAGAAATAATCAGAAAATGCTATTACATAGGCATAGTTGTTATCAAAAATACATTAGGCGTCCGCTAAAAAGGGCGATTAAAATATTTTTAAGGGAGAGCCGCCATTACAGTACATCAGCCTGAAAGGTCGTTAATGCCTATTTAACGGTTGCTTATGTTCGATTTAGTAAAAACTTTAACGAACAAAAAATAAATATGTAGAGGATAACATGTAACTTTTACAATAACATGCTTACATCTTATATTGCTGTCCATTCTGTTTGACATGTTTTTTTAAAGGGATAACGTAAGCTTCGTTGTAACGACATGTTAACCTTTAAAAAAACTAAGTACATATTTATTTAAAAATAAAAAGCTAATTTTAACATCTACTTCTGTCATATCTTTCATTAGGAGTTGATAAAAATTTTCAGCTGTCTTAGGGAATTCATGGAAATGACTGAAAAATACGACAGTCATGACAAGTAGAATTCTTAGATGAATGGCCGATCAAAATGTGATTCTCGTTATAACAGAAAAGTCGCAGATGTAACACAAAATCCGTGGAGGGTGATTCGGCACAAACTACGCTAAAGGCAGACGGCGAGACGCGTGATTTTAGCGTCTGTGGAGTCTCACCTGCTATCATAAGATTGCCAGCAAAACGCCGACTCACCGGGTCGGTACACGCTCAAATTACGCGTAAAGCCGAACACAAAGGCTATGCGTATTCAAATTCCATTAATCTCCCCCGGGGAAGGTGGGGTAAAATGAACCGGCGCGGACAAAAACAATGCCGCCGGCAAATAACCGGCTCAGCATTGTTCCGGCAATTAGAAAGCTTTCCCATGTACCGAACGTGTATAAAAACAGTGTAGCATCAGCACGATTCGCTGCCTATTGCT
Organism: Pyralis farinalis; assembly: GCA_947507595.1. Classification (NCBI taxonomy): domain Eukaryota; kingdom Metazoa; phylum Arthropoda; class Insecta; order Lepidoptera; family Pyralidae; genus Pyralis; species Pyralis farinalis. The sequence continues at coordinate 25,729,138 of OX382267.1, forward strand.
CGTTACCGTTGATGTTTATTACCGTTATTAGGACTAACCCGTGCGGTTCTATATTAATGTTTTCGGTAGAAATTCGATTTAAATTAATATAGTAAGCGACACGTACAATGACGACAAATTGTACGAAAAACAGTTATAGTATATCGATGTCCATTAGCTATATCTAAATGGCATTAGCGTAAGCATTTTATATACACGCGCACGTTCATTTCTTTTGCGTGTATCATGTGATTTCTGTAGAATACTCGCCTACTAAAAACTGGAAAAAAATGCTTTATCATCATTAATCTAACGAAATCGATATTGGTTTGCAGGAGTTGAAAAACATCCATTCAAAATTTAAGACATTCTAATATTACCGCTCTATTTTTATTTTTTCTACCATAAGTACGCCTCAAATCCCTTGAATAACAATAAGATTCATAAAAAATATTTTTAGCAAAACGTATACATTAGAACAACCTACTGAACTACTTGCATAGGTAACCGACAACTTTTTTACAAGAGCTGACTGTGTATGATATATACTGAGAGTGAAGGGTCGATTAGCGGAAGAATACATTTCAATACAATTTATTTATTTACAAATATAGGTAACAAATGATGGTACATATAATTTTAGCAAGTTCCACATTTTACCTTTCGGTATGCAAAATTTCAAACATTTAATGTAGGAGACTAGTAAACGTCAATAAATAGGTACATAATTTAGTTAATTGAATTGAGGAATAACCAAACAAAAACCAGTTCGGGTTAATATAACTGATAATTACAGGAGCTCATTAGCGTATCGTATTTTATAACTTTTTTACGGATCAATAAAATGAATAAGACAACATCGTACGTTATTGGATGCGCACGTTATTGGTGAATTGTATGCCGAAATCCGGATGAAAGGCTGATATCAGCGAATTAATACCGAGTGACCGATAGCAAATCGGACAAATAACACAGCGTTACGAGTGGAATTCCAGTTAATCCCTGGTCTCACGGGCGCGGCGCCGTGCTCCGCGGCGGTATCTCTCAAATAAAACGAACAGTAAAAGAGCGGATAGAATTAAAAAAAAAAATCATTTAAAAAATCAACTTAATTATATTTGTTTTGAAAAAGACGCAGATGAATTGGGACCGTCTATTTCTTTTATTTTGGACTCATTTAGAAACACATAACTGACATGCTGTTCAAGTATATATTTTTGAATAATGTATGTACGTGTACATACGTAGAATATTATGGGTCTGGCAAATTAGAAATATGTAAGGAGGAGTCAACAAACATTCAATGGAACCTTTGTTGGGATTTTTTTTTCATTTCTTCTTTGTCAATGGTCAGTCCCGTAATAATAGTAGATTAAAAAAAAAAGAATAATAATATTTTTTTTGCATTATCCCGTTTTCTAATCGATTAAGGTTAGCAGGCTTCGCTGCCTAAACTTAAGGGTTTGGCGAAGATAATGATTTTTACATGCAGCGACTGTTGCCAGATCTCCACAACCCAGAGGGAAAATCAGACCTTTTTTAGGTTAAGTCACCAGTCTTTCGAAATACAATTTAATAGATTCAGGCGTTATTTTGCGAAAGTCAAATTTACATGCAATTAGATCAAATTGCATGAAATACAATTCCTCGGACATACAGGTTTCTTCACGATGTTTTCCTTCACCGTCGAGCATGTGATAATTGCATATGTGTATATAAATCCGAAAATACTAATTTGGTACTATATGTTGACGAGCTCGGTGGCGCAGTGGTGAAACGCGCTGTTACGCTACTTTGACACCAATGCTCGTGGGTTCGATTCCCACACAGTACAAACATTTGTGTGCATGAACATGTCTGTTTGTATTGGTCTGGGTATTTTCTATGTATAATAAGTATGCATTTACAAAAAAAAAAAAAAAAGAATATGTATTTACGTATGTTTATCAGTTGTCTAGTACCCATAACACAAGCTTCGCTTACTTTGGGGCTAGGTGGCGCTGTGTAATTTGTCCGACAATATTTATTTATTTATTTATGCCTATGCCAGGATTCGACAAGTTGGCTGATTCTTTATCACTGGGTTATCACTGCTCTGAAAAAAAGAACAATAGTAACTGAGAAAATTGAATAAGATAAAATAAGATTATATTTTAAAATATGTAAGGCGTGTCTAAGTGACCGCGAGGGCCCAATGGTAAATAAAAAAGTATATCTTTACCGATGTCAGAGCAATAGCTCAACTATTACAATCAACTCTGAATCTCATAGGGAACTGCTTACGGAGATTTTTTTTAATACTACGTCTGGTGGCAAACTGTCGCACAGCTCGCCTGTTCTGAAGTGGTTACGGTAGGAATACCGTTTCAGCAACCTCACTCACTCGCAAAAATACAATAAGCCTTGCAATAACCTTCTGTAACATGTAGGTATTTCCCCAGTTAAGGTGTATATTAAACATAGTCGTGCCCTATCTTTCTTTTATCAGGACTGAATTGCTAATTGCCACGTACATGTAAGCTTGACATTGCACCTATATATTTTTGTTCGACCGCGACCTGTCAGAAAAAATAGGTAATTACTTTTGGCGTGAAGAGTTTTTCTTAACACTATCAACCATTTGTTGGTACTTTACAGATATTTTGGATAAAGTTTCCACCAGTAAATAACTAGAATGCAATTACAGACCCCACAGGCAGAGAAACTAACTATTTTATTCTCCAGTTACGAGCAAGACCTCCCTTATAGTTTATTACATAATAAACCTTTGGTGCGAGATTAACACATGGAATATAGTCCTAAAGCATGAGATTAGTTAGTGAATTACTTGTAATATAAAAGCATCCTTTCATAGGCATTTCCGTTGTTCATCACAGAACTCACGATAGTTGGAAAAGCCTTAGTACATAGTTATACTATATTCCAATTAAGAGATGTAGGGCGCATCAAAGCAAGCGCGTCTGGGGAAGTATTTCCACCTCACAAAAAACCGCAGCCAAATAACAACTCTTTTAAGGATTGTTGTTCCTGCGTGTGAGTGAGATCACCAATAAGCTCCTAAGGAATTGCTGTGTTAGCAGCAGAGGTGGCGCGAGTGATACTTAATCCATTACATATCGTTCATAGGCTACGGTAACCGTTTTAGATCAAATTTGATCACACTGTTGACGCGTTTGATACAGCACCACTGGTATTCCATTACCTAAGTGTTCTGTGTTAGTGCATACTAGGTATATTTATGTTCATTAAATTGCCCAAAATCAAGCCATGATGCTAGTTTACGGATCCATCCATCAGTCTTGGCGAAATTTCTATACAATTACAAGTTCTGAAACCTTTGTTCCAATTACGAAGTCCTGTAACGACTCTCTACGCGATCGTACAATGTTTGTACCCTACACGTTTCACAATGATCATTTCCGAAATGCAAGTCGAAAAAAAATCTTCTAGCGCTATCCCATTTTCTAACCCATTAAGATTGGCGGGCTTCGCTTTTCCTCGGTCCGCGGTACCTTAGCCCAAGGATTTGACGTAGATCCTGTTTTTTACATGAAGCGAAAACCAGACCTTTCTTAGATTAGGTCACACGACTTTTAAAATATAATTTCTTGGACGTGCAGGTTTCCTCACGATGTTTTCCTTCACCGCCGAGCAAGTGACAATGACGAATATGTACATAAATTCAAAATCACGAATATAGCAGTACATGCCCACACCAGGATTTGAAACAGGATCAGTCAATTCCTCGGGCCACTAGGCTATCACGTATCAAAGCAAAATCAGAGCAAATCAAATGTACATAGTGGAATAAATCTACCCTATTTTATTTTATAAATAAGACGGCTACTTACACTAATAGGAGAAATAAGCTGGCTTACCTGCAAAGAAAGAACAGTTTGATAAGTACAAATTATACATTCAATCCTAACTATAGGTTGACACAAGCTGCGCGCTGTAATGGGAACAATACGACCGCAGCAATCACAAGGATCTTGCGCTATTGTTTTTACCGCTGTTATTGCGGAGTGCCGAGTAGCAATAAGCGAACTCTGTTTGCCGAGGGTACTATAGTACCGGGTTATTAGGACAGGTCTGTGGTTTGCAGCAAAGGGTTGAGACTAGATCCGCTCTAGTCGACTTCCTGCCGCAGTCGGGGTTTATATCATGAACGTGGCATGTATTTATAAGATCATGAAAAAGTCATGTAATTAGACGAATTTTGTTAGTGTTAGTTTTATTTTGTGTTACGGGAGCCATTAACGTTTTAAAGTATTCATAGCTTCAAAAAAATCCGCCCAAGTGTGAGCTAACCTCACCTCCTCGTGATGCACCCCTATATTAACAAATGGGGCTGTTGCTCCTGCTAATTTACTATGGATGAAAGCCAAACAACAACTGTCAGAGTTTCGTACAAGTGAGTAAGGTTACCAGTAGGTTCATGAGGAGTTGCTGTGTTAGCAGCGGGGGTAGCAATACGCGAGCTGCACTTTTTGTACGGCAGACGTTTATAGAGTACGGTATCGACATTAGATGAAGTCAGTCGTTTGCATGCGACAAACAACGTTTGGCAAAAATACTCTCCACATTATAATTTTTTGACCGGGCAAGTTATGTAAACAGAACATTAGTCCTAACGTAAACAAAGCTTGAAAATTGTTACTACTGATAAACATACGTAAGTATAACTTTTTTTAATTACATGCTTATAATAATCAAACCAATACGAACAAATATTTTCATGCACACAAACACCATACGGGATACAAACACATGACCCTTGACGTTAAAGTTGGCAATTAACCTCTACAATAGAGCTCGTCAAATTAGCATTAAATTTTATCTTTCGATTTAAATAACTCATAATCTTTCGAAGGCATATAGGTTCACTCAGATGACCCCTCGATGACATGGCGCTGAGAGCATACGGATTTCGGTGAATTGCGACTCGGAACACCAGTCCCAAAGTTGTGGCCGAGTACCCTTAAATGCCCTTCTAATTGAAACGAGACCCTTTTCCCGACAGTGGGATGAGTAATGAATACGGGATGACGGTAACGACAAATGAAATGACTATTAACTATACTACACTTTGTCACAGGTTTATTTACATCGGAAAGCGATCAAGCTAACCCTAATTCGTAATTCAAACAATAGATGGCGCTACGGATATAAGCAAACATTGTGTGCACACACCGTGGGCTGTCTATACCTCGGTTGTTGCGCTTTATACTCTGTGGCCGGGCGCGCGCCATTTAGCGGTTTGCCGTACATAGCCCGCCAACATAGGTTCCTATCAAATTTTCATTCTTTCCCGCAGAAAGTGAATGTAAACTGTTACAATGTTTGCAAAATTATTTAATTTAGATGTGACCAATATGAAGCAATTTCAAGAACGCCTCGTGACAATCTATGACCTTAGGTTAGACCTTGTTAGGCAACTACTCTCATAAGTTAAAGTTTGGTGAAGCTGGGATGTGATATTTTGGTTCATATTTATGTTCATTTTTTTCTTAAAAACTTGACGTTATTAGTCAATGTGTGCAGTAAACCTCTACTTTAACATTGTTGGAAACTCTTACAGGTTCGTAGCTATATTAGCAGAGTATTCTCGTATGTATATTTTTTTGCGAAAAATACTTCTACTTAGGACATAGTTCTACACCAAATTATCAAAGATACAAGGCAAGAAAAAAATATGCTTCTTTCATGTAGTGATGAACTGCATATAATTACAGAAAGTGGTACGTGGCATTTATATCAGAAAGATGAAATTATATGATATATTGATAATTTTGTAATGTTTTATTTTACGATATTATTATATTTTATGACGAGTTGACGAGCTTGGTGGCGCAGTGGTGAAACGCGCTGTTACGCTACTTTGGCACCAACGCTCGTGGTTTGATTCATATACAAGACAAACATTTATGTGCATGAACATGTCTGTTTGTCTCGGTTTTGGTACTTTCTAAGTATAATAAGCATGTATTTACAAAAAAAAAATGTATTTACGTATGTTCATCAGTTGTCTAGTACCCATAACGCAGCTTCGCTTACTTTGGAGCTAGATGGCGCTGTATATATATATTTATTACACCTAGATTGGCAAACATGCCCGCATTCTATGGTAAGCGGTCTATTGTCGCTCGCAACACCACGGGGATGTTACTCGCGCGCTGCCAATCTTGTGACCTAAGGGGTTTTTGTCACAGTACCCAGTAATTTCTCTGCCATATCTCACCCTTAAAACCGGAACACAGCTATATAAATATAGCTGCTTAGCGGTAGAAATAGGTGAGACAGAGGTACACATGCAGACGACTTTTGTACAGAGTCTCCCTCTGGTAAGTGTAATTTGTCCGACAATATTTATTATTATTATTTATCTATTTTATACTTATTTGCTTGCAAACAGTGTTAATTACTTTACATGTATTTGTGTAAAAGGTGTCAAAGGGTCCTATAATTTTGACTTCAATTAAAAATAATGCATAGTCAGAATCTGTTTTCATACTACTCGTATTTCAAATAAATGATAATAATATGTACTTTGCCAATTGTTATTTTTTTATTAATACGTTGTACAATGAATAATCCACTTTACAAAAACTTTCTAAATATTAATTTAAAACTTGGAGTTTCTTAAAACACATATAGACAATTAACATCACACTTAAGCAAGACTGCAATGTTTTAGAGATAAAATTACCTTCCTTGTTCAAGCTGCTTTTTCCATGCTATTTAATCTTTAAGCAAATGTAGTTTATATAGGTTACCAAATAGAGATGTGCCGACTACGAGTTTGGCCGATTAGCCGGTTAGTCGGTTGCAACGAGGCCGACTAGTCGGCCAAGCCATCACTCACGGTTTCAGAGGTTATCGGCAATTTACGTGACCTTTCGTTTACAGCTGATTCGCGTGCAAGTCGCAACCTAGCTAGGTAGGCTGTTGAGGCTATTTCTTGTTTGGCATAATAGTCGCATGACTGTTTTCAGTCTGTACGTACATCTGTGTTTATCTCTTAACAAAAATGGATGCAGTATTGATTAGTTTAGAAGTACTAGCAATACTTATTAGTCGGAACATAATAAGTAATATATATCTTTAAATAAATTTAAACCTCATACGAACTATTAAAATCTTCTAGAAATTAATAATTTGTAATTAGCAAAATTGGTCCGTTAGGTCATTTACCTTAAATTTATTCACGCAAAGCCTACCTCCAGAAAATCTCCACCGCGTAAAAATAACAGTTAATTAACACAGTTCGTTTCTCTTACCTTTCTTCACTTTTGTGCAACTCATCGAAAAGCATAAAAGGCCCTATTACGACAGAATTCCCATTGTAGGCGAGGCACAGATTTTGTCAAACAAGCCCAGTTTCTGAACGTGAAACGTTAGTCTTTTCATACAAAAACTCAACTCATTTATCAAATCACCGTTGTCTACATAACAGAGTCGGGACGTATTGTGAATAGGCTAAAAAGCCCATCCTCACAAAACGGCGTCGCGACGATCTCACTGCATCCAATTACAGGCGAAAATAAACCTTAACATTTAACGTTTAAGCTGTTTACACGAAATTATTCTCGGCGTCAACGAGCCCCAATCGGAGCAGTAATTTAACGCGTAAATTAAACGAGTTAAATTAAACAAATAAAATTAATGAAAGCAAAAAGCGTTGCGATTTTCCAAACAAATACATTGGACTAAGGACGGCGAATAATTCAGAATTATTAAAATGAGAATTTACTTCATAATTTTACTTTTTAATTGGACAAAAATATTTACTGTTTCGTCAAGGTTTCGACAAGCAAGCTTTCATTTCATTTTGACGTATGGGAAAGGTTTATTAGATTAGCTTCGGTTTTCTGTATGTATACTTACGATAATGTATCAACTCAAAAAAAATACTCATTCTAAACAATTATATCAAAGGAATTATAAATGAAACGTAAAGTACCGACAACTAATGCCTTCGATACCTGAGCGCCATCCAAACAAGCGCTTCGCGGTGTAATACATCATTTTCTACATTAAATTTTCACCGCCTTTTACTAAAGCGGATTGGCGAAGACTGGGACAAAAACGTCGAACGAATACCTTTCATTTGTTTAAGAGTTTGCTCTGCCGCCCTTAAGTGCTCCAACATGCAGGGACTGCGTTTGAATACCGTGAGTGTTGCAGCGTGGAACGCTCACTTAAAAATTACCACGGTAATTTCTATGAGGAACACGTACGGCTCGAGTGCATAGCCCATTCGAATTGGGCGCCGCCGACGACGCGCCGCAGATTTTCTACAAGCGGAGAATTGCTTAAGCCAATTTGGTCTCAGTACTCACACCATTACCTGCCGGTACATGGACTCTTAAGCTTCAGGGACGTGATTAGCAGCTAAGTGAAATTTATTTTATCTGGCGCATTCCGAGTCTGAGTGTGTTCCATTGTTTAATGGCACGTTCGTTTCGCTCATATAAAATTCATACGGTTTTATTTGCTTTGTAATGTGATTCTACGTTATGCGAGACAGTCACATTTTTGGAAATTACCTCTCCAAGATGAACAGGATAAACTGGGCGAAAATTTTTAACTTGCCATTCCAGGGGAAGTTATTGTAATTGTTCCAGAAGTCGAAATTCAAATTAGGTATGTAATTTCTGGGCTGTTGACCTAGTGTGTGTGTGCCTAATTATAGCCGTGAGTACATAAAAAAGATTTTATTTAGATTTCTGTGGAACTACTAAATTCTGCTGCTTTTTTATAGTGGGTGCACCTTGATGTAACTTAGTTCTGGTTAGTATTACAGCTTACCGATAAAGCTAAAAACTAGACAGACATACATAGTGTAGTATGAAAAAAAACCTGATTTTTTTTCGATAATTCAAAAAAAATATTGATTTTTTTACGTCCTAATATAGGAAGTCAATGCAACTGGCCAATATGCACAATGACACCTATGTATTGCTATTTATAATTTGTATTAAGAAATAAAAAACAAAACGGAAATCTTTGACAAATATATGAAATGTAACAATTTTCATATTTAATGTAGGTATTTATTAAAATGTTTCATTCATAGCTAGAAAACAAAAATCCCGATTAAAAAGTCAAACGGCGGAAAAGTTCATGATGGAAAGATAATCCGCTTTCTCCTTTTTAATCCTTTATTAAATATAAACACGCACTTAAACAATTCTTAAGCCGGAATGAAAAAATATTTGCCACGGCAGGAGTTTTCACGCCGGAAACTCATATAAAAGACATTTCGCCGAGCTCCTTGCCTATCGGCGGTATTATTTAAATTAATTTAGAGCGGTGGTGAGGCAAAAAGTGCGCGCGTCGGGAGGTGCCGCCCCATATTCATAGAGCTGCCCTAAATTAGCATCACAATGAAGTGTTACAGGCGCGAGTGGCAAGTGCTCAGTGCGGCCTGCGTCTTCACACGGTATATTACCGGTACACTAATGATTTTACGTATGAAACTTCGTGGCCGCAAATTGTTCGAGTTTTGAAGTATATTAAAGGCGTTACGTTCAGCGGAATTGGAAGCACGTATCATGCTTATTTGTGTAATTAATATGCATATTTATTCATAGAGGCATATTATGTTAAGTGTGTGGAGTGACGGCGCAGCTGAGCGGCGAGGTATATTGTTTTTTGGACCACCCTTTTACGCCTTCGCGCCTATAAATAAATCAAAATATTCAGGAAGGGCTCGACTTTAAGGCGGCTTAGCGGAATCGTAAAATTCAACAGCGTTCGCACCGCCCCGGGGTTTATCTTTCGGCAACGCTTGCCGTGTTTTTGCTCCAATCGTAAAAGAGTATCACAGTATATGAATAGAAAGCATCCCTCGCTTTTACCAGGGACATATGGAGCAGAGCACTTTACAAGTTTAATGCTGAAAGCAGATTATATGTTCATAAAGAAAATATGTCGATGCCCACGACACCTTTTTACAAAATATTAAATACGAGACGTTTCATTGCAACACAAAGAAAACACCTTATCATACGCTAAATCATTACTAGTGTCGCTCATAATTACTGTACTTACTTGTGAAGATATTCATAATTTAGATTCAATATAATATTACCTTACCTACTCTTAAAACATCAAATTTTAATCGACTGAAACTACACAAAAAGTATTTTAATTCCTAACAAATTTGTGTAAGTAGAGGTTTGGAATCCGAAATATCCGAAATTTATCCCCAAACAAAATACGGCTGGCTATTATTATAGCAAGTAGGGAGCGTTCTGGTCATTAATAACAATTTATTTAGCACAATGCCGCAATTTTGGTCCGCGAATGCTAACCTTTGGGAAAACGTAGATTTGATATTAAACGGGGAATCGTTTTGTAAATTGATTAGATAGTTTGTGATAAATTACACAAGTTCAACTGAGCCGGCTGTTTTGTTTGTAAATAATATGAATACATCGGCATAGCAAAATTTATAGTAAAGTTACTTGGTGAGGGAATAAACTTTTTGCAATTAATTTCTCTTTATGTGTGACCTGGGGCTTACGACTTTAAAAAAATCCATTATCATAAAAATGTGTTATTAGATCAACTTATCGGAATAAATGGAACAAAATAGCAAGGAAAAGTTTTAGCATGAGCGCACAAAAGGTAATGTATATAAATTGCAGAAGTGTTATTATACTACGAGTTTTTTCGGACAATTTTCGGCATACTTCTTGTTGTGAACTTAAGAGTGTACAGTTGTACTTTGCCTAAGCTGAGATACCCAAAGAGCCCATTGAGCGAGCCGGCCATTGTGGCTAATTAAATCTGTTTACGTAGTATCCGTTACGTAACCAAAACTTCGGCAACATCCAGTTGGCATAAAAAGATAACTTGTATTTTCTTTATAAACATTTTCCAATCATTATTCGTATTTTAATTGACGTAATTTTATATTTACTTGAATCGGTTTATTCGCAATTTGTTTAAAATTAGTCTACGAATCTTAATACATGAGCAGAAAACAATGTAGTGAAATTAAGTTTGCAAAAGGAAAATGTATTATAATATCTTTACTAAGCTTTCGAAAGAAATGAAAAATATCTGTCCGCATTAGTCAAAATTACTAAAAAGTGAGTTTTCAAACAGCATAAATCTACATCAAGGCACAGTCCAACTCCGTTTGTGAAGGATTTTTTTAGCAAGATAATGAAATTACCCGTGGAACTAAAGTGACCCGCCGGAGGAAAAACAACAATATTCTCGGGCCCTCACTACAAAGAGGCCAGCATTTGTATTATCATTCCATTAAACAAAAGTCACCGGAGTTTCAAATGAAAACACAGAACTCATTATTCTCGGGGCTGAGCAATGATTTCAAATGTTAACAAGATTCCCCATAATAGAGTTGTTCACAGAGAGATTTAAGAAAAACAAGCATGAACCGCCCGCTACGCCTCGTGTTGTGATTCTGAAGAATTGTGTTACTCGATAATAATGTCTCCGTACACTGCACACCAGCTACTTCAAGAAGCAGCAAATGGAATTTCAACCGTATACTTATAATTAGTAATTTGATTTGTTCCACATAGTCACTTTACTGAGGAATTGAGAACTACTTTCGAGCTTTGAAAATACTAGGTTCTTTTCTAAGAAAAAAGGCTGTATTGCTCCGTACAATATTTATTAGCTTCCGGGTTATCACTCATACTCAAATATAGAAAGTAAGAATTCCCAGTTAGTTATACGAAGCCATTTTCTCGTGCACGCCGAACAGAAACAAGAATGAGGTACGGCAAATCCTGTACATTTTCGCGGGCCCTTGAGGAATTCCTATATTATATAATACATTGGGGAGGATCATTCTGCTCGTTTACTGCCGGATATTCCCGTGAATGCTCGTTTGTCAAATGCACAGTCATTTATTCAATGATATATTTTCGGATTCTATACATAAACATGGAGCGAGATTTGTGTATAATTGAGTCTGCCGGTAGGACAATAATATACATGTTCCGGTTCATTCTGTCGGCTTTCTGGAAAGAAAGAATTCATTCCTTGAGATTTAATTGTGGCTTCATTGCAAATTACAAATACTGCAGAACGTTTATGCTACACACTAGAGCCGCTAAAGTTAAAAAATCAAATTAGTAGTTTTAAGACATTTTCTCTCATAAGAATATACACGTTATACACTTACTGAGAAACTTAGTCATGTGATTCACACATTGGTGATACTCAATATAAAAATATTTCAATAATAAGTTAACACAGATAACAAAACTGTGACAAAACAAAATTATAAATTATGCTCCTAATTATATTTCGACGACAATTTTATAGTATATACAAAACATTCTTAATAAATAAAAATGTATATTATTCGAAAAATTAGTCATTCACATTACAAAATAAATTCCATGTAGAATGTGAGAATCACCGCGTTCAAAGATTTACGGTTCACGAGACATTTGATGCGGTCGGAAACTGATCTCTTAACTAGTGTTGAGCTTTATCTCGTAGCTCCATTCGCTTGACATCGCTACGGACGGAGCTACGGAGCTACGAACACAGCTTGGGAGTCGAATAACTTGTTCGACAAACTTCATTCTAATACAGATTTCAATTGAGAAGTATATATTTAATTTGGATGAAAAATAAAAAATAAGTTTACTATAGGTAAATACTTAAACGGATATTTACTAATATTCTTAATTTAGTTTCTCGCTTCAAAATGCTACGCGGCTACGGTGAAGGTTGCTACAATCGCTACGAACGAGCTTTCTTGTCTCGCTAAGGTCCGTGAAATTAGCTACACCAACCAGTAGAATCACGAACAAAAATTTGAAGACTTGCAAAACAATATGTATCACTCGGGCGATGCCACCTCTGCTGGTAAGACAGTAGCTTACTGGTGACCTCACTCACAGACAGGAGCACATCAATCCTCCAGGGAGTTGTTATTTGGCTGGGGTTTTCTGGTGGAGTAGGTGGAGAGGCGGAGGTACTTCTCCAGACGGGCTACTTTAATGCGCCCTCCCTATCTTAAAAATGCCCAAACCAAGATAAACATATGTGTTCATGCACACAACCCACGAGCGTTGGTGTCAAAGTAGTGTTACTAACCACTGCGCCGCAAAGCTCGTCAAAATATTAGACGCTACATTTTTTGTTCACAGTGCAGGCCGTTAGAAACAAAAATATGATAGTACGATATTAGCTATGGTAAATTTGGCCGGGCTTTTTTAATAATGTCGTTTATCTATTAGGTAGGGTGCAGATTGTATAGTTATGATATAGCAATAAACGGGGCATGATTTTGTGAAATCTACAGCAGATCAGCTTTCCATAAAAACAGTCCAAATGTCAAATTAAGCTTGAAACTGCACTTTCATGTGTAAAACATGTATGCAGTTTATTATGTAATTTAATTTATTAAAAAATATTTATATAGAAATAATAATTTAAATTCGATTCGATTCAATGCAATATTGTCGTTTAAATATTCTTTTTTTCGTATAGGAATTAATTTAAATTCCCATATATTATTCATGTCTTGTGATTGTCTGGCATTAAATAGAAACTAAAATATTATTGTTACATATTTAGTCACTCTATGTACACACACGTCAAGAAAAGTTTTAACTTCTTCATATTAAATTTAATTTCGATCCAGCAAATTTGTCTTTTGCTTTGCTTTCTTTCTTTGAATTGTAACGCTTTAAAAAGTTGCTTAGATGCGGATCGGCGGAGACGAGGGGTTCAAGCCGACCTGGGACCACTTGACTTAGTATAACAAGTGATCTCTACCGACCATAGACAAGATCGATGTTCTCCAAGGTACGGAGCAGCTCGAAGACACATATAGTCAAACTGCTTTCTCCTTTCATATAATAACTACAAAGCTACGGATTATATTACTCGGACACGAGTAACACTAATCTCTGGGTCTCAGTGAATATCTCTGTTACTTGCTAGCTATCGGAAGGAAACTTTGTAACTCTATTAATCAACAATACACTATCTGTTTCCGAGTGGTTTTCGCTCAAAATCACATTGTTTGTTGAAAGTGATCACGTTTCGCCAGTTATCTTATAATTTGCTATCCAAAAGAGAATTTCCTGTTTAAATGGACCATTGTATTGCTACCACTTTCAATATACACTATATGAATGTTACAGAAGCGAGTGAAGTATGTAAGGACCGCGTCTTATGGCGCTCGGTTCTCTCTGCCTACCCCGCAAGGGACTTGGCGTGAAGATATACATACATACACTTTGAATATAATTTAGAAAGTTGTAAAATTCAACATATAGCATTTGGTTGGTCAGATCAGAGAACAGACAAAGGCAAATGAATATCCCGTCAAAACTGGCCCAGTCGTTTCGAAAATTACTCAACATTTTGAAAATAGTTTTTTTTTGTATATATACTGTATATATATTTAGTAAAAAAACTGTTATTTGGACATTACAAACAGACAATTTAATCTAATTTGAATTAAACAATTTTTAACGGAAGTATCGGGTTTTATTTATTTTGTTGAACCTGACGCTTCGAATGCTTTGCAGCATCCGTGCTCGCAGGAAGACTGAGCCAAAGCAGGAAGACAAAGAATTCGAAACGTCAGGTTCAACAAAATAAATAAAACACGTGAAACTTTCGTTAAAAATTGTTTAATTCAATGTGTAACAATCGCGTAAACTTAATTTAATTTATTTATATAAATATAGAAGATCTACATACACGAACAAAAACTCAAAAATAAGTAATAGAATGAGCGTTTAGAAAAGCCTTATAGATCTGTGAATCTAGAAGGCCTGAAAATAATATTTGCAATTAACTTTTTATTTACTACTGAATGTTAAATAACGAAAGACTGGCATTCCGAGTCGACCACACAATGTATATTTGTACCGCAAAACAACTTAATTGTCCTGACATTTACGATGACATGTAAATACTCTATAGGTTAACATGATATGCTTGATACTGTTTACTGTAATATTTGTTTTCGTATGTTTTTATATGCCCAAACAGAATAAAATACATATAAAAAAAGTGATGAATGAAATTTTTATGATGATGACAGTCTCTTAGTTCTGCGTAGTCCAAAGCCAGCGGCCTTCGTCACACCAATCAAACAGTGAGCACTGAAAACGGACGGTAACCCTTTGTATATCGTAATAAACTGGCATCCCCGTCTGTGACCGACAGAAATTAAATACGAGGATAGTATTGGAATTTAGTATTTGCATACTCAATACATTGTAGGTATATTGTATACAGTTTGGCGTATTATTGCCTTTGACACGTAGACAAAATATTTGTCGATTACTGAATACGTAAATATATTCTACACACATCAAAATTGTCTAGGGATCAACATATATTTTTGCAATAACTTTTCTCCTGATTGATATTAATTAAAATTTTCTTTAAGGATTCATCAAATAAAGTGTTTTCGTTTGTCTACAGTAACGATAAACCAAGTCACCTTTGCATTAAAAATTTGCCATTTTCATAATAAAGGGATTTTTGACATTTGAACCACTAACATTAAAGTTCGAAAAAAAGACTGAAATAACAGTTTTCTTTAAAATTTTATTGGGTAACTTAAACAATTAATAATCCGTGTTTCTACCGCGAACACTAACAACACAAGAACATCGGTTTGGCATACTCAAAATGAGTTCATCCAAATCACGCTGTGGAATGGCCGCCCATGTTCGTTGCAACAACAAAAAAAGGTCTTCTTGCGACTGGATACCCTCCATATTCGGCAGAGCTCTTCTCTGTAGCATATCCCATGCATGCTCAATCGGGTTCAAGTCTGGCGACTGAGCAGGCCAGGGCATGACATTGATGTTAGCTGCGGCGAGAGTCTGTCTTACAACTCTTGCGGTGTGCGGTCGTGCATTATCATGCATTAATTGAAATAAGGGACCGATTTGCACTTGTAGAGGAACGATGACGTCTGATACAATCGTCTCAGCATAAATTTGAGCGTTGAGGTTGCCTCTGATCCAAATCAACTCAGTTCTTCCGCCGATCCAAATACCCGCCCATACCATGATGGTTCCACCACTATAAGGATGGACTTCCTGGCAGGATTTTAATCGCTGTTGGCGTCCAGGGGTTCTCCAGTGTCGTATACGTTTATATATTTTATATATTTTTTTATTACAAAGCCTCATCTCAATCTCAAGAAATCCGCATAAAAATGCTTGATCCCTAGACACTTTTGATGTGTGTATATGTGCTGTGAGCTGTGAATGCATATGATTCGTAGAATACGTGGGAAGGATATTCGTTTGGTACGTTTACTTTAATGATTTAGTAAGCGATATATGTAACAATTGCGAATATTTTTAAAGTACTTAAACTATAAAAATATTCGCAATTGTTACGTATACAACACAAACCATCTACGTGTAGATTTAGAAATGTAGATGACGTATGTATGTACATCTATGTATAAAACAAAATTTTCCAAACCCAACATTATACCCAAACCGAGTTTTATTTTCTTTCCCTTTATGTTGCGACTTACAATTTAATAAAAAAAAATGTTGTATAGTAAATATAACCCATGTATATTCTACAAATTATTTAATATTACTCTCCAAGGTAAAATATTAAAAAACAGATGCACGTTAATAAAAATGTAGAATTGAATCAGTTGGAACAATAGAGTCCTGAATAGTAAGGACAGATTGTAAAACTTTCCGGGGTGTAAAACCACAGCGCTGTAAAGCGAACCTTCATATTTATTTCTGTTATTCGTTAAAGGCCTCGTAAAGTTAATAAAGGGTTTTTTGTAACAAGCAGGCAGCAAGTCCGAGATAAGCCCGCTCTCGGCGGGTTGAAATCTTTTAAAACGTCGTTAAACGCAACCCCTGCACGGCGCAGACAAAGGCGAAACGGCCTAATTGTTGACGAAAAATATTCTCGATGTAAATTCGCACTCTTTACAGCCCATTCGGAATTTGTACTGGACCCGAAAGAAGTTAACGTAATTAGACCCGAATTTCGGATTTTGCGAAACACTGCCACGACGGAATCGCAATAAAGTTTGAACTGACCCTGGGGTAAATTGTTAAAATGCTTACTCTTTATTGACTCTATGGAAAAGTATAAGCCTTGGAACGTTATTAATAAAACAAGTGGACAATATAAGTAGTAAATATTTGTAGATTGTTTAATACTTATATAGATATACACAAAACGGACACCCAGGTGAACAGTTTAATAAAATCTGAATCTGAAAAATTATACGGATGAAAAAGAAACTCAAAAGCAAAATATAAAATTTCTTCTTTTCAGTAAACTTGATGGACTAATTTTGGGGCAGCGCTAAAATTGCTTAAGGAAATTAAAAACCTAAAACGTAATTTATTGATCTTCGTTGATTGTTTCTTTGACGCATACTTAAAATAAATCACGCCAATACTAAAGAAAAAAAAATACATTTTGTTTTTAAGTTTTTTTCGTTGATTTACCCATTTGTTTATTTCTTTTTTTCTTAAAATCTATAATTACTAGTACACAAAAATTTTCATTTAGTTATGCGTGGTCTATAAACCGCCACATTTCTTGATAACAGCACAACAATATTGAAGTATTCTTACGACTTCTGGCACCAGGCAAATGTTAATACTCATTATGTACATCATTTTCAGAAAGGAATGATATGTATGGTATACACAATTTTTGGTATTTAATAAGAAACATTCTATCTGGGCAAGTATTTTCCCTTTACACAAAAGTTAACCTGCGAGTAAGAAACTGTACCAGGAAACTGGTGTGCAGTTCCTGCGTTGGTATCAGAGCAATCGGAGCAACGTTACTCACACTACGATGCTAACGCAGAAACTGCAAACCAGTTCTTGTATTGCAAGTATCTATACAAAAAAAACACTAAACCTCAGGCGGCTTGTACGCGTGTTTGGCACACTACGTTGGGATGTCTCTAAATAAAATTTAAGGAACAATCTTCAAGAAATTCAATGTTACATCTTTTATATTCTCAGGACTCATAGAAGTGCAACAAACAACCAGTTATATAGTAGTATAGTTAAAAATAAACTCACCTATTATATTTTATCAAGAATGATAAATAAAACCATAAATGTCCGTGTCCTATAAAATAATGTGCATCCGAGAAAATATTATTAAAAACAGAATACACTTTAATACTAAATAATATTCTTGTGCAGCTGTTTAATAAAATGGAGAATATAATATAATCTTGCAAGATTGGCTTGATATTAACGCTAAATTAAATTCTTCATTGTCTCTAGTGCCACGTCTATCTTGCAAGCAAGGTCCGCTCATTTAGATTCCTACGTAATGGAACGTAATGAAGACTGTGTGGCGTACAGCCCAGAAGTCTCCACTCGGTAATTAGAAAGTGCAGGTTGAAACACTGACTATTCAAATAAAAGCAATGTCCGTAAATATAAAATTTAGAAATATATTCGAAACTTCATTTGCGCAGATAATTTCTAAAGGATTGACTAAACTACCGATATGATTAGCTTGCAACAACAGCCCCATTACTTGTTGTTTTTTAAATCTTTCCGTCTTTTTCGAGAGCCTGATGTTCTTCTCTCTTTTGGATAAAATTTTCGTCTATAGGTAAAAAGTCGACGGAGTTTATTCCCCATCCCAATTGTTCTCGGAAGAAAATCCATCTGAAACCGCACAGAAGGCTGTTCCGGCTGGAGTGTATGAGAATGAATTACTTGCTGCCAGCAAGAGAATACTCCACGTGTGGTCTGACTTGGGATTTCTATAGCATAATCTTTGCCCCGAGTAGAATTACTGCTGCGTTTTTCTCGGGCAACCAAGTCGCGTAGACGTCAGTCTGTCTTTCTCCTCCAGAGTTCTGATCTGAAAATCGCTAAAGATTGTCTGTCTATCGATAACCAGAATCTCTTTACTGGTGGAAAATTTTAAAAACGTGTGTTGGCATTGCGGAGGTACAACAGTACGTAAAATTTTCTTAACGGCGCAACTTTATATTTACGTCTTGGTGGGGTTTGATTTGAACCAATATCAACCGCTCCTAGTGGATACTTAGTACTATAAGTATTGTATCATGATACATGATACAGTGCAGAATATCTTTGATTTCAGGCACAAATTGCTCCGTGTTTTTCTCAACACGGAAACGCGGGACGTTAGTACGTCAGGTATAATCAGGTATGTATGATGATAGCGAAAGTCCTATAATATGTTGGGTTTGATCTATAACCATATTTGCATTCCATACATATTAGGAGTTTTCGTCAAAGAAAGGGCTTGTAAAATGGAGTACGAAAATACGAAAATTTTTTTCGTCACCTTTGTACAATACGATCAATATTGATATTAAAATAAGCTTCAAAAGCTTTTTATACAAGATGTTTCAAAATACGGTAAGCAAAGACGCTTAACAAAGAAAAGCTCTGAAAGGGTAAAAAGAATAGAAATTCTATTTGTACAATTGTGACAATACTTGCTAGATTTAAAGCGAAAACACAAATGCGATAGATTACTAAGAAGGAAAGAGAGTTGCTGTCGTTGAGAAAACTCACAATTCATTTAACTTGCAGTACAATAATATTGGTAGGGACACTGCATAATGATTTTCATTTTATACCTTACACGTAGTTTATAAATATATGTATAATTCTATTTATATATGCACGTCAATACCCGTGCGGACTAGGCAGTGAGATAAATAAATTACAAACTCACATTCACAAATTTTACTTAGGGGTCTACAACATCCCATATGTTGTAGACCCCTGGTTGGAATGATGTAACGAAAAATTATCCCTGATGATGTTATAGGAGTAAAGTGACCACTCGCATGACAATTTACGTAGCGATTATTTTGAATCAATAATATTTTGGTATTTATAGGTAATTATTTTTGTTTATTTATTTTTAAGTAGGCCCAACTTTGACTGAGATATCAACAAACGAATCCAGCTCAGCTGGGCAGCCTTCAGGAAACTTCGGCACATCCTTTCCTACAAAAAACTTCAACGCCTAAAGACTAAAGTCTACGAGCAGTGTGTATTGCCAGGGATGACACATGGAACTGAAACGTAGCCCTTCATTGGCGTATGCAGAAACTTAAGGCAACTGATGAAAAGGATTACGCTCAGGGTTTCGCTGCGTGATAGAATCAGAAATGAGGATATCCGCAGTAGAACTAAAATAACCGACATAGCCGATGGATAAGCAAGCTAAAGTGGCAATGGGCCGGCCACATTGCTCGTAGAACCGACAACCGCTGGCAAACAAAGGTTCTCGAATGGCGTACCCGTACTTGGTACATGCAGTGAGGACGGAGACTGGATCAAGCGACTACCTAAAGTAACAGGTAGAAGCGACTGGCTTTCGAAAGGGAAATACGAGCTGATATGATGATAAGGGATGAATATTTTGCTTTGAAAACTAGCAACTTTTAAAAGAATGAACCTCACGGACGTTTCACGTAGGGAGTGGTTCAACAAGGACAATCAGCTCTAAAATATTATATAAACTGAAATAAGACGAAATTTCTAAATAATACGAATATTTTCGCCTTAATATCGCAAAAGTCTATGTAAATGTTCTAGAAGAGAATAACTGTTTAGTTTGTTCAAGGCCTAAAACTAATATACCAAACTTTAGGTGGCTTTAGAGTTTCATAAATATTTCAATTTCAAATTACGAGTGTTAGGAAATTGACATTATCCAATTTAATAAACATATTAGATGTATATTCAATATTGTATACAGCCGTTATGTAACAAGTGCCGACCTCGATACAGAAGAGATAAATAATCAGAACCAATTTAAGGTGTTTTTACACCTCAAGCTCCTTTGAAAGATAAGGAAGGTTCACGGAACGTGAAAAAATGATACGATACTAGTCGGACCGCAATAAATTTTTCAATCATCTCCCAGCTTGGATGATTCTGAGAGCAAATATTTTTTGTAACACATTTTCGTTTAATAAATACAATATCAGCCTAGGGGTTTGTATCGAGCTCGAACAATCTGCCAGTATTTTTACTTCCGAGTGAGTAAAGTGATACGCGCGGAAGTATTGTGATCGTGATGTGACTTTTGGACTTTGAGATTTCACTGAAAATACAGAAGCGTTGATTAGGAAAAACTTCTTTAGCGGCGTTGGGCACTTTTTGGGATGAGTAAAAAAATGTTAAACTCGCGTCAGGACACGTGGCCCTGACCGTAAGATTTTGGTGAGAATTAGAACTTAAGTTCGCTGCAGCGCTAAGACATTAGTTACCTCTAATTGAACAATTAAAATATGAAGCGCTAGATCGTTCATAGGGCATTATTTTCTCGCGACCAAAACGTTGTAAGCGCCATGAAATTCTTGGCGTTTACGCGTTTCGTTCAACGTAGTTTATCAACATCGCTGTTTGGTTTATGCGGCGCAGGGCGCTTGCGCGATTGTACGTGAGTGTTTGAGTTTTAGAGATTGGCGATGATGATGCTGGTAATGATGATGGTGAAAGAGTCGTTGAACTTATGAATGAAAGTTGATTAGAGAGATAAACTTTTTAATAATTCTGAAGTGTTAAATTTTTAATGTAATATAAATTGTCATTTTTGTGTACGATAGGGCAATAAATGAATATTGTATTTTACCACATACATGATAGTACTTTTATACTGATAAATAAATAAAATTCGTGCGTAATTATTACCTAACCATTCCAAAATATTCAAAAATGCACAACGTTAATGTTCAAGTTTTCGCTTCTGCCGGCACTCCCGGAGTGCAACACGTTTTTTTTTAATTTGTAACCATAGCTACTGTAACAATATAATAGGCTATGAAAGAAAATATTTTCAAAGATTTAATAAAATAAAGTATAGTTTTATTACCTTTGTTTAATTTGTGAAATCGTAACAGGAAGTTTTTATTACAAAAACAGTGTAGATGATTGTTTTGAAAATATTTTAGTCGGAAAATAATTTAGTTAGTTAAAATTACTCGACTATATACAACTGAGACTAATTTATAACCGACTCGTTTCTAGGAACTTTCCTATAGGCCGTATAATAGTTTGATTTTTACAACCGAATTTTTGATATTTTTACAAGTAGAATTCGCGTGCACATTTACAATTTTCTATTGACCTTATAGACAATTATGCAATAGAGCAACACAATAGAGCACTCGAGTAAGATGCTTTTCTTAATTGGTGTAGGTATCTAGAGAGCTCGTTGGGCACACTTCTCCCCAAAGACAAAGGTTCCTGAAGTCCTTGCAATCCGATCCGCACCGCCCCTTCGGTAATTTTCTCGTTAACGGAATGAATAAAACATTTCATTCCTTACCTTTCTTTTGTAATTGTTAATGGTTGATGGGTTTTGGAAATTTATGTTCAGTTTCTTTCGAAAACGTTGTTTTGCAGTGTCGTTTGTTATTCGATATCCTCATTCAGGATTCAAGTGACGGCTTCCTAATTGTCCGGCGGGGTCATATCGATTATATAGATCAACATTAGCAGCGAATCTAACGAGTATACAACCAGTTTATGGCCAGGCACCGCTTATCAACGGCACCTGTAACATTTTAGGGATGGAAAATAAAAAAGGGCTTCGCGTCCGCGATAGACAATTTGCAAAGAAAAATACATCCCGATAAAAAATGTTGCTCTAACGAGAACCTCAAAATGGCTCGTAAGCAATGAAACAGCGCAATTTCATGAGAAAGGCAGCCCGCAAATAAACCAAAGCGGAGCACATTCCCGCCTCCATAAAACGCAGCCCGAAATAAACGTAACAGACTCGGTTCTTTAAAAAATCCACTCGACGACAACCGCAAAGCTCAGCAAAATCTCTAGTGTGAGCCGGAATTCCAATGTCGGAATTTTCATAACAGGCGCGTGGCAGCGGCGGTCGTTGAAGCGTTCCAGGTGAACGATACCGAATTTATGTCCCGAGGCGCGTTCTGATCGGAACCCAGCCACCGCCAGCCGGGACCCTGCCTCACTTTATTAGGAACCCCCCCGCCGCCGATGCAGGCTCTCAAGAAATATGTCTGCGGCCCGATCACAATAAACACCCCTATGAACACTGCCCACATGAAACGTTTTATTTTGCCAGGTATCATGTTCATGTACGTTCATAAACCGTAAACGCGTTCGTACTCGGTTAATGAACATTGCGGATCCACTGTTTGCACCTGCATGGTACCAATTTGGCTGGGTTAGACACCATCAAGACGTATTTAAATTTTATTGAGTTATTTCTTTTCAACATGTATGATTTCTTATACGCAACTGAAATTTATTTAAGTAGTAAAGTTCTGCTTCAGTGAAATTATGCGACGGGCGATTTAAAAAATATTTCCGAAATATATTGCAGTAAGTGTTGTAATCTAACAATTGGATCAAGACGCCTTCAACAAGAAGCGGTTCAAGAGCCAAGTGCAGGATATTGTGGGCCACACCCCGCGAAGATTACGCGAGTTTTTTCATATAAAGCCATTCAGCCAATTTCCTCATATCCTACACAGGAGCATAATAAGGGAGGCTTTTGTGAAGGAAAGAGGTTCGTGCACCTACAATGTGTAGGCACCGTGTGTATTCGCCGTTGAAAAGGGTAGAGAGGGGCAATATTCGGATCTCACTCGGATCGGATAAGCTAGGGATATTTAGGGCACTGGTGAGGTAACAAACATGCCCATTTTTACTACGTCAATGGTATTCGTCGCTGACTAAGAGTCCATTCTCACCTGTGTGGTTAGAAAATGTCACTTTAGACAAATGTGATCGCAGCTAAATAGAGTGTAAGAATATCGAACGATAGTTAATTGTGCAGTATGTGAGCAATTTAATTTATATATACAGGTCAACCCAAAAGGTCAAAAAAATCTATTCATTAACATTACTCTAACCAACTTAAAATTCGCCAAAATAATTGGCTAACTCACGTAAATGACATATTTGGAGCTCATCTTAGCTGTACGTAATGAGACCGGCCAAGTAACAAACAATGCTTCGGTCTTATAGAAAACCGCAACCTAATAATCATTCACTGGAGAGTTCTTGCGTTCCTGTGAGCAAGTGAGGCTACCATTAAGGTGATTAGAATTACCTTTCCAGACAGACGCTGTTCCTATGTAGAAACTAGGATATTAAAACAAGACGCTTATCAATTGTCATGACATGTGGGAAGGGGTCCTTAGTCATAGCATTCAATTTTCACCAAGCCTGTGCGTATATGTGTGCACGTAAAATACTTGTCACATAGCTTGGAACAGCTCTAGAGCGCGAATAGATTCACTAAAGTAAGTTATGTTAGGTAAAAAAAATCAATCTTACATTTTGTTGTGTGTCTCGCATATTCAGGACGGTGCTTACCTGTAACAAAATAATTTCATACTATAAACCGGAAGCTTTGTTACTTCACTATTTTTCTAGTGAACTAAGTTTAGATTTTGGATACCCTCTACGATCCAACTAGGTGAAGAAGGGGTTTTTAAAATCGGCAACGCGCGTGTAATGACCCTGTTACCATCAAGCGGGCAACCACATAAGTGTGTAAAATTTCGCCTCAATTCAACACTGGCGCGTTTGTCAAATAGAATATGTAAAAATTCGTAAAAATAAACTAAATCTTCTTTTTCTTCGCATTATCCCGTTTCCTAATCCATTAGGATTGGCGAGGTTCGCTTAGGTAACCTAAGGATTTGGCGAGAACACTGATTTTTACATAGACCTTCAACAACCCAGAGGGAAAATTAGATCTTTCTTAGGCTAGGTTACACGTCTTTATGTATATAATTTCTTGGACTTGTGGTTTTTCTCACCATGTAATCCTTCACCGTCGAGGAAGTGATAAAAATGTACATACCTATATCTGAAAACTCGAATTAAGTGGTACATCCCCTCCCCCGGGACCAGGTGGTCAATAGGTCGGTACCTCATACGAGTACATGGCTGTCACTGATCAAATAAAAAAGTAGCTCTAGTAAAAATAAACTTAAATAAAACAATATATATGTATCTATAACTTTAAGCCAAACTCCTTGCGGGGCAGGCAAAAATTGAAAATATTTGAATGAAACATATCACCTCGGTCGTCTAGGTAAAACTTGCAACCACGGCGGCCCCTCGGTTATGACGGTCAAGTGCTCTTCCAACTTGGGTAGGAAGATAGTTTCGGAATACGTCATATTTATATCAGATTGGAAAGAAAAAAAACATAGTATTGTCTTAGGTTTTCGCGATTGTTACACATTGAATTAAACAATTTTTAACGGAAGTATCACGTGTTTTATTTATTTTGTTGAACCTGACGTTTCGAACGCTTTGCAGCGTTTGTAGATTTTTCCTGCGACCACGGACGCTGCAAAGCGTTCAAAACGCCAGGTTCAACAAAATAAATAAAACACGCGATACTTCCGTTAAAAATTGTTTAATTCAAGAAAAAAACACCTTGGATAGGAAAGCAATCTAGGCATTGTGGAATAAAATACCAAGGAATTGTATTTTATCATTCAAATATTTTAAAATTTTCCGGTAAGTAGGTGAAAAAAAACTTTTAACATCGTAAAATGAATTTTAGTTTATCGTATTACCAAATAAAACTCTACATTTAGATAACTGTAAACGAAAAGACTAAACATTATTAACCTTTACTCAGTAGTTAAACACGTACATGTTACGATTGTAAGGGGTGTGGCGAACAGCTGATGTTGACAGCGGTAACCGCAGCGATCCTCGACCATGTAACGGGACTAACAGAGCAGCCATAGTAAAATGGAGTTGTCGATATACTTACTGTTACTACATTAACTACGAGTATATTCTAACATAGGATGCTCGAATATCTGATATGATGATGTTGTTATGGCATGGACCGCCTAAAACGCACACAAGGATGAAATTGGTGACGTGTTGAAAAAAGGCCAAATTAAAAACACTCAAAATCGAAGAGCATGATGAGGAAGAAGAAAGAGGGGTATGTTTGAACCGGTGCACCTGGCGTTCTATAGTCTCTACATACCCCAATGGGATACAGGCGTGATGATATGTATGTATGGTACAATATTATTGCAGAAGCCGCTCTAGACTCACACGTATTAGTGATGTGTTGAAAAAGGGCCAAATTAAAAGCACTCGAAACCGAAGCGCATCACATTTTTATTTATAGAATATTTTTTTTAAGTATTGAATGCAGTTTGATCACCAAATACATACGTGATCATAAGCACTGAACCGGATTGTGCAGTATAGTTCTTGAGATATAGGTGTAAGACGCGATAAAGTTTTGGACTTACAAAATATGCATTCGGAGAATAACTGTATACAAAGTTTCGATTTACGCTCCTCCATAATAGCATATAATTGCAAAAGTAACTCTACGTTTGTTATCCGCGCAGCTGAAACCGCCGGCAGAAGCTAATAAAGCTCAGATTCGATCAAAAATTTCTAGAAAATCTATAATGATAATAAGCTAAAGAATTCCATAGCACATTCAAATTATTTGATTTCGAATATTTAGTCTTTCTAAAATTTCATATAACCTAAAAAAGTACCAGATAATATTGAAAAAAAAAAATGTTATAACGCACGGTTTTTTAAATGGTTATATGTATTCTTAGTAAGCAATGTTTCTGTGGCATTAGCGAGGCCGGGTTATGCCTAAACCTGTGGATAAACCTTACATTTAATCAAGTGGTAATAACAAAGTTAACTCCTTGTTTACCACGTACCTACATAGCTGTTGTGAACAGCTGATTTTGACAGCGGTGACCGCGGCCGCCCGCCGCCTGGATATAACCAACTACCGGTTCCTTATTTACATAATGTTATGTATCTTTGCTTTTGAATATTGTTTCATGTATTTTTAACAGGGTACAAAAGGCTATATATTTTTACTTAAGAGCAAGAACGATGTGCACAAGCTACGCCCTTGATGTGTACCTACCGCTAGCCGTATCCCAGGAGTATCTCGCTTGCTTTTTGTCACTCACTGCAGTTCCAATAATTTTGCCACTCTCGCTTCGGTCCCAGTAATTTCTAAGTAACTTTGTACTTACGCTATGGTAATCACTTTATATCAGGAGGGCTGTTGTTTGTTTCTCGACGTTGCATATAAAGAAGAATCACATACGAACACATAGGTAACATTGATAATTTTTAAGAGAGGTAGGGTGCATTAAAACATCCCGTCTGAAAAAGTACATCCACCTCACAGAAAACCACAGCCAATCAACAACTCCCTACAGGTCTATTGTGTGCATGCGTTTGAATGAGGTCACCAGTAAGCTCTTAAGGAGTTGCTGTGTTAGCAGCAGAGGTGGCATCGTGTGATGTTTAATATATTGCAAGCGTCATAGACTACTGTAACCGCTCTACATCAAGTAGACCGTATGCTTGTATGCCTCCTGACGTTGTATACAATAAAAATGATAACGAAAAGTTAGCAATGGCTATTTTAACATCAAGGCTCTACCTCAACGCACGACCGATATCTCCTGTATTGCAAGCTACTAATACTAAAAGGCTACGGTAACCACGGTACCGTAATAACATTGTAAACAAAAAAAGTAATTCCAACAATATTTACACTGAGTAGGGGACACATAGGTATATGTCATATAGGTCGGTGCGTATTTCAACGTAGCCCAAAATCTGCTTCTGTTGTATTAGTTTTTATCCCTAATTTGAATAGAACACATTCGACGGAATACGTTTTATTGGGTATCATTAAAGCCGACCCATGTTGATCGCACCGTGAATAGATTACCTTAGGACGGCTAACTTTTCTCCGATACAATGCCACTTCCGTGAGTTTACGAACGGTGTAAAACATTACCATCGCACATTTACGAGTGTCGCTTAACATACAGTGTCGTAAAACTGAGAAGGTACCAAAACTACAGATACATACACATAAACAATGGTCATTTCGCAGTTCGTTAGCTAATTGGGACATTTATGAACCTTTACGAGCTATTATGGTTGTCTCACTACGTATAAACAATTAAATAAATGAGGTTTCTATCGTGTCGTCGCGACTGGAGTAGTCGCTACACAATATATTGGTAATATATCATTATGAATCTTTAGTGTACTGAGCCCACTTGAAATTATCCCGCGTTCAGTTGACCTAATGCATATATGAACTGGGCAACCGCCAGGATAAGTAAGAGTGGACTCAGTTGAATAAAGAGCCATCATATTCATCTTGACTTCCCCTTAATTACTTAACTTAATCTTCGAAATTTGTAAAACGATAAAACTAAATGAAACATGTAACTCATGAATGAACGATAAATAGTATGATGTTTCCAACTACCAGAGTTTCTAACACCTTTTATGCCGGAGATTGCAAAACAAAATATTTTAAATATAACGTAATTAATAAACCCGTATTTCGTTTAATATATTTTAGTTATTATATTATATTTAGTTTTAGGTTCATTGTTCTAGTATATATTTTAATTAAATATATATATACATATAACATATACCTATTAGCTATTTACATATATATGTTCATATTCTATGCTTTGTTTATTTTGGAACTAGATGATGTCTAGTTTGTATGTATGTTTATATGTTCTATTAATTTTCCAAATAATCAACAAATTCATTTTTTATTAACATAACAATTTTTGTAAATGTTAATAGTAAAAAATGTATCAAACTAGTCTTATTTCTAGAAATTATGAAACTCGTTAAGGAAATAATTCTTCATACTTTATATACGAAGATTGCGTAATGGAAAATCAAAAATAATTAATTTTCAAAAAAAGTATTTTTGTCCCTAACTAGCACAGTATTTTTTATAAACCATCAAATTCCTAATCGTATAACAAGATTCGTTTGTTAAATATTTTCTTCTCAAACAAACTTTGCTATGCCGTTTTAGGAGAATATAGCGAGAATTGGCTTAGACTTGTGCCAAGTTTGGGTGAAAATAAAGAAAAATAAAATGAGATTTCTAACTTAATTATGCGTCCCAAGGAATATACGAAACCCTCAGAGCGCAAGACCGACTCGCAAATGACCAACCTCACACGCTATCATTTGAATATCAACTTCACAGAACGTTCTTAGTTTTCTGTTTCACTGTACATAAAACCGCATTAGCTGCTATATTTAAAATTATTTTATCACTCGTTAGTTGGGCAGATCGGCTCAGGGCGGGCTTTTATTCACCTGTAAAACAGATAGCAGAGTTTGATATGCTAAACGTTTCGCTCCGCAAACATTCAACACGAATTACACATGCGTTCATTTTGGTGTTCAGTCGACGGGTTATTTTTATTTAATTCTAGGCAGGTGCGCCGCGGCCGTGTTCCACCCAATATTTTTGCACGATTACCATGCTGATGAAAAGCCAACATCGAAACATGTTTCACGTTCACACGTATACCTAGTTTTATTAATTCTACATTACAGGACTTCTTTGACGGGTTGAGGTAAAAGGAGAAAGTGTTTAATTGGGAACCGGTTATAATTCGAAATAATACCTAACGTTGGACTGAAAATTAAGAGAAATTCTTATTAAGGTACAATAACAATAAACGGATAAAACCGATTACGTTCGGTAGGAACCAATAACGAGAGATCCCGATCGTGGCTTTCCCCAATAAATATATCGAGATGAGACCAAGATAAACATATCGGAGCGAGCGGCCGTAGGTTTAAAATATGCAGCCTTCCGCGCTTCGTGAAATTCGTGTAAACAACCCGACTGCGGATAAGTCTGACGATATTATTGTATTGATACTCGATAGGAAGACGTTCGTGTCAGATATTTTTTTATGAATAGGGAAGATTGAAAAATACAGCGCGATGAGTAAGCCCTTTTTCTTATTAAAACCATTGTAACTCAAACCTATACTATAGCGATATCGTATTTAGAAATTATGCTAACGTTCGTTGATTATTTTATTATTCATTTTGCTTATTTGGTTCAATGTATATGTTTTGAGTCTCTGTATGACGTTCAGTGCATAATCAAAAACTAGATAATATTCCTCTACTTATAATTAAGACAAATACGCGAACAGAACATATTATGCATTATACTCGTAATTTCGGTTTTTATGATAGTACAAGCAATTCATGATTATTTGCAAGATTTCTTTACAAATGTTTGAGTCCATGTAATTTTATACGCACTACATAGTTTCTCCAAACATTTATATTAATTCAGGACAAATCATAGTGCCACTACGGGCACTTTCCGTAGAACGGCCTGGATAATCTTGGGCCTGATAAACATACGTAAATACGTTTTTATGTACATACTTATAATAAAATTTATTTTTTGGGTATATCTTTAAAGTTTTTAGTTTGTCTTCAAAATAAAAAATAAAAATACGATAATTTGCAGTAGTATACCGCAACATCAATTTGATCGATATGTGTGCATCTAGGGCGGCCCCTACCGATCTCCATTCACTCTTGCCTGATCCACTTCTTTGACAGGCGTGATGATATGTATGTATGTACACTGCAACAATATATAGGAGGGGTCGGCAACTAGCGATTGATATGGCCCTAGTGAAGCAAACGTTAATTGGCTACGTGAAATGCTACGACAAGGCTAAGCATTCGCTTGCTTGCCGCCTTAGTACTGTAAGAAAACATCATATAACAGAATCAAAGGCATTAACGTTCAATCTAATAAAGAAGTCATAATATTCATAATATATTTTTTTCTAGTAACAATTCCGTTATTAGTCGGAAAAGTTATCTTATTCTTCTTCTCAGCGTTATTCGTTAGGATTAGGAAACGTAATCCATTACTAATTGGCGTGGTACGATACCTAAATCTAACGATTAGGCGAAGATACCGATTTTTACATGAATCTTCACAACACAGAGGGGAAAACTAGGTCTTTCTTAGGTAAGGTCACGCGAGGTTTCCTTACGATGTATTCCTTTACCGCCGAGCAAGTGATGATTACAAAGATACATAAATTCGAAAACACGAATTTAGTGGTACATGCCAGAGTTAGAACAGGGGACCACGTGGACAATAGGTACGTTCTTTATCCACTAGGCTATCACGGCTGGGTTAGGTCAGACATAAAGAAGATAACAAGATAATGATAGCCAACGTATCGTCATCCACACTTCTAGTTTGGTGACTAGATCAAAACCCAACAACGCTGCTCACGTCGCGATCATTGAATACTGTTAACCATGAGACAAGCTATTCGCTTGTTTACCGCCTTAGCGATAGGAAAACGCCGAACAGGGGCAAAGCCATGAAAATACAATTCAATAAAGATATCACAATATTCATAGGATATTTTTTATTAGTCATTCTTTCATCCTGCATTCATTCTACATGTCCGAACCAACGGAGCATGCCTCTTCTTATTTTAACACCGATACTCTGTTTCAGACCAACTCTGTTTCTAACATCATCATTGCGAATACGGTCTACAAGCGTTACGCCACAAATTTTGCGCAGCGCTCGCATTTCGACCGCGTTTAGCCTACTTTCATGGTCTCTCTGCCATACCCAGCTCTCGCTTCCATAAGTTAGCGTTGGGACCAGCACTGCATTGTGTATAGCGAGCTGTGCCTTCTGGCTCAGGTTTTTACTGTTTTTAATGCAGGATGAAAGAATGACGAAGCAGATATACAATGCAAAAGTAGAAGGATGTAGGAGCCGAGGAAGGCAAAGACTTACCTACCATGACCAAATTGGTCGTGTTCTATCAGAAGGTGATGTCAGGAGCCCTAGAAACCGGCAAGCATGCACGAAAAGAGCAATGAATGTTAAAGAAGCGAGTGAGATATGTAAGGATCGAGTCACGTAGCACTCGGTTATCTCTGCCTACCCCGCAAGGTATTTGGCGTGAAGTTATAGATAGATAGATTTTTTATTAGTAACAACTGCGTTACTAGTCGGAAAAGTCATCGACTTACGTAATTTATTGAATAACTGACGCGTATCTGAATCAATATGGAATGGCTATTAGCGGCGGCGTATAAACGGAGAGAATGGGGAAACACAATCCTACTAATTAGGCGTAGTGGGCTAGCGTACATCCTGTCGGTAAAAGAATAGAACACTGGAGATTTTGTTAACTTTTGCCAGATTGTAAGGAAGATTTTCAAGACGAGGCGTATTTTTTAAACCTTGCTTTTGAATATCAGTTAATGATTGAGGTTCGAGGTGTAGGTAGCATTACATAGGTTACAGTAACTGTTTCAGTTCAGACGGGCTGTATGTTTACTACATGATTATAAATAATATGAATACTAGATAAAAATGTATTTATCAAAATATATTCAAGTGTAAAAATCATGATAATTTTGAAGTAATTAATGGTTTTTAAATGGTTAGGTGATACGGAGGATAATAGAGATTCAGTCAAACAACACGATTAAAAATAAAAATTCTTTATTTGTCATACCTGGTAGGCACTTATACACGTCTTACGTTTTTAAAATATAATATTGTATCTCTTGTGATGTGAGTCAATAAAGGGTGTATACTCGTCTTAAACTTTAAATGTACTATTCCAAAACACCCTATACAGTGTCGAAATAAAACTTTTACTCTCAAATGATTTTTCCATCATTAGGTGGAGGGTCTACTCAGCGGAGTGTTCCCGGTAGTACATTAATCACGTCCGGGAACAAAAACTTTGACAGCGCTAAATAGCTGTTTATTGTTTAATGGTTGTTGATATTATCGGGATTGCAACGATTACGAAGGTTTAACATATTGCATTACACTCAATTACCTTTATGAGGCAACTTTTTACTGGAACATATTGGATAACGCCCGTTTATAATGTTACAAAATACGAATATGTACTGACATGTTCAGGTAAACACCAAGATAAGTAGATTCTCAATTTTCGACTCGCACACTTGGTTCAAATGTGTATAGATGTGAGCTAATAATTTATAGTATACCTATCAGAATTCTTCACTGTGCCCTAATGTCTGGGTCTGGATAGACTCATCTCACTGTTGACAGACGGGTTTAACAGCACGTCTTAATGACTGACCACGAAGGCACTCATAGTGATAAAATTCATCCAAAGGCAGTCTGATGTCGCCATTGCTTAGCTTACATATATATTTAGATACGCAAATAGTCTGATACGCAAGCAACGCCTTTGAGCTCCTCACGCATTAATACAACATATAACTGGGAAAGTAGGTACATGATTTATTCTATTACACCTGGTAAACACACCTACCACTGACGACAGTGGTGGCAGCATCTTCAGTTCAAGATGGTTGGTTAATGCACAAACGCATCTTGTAATATTTAATGTAATATACAAGAAAACTGTTTTGTCTTTCTGGATGGGTATGAATATATAAAGAATAAAATATTATTTATTGCTCCAATAATAAGTACATATAAAACAAAAGTGCAATAGGCGATCTTATCGCTAAAGAGATATCGTCCAGAAAAGAAACATTGAAACGAATCACATATTCAAAAAAAAAATATGTTGAACTGTTTAATTTCTTGAGTAAAAACATGACAAAGGGTAAGGACATATACTGCACGTACGTAATATTTTTTATGCTACGTCGTCTGGGAAAAAAGGTATTGTAGTTTATGAACAACTTTGTAGTATTAGTCACGTGTTATCACCCCCGCTGCTAGCCCAGCAGTTCCATAGCAGGTAATTTGAATCTTACTTATTCGCAGGACGACAATAACTCTCCAAGTCGTTGTTATTTGGTTGCGGTTCTGAAAAATACTTACACATTAACAATCACGACGCATATTAAATTGCCTTACACATTATCTGTCTTTAACGAGAGCCTTGTTTGCTAATTAGTGCATCACGGATAAATGCAGTATAGGTTATAAAAGTAAATGTGACTTACATCACGATTTATATTGTATCAATCGTATGAAAATACAAATAAAAATCAATTATATTGTTTTACTGAAATATCACACAATACTCGCTAACAATATTCAAAGCACTGCATGATTGCACACAGTCCTGTTGATTTTATAATTTTTGCGCGTAAAAAAAAGTGAATATTTCGCATACAAAATTACTGATAGATCTATCACTGAAAGGTCAGTTTGAAAATGTCACTCGATCCATTGATATGCAAATACTGGCATGCACCGGGCGCAAGTTAAACGGCGGAGATAAAAGTTGTGCAAATACGAGTATGATCATTTGAGCGTATAAAAATGATCACTGCGAGCTGCCGACGTGACGCATACGAAAGCTGTAGAACTACGTTTAACTACACGGTGTATAAAAGTGCAGGGCTGTGCACGGATGTTTTACTGACCAGTGATTGAAAATCATTATAGAGTTATTGGGATCAATATTTTTCTGTTATCAAATTTTGACGGACACTGGCCAGAAGTAATATTAGAGATACTACTAAAAATCGATAATAACATTTGGTCTACTAATACCTATATTTCTACGTTTATCTACGTTAGTATTTTGTCAGCAAATATACAAATAAAGTACACTTGATAAATGAGACTTTTAATTCTAAGACTAAAAACGGTACGTTCATAAAGTTAACTAACATAAACAGAGTTATTAGACAAACGTTTTTATTTTAATAAAAAGGTATTAATTCTCATAATTCGGTGGAGTATTCACACAAAGTATTAATTAAAAGTAACTAAGCAAATTGCCTGCAAAAATGATTATTTCAATAGAATATATGTAACTTTGTTATTTTTACAATTAACCATTATTAACAAAGTTGCACGAATTCCACTTAAATATTTAATCAAAATCGAATTTGCACACTGATAAATTTATTGTACCATCGACGTATTAACTTGTAGATTAGTTGTTTGTGAACATAACGACTATTAGGTAATACTAATGATAGCTTTGCTAACAAGCAGAACTAATTTACACATTAATACGAGAACAACATAACATCATATAATGCACGCATGGGCCCACAGGCAAACCATTGCTCCAGGTAAGCTTCGACTAGCACTTAATTCAATTTCGAACTGCATGTATCCAATGCAAACACTCCATCAAAGCGGATTTATTAAGTGGTACATTATGGGATTGCTGTCAACCCTAACAGTCGTGGATAGACCAACATAATCATAGTGTGTATACCGATGCGAGGTTCAGCGTACCGAGCAGCCGGACGGAAGTCAACTCTGCAAGTAATATATTTTTAATTGATGCACACAGCGACCAATGTGTCAGGTAAACATTTACCCGTTTATTCCCGACGATGACAGTACCTTTGTTGCCAGTTTTTACTCAAAACATTAATTGAGGGAAAAGTGCGATTCGCATGTTTAAATTTTCAGTCCATGTAAACATTGTAATTATTGCAGCGATGTTAAATCTCATTAATTCGGCAATTTAATGCATCATTTAGTTTCTGTGAAGTGTTTGTATTTTATACACGACGTCGGAGGCATGCAAGCTTATTGTCTTGCACCTGATGTAAAGTGGCTCACGCATTACCATGCCTGCTGCTAACATAGTCAGCTATTTTTAGGAGTATACTGATAACCTCACTCACTCACAGAAATACAAAAAGCCTCCAGGGAGTTTTTACTTGCTTGCGGTTTTCTGGGAATACTTAAATACGCCTAAACAAAGACAAACCGACCTGTATATGCATAAAAATATTACCTTGTACAGGAATCAAATATACGACCCTTGTTAATGTAATCATTGCTAACCCACTCGGCCACCGGGCTTGTCATCTATTCTTTTTATATTTTTATTTGACTCCGTACCTAAACGTAAAACGTAAAAAAGAACAATAACAATCACACAGAGACACTTTTTGTCCGTTTGTCTGTATTTTAAGAAATCACAAATAAAAAATATCTGAGGTGCTTCTTTGCACACGCAACAAATAGCATATTTTCGTAATTTTTCTCTAGACCTATCCGATAATACGTAGACCATAACGCCATAACTTCAAACTTAGGCGTTGTGTTCAACATATTATTTCATATACCTCAATCAGATTAAATTCTAACATGATATTTCAAACAAATATGAAGGTACGTTTAACAAAATGAAGATTTTATCAATCCTATTTAACAAGTAAGCATAATACAGCATGTTCGAAAAATAGTACTGCAGAACTAGTTTATTCGTACACCTTTGCGGAAAAGAGCACAGAAACTATAGAATGCAGCAACTGCGAAAAAAGCGATGCAACGTGTGAGTAAGGCCATACAATCATTTTTAATTTCCGACGTAGGCGCGTCCAGTGCACTGAATACCAATTACGAGGCCCGTAACTACTGAACATGTGAAATGCAAAGCCGGGTTGGCGCCTGGATTTGTGTACACAAACATACGTAGGTACGCGTTGGTAAGCCAAACCGGAGATTAGGTACATTAGAGGTTTCCTAACGAAACCAACCTAATTGTAAACGTGAACTGTGAGAAGGGCATTCGGATCTATGGTTATGTAAACATGACAATCAACTGATCCACATACATAAACTCAAATTAATCTCTATAACTTCACGCCAAATCCCTTGCGGGGTAGGCAGAGCGAACCGAGCGCCACGTGACTCGATCCTTACACACTTCATTGCTCTTCTCATGCACGCTCGCCGGTTTCTAGGGCTCCTGACATCACCTTCTGATAGAACACGACCAATTTGGTCATGGTAGGTAAGTCTTGGCCTTCCCCGGCTCCTACATCCTTCCACTTTTGCGTTGTATATCTGCTTCGTCATTCTTTCATCTTGCATTCTTTCTACATGTCCGAACCATCGGAGCATGCCTCTTCTTATTTTAACACCGACGCACTCAAATTAATCTCGAAGATGATTTAATTCTTCTGGAGCTCGATGGCGTCGTTGTGCTACTACAACAACTACTAATCAAACACGCGAGTTAAGCATCGTCGATCGCAGCCCTATTTATGAGTTTAGTAGTCTCGAGTTCCTCCAGCTTCGGACGGTACTCTAATCGGTCAGTCACGGCTGTTTTTTTGTTTAGATGACAGTTTTCAAGCTAAGTTAAAATAGGTGACGAGCTCGGTGGCGCAGTGGTGAAACGCGTTAGGTTGCTTTGACACCAACGGTCGTGGGCGCGATTCCCACACATTTGTGTGCATGAACATGTCTGTTTGTCTTGGTCTAGCAGTTTTTAGGAGAGGTAGGACGAACAAAGCACAAAAGTCTGGGGAAACAACTCCACTTCCAGAAAACCTTACTTACTTGTGACCTCACTCACACGCAGGAATACAACAACCCTCCAGGGAGTTGTTATTTGGCTGTGATTTTCTGTGAGGTGGAAGTACTTCACCAGACGGGCTGCTTTGATGCGCCCTACCTCTCTCAAAGATAGTAGACATACACATACAAATTCAAAGAGGACCTTTCCTTTTGGCTGATTTATTTAAATATCTCCACGGTATGTTACTTTTTGTCCTTATATGAGAGCTAGCTACTGTAGACGAGTATTGTCCGTAGAATTTCAACAGCTCTAAATGTAATAAATGAAACAAAGGGTTAGTTTGGACAATGCAACAATAAAAGTTAAACTGCACCCCAATGGTCGAAATATCCAGCGTCGCTAGCAGGTGCCAATTCGGAAGTTTCGAATTCCTTCCGCCTCGAAGCATTAACTTGACAACGGCGCAATACCTTTAGGGTCAATTCACATCGGCACAAATTTGCGGCGTCGAAGTGACGTACTTTTTCCAATAACAGTTCTATACAGATAAATAAAATTGAAGTGTCTGTTTGTAATATTGAAATAACAGCTTTTTACTAAATGCATATAAAAAATTTCAATTTTACAATCTGTCTGTCTGTATGTATATCTATCTATAGCTGATGTAATAAGGAGCAACTTAGGCTACTTTTATTTTAGAAAATTTTATTTATTTTTATTAATATAAATAAATAATATTCCATGCGAACGAAGTCGCGGGCATAGCTAGTACTTTATAAATGCGTTGTCTAAAAAAGTATAACTAATGCAAAAGCTACTAAATAGATGCTAATAAAATTTGTCACACTGATTTAAGACATATCATAGATATGTTTACACTTGAAATACCACTTCATGCGAGCTGAACCGCGAATAATCAGGTACGGAATAAAATACTTTTGCACAAAAAGTCGGGCATAATTTAGACTCTGTTATGTGATTGGTAAATTTAGGGTGTGAATGACTGATTATCTTCTTTCAAATACAAGGCTAACCACCACGTAGCTGATAAAGCCAACTGCCAAACGAGACTAGCGTAAGAGAGATATAATTCAAATCGAAATATGGATACTAGGTTTAAACTGCATCGAATAAAGTCGAGAAATTGACGTATTTCGCTGGCAATGAATGCAAAAAGTTACGTCGTTTAAAAGTTTACATTCGAGATTTTGAAAATTCCGCCGTATCAATATCGTCTTCTTGTCATTTTGAAAAAGGGATTTACTTCAGCTGTATATTCAGTTTTTAGGGTTGTGTTCCCAAACGGCAAAACGGGAACTATGTTAATGACTATATATCACGGATCTCAAGCTCGTAAACGAATTCAGTTACATGTATGAAATTTGGTTAAATTGTGTAGAATACTTAGACAGATATTTAGATATTTTTTTTTATATTATATACATTTCTGGATAAATGATATAGCGCAATTTAGTCACAATCTATACATACTTTCATATATATGAACTAAAAAAACAAGATATAGTTACAAAAAAAAATACATTATTCGTAACGTTCTTTTTAAATTGGTGGAGTACTTTCTATCACTCAACCAAGATAAAGAGACATGTTCACACACATAAATATCTAGTACGGGAATCGAACCCACGACCCTTAAGTATTAAAGTAGTTTTGCATACCGATTTTGTCAAATTGACACTTAATATAGTATAGTTGTCATTTTTTTAATATTTTTGTTCGGAAGCTATTATTACAAATATAACTAGTCTTGCCATAAATACTGAAACAAAGAATTAAAATTTTCTATTGCAAATAACATTTATTACTTGTACAGTGTGTTAGTTTAATACATAAATATAAAACACACATATACACACAACTATTCTTTTTTAGAATAATATGAGGATCAGAATCAAATATGTTTAACCTGTTACATTATAACATAGTTAATTTTGAATTATTATAATTATTACTGTCAATGTACTTTTGTTTTGAAGAGCGGTGTCCTCTAGCACAAGTATACTTATAATACATTTAAAAGGGGTCCTCAACAAATTGTTATTATTTAAGACAGTTACTGAATAAAAAATAATTTTATGATAAAAATGAACCTGTACCTATTTCTCTAAAAAATGCTGGCAACAATTATAACATAATTGGTTGGCGGCTGTATTACCTCATTACCCCTCTATTGTACGTGCAAATAAATAAAAATACCGAAGAAAACAATATCAATTTACAATTACAATATCTAACCAACTTGTTGATACGTCGTAAGCTACACAATAAAACATATCAACAGGAATCCAATATACTAGCACCATAAGTCGCGATATAAACTTGAGTGGGGGATATGAAACCTAACCGTATCAAGCCTGGTGGATTTTATGTGTCGACTCATCAGTGTTTTATCGAGCTGTCTTAACAGAACATTAATCTTTCGTTAAGCCTGTTGAACAAAACGTGAGCATAGCGTATTTGACGTGTACGTACTTGCATTAAATTTCAGCAAATACTACAGTAGTTAACAACCAGATGGTGACATAATAGTTATAGTTAGTGAATAGTAGATGTAATATTCATTTCTACTTAAAAAAAACAGTATAATATAATAAATGTAAAAAAAAGCGAGTTGCACTCCGGGAGTGCCGGCAGAAGTGAAAACTTGAACATTAACGTTGTGCATTTTTGAATATTTTGGAATGGTTAGGGAATAATTTCGCACAAATTGCTTTATTTATCAGTATAAAAGTACTATCATGTATGTGGTAAAATACAATATTCATTTATTGCGCTATCGTACACAAACATGACAATTTATATTACATTAAAAATTTAACACTTCAGAACTATTACAATTATTTTACATTAAAAAGTTTATCTCTCAGAAAAATCAACTTTCATCCATAATTTCACCATCATCATTACCAGCATCATCATCGCCAATCTCTAAAACTCAAACACACCGCGCCGCTTAAACCAAACAGCGATGTTGATAAACTACGTTGAACGAAACGCGTAAACGCCAACAATTTTATGGCGTTTACAACGTTTTGGTCGCGAGAAAATAATGCCCTATGAACGTTCTAGCGCTTCATGTTTTAATTGTTTAATTAGAGGTAACTAATGTCTTAGCGCTGCAGCGAACTTAAGTTCTAATTCTCACCAAAATCTTACGGCCAGGGTCACGTGTCCTGACGCGAGTTTAGCATTTTTTACTCATCCCAAAAGTGCACAACGCCGCTAAAAAAGTTTTCACTTCAAAAAATATATTTTTCATTGCTCTCAGTGATGGTTATATGCATTAGAAATCGGCTCCTCCATTGGCGGGGCTACCGCCCCGTTCTTGTTGCATTACAGCACTACCCTTGTTGATTTTTCAAAGGATTTTCGTAATTTAGCGCCTAAACTGCTTTCGCCCGAACAACCTAGGAACCTATTAAATCGCGGTTAATGAAATTAACCCTAAGACAAAGTGTAAATTGAAAGCTAAATTAATATTAAATGTTCAATTTTGTTCCAAGATCAACGTTTCGTATCGTTGGCATCGTTTTTTTTTTGAGAGTACAATGTGATTCCCAACACAAGCGACTTTAGCGAATGGTGGTTTTCATCAATCATCTAAGAACCACCCCTCTATAAATGAGCTGAATAACAATTATAGTTGTAAAATCAATAAAGAAAATACATGTATTGCCATGGGGTTTAGTAAGACAAGTCAAACAAGGCCAAATTGTTGGACTCATTGTTAACATAGCGAAGTTTAGATCGCCGCCTCCGACTTCCATCATGAGATCATCGCATTCGTACTTATACGTATTTATTTTATTGTCATTGGAACTACACTCAAGCGCCAAGTTTCATAATGATACAATAGTAAAAAATGATTGACATATGGTTCGTTAAGATTCCATTCCCAGAACGAGCCTCTTACCATCGACAAGGGCATTAGGAAACTTGGTGTGCTCAACATAGCGAAACAGTTCTTTAGTTCGATGCAAAGACTTTTGTTATACAAGAGTCAAGTCAGACAGCACATTGCATACTGTAGGCACATATAGGTGGGAGCACCTAGTTACCTAGCTAAGACCTTCCCTAATTCGTTTCAGAGACAAGCTGTGAGAATTAACGATGACTGCATACACACCTAAACTTATTGTATACAGTATTGGACTCTTAAGTTTATGAAGAAAGTATCTCCCTTTCTTATGTTCACCGATGATACAACCAAATGCTTTTTTTATGCGGCTCCAGAGATGTTTTCTTCCGAGAACTTTTAAGTTGTCGAATGAACTCCCTACCGATGTTTTTCCAAGAGATTACAATTATGAGATTATTCCAAAAAAGGGTGAAGAGGTTTTGACAAAATTGAAAAACATGTGGTCCATTTATATTAAAAAAACACAAACCCCTACCTTATAAAGCTAAAAGCAAAAATAAAGCTAAAAGAAGGAAAGAAAAGGTGGCTCATTGTACTCGTAAAAAAATCTAAATTTGCAATGCGTCAATATGAAGCACAATCTACTTATCTCTATAACAAAGTCAATAAAAATCTCGACATTTATCCTCTGCGATTACGAGAAGTTAAAGAAAAAGTATCCACCTACAGTGATGCGGAAGTACTCATTTATTAAATAACACAGTTAATCACTATAATTCATTATAAAAAGTTAACACAGTAATCGTACAGTTTTACAAATTAAGGTAAAATGTTTAAATTCAATATATTTTTCCTATATTAAATCCCAAATGTTGTTGTGATATTCTTCTATTTTGAAGTGTGTTTAGCAATAACGTAAGTTAAGAAAGAGCAGGTCTGTCTGGCACAAACATTATTTGCTTAATAGGCAGTCCTCACAATAAAATTTGTAAACACAATTTTTGTTAACGAAATAAAAACATTTTCATTTTCATTAATCACAGAATATTGATTTGTAATGTCGTAGTTCATGTTGTAGAATTAAATACATTTCACAACTGAACTACCGTATTACAAATCATAAACATCTTCGAATACAACACTAGCTATTTTTCTACTTTTTCGTATGCGAGAATCGGTTTTTTTAGCTTTTACTTTTTTGAATCAGGGAATAAAACTGCGAAGGTATAGTTCAATTTCGATTTACCTGTTTTCGAGGGGAACTACTGTTACGCTGCATTCGCCATATCACAGTGGGATCATTAATCAGAGAATTATTATGTAGGTGCCTGAGTGGTTATAATACTCGTATAAGGTGGCCACTTTTGTTGTGTACCTTCTACGGAACTTCTTTGTGGCTTAGTCACGCTGTTATGTTCCTCGTGGTTGTAAAGACCCTTTTTTGTATGATATGTTATAGTTTTAATTGTGTTGGGAAGTTGTTTGATAGTTTTCTTGGGGTGTAATGAGTTTTGTAATATGAAATGGTGTGTAACATAGGGTCATTTCTGTACTATCATTCACTTACACTTTTGTGTCTACTTAATGTCCTCTATGATATAAAAAAGTTGTAGAGAAAACGGAAACATTTGATTTTGAAATATTAAATATGGCCAAAACCTAACTAGAGCGTAAACTTGTGCTTTTTTATTTAGGGGTTAGATGAGAAAGGAATTGTTTATATTTGGAAATGTATTTATATTATTGTATTATACAATTATGCCTTAGCTATTACTAGAATGGTTTTGTTGTATGACAAAAACGTAAATGAATAAATTTTTCTTCTACATTATAGTTTACAAAAGAGATTTAACTGGTTTTATAAGCTTCAATTATTACAATAATTATATCAAATATTTCAATATATCTGTGAGGCCTTAACAACTTACGCAAAGAAACTTTTACTAAAGTAACTATGACTTCCGTTTACAATAAAAAAACG
Source organism: Pyralis farinalis (assembly GCA_947507595.1). Classification (NCBI taxonomy): domain Eukaryota; kingdom Metazoa; phylum Arthropoda; class Insecta; order Lepidoptera; family Pyralidae; genus Pyralis; species Pyralis farinalis. Next base: position 25,772,092 of record OX382267.1, read on the forward strand.
TATTGGAAAAAACGTAGCCTTCCTGAATAAGTTACGACAGCGCCCGTAAAACAAAATGTATCGAATCGATCCCATATCTTTTATTAGATTCCCATCCATGCAGAATAGAAGCCTATTGAATTTCACGAATCAAACCTTTTCATTGTTTATAATGGTCATATTTATTAAAAAAGTTTGTGTATAAAAAAGAGCATTAATATACAAAACTAAACTAAAAACACAAGGGCCGTTATGTGCGAGGCCGACTTGCGCATAAGGGCCCCGCACGGTTCTTGAATCATATAACTAATTTGTCAGTATAGGATTTTTAATAATTTAAAAAAATCTGTGTCAGTTTTAAAATATAAGTCTTCATCTTTATCCAAGTCGGGCCTGAAATAAATCCAGAAGTGACTCAAAACTTACGCAATCCTGATCTAACTCTGGTGCGAATCCGACTAAAGCTGGCATTAATCCCAAGAGCATAACCGCACAACTAAATTAGTTTATTAAATAAAATCCTTCACAACCTAATTTATTTATACGGATTTTTAGGTTCATCAATAACCACTTTCTAAATCGATTTAGATAATCGATTAGATTTGACAATAGAGGGTTGTAATTTAGATAATACTTGCGAAATCAAGTTGAAAATGGGTAAGTAAACCAGTGTATTTTATTTATTTTGTATAATCTAGCTTACATCAAATTCTATATTATTAATTTATAATTTAACAGGGTATCATCTGATAGGGAGCAGTTTCAGTAAACTATAGACGGTTATTATATCAAAAATAACAGTTGGGGGTAGAACCACCCCCAGCCCCGACACAGCACCCTCTCAGGAAGATCTAACTAACTAACTCATGAATTACAAACAACAAATTAGACGATTTCTTCAAAAACTACTTCCTACAAAATCCCTTGATACTCGGAAAGTTTACCATTACGATTTATCATAACTGTGTGTTGCATAAAATACAAAGTTACCTTTATATGCGAACCGGCTATTTCGTTTGCAATCCTGCGAAAACAAACTGTAGCTTTGGTCTAATAAAAAAAGTCATCGCACACATAAATCAAATGGCAGGGTAGCCGGAAATTGATACCAGTCTGGGACCGGTGTCCTCTCGCAACCGACTAACATGATCAAAATGTACATGTATGTTATTGACTGTAGATCAGGAAAACCTTTGATGTGTAGTTTTTTTCTGTCTAATTAGTGCCTAACACAACACTGCGGAAATACTTTGTATACAATGAAATATCACCTATTTGAGCAGCTTGGAAAGAAATTAAACGCATCAACACCAACCATATTATAAAAAAAATACTTATAAAATATCATTTTGTGACATTTATGAGCGTATATTGGGCATGTGTATATAGGTGTGTACATTAATACGCACACTGATTTTGACTCAGTGTGCGTATTGCACTCTATATACTCGTAGCTTTAATGAAGATACAAGTAAATATACGGAGAATGGAGGATACAATAATTGTATAAGAAAGGTTCCAAATTTACATCTCTCGTATCCTAAAGTAGGGGCAGCTCCAAATTACATGACGAACGAGAGTATTGAAGCCACCAGAAGCTGGATCACCCATAAACTTGACTGAAAGCTGATGCAACATCCAACCTACGGGTACAAAAATTTTGTTCTCCCGACGATAATGGCGTGACACCATCAGACTGAGAACTTTGGAGAGTTCGTTAGTTTGAGAGAGTCGAAAGACCTCATACTTTGGTAATATAATTTACCCCATGCTTATACCGTTACCAAAGACGAGCTCGGTGGCGCAGTGGTGAAACGCGCTGTTACGCTACTTTGACACCAACGCTCGTGGGTTCAATTCCCACACAGTACAAACATTTGTGTGCATGAACATGTCTGTTTGTATTGGTCTTTAAAAAATGTATTTACGTATGTTTATCAGTTGTCCAGTACCCATAACACAAGCTTCGCTTACTTTGGGGCTAGGTGGCGCTGTGTAATTTGTCCGACAATATTTATTTATTTATTTATGTCACGGTAGATAAAATTCGCCATCACCACAAACCTTCCTATTGCCTGACTTAGAAGAGCATTTGACCGGTAATCGAGAGGTGGTGAGTTCGAACCGTTCGTGGTTTTATCTAAGCGGGGCGGTAATATGTCATTAATAGGTAATTACTACTTATATACAGTGTTAGTTTTAACAGAGGTAAGGCGCATTAAAGCATATGGGAAAGTACCACTACCTCACAGAAAACTGCAGCCAAATAATACCCTGAAGAGTTGTTGTTTTCATGCAAGCTCGCTCCTTGCAGGAACGTTACCAGTAAGCTTCTAAGGAGTAGCAGTATTAGCATCAGAGGTCGCCCGAGGAATACGTAATGTTTTACAAGTATTCATATGCTGCGGTAAGCGCTTTACATCTGGTGCGCCGTATGCCTCTCGAGGTTGTATAAAAAAAATAGTATGAGTACAGTATTCGTATTAATATTCGTCATTAGATGCTATATTTCACAATCAGCTTGCGATATTAAATGACTCACTGTGATCTTTAGAGGCAACCTTACTTCGCTGCGCTACTGAAATACTTTTTCTGAAGATCGTAGCAAAATAACATACCTACCCTGGACAATCATCGAGTTATATATAGGTATATGCTGCTGAACAAGATCATCTGGAAACTAGTAAGCAGTTGCTATATTAGCAGCTAAAGCAGCAACACACAACGGTACATCATCATCAGGCGTTATGTATGTTGGCCAGCCGGTTCATTATAATAAAAGCCGTCAAGTGCGAGTCCGACTCACGTAATAAGGGTTCCGTAAAAAATATTTTATCAAATTATTTTTGCAATAAAAGTATTTTTTTATGATGTAACTAAAAATTTACGGTTTTCAGATTTTTACATTTACTTGTGCTACATGATATTGTTTCTTACCAATTTTCATGATTCTTTGTCAACGGGAAGTACCGTATAGGTTTTAATTTCCTAGCGAGTGCCAAATATGCGCATAAACGAGGCATAAACAATCATATGTTTAGATTGCGTTGACTTAAAATTTTCACTGTTTGAAGGGACTGCAGACCTAAGTATTTGATATTAATTTCAGCTTGATAGCTCCTCCCGTCCCTGAGAAAAAGGGTCTTGGTCCGTGACAATAAAGTGATCCTATAAGGGTTCCGTTTTTCCTTTTGAGGTACAGAGCCCTAAAATTCATCATCATTGGTTATGTTTTCTTCATCCATTTACATTTGTCGTTAATTTAATATCTACATGATTATTTTTAACTCCTTCAGGCATATTTTATGTCCCTCTCCTCCTGTATATGTCCATACGATAGCAATTCATAAAGCAATTACTACCTGTTCATGAAAATGAGCAGCAATCTGGCTAGGATAATTGAAATCGGTTTAGCGTACAGCCGGGAAAATATTTCGGTCTTAATCCAGTGTAAGCGGTCTGTTTTGCGAACCAATTTTAAATTTTAGCTAGTGCACCTATTAAACGTTAATGCACCACTGGTATTCCGGAGCCATCGTAAAAACTTCGCCGGCACTCCGGCACATAGGGTTACCACTTATAAGTTATTATTACACTGTACAGTTGGAACTAAATGTTACTTAACATTTAAAAATTACAGTTATCATAGTAATGATGCAAGACATATGCTCAGCAGGACCCCGCATCGGGTCAGTTTTACAGCGAATTGTGATTGGTACCTGTCAGTATCATACGAATTCAAGACGTTTAATTCTAATACCTGCAGAGTTACAGCATGAGAAGCAAAACCTAAAAGGTACGACTCATGCAACGCTAAATATGCATGTATATTGTTTGTTTTTTTTTATTTATTAAATACTATGACGTTTCAAGCAGCAATGTAGGCACTTATGATTTTCTTGTATACTTTGCCAATGCAGACTGGTTTTGCCACCAACCGAATTTAAAGAAGAAGTATTTATTCTTCCATCTCTATATTTATCTAGTATTATTATAGTGGAAGTAATTATTGTTAATTTCTTAATTTTAATACCAAATATATTTATTTTTTATTCTTATTCTGTATCAAATGTTTTTTGCAAATAAAATGATTGATTGAATTATGAATTGAGATATACACTCAAAATGTTTCGCTTTCGTTGATATTGTCAGTTATGTTTAATTTTTATGTTATATACATTTGTGTGCCATGAAAAACATAATATTAGTGCTCACTGTAAGTAGCCAACCCTGCGTGCGTCGTAAATAGCCAGTATGCACTTAAACATTGTTTTAAGTTTAAAAAGTAAATTTCAATATCCCGAACTTTGTCGATACTTGACGGAGTCAGTTTAATCTCGTATCGACGTTTTAATTTCTAGTAATTTAAGAATTTTCGTCAGAAATATAGTCACTTCTTTCACTTTTTTTTCATGTTTTGTTATATCATTTTACACATTAAAGATTTAAAATCAATGTTTAAGATATGTATTACCCATAAAATAAACAGATTTTTTCCTTTGTTTCTATTTTACACTTTTTGGTGATCAATAGCTGCAAACTCCCACGCGTAAATAGGTACTAGTTTTCTGGGAATTATATCAATTCAAGAGCAGAGATCTAAAATTTTATTTGTTTCCAAAGTCAAAGTCAAAGTCAAAGTCAAAATCTTTTTATTCCGTAAAAATGGCTACATTTGTTTGGAATCGTCACAATTTTTTTCCCTACCGTGCAGTTTATGACTAGGTGAGCACTGATAAAAATACTGCCAAAAAACTCAGGCATCCCTCTTTTGGTGTCCAAACAAATTTACATATTTTATTAATTACATTATAATTGGATCGACTCACTCCCAGGCATTTTTATCATTAATATAGTCAGATACTTTATAATATGCCCTGCTACACAATTTGGCTTTAATAGTAGTTTTAAATTTGTTTATTGACAATTCTCTTATATTGCTGGGAAGTTTGTTATAGAACCGTATACATTGCCCCATAAAAGAATTACTTATTTTGTGGAGACGGCTTGCATGTAACACAAGATTATGCTTATATCTAGTATTTATGCTATGAGTATCACTCTTTTTACAAAATGAGTCTTCCTATGCCCTTTTCGCATATGTTTTCTACTTTTCTAAGATTATCCTTTTAATTACCTTCTATTTTTCAAGAAAAATTAAGTGGTTATTGTAATGATTTGCCAATCTCTCTTATATTATCCTTGCCCATCGGCTTCTATTAAAGTTAAAAGCACAATTAACCAAAATTTTTTTCATTAGCATAAAGCATTCGTTTACAAAAATCGGTATTTATAAGACTTACACGCAATTTGATCTAACCTGCTTTGTGTGCTTCCGCCACCAAGCAGCAGGTTAGATCAAATATTAACTATTTATAAGATTTATTGACAAATAGCTATTACACGCGACCTCACCCGCGTAATATAGCTATGATGTAAGACGCAATGAATGTAGTGCAATCCAGAATTTTAAGTTTACTGAACCTATAACGAACCGATTGACACCTGATTCATCATAATTAGCTCAATAGTTTAGGCGCTACTGTAAATACAAACATATATACATTCATCCCGAGTATTTCCGTAGGAACCGTAGTTGCGGTTCTTCAAAAAAGGTGTGAAAAGGGTTTTACAGGATCGGTATAGTGCGACCGACACACCCAGTGTTGTAACTGCCCATAGATCTCTGTAAATGCTTACTATCATTCAGGCCGTATGCTTGTTTGCCCTAGTGGTATAAAAAAATCATAACACTTTCTTTCAATCGATTAAAAATATAAACGGTGTTTATTTCATACTTGGCTGGATTTCAATTCATTAAGTTTACTTTTAAATATATTTTCACTCCGATGAATTCATAACTACAAATGCCATAAAATGCGTAAAACATATGAAACATAAGAAAGTCGTGTAATTCACCCTACATAATCTATTCACAGGGGGAACTACACAACTTTCTCGTGGTGTACGCCTATAAAAAAAAAACTTACATCGCTCGCTAGATACAACAATATTAGGAACAATACTTTAGGTTGCTATGAGGGTGTTTGTATAATATTTTTTCTTTTGATCTCGGAACCAGAACACAGAAGCAGTCATCGTCACTTAGTAACAAATAATCATCATGTTACTCGTAAACCTACTTACCACCACTGCGGCTAATTTATTATAAAAATCATTACACAGGTATTCTTTTTAAACCACCCTGTTCAAAAGTACTAAAAATGATGCACAGTAGAAATCTCGTATACATATTAATCAAACAGCAAATTAAAAAATCATGTCAATTTGAGTGCCATGCTATGTTCTCACCACACCCTATTTTAAGGATTAAGACGCAATAAATACATTAAATCTAAAGCTTCCTTACCTCATCATTCTCATGGACGCAATCCCTTTCGTCGTGTATATACCTCAGACGAGACAGCATTTCGCGTAAATTGAACATTTTCACTTATATATAAATACAATAAGTTCATAAATATCACACAATGAATAGATTGAAAATTATTAAACACACAATTAAAGTTTAAATAATACACATGTTAACTGTAGACAGAGTAAGGACAGACTGGCGAAATGGCACGGCAGAGTTATAGTCAAATACATAGATACCGCCCAAATAATGGAAAAAAATGGCAGTTCTTCGCAATTTTGTTACTAGTAATATAAGTGGGGTTCCATTTTTTTTTAATATTTGTTTTATTTACATTATGACAGATTTGATTTTGGCATTATGTATATCCTGTTTATTCGAATAATGCTTAACGTGCTTGTTTGTCTCCCACTATAATAAAAAAATGTATGAGAATATGATAGATATTTTTTAACGTTTTTCTCAGTTGTTAATTGTATAATCAAAGACAGTTGACAGACAGTAATCAAAAGTATAACATGCTAAAGTAACACTACAGTCGATTAATAACAAATTAATACCATCACTCAAAATTTGCCATCCGTATCTTGTTAGTTCTGTTTACCTGTCAGAACATATCTTAGATTTGATAGACTATGATAGTATTATGATTCTGTTATTTGACTAACGTTCTTTTGATAATTGCGTACTAAGATAAAACAAACAAATAATTCACAGCTTTTAAGTTTTCAGGCTAACTTTTTGCGTCTATATTATGGTAACCTTACGCTTTAGGCGGGGAATTACTGATTTTACGTCTACGCGGTATAAAAAGCGGTGGTTAGTATGTATTTATGGAAATTGATATACCTAAATAAAAAATTCTAAGAATATATACAACAATTAGGTACACATAACATGTTGTATAAAATCCAATTTTAGCAAATATATCAGATTATTTAATCTTCAGAAGCGTGTACGCCTAAGGGATTACAGAATGAGAATATTATCATACCTACTGTATTATTGGTGTACAGCTGAATTGCTTTCGGTAATAATGCTTGTTAGGTACCTAAAGCTGGGCGTACATTTTCTTCTATCGTTCGAGCAAATAATAATTTGCGTGGTTACACAATATCTTTAATGCAACTCACATGTAGTACATAGTTATAAAGGTGGAGTAGGTGGCATACACACATATGAACCCTGTTAGGTGTTACGTAGATTAGTAGTGTGATGTTAATTTTCTTTTAGTTATTAATTGATTCTACTTTCAATTGCTGTAATCACATAATTACATTTTTCGCGTGCTTCATTCAAATTTATATGAAACAGAAGAATAAGCAAATATAATACATTTAGCATTTGGATAATTAAGTAGATTAAAATGTCATTGTAGTTAATATGTTATGACTTTTGCTACAGTCCATTCGATTAAACCAGAGAACGAATGCCTGAGAGGGACGAGAGTGATACAAACACACAACACAAACGCTCTGTGGCTAAACCGACAGAATAGCTTAAACAACATAACAATAGCATAAACAACTATCGCTCGAGCTCGCCAGCAGCTAATGTACGCCCAGCCTAAATTGTTTCCACATGGTAAACTCGTGCTCGCAGTCTCGTAGGTACACAATCGCAGCGGAAACGTTGCGAGCGCGCCGCGTCACTGGAGCGGAGGTGTCAAACGACAAATTTCACGGAGCAACTCCCATCTCCCGCTTTGCTGGCTACCTAATACGTTTACCTACTGACTTTCGTGCCTTTAAGGTAAGTATTACTGTATTAGTATTAGTACTGGTACTTCAAATTAGCGTACAAGATCAAAATTGTCATAAAGTTTTTCGGAAAGACAATACAGCATTTTCTCCCACCTTCTCAGAAACTGGGCCATTATTAAAAATAAGAAAAAAAACTTCTAGATGCTCATTTATCTACGCAACGAAATAACAGGCCCGCACTTTCCGTCGCAACGTAACATTGCTGGACATTTTTGTTTAAAAAATATTTCTAGAGTGCTAGCTAGGTTCCTATTCATGCAAATAGAAATCATATACCTACCTAGTGTGTTGTTTACTTTCGGCACAATTTCAGCTGCTTACTAACTAGGCAACGGCTTAAAAAGACTTAGTAAAAAAAAAAACAGATTTTATTATTATCAAAAACTATTGCTTGTAATATTATATTATTAATATTGTCACATAGCCAATATTATCCGAGATAATGTAAGAATTCTAGCGATACATCATGCGTCTGAGTCGCTTTAAGTGTTTAATAGTTATGGTGGAAAGGAACTTACAATCATACACACATGAACTCAAAAACATCACACATGCATTACACGTAGTGGGGCAGTGTGGTAATAAAATGGGCCAGTGTACTTATGTACGCGCGTGAGAAGTTATACTTCTCTGGCATCATTAAACAAATATTTAACATTAATAGCTTAAATTAAAAAACGTCTATCAAGCAGTAGCGGCGATGTTTGTGGAATGTATTACATACAAGTCAAATGTAAAATACAAATGTTATACATTTTTAACTATAGCGCCATCTACCGGTAATACCGTGAAACATTTAGCAGTTTTAACCTATTGCACATTTTTATCTATAGCGCCATCTACCGGTAATATCGTGAAACATTTAGCAGCTTCAACCTGTACTTTTGTATTCGAGTGCCACGCATTCACTCTCGCTCTGTCTCTTTCTATTCCCCCTCCATGGTAGCGTTAAACGTTTAACGCAACCTTTTTGCAAGTCGCGTTAGAAGTATAACTTCAAAAATGTTATTACGCCAACCAACAGAAAATTGCATGGTAAATGTACAATGCTCCTTGTCACATACTAATATACGTCACGTATAATGTAAGCAGAATCGACATTCACAATTTTCGGTCGCATACATTCTAATCTAACACTAAAACGTTCTCACGTGTCATTTGTCTTTTCAAGAACCGTGAACGTCGATTCCCCCAGAAGATCTGCTAATATTCGAAGCAGCGTCAATTACTACAGCGATGTAACATCGTGTCGGGCAAGATTAGATTTCGATTGCAGACGCATCTGTCCCGCTAACGAATGTTGGCACGTGCAAGGCCTGTCTACAGGCTGAGAATCGACACATACGTGACTGTACGGCTTTATTGCACTGACATTTTTTCCATAGGAATTTGTAATGAGTACAAAAAAGTAGGATAGGGGTCTAGACAAAAATGTAGATACGCTAATATCAAGACACCCATCCTACTTGTTTTCATGAATATCATTTCTGCCAAATAAAGAAATATCTTTGACTTTCGTACTACGATTCAACTACGACCAATTTATGGTCATGTTTTATGAGAAGGTGATATCAGGAGCCCTAGGAACAGGTGAGCTTGCATGAAAAGAGCAATGTTAAAAAAGCGAACGAGGTATGTTAAGACCCGCCTCTTACGGCGCTCGGGTCTCTTTGCCTACTCCGGATGGGACCTGGTGAGAAGATATACTTACATACATACATCTTTGTATACAATTTTAGGCAATTTGATCTAAACTAGTTTGTATGCTTTTGCCACCAATTAGTTCATGCGAACAAACCCCGGCCGGCAACCACATACGACCATTAATAGATACCTGCCGTTGCGGTCATTGCCTACAATTTTATACAACTAACACTATATAAGCAGATGCTTGCAACATCAGAGACTAAAAATTCTTCAATGTTTTTTAAGTCTGTCTGTAGTCCTTCGAAAAAACCTCTGCAGCGAAGTTTTCCGTAATAGGTACATAAAAATTACAATACCTAATTTATTCTACCTGCGATACGAATAAAGACCCCAGTTGTTTCAATGGACGATTTTTAGGTCAAATGTTCAAATTCAATGCCCCTATTGAATTTGCAGATTGCGTTCAATTTATTTTTGTATAAGAGATTTTTGCATTAGTAGATCATCTTCTTGTGACAAAATCAATTTAATGATATATACTTCATTGTAGTAAATACTACAACTACAAATTTGCACTTTACAACTACAAATTAACACTACACCTACAAATTAAGAAACAAAAGATTTCTTAAATAAAATAGGTTAGATTTATACAACGTCGGGAGGTATACAAGCATACGGCCCACCTGATGTAAAGTGGTTACCGTAGCCTATAAACGCTTGTAATACATTAAATATTACTCGTGCGATGACGAAGCGGGTCGCTGGTTCAACTTAGCGATTTTGATGGATTATCTCTCAGCTTATTAAAAAAAAGTCTAATAGACTCGATTAAAAATATTGCTTATCCGTGTGTCTATTCAAAACCCAATAATTTTGTAAATATAAAAAAATGCGAGAACAGACAATAATTATTAATAATAAACTGGGGTACGGTTATATTGCACGTCAGATTAAAGTTTGTTTCAATACATTCTTTTTTTTTACAAAAACCTGCAGCTATAATCAATATATATAAAAGGGCCCATTCAATGACCTATTTCAAAACAGAATCGTATATTTAGACCCGTCCAATTCCCCAAATGTAGTAAACCCGATAAATTTTATGGTTACAGCGTCCATGTAGGAACAAGATTGTATTAGTGTGTAGAAACACTATAAAATCGAAAACACTTATCGTAAATTTTTCTTACATGTATTTGAAGTTACAATACGGTAACAGTTGCAAAGTATTATGTATTTTATATGACGGAGAAATACATATTTAATAATCATAATCATTGCATCGTTAGTTAAACCGTAGACCACCATTACAATTTGTTTTGTAAATGAGCGCATGCGTACATGAAGACATGACCTGTAAAGGTGCCACTGTATATTGAACGTACTAAACACCTAGCGTTGACATCTCTGTTGCTAATGCAGCAACTTCTAATGAGCTCGTTGCTAACGTTACTCACAGATATATTATTATTAACTAGCTGCCCTTGGCTAGTTAATAAAACAGACCGCGCTCGTGAAGTTCGGTTTTCATGTTTATACAAAAAAATATTCTACATTTTTGTGATAAGTGAGAGTAATAAAACAGAGGAATAATATATTCTGGCTTAAAGTTATTTAACATTTCAGAAGCACAAGTCAACTGATCAAAAATAAGTTTAACCTGTGTTTTATAGTACTATTCAAAAACGGCTTTGCTACAGTTACATATTTCACAATTTTCCTACATTCGAAATTGGTATTTTAAAGTTTTGCTAAAAGATGGCTCTCTTGACTTGAGATATTTTGTTCAATATGTATATATTGAACAAAATATCTAAACGCTAAGTGTTGCCCGCAATATTAAACACATTCTCACCTTTCACACTCAGATACCAAATAAAATCCGTCTATTACCACGCAAGCCTAACTGCAATATCATTACGTTAGTGTAAGCGTAAATTGACTTAGGTATTCATGGGATGATGAATAAGTAATGGGATGAGCAGGCCGATTTCAATGATCGGAATAAGTTTCACTTTAGCCCTGTGCGGTGTCGTTTGTTGACATAGGTAGGGACGGTCTCCGAAGAGCCCGGTTGGCCGGTACAAATTAAAATGGAGCGGGTACGCGCGGTGGGATCGTAGCTCGGCCGTTTCGACTCACTTTTGAAGTTTCCCTTTCACTTACTGACTTCATGGAGGGTCTTATTGAATTCTTGATATATGGATGAGTTTTTGAAGTTCGACGTTGTGTTGAACGCTTGAACACTAGGGTGTATTAAGCTCCGACGTTTATCGGACGACTTTGAGACTACGTGTGTCGTTCTGTATAAGATTGAGAGATGATGTCGCTGTGTGAACTCTTGAATGTTTTGACTTTGACTTGAATGAATGTGTTGAATCTCAAATTTATGGCTTTCTTCATCCTTCTCCTATATGTATCTTGTAAATACAGAACACTAATCCTATTGCGCATGTTAAGATAATAAAAGGGATACTCCGTTGGTTTGCGCATGTAGAAAGAATGACGTACAACGCGAAAGTGAAAGGTGCATCCTACCATTTCTCAGAAGCCGAGGAAGACCAAGCCTCACCTACAACGACCACCCTGGCGTGCTACATCAAAAGGCGATGTTAGGAGCCCAAAAAACAGAATGAGAATGAATGTTAAAGAAGCGAGTGAAGATCGAGTAGCTTGGCGCTCGGGTACTCTTTGCCTACCCCTCAAGGGACTTTGACATTAGTTTATAGGTAGAAATACCGCATAAAACCATAGGTGCCGGAATCCGACTAGCACTTGTCCGGCCTTGATTACATCCGACTGATCAACGATCATGATTAAGACGTGATCTCGATTTTTGTTTTTTCTTTGAAATTTTAATGGACATATGTTTAGAAGCGTGTCTCAGTCCGCTGTCAACGATTCCAGCTAAGTCGATTATCATATCATCTTAAAATTCAGTCATTGGAGTAGTAGTAATTATGAAGCGATTTCAGATTGCAAGCGGAGATAAATGTAAAGAGGGGTTAACTTTTCTTACTTTAATAATTTAATTAGAGCGCACTATTCACCAAGAATACTCCTTTAAACAATGACGTGTTATTCTTTGTATAAGGAACCTTTTAAAATAACAATATGTTCTTAGTTGAAATTTATCAGATACCGTTAAAAGCACGCATTTCGTATATTATTAGTAAGCTTCTCAGAACTGAAACAATGTCTGTTTTCACGAGCCAAGCAACACTAAACGCTACAATAACGAAGAATAACCGTATGTCGTTACATGCTGTAGGCGAGGGAAATAAAACAAAACAATACAACAAGAAAATAGTAACAGACGTAAAGAAATTCACAATGTAATACTCACTCATATTTCAAACATAAATTTTGCACATGCGTCGGGGAACAACACAAAGCTTCTTTAAATATTCCTTTCCTTCATAATCAAAGTGCTGCGTTCTGGAGATAAGAATTCCCAACGCGCCAGAACGCTGAATGGGGGTGTATAGGAGAATCGTCATTCGTACGACCGACGTACGAAATTATTTCGCTCAGCTATTTATCAAAATTTCTCGAAAGAACCGTGCATGGCCAATTTTACATGTCTTACGCACGCAGTACGTAATTTATGCAGCTAAGCTGTGCTGCGCTCGCCAATTTTCCAATTGAGATTCTTCAGGTGAAAGTGCTAAACGGTTGTGTCACTAGCTATTTTTTGTGGTAGTGTTCGTTTTAGGGTCCCGTAATTAACAAGGAATCCTTACAGTTTCGGTATATCCGTCTGTCAATCCGTCCGTCCGTCTGTCCGCGGCCTAGCTCAGAGACGCTTAACACTAGAAAGCTGTAGTTTGGCATGTATATACATATTAACTATGCTGACAAAGTGGTAGAATAAAATATTGAAAAAAATTTTTTGGTGGTACCTCCCCTACACGTAAAGTAGGGATGAATTTTTTATTCGCTCCCACCCCATGGTGTGGGTAGTCGTTAGATAGGGTTTTTAAAAACATCGAGGGGTTTGGGCAGATCATTTTTCGATAAAGTGATCCGTTTGCGAAATATTTATATTAAAAGTGTAAATTTTTGCCATACTCAAGTGTGCACTTGGCCGGTTTTATTAGAATAAAATATTGGATCACATTTCTTTATAGCGAAGGCGTGTTGCTACATATTTTCTTGTGAAGAAAATGTTAGTTATAAATTACTTATAACAATGACTTTTATGATATAGGGAACAACTATGTGAATATTACTTTGTCTTTAGAGCTAAAGGCAACATCTCCTACACGTGGTGAATCCTGCAGATTTGTAAATGAGAATTCAGCAACATAAAGGTAGGGTGACGCTTAATAAGCATTCCTACTCGGATTATCCAACATTACGCATGCCTCTGTCTTATATATGATTTTATAATATAAAATGAATAGAAATATGATCTTGCTTGGAGATTTAGTGTGTTCCTGCGAGTGAGTGAGGTACCCAGTGAGTTCCTGAGGTGATACCGCGATAAAAAGGGATATGGAGAATAAAGTGGAGTAATTAAGTTTTAATGTAAACGATTAACAAATGTAGCTATAATACCAAACTGTATCTCTGAATTTTATTATCATCAGTTTACGGAATTGCCTTCCATATAGAAGCAAATTTAGGGACGTATTCAAATAAAAAATAAATATAGGTACGTATCAAAACAGAATAATATTATACTATAAGCAAACTAATACCTATTCTTGTAAGATTGCATATTGCTGATAGCACTTGAAACATGAATGCGTAGGGAAATGAGAAAACTCGATTTTATTGAATGTTGTCGCAAATAGAAACTCAATGAACCGTGTATACAAGCCGAGCCTTCTGCCTACCTAAACCTTATTAGGGCGGTAGTTAGTGAAACCGCTGAAGTTTGTGCTTCCCACGAGAATTCGTAATCAAAGCTTGAATAACAAACAAATAAAAAGCGTTTTAATCTAAACATATGATATACAGTAATTGGGACTGTGGGAACATGTCGACTATTTTAAAAATGTATTAAGGTGAAGATTGCCATCAAGCTCCTAAGTAGTTGCCGTGTTTCATAGGCTACCGTAATTACTTACTTACTTACTTGTATGTGCATGAGAAGTCTTACGGTCCATCTGATGTAAGATGGACCGTAAGACTTCTCATGCACATACAACTTTATTTTAAAATCTTAATCTATCTTTTTGCCGTACATTGTTGTTATACGTACATTTATATCTATCTACTCGTATATGTATAAAAATCTCGTGTCACGGTGTTTGTGGTCGCACTTCATCGAAACGGCTCGACTGATTTTTATGAAATGTTTTACGTAATTATATTTAGTAGGTGTGAGAATAGGTCGTAAAGTATATTTCATAAAAAATAATTAGAAACAAAATAATAAGAATTAATTTCTATGGTAGAACAACGTTTGCCAGGTTCGCTAGTATTACAATACGCAACAATATCCTACCAATTTCATAACTACTTGTTAGTTAGGATATATGGATGTTTGTTACTCGTTTACGCAAAAACTGGTTTAAGGAATTTGATAAAGTTTAGCACATGAAGCGAGATTCTGAACTAAGCGGGTAAGCTAATAGGTTATACTTTTCATCCCGAAGATATTTAGGATGTTTCTGTGTAATTTTAGCAAAGCCTAATTCCACGCGCATGGGACAATGTGCGTGTGTTTAATATGTAGTACCTATAGGTAATTTTAACATTCATTGCTCTTCTCATGCACGCTCGCCGGTTTCTAGGGCTCCTGACATCACCTTCTGATAGAACACGACCAATTTGGTCATGGTAAGGTCTTCCTCGGCTCCTACATCCTTCCACTTTTGCATTGTATATCTGCTTCGTCATTCTTTCATCCTGCATTCTTTCTACATGTACGAACCTCCGGAGCATGCCTCTTCTAATTTTAACACCCTATTTGATGCACCCTACCTCTCTTAGAAACACCTAGACCCAGTAATCGAACCCACGAGCGTTGGTGTCAAAGTAGCGTTACTAACTACTGCGCCACCGAGCTCGTCAAAATGAAATGTACTGCCTACAGAGATTTTGATCATGATCTTAATTAAAGTTGGCTGAGACATGAAAGAACAAAGATTTCTTATTATCGCGGTATCGGGATCCATGCAGACAGACGCTAACAAAAGCTAGTCGTATACAAATAAAAATAACTTCCGCCCAGATTATTTGAAAGTGAGTCCGCGAAATTTCAATGAATATCCTTAAAGCGTGCAGATTAAACATGGGAAACTTTTTGTATTTGCTTACCGCTTCACGGCTGATATAAGTGAATTGCAAAAGTTCCGAGGATGAGCATAAAAATGCTGGAGTAGGGGGGGCAAGAAAGAAAATCAGTATTAAGAGAGTGTCGCAATACCGAGGAGTGTATTTTTGTTAAGGTGAACTTTTCGAGTAACTAATGTTGGAATAATGGCCGTGGAATGAAATTTTATTACTGGCGTTAACGCACCTAACTAGATTTCCTACTTGAGGGCATGTTATTTATTTAAGACTACGGCCACTTTTTATAATTAGAGGGAGGAAGTAGCCGGCGGGGTGAAATACCCTTTCCTTATCGAGATTTAATATTACCAGATACAATAGCGTTGTTTCTTTTTTTTCACATCAGTGATATGCCAGCGAACAAAGACGACGATTTTGACGAGCTCGGCGGCGCAGTAGTGAAACGCACTGTTACGTTACTTTGACACCGACGCTCGTAGGTTCGATTCCCACACAGGGCAAACATTTGTGTAAATGTACACGTCTGTTTGTCTAGGTGTGCATGTTTTAAAGAGAGAGGGCGCATCAAAGCAGCCCATTTGGGAGTGGGAGGTACCTCACAGAAAATCGCAGCCAAATAATAACTCTCTGGAGGGTTGGTGTTACTGTGTAGGCGTGAGATCACCAGTAAGCTCCTAAGGAGGTGCTGTGCTAGCAGCAGAGGTTGCATTGCGCGAGTGATACTTAATGTATTGCGAGCTTTGATAGACTACGGTAACCGAAACGTGGGCCGCATGCTTGTGTGCTCGACGTTATATATAAAAAGAACTAAAGCTGAACGGAAAACTGGCACTTAACACGTATTTTCAGGTTTATGTACATATTTGTATTTACCACTTGCCCGGCGGTGAAGAACAACATCGTGAGGAAATCCACACATCCCAAGAAATTACAAAGACGTGTGACCTTACTAAGAAAGGTCTAGTTTTCCATCTGGGTGGAGGTCCGACGTCAGTTTGTCCATAAAAAAATCAGTACCTAGCCAAATCCTTAAGCTTAGGTAGTCCCGCTAATCCTAATGGATTAAGAAACGGAATAACCCTAAAAAAAAGACAATACTGTTGTTTTATTGTAGCTGAACTGACAGAAAAGTCCGCCTAACAATAAACAGACTTGGATACTAAACTGTTCTCAAAATCATAAGATCTGCCTACCTACTAAATCATATCTTCTTTTGAAGTACACATATTAGCATAAAAACGATTCATTTTATAAAATAACTAGCTTTTACCCGCGGCTTCGCTCGCATTGATAAAAAATATATATTTTTTTTAATAAAAAGTATCCTATTTTACTTCTGATAATAATATGTGTACAAAGTTTCACAACAAACAAACGGACATTCACATTTATAATATTATAGTAGGATTATTAGCATATTTCGGGAACTGTGATTTTAATAATATTTTGAACCCCAACGTGCCGTGTTAGCAATAAATACATATTACCAGTACACATAGAACATATGTGTAATGTCTTGTAAATTTTAATTCCTCAATATACCCGAACCACTAAATTACCTGAATCTATTAATCAAGTAACAGTAACAGTTTAAAGGCAAAATTTAATTGTACGCGTTGCTACCATAATTGCAAAGAATACCTTTTGGTTCAATTAGTAACAAAAACAAGCTCCCGAAACGGTTTACAAAACAAAAAGGAAGCCAACAGTGTAACAGTTTAGTCGGAGTCACTTCCACTTGTAGGGCGGAATGAGGGTCATTACGTGATATCGTTAATTTGCGATAGGTCCCACGATAAGGTACAATGGAGATGAGCGACCCACGAAATGTCAGGAGTTCCACTTACTGCGTAACAGTGTATTCGTAGATCGATGGCCAAGGATGTTCTACGACTCATGAGCCATAAGAATATTAAACAAAATGTATATTTTTGGTACACCAGGTACTTGAAAGAACTCTCAGTAACTAAATGAGTGATAAAAAAAAATGTACTTACGAAATGTGGACTTTTTTATACAACGTCGTGAGGTATACAAGCATACGACCTACCTGAAGTAAAGCGGTTACCGTAGCCTATAAACGCTTCCAATACATTAAGTATGCCACCTCTGCTGCCAACACAGCAACTCCTTAGGAGCTTACGGGTGACCTCATTCACACGCAGGTACCAACCCTCTAGTGAGTTCTTATGTTGGCTACGGTTTCTACGGTTCTGTGAGGCGGAGGTACTTACCCAGACGGACTACTTTGATATGCCCTACCTCTTAAAAACACCCAGACCAGCACAAACAGACATGTTGATGTACACAAGTGTTTGTAATGTGTGGGAATCGAACCCACGAGCGTTGGTGTAAAAAAAGTAGTGTAGCAGTGCGTTTTACCAGTGCGCCATCGAGCTCGTCAATTTCTTAATAAAATGTTGTTAATTTTAGAATTAATTATGAAAATAGCTATTAATGTTGAAGAAGCGAGTCATGTGGCGATCGACTTATTTACCTATCCCGCAAGACTTGCTGTGATGAGATAGATAGATAAAATAAATTATAATCTACTAATGTACACACGACGACATCTCAAACTATGCAAAATCGTGCAAATCTAACCAAAGTTGCATGAGTGTACATGGCTTGATCTGTCATTGTCTATATGTTATATATATATATATATATATATATATATTACTAGCTGTTACCCGAGGCTTCGCCCGCGTAGTCATAGGGAATCGAAGCGTATTTTCCTGTGGGAGTAGATGCCGCGGTAAAAAGTAGCCTATGTCACTGTTGGAACCTCCATACAAAATAATCTCCATACAAAAAAAAACATCCTACGCTCCGTTTTGATTTGAAAAAAAGGGCAAACCGGCAAATAAATACACTTTCACTCTTCACTCACATAATACGAACCTCTCTAAGACATTTAGACTACATTCTATGATTCTATTCGCTCTAGATCTATCCCACAGGAGCCGTGCATTTGCACGGAATAAAAGTTGAACTTATGGATTTATGCGTCACATAAATAATCTCTATACAAATAATAGCTATCCTAATCGTTGCATCTAGCCCTAGTGCCTCGCACGCAGTCCTAGATGTTTCCTCTTCTACCCCGTTCACTGTTTTCAGGACGCTAAAGCTGGTCGGACCTCGCACTTGGTTAAGCAACATACGCAAGCATTCGAAAGTATTTACATGCATTGTATATATGCATCCAAGTACCAGCCAGCCTTTGCACCTGGCCAGTTCTCCACAGGAGTCCCCTGTACACGGCGTTTCCACTCCAGTCTTGAAGCATTCGACGTATAGTAGCGGGGAATCTCTGGGTAAAACAGTCTTCGCGATGGGGCCATCCCACAGGAACACATCACTGGTATAAAAAGTAGCTTTTATAACCTGGTGATGTGTTCCCGTGGGATAGTATGGGATAGTAGTAGATGAAAAGCCGCTGAGACGTGAAAGCGACATAAAACATCCATATTTAGACATTATCCATATTTACATTCAATCATCTAAACATTCAAACTATCCCACGGGAACATATCACCGACATAAAAAGTAGTCTCTGTGTTAATCCAGTATCTCATCTATCTACCTACCAAATTTCGTCTAATGCCGTTTAACCGTTGAGGCGTAAAAACGGAACAAAAATCCAAACATCCATACTTTAACATTTATAATATTAGTAGGATTAGTAAAATGTTAGAACGCATTAAAAACTACGGTGATGACAGTGGTGATACGAGAAATAAATAGACGTTTTATAGAAATATTGCGATGATAGGTAACGAGAACGTACAATAAACATTTCCGATGTGTTTTCATTTTGAGAAGTATTCCGTCTACATTATCAGGAACACCGTTCCTATATGAAATCTATATGTTTGTCTGTGTGTGCGTGTGTCTGTCGCTTTTTTTCGAATATTCGAATTTTGACTTCAGATTCGAATTCAGCATAAAAAAGTAGAATAGGAATATTCAGGAACATCGTTCCTATTGGAACATGGTCAAAATGGCCGACAAATTAGAAAAAAAATCAATTGTTATATAATTGACGAGACAGGTGTTCCTCTGGCAATGCAAGCTTGCGCATGCTCAGCTGGTTTTATAGTCACGTCTAATGTAAATGTAGTGACGACACCACAACCTATGATCGCTTGCAATAAAAGAAGTGTTGTGTTACTTGCTCTTTCTCACTCCCGATGCTACCGTAGCAACGCTACAGGAGTTTATTTGAAAATATTTCGCATTTTTATTTGTACGGAAGCCCTGTTCTATTAAAATGAGAGAATATTTCAGAAAATTCATTCTACACATTGACAAAATACACCAATATGCAAAACACCCATTATGTTAGGGTTTTTTTACAACCAAGGTGGCAAACAAGCATAAGGCCTGCCTGATGGTAAACAGTCACAGTAGCCTATGTACATTTGCAATACAAGGGTTGTTACTCATACGTTGTCGACCCTCTAAAAACGACTTCATGCCGTTCTTGAAGTACCCCATTGCTTATCCCTTGGGAAAACCTCGGCTGGGAGCTCATTCCACAACTTGAGAGTTCTCGGAAGAAAACTAATATTTACAACGAAAAGACGTACAGATAGATCGGCCAGACATTTCTAACCGAGTTTTATGCTCTATTAATGCGCCTGAAAACATTTCAATCAAAAGTGGAAAAAATCGCGATCACAATACCTTCTTCATGATCTCCAATCACTCGAAAGTCGAAACTCGATTACACATCTCTCACCATCACTCCAAGAGTAACAAAATGTAAAATGTTTCGCCAAGACGAAACACAACCATAAGTCATTTATAAACACCCCAGAGTCCAGAGACATCGCCGCTAAAAGTACTATAAGGTGTTATTTCATTTTATCATTTATATTTATGATGCAGAGATTCGCCGACTCACGGACACAGTTAGCCAGATGGATATTATCTATTCATTGGAAGGGCCGCGTCGCGGGCACAAATAGGGCCACTTGCAAAAGGAAAATGTATTGAAAACACAATATAACCTGGCCTCTTTGTCCATTCAAAATATTTTTGTTAAAATACTCGGAATGTTTATTTAACAACAGCGTTTAAGAGGAATTACTTATTCATGGCACGTCTGCATTTTTCCTTGCTTTTGTTAACTCGAGAGATCGATTTCGTTCTTGATAACAGATGCGATGCAACGGGCTGTGGATTTTATTTTTTTGATGGGAAATTTTAATATGTCGGCATTTATCTACGGCTGCCTCCTTCTGTTGGGGATTAAAGATTAAACACCTTCAACCAGTCGCTCTAATTTGCTAGCTCTTACTACAATTTTTTTTCTGTTCAGGAAGATACTGCGAACGAGACTGGCAATATAAATGTAGTATCTACATGACTCCACATAATAAAAGACAGCTGTTAAATACCGTCTGGAGAATTATTTTGTTCCGCGTGTGAAGTCACCAGTAAACTGGTGAGCAGTCACTATGTTAAAAGCGAGGCTACCAGCGTTCGGGCGATATTGCTAGTATAGCAAGCGGTCTTATGCTTAAAGATAATTTTGTACAGGCCTATCGTATGCTGGTTTGCTACCACTAGACGTAGTATAAAAATAACATGAAACCATGCGCGCAGCTTCCACGAATAAACGCGACCTCCAATTTGCGAGAAAATTCTAACTACCGTCCTTAGCCGCAAATACGAGAAGCATTACTTTCCCAACTTCGCCGACTAAAATGAGGTAAAAAATATCCTGTCCATAGAAACGTGCAACCTGACCGCGTCATTTTCCATTGACTCGAATTTTATTCAAGCACGGAAAAGCCTTCGAATAAAAGTTGTTCTAAGTGTGGAAGCGCTGTATTGCTTTTCAGAAACCTCGAGGGCACAATCGTAAAGTAGAAATGTGTAAGTAATTTTTTCACGTGACTGCAAATGTATATGTTGTGTTTTTGCTTACACTAGCATTTGCCTGCGGTTTCGGCCACGTGGCGATCTAGTTATCGTCATGTAAGTAACCTACGTCCTTCTAAAGACTAAATTTAATTACAATGTGTTTTTTTTCTGTCGGTGAAATTAGCATTTTTATGTTTTTTTAGTAAAATCGTGTTTTTTTAGAAAATATACCTACCATATATGGTAAACTAGATTTAAGTACAAAAATTGTTCTAAATCGTTAGAGCCGTATTCAAGGCGTACAATATATATGTATATATTATATATAAAGAATTGATTGTTTAAAGTATAGGATAAAATATTGGGGTTTGCCTTATTTATGTCACTGTACACGTATTTATTTCGAAACACTGGAATTTATTTCTTTCTGGTAACTAACGCCTTTGATACGATTTTGAGTATCTTCGCAGTTCTGTATTAGAGTAGTGGAGAAGTTAACTTAAATTTTGACGAGCTCGGTGGCGCAGCGGTCATATTCCCACACAGGACAAACATTTGTGTGCATGAACAAAGACAAACGTCTTGGTCTGGTTGTTTTTAAGAGAGGTAGTGCGCACCAAAGCAAGCCGCTCCGAAGGATTTGCTGTGTTAGCAGCAGAGTTGGTATCTCGCCAGTGATACTTAATATATTATAAGCATTCGTAGGCTACGGTAACCGCTTTACATGAGGTAGGCCGTATGCTTGTATGTCTCCCAACGTTGTATTAAAAAAAAACAATGGGAAGCTTGATGGCGTCTCCTAAGAAGCTGGAGATAATCAAAGTCTGAGATGTAAAAATGAGATAATAAGGACTGCTGAGGCATTGCCTTTTAGGCGAATAAAAACTGATCATCGCCGACTTATCACTAGGTGATCACTGATACAGGATACAAGGTATACGAAGTGAAATAAACCTTACGTACTCAGGATTTCTTCAATAAAAAATATTTATGTAATGAACGCGTTTCTCGTTATTTAGAGAAAATCCGTCTTCATTTCATGCTTCTAGAATTATTTTCGTGAAATAAATCAACTAAAACAACCTAGATTACAAACAATCCAGAGTCAACACACGAATCGATAGTTCAGTAATCCTTCGGAAATAATTGCCATCGATACGTATCATACACGGACTGCAATTATATAATGACAACGTAATCGGCGTAATTACCAATTTTAGGGTTCCAAAGTAAAATTTAAAATTAAATGTTCACATGTATTTTCGTTTGCCTATTAGGTTTTATTACACTACAGTAATAATAAGCATACGGCCTGCCTGATGGTATACAGTCACCGAAGCATACGGACATTTGCTACACAAGGGGCGTCACTCATGCGCTGCCGACCCTTTTAAAACCTTCATACGCCTTTCTTGAAGAACCCCATGCTGAGTTCCTTCGAAAAACCTCGGCTGAGAGTTCATTCCACGGCTTGAAGAGTTCTTGGAAGAAAACTTCTCTGGAATTATTATACATATTCAAAGATTCGTCACAGACGGGGGGTGCGTTCGGTACGAAAAAACAGTGGAGTCCATGCAGACGGAACGTCTACTGTACAGAGTACTGTCTCGCTGTTTCTTTATATTGGCACGACGATCGACTTTGTAAATTAAATGTCGCCCTTAATTTTCTTATAATTAGTAAAACTACCTAAAGGGTGTACTAGGTTGTTAATTAAACTCATTGAAATAAGCGACACACTAACCTGCTGCGAACAATTCTTTAACTTTAAATTTTATGTAAAGGAACAAACAAAATAAATGTTTGTATACGGTAGGCATACAAGAACATGGCCCACTAGATATAAAGTGGTTTCCGTAATCTATGATCGCTTGCAGTACAGAAAACATCGCCTGTGCTTTACCAGGGGTTGTATATTAAGACAACAACTCTCTTAGGGAGCTTACTAGTAATCTCACTAACTCGTAGGAAGACAACACGCCAGGGAATTGTTATTTGACTACTGTTTTTTACGAGGTGAAGGTACTTACCCCAGTCGGGCTGCTTTGATGCCCTACTACATTACCTACGAGCCTCTTTTAAAGATAATGACTGACATCTGTCTAAAACAGCCGTGACTCACCCAACGTACCAACAATACGGAGGAACTCGAGATGCATAAACCAAACCAAAAACGGGCTATAATTGACGCTGCCTAACTCGCGCCTCAGAGAGAGAGAGAGAGCCTTTGAGTTCCACAATATCATATATGTACGATCAACTGACAATTCAATACATCAAGGCGCTCTGATGTGAGGTCGGAAGTGATTGATCAACATCTCTAGAACTGAATTTAAATCGTAGGAACTGAATTGTAGTCCTAATGACAATCCTGAATTAGCGTATTTTTTCTCAGACTCTCGTCCGGGAGTTCTAACACTTCTAACAAATCTCATCGGTAGCTGAAATCAATTGAAATTTATTTTTAAAATCAACACCTCGCACATCCATTTAGGTTTGTGGCAATCGCATATGCCCTATACATCTAGTGTTGTCAATGTAATCGATAAACGGAATAAAATAATGAACTGACGGGCCCAACGTCCATAAAACACGATTTTATCATACCGTAGGGAGGGACACGTTTTCGAATATCGTAATAAAAAAGTCGCAGATGTCAAATTTATGACGTTGGACCCATTGTAAAGAGATTAAAAGATTTACTACGGGCACAGTACAAATAATATAACTCAGTACAGTACGGACACTCCACTGCTCTCTCCCTTTCTTAGTGACGAATCTGTGGCCACTTGTTTAACGTCACACGCATGCACCCGCGTAAAACTTTCTAGCACATACTCGTACATTAGCGCCGTACGTAAATGTCATCTAAATATAAAAATAAGCAAAAACGTAACAGTAAACTTGAAAAATTTTCCTTTGAGTTACCTGAAATAGCGCCAGTACCCAGATGTACGTAGTTCGAGTCGATTTAAGTATTCGGAAATATTTGGTTTTTTTTTTAATAATAGACCAAAAGAAAATTGCTATCAGATAACTTTTATATGATCTTTAATTTACTACATAAAAGAAAAGAAGAGAAGCTTGTCAATGACACCGAGGTAATTTTGAAAACAATATGGACCGTAACAATTCTAATAATAAAAACGACATTAACTTATGATTGCAAGAATATATCTTTAATTAGTTTTCTTCTATGTTTTTATTTGTTAGTTTGAAACATTAATTTGAAATAGATTCAAATTTAACAGGGTTATAGTGGCTCATCACCATTGTTGATTTTGATAAATCTTGAAGACCGACCTCTAATATTTGTTCGGATGTCTACGTTTTAACCTGAACGTATTAATAACATAAGAGACATTCAATGTTGCACTTTGTAACTAGTTTATTATTATATTATTAGAATTTTATAATACCCAGGAAATATTGTATTATAAATGTAAATGTGTAAAGAGATATGAGTTAGATTTTTGTCAATAACATTCCTTAAAATGGTAACGTGTTTTTTTATCAAAAGCTTTTCTACAAAACTTATTCTAAAACTTACAAGTTATCGTACAACTGCAGACAATGCTTAATGCAATTAATAACAACGTACCTGAAAAAAAATAAAACATTGTTAGTATTTGACATAGTAGTAAAAAATCTCGTATATTTGTACACACAAGACCATTTATTTGGGATTGATACAATTATTTATCGATCGATATAACCGCTATGGCCCTCAGCAAGTAGTAACATTTATTAATTTATTCTGTAGGTATCTTACAAAAATAGGAAGTAGAAAGGATTTTGAGACAAATGAGATAAAAGGCCATAACATAACAGATACTCTAGTGTTGTGCGTTCAGCCAAACTACGCTCTGCGAAGCCATCGCGCTAATATTAAAAATCAAACAATAAGAAATTATGAAAAAGATATTTCCCTTGGGGCCGCGATGCCTTACAACTTAACGTCCGTAACTTAGCGAATAAATCACTGAGCAAGCGCCGCCAAATAAATAATTTTCTTTATTCATCAAAATTAAAAGGGGCCGTTGACAAAGCGCTTAATTAAAGTCGGCTTTCTTGATACTTGCGATTTTGATAACGCGTTCAATCATCAAGTTTATTTAGTCAGTTTATTCGCTGACGCGGTGGTTGTGTGATAAATAATAATATTAAACTCATCGAATAAGTTATGTCTTCAACAGTCCTTTTTAAAACATTGAAATGAAAAAAAAAGCGAGTAAAGTAGTAAGGGCATACTTTGCTTAATGTTAAGTTGTCAACGCAGTCTATGAGCGCTTGCAATATAACAGGAGCATCACTTACGCGTACCTGGCCCTACAAAACCTTTTCGCTCCTTATCCTGTTATTAATTAGGAAGGAATTTTGTTATAGAGCTCGATGTGCCCCACTAAGCACATCGAGCTGTGATGACAGCCGCTAAACCCAGTCGTGTAGTGACGTTTCTGTGGTTAAAAACATTGGCTTCCGCTATCCCGCCATGGGACAATCTCAGGACGTTTCTAACCTAACGATGGTTCCCTACGATTTCTCGTAACCCTACATCGCAATTAGTCAATGAATAGTCTTTTAAACCACTCATCCTCATCATCAATCATTAGAGAAAAAAGGAAATAAGTACAAAACTTTAACACAATCTTGCGTAAAACATTGTATAAAGAGTACATTTCAAAGAAAAATAAGCTTTTGTTCCAACGGACAGCTTTGAAATATCCACGTGTAAGGTGCTATGTGCGGACCAGACGTGCATTAGCTGCATTCGGGCGGGATTACTTAATGGTTTAAACCAGACGGGGTTGGGGTGCGGAAAGTAAAACTCTACACACACCACAAACAGACAAACTAAAGATTTATTTTGTTTTGGAAGTGTTAAGTTCACATTGTTACGATGACGTATTCACTACGTATTCCCATATCATTAACATTTAGTTTAGTTAAGGTAAGCTCCTGTACTGAGAGGCAATTGGCGCAGCCTTTCCAGAAATTATCAACCAGGACGTCATGAAATTGTCTAATTTAAAATTGATAATTTTGCTGTGCCTAAATTTTAATAGTTTTTTGGTGGTAATAGTTACATACTAGTCTTCCATATTTATAATTATCTCAAGTACTTAAGAATTGATCTGGATGAGATCCTTTGAGGTATAAGCCCACGTTTGTACTATACATATCTTTCTTTTCTTTGTTTTAATCTTTTTATTTTTACTATTTGTAAATCGCGCACAATATTATAACAGTATAATATAAAACTCTGGCTTCGAGCTATTTGGTAAAATATTACAAACGAACTTCAATGTTAATAATACAATTGATAGACCAAGACTAAAAGCCATTCACCAGTTAAATCTTTCCACAGAATTAATTAACCTTTGCAGATGATCTGTTCTGACAGGAGTAATTGGAATTGTGTTGGAAACATCAGAAGCGTTAAACCCGTCGTAGGAATAATTTTGTACCGCACACATTCAGGTACGGATTAGACCCGGGGGCATAAAAGATTTATTTGTAAACGGGTGTTTGGAACAAGTGCACATCCAGTTTTCAATTACACAAAGTGATGGCATCGTAACGGGCGCACCGCGAAAAACGCAGCCGTGGTCAGCCGCCCTGACCGATTGCACACCGCTCACTCGAGACCGACTCGCCAAGCCAAACACAAACATACATAAAATAAGGTTACTTTTCCGTCGCGCCCCGGCCGTAGAAGGGGGACAACTCGTTTTCGAAAGGTTGAAGGAAAACTCGATCGCTTTTCCAGGGGGAAGCTCTCAGTGGTTTATTGCGTTATTACCTGGACGTGTCTGCCGCGCCGGGACAGCCGCAATTTGGGGAGAAAAGACGATATGTTGCGAGGAAAGGGATTTTATAGAGCTCTAGAGCAGCGATGGGGAAAAGACCAGCGTCGTCCACGCCTAGCGTAATTTTCTTTGATCGAAAACACTGCAAGACACTACTTCCATTTTTTATTTTATTTTTATACAATTCAATATCATTGAACGGTAAAGTGCGCGTCGCACCATTTGCTCGAGTTATCCTTCGGTGATTTATTGTGAACTTAGATAATAGATCTTCTAGATAAATATTATACGCAGTTGATTCAAAAATCGTGTGCCAGCGTTATAAACATAAAGGCCGAAATATTCTAATACACATATGGGCGGGCGCACGCAACTAACGAGTGATAAATTGATGTAATTTATAATAACTTCCCACCATTGTAATATTATACTACAATTTCTACGTATACCTATATAGAGCGAAACTTCATTTATCGCAGGTATTTTGGTTTACAAATGATTATATATTTAAACGGTTTATCTTATGTTACAAGGAGAAAATTATAAATCAGTCAAATTTATGTTATATTTTTGCAAGTATCGCACCATTTGCGTTTCATACCATGTAAAGGGGAAACATGTAATGTTTCTGCGAGTCAGTAAGGTAAAGTAAGCTGCTAAGAAGATGCTGCATTAGTAGTAGACTTAGTAATGCGTGAACGATGTTTTGGGCTCATATCGCAAGCATCTTTAGGCTAGGTTAGGCTAGAATAAGCGCAACAGGCAGGCGGTATGGTTGTTTGTTACCCGACGTTATATAAAAGTAACTTAGTATGTAACAGAGCAGTAATCGAACACGCAAACCTACCAACGCCGCCGACCGCAGCCTATTTATGGGTAGGCTTACAAAAGCTATACTACAGATAAAGTTTATAATAAATGCTTTTTAGCTCAAATCGTTCGTCAGATTTAGATCCCAATCTTATTTTGGTCAAATTTTTCAAATACGCAATACGCACCGTACAGACAACAGGTAATGGTCACAGACCAGCATATTTTTAGTATTGGAAATCACTATTACACTCAAACGTCAAGTTCCATAAAGATATGCCAATTGGAAGTAGGCAGGACACGATGTCGTTATCCATATATCACATACTTTTAGGTTTATACATTCACGAGAAACATTCAGGCTTAGTTTTGAGTAAACTCAAAACTAAGCCTTTACTTTTACTTATACTTTTACCTTTACTTTTATTATTACGTAAAAAATAATACTTTTCAAATAGACTTTCTGTTTTGTTCATAGCTGTGTTTACAACGAAATCACTGTCTTAATTAGTACATGAACAGATTTTAAATTAACGTCCTTTTTCTACTGGCATCTTAAAGTTCAATCAATTTCGGTCTAATTCGCTTAGTATTTTTTTTATATGCCAAATAATATGGGTTCCAGATAATTGTTATACACTAGGCATAATCCAGGTGAGAAAATTGTAAATAATTCTTAATAATGTGTTTAAATTTTCAAAGCCCTTTGTTATACAACGTCGGGAGTCATACAAGCATACGTCCCACCTGATGTAAAGCAGTTACTGTAGCCTATAAACGCTTGCAATGCATTAAGTACTCGCGCGATGACACCTCTGCTGCTAACACAGCAACTCCATAGGAGCTTACTAGAAACCTCACACCCAGGAACACAATAACCCTCTAGGGAGTTGTTATTTGCTGCGGTTTTCTGTGAGATGGAGGTATTTTCTCAGACGGGCTGCTTTAATGCTATCATGCTTAAAAACAGCCAGACCAAAACATACAGATATGTTCCTGCACACAAATGTTTGTCCTGTGTGGGAATCGAACCCACGAGCTTTGGTTTCAAAGTAGTGTAACAACGCGTTTCACCACAGCGCCACCGATTTCGTCGAAGCTTTTGCCTTTTCTCAAAACAGAAGTGAGCATTATAAGGCTCTATAACGATGGAATCAATATATAAGCTTATGGTGCGAGATCATTCTTAATAATTAGTACAAGATCTATCATCAATTTTACAGCAAATCACCATTGCTTTACGTCAGAAAGTAATTACGCAACACAAACCATAGACTTAAAAAACATGACCGACCCGAGTGCATATTTGTAAGGCTATAGATGATTTAATAAAAAAAAAACATTTAATAAAAATGCCTCATAAGTGCGTATTTGTCAGTTTACGAGAATTTCGAGTCGAGTTAAAGTATAGTCTCGCTACCCAATAATTTAGTGTTAAAGATAAAAGTGATATTACATAACGTTTACGACAATCCCATAAGCCATCTACACCGAATTCGATTCAATAAAACTGTCGATCGGCGAAGATTTTCTCCAATAATCGGGCGACAAAAACCGTAACTCCATCTTAGGACCTATGAAATAAGAGTGGATGTCTATAAAATAAAATAATAACCGGTCAATAAAATTTGTGCCGGGTTCGCGTACAAATCTGTCAAATACGTCTGGTTCGAGGGAAGAAAGATGTAGGGCGAGGTTGAAAGGGGAAAGGGGGAATTTGATCTGCGACAGGTCACAATTGTCACAATCGGCCCCCATCAATCGGGGTAATTGGGCAATAGTGTCGATTGAAACTACGTTAAATATTGTCAATGTGTCATTTTGAATGCAAATAAGGTTATTTTCGAATGTATTACTTAATTGTTCTGCGATGGCATTCTGTGTATCAATTGGTTTGCTAATCTGTCGGCCTATATGGTAAGTTTATATTAAACGAATTTTGAAGAGCTCGGTAGCGCAGTGGTTAGTGACGCTACTTTGACATCAAAACTCGTGGGTTCGATTCTCACAAGGACGAATACTTGTGTGCATGAACGTATTTGTTAGTCTTGGTCTGGATATTTTTAAAAGACGTAGCGCATCATAGCAGCCCTTGGTAGTAGTAACTCCACCTCACAAAAATCCGCAGCCAAATAACAACTACCTGGAGGTATTCGATGTGTTCCTGCGTGTGAGTTCCTATGGAGTTGCTATGTTAGTAGCAGAGGTGGCATCGCGAAAGTTATACTTAATGAATTACAAGCATTCATAGACTACTTTTACCGCTTACCATCAGGTGTTATGCTTGTATGTCTCCCGACGTTGTATACAATAATAATAACAATGTACCAACACAAAAGAAATATTTCAATACATCTTTGACAAATCTTAATTAGACGTACAGTAAAAGAGTACAAAACAAAAAAAAACAGCACACAAGACAATAATAACGTACGTACTTTCTGGTTCACTGTCTTTACACTCAAAACGAAAGAGATAATAATAAAAAGAGATAGGATGCATCAAAGCAGCTCGACTAAAAAAGTACTTTCAGCATACAGGTGAACGCAACCAAATAAAAATTTCCTGTTATTGTAATCCAGCTAGTGCACATAAACCCTTGAAGAATTGCCGCATTAGCAGCAGCGAGGATAAGAACTCGCGAGTGATACTTCTAGTATTGCAAGCGTTCATATGCTACGGTATCAACTTTATAGACACACTAGCTTTTACCCGCGGCTTCGCTCGCATTGATAATATATATATATATATTAATAAAAAGTATCCTATTTTACTTCTGTTACCTCCAAGAATATGAGTACAAAGTTTCATGATGATCGGTTAAGTAGTTTTCGCGTGAAAGCGTAACAAACGGACATTCACATTTATAATATTAGTAGGATACATGAGATATACTGTTTTCTTGTATGAATCCCGGCGTTGCGTAAAAATACTACGCCACAAACAATAGCAAAATAGCGAAAATGAACATGTCGAATTACTGAGCCGTTACGGTGAGTTGATATGTTTTCAACAAATAATATATTAACCTTCCGTTGAATATTTCTATACTGTTCAAAAAGTAGTTGCCACTGACTTTAGAACTGTATGAATTAATAAATAGGTTGCGTATAATATTGGGCAGAAAAATAGTGAAAGCGCATAAAATGTTATCTCTTTTAGGACTTCTTCATCGCGCTTTTGATGAGTGACATTGTTGTTGGGTGGATCAACTATTCTTTGCAAAAAACATGTCCCTCCATCAATTAATAATATTTAACTATGTTAATATTTATTTATTTTATTGTTATTTGTTGTATTATATTAATATTCTTGTACTGCATGCTCAAACATAAATATTTTACATACAACTGCTTTCTTTTCTCCCTTGTTTAACAACCTGCTGTTCCGCGTAACACAGCTTGCAGGTACAACCTTCCCACGAACACTGTGCTTACAAAAGATACTGGTCGAAAGTCGTGGTTGAAATACAATACTGTATGAGCGAATTCAAATTCTGTAACAGGTTACGAAGAGGATACCTAAGTTTAAAATACATCAGATTCCAGGAATCAATGTGGTCTCTGTAACAATTGAGCTGGGGAATTGCAGACTTGGTCCGATCCGCGCAATAACCTCTGACTCTCATTATGTAGATTGCCGTCGATCCACATATGTAGTATGTACCTACGTTCACTAAACATCTTAGGGACACAACGCCATATGGCGCCATTCGCTGATAGTGTGCAATGTGGACTTGAGAGTTCTAAATGTTATCGTATTTGAAACAATTGAGCTTTAAGGCAGTATTGTTTACAATATGCTTCTGACCTACATTTTCGTATGAGATATTGTTAGGCGTATAAAAAATGGAGGCAAATATGGATAGAATCCACAGATAAGTAATTTCGTGCCAGAAAACAGCATCAATGTTTCTGATATTTATATTTGTTATAACATTGACGCAAAACCTGATTACTTAATTTTCG
This sequence comes from Pyralis farinalis, assembly GCA_947507595.1. Taxonomy (NCBI): domain Eukaryota; kingdom Metazoa; phylum Arthropoda; class Insecta; order Lepidoptera; family Pyralidae; genus Pyralis; species Pyralis farinalis. Next base: position 25,804,571 of record OX382267.1, read on the forward strand.
TCTGTCTCTCTTTGTTGTCCACCTTTCTTCATAATTGTTTTTTTTTACTTCCTTTTAAAGCCTTTCTTGAAACTCAACATACATGTTTTTAAATTCCCTTTCTTTTTTAATTACTTTTAATATTATATCTTACTTCGACGCTACTTAGGTAGATAAATGTATACCTATTTCTATTACTTTTCTTGCGAATATGACTACGATGGCAATATATTCCTTACACATCACCTAAGAAGCAACAACAAGAAAATAAATATAGATTAAATGGCAATTTCTTTTGTTTATTTCCCTCATTTCTAATCGGCAGGCAGATAGGGTAACGAAGAGATACGCAACTACACCAGGTAAGTAACTCTGTAATAAGTAGTGCAGTCTCGGAGATAATCTGCATAATTGGAACTGCTCGTAGGATATTGCGTCCATGTGAGGGAGGAGCAATTTTCTGCGTCATTTCCGTTGAATCGTCCACTCGACGGACGCGGGCGCGCTCCACCCAATGACTATCTTTACTTAACTCGTCTGTACATATAATAATCTTTGATGTATAGCGTACATGGGTACTGACTTGGGAGAATACATTTAGTAAAATACGGGTGAGTGAGAATAGCGAAGTCATACACCTCAGGGTTCTGTATTTGAAAATGCTGCTAGTCGCCATTTTGAAAACAAAAAATACAAATACATTTTATAGTATTTTCTTCTTCTGGTACTAAAACTTTCCTTCATGTTAATTTCAATATTGTAATGTGAATTTTAAAAAACGCTTAGGCACTTTCCACCAAGTTGTGACAAAAAAGTATAAATCTAAATATTGATTTTCAATTCTAAGTCAATGCTCTAATTCTAACACCTATTGTATTAGTTCAAAACTCAATAAACCCTACAAATAACTTCTTGAATACACAAGTGAAACTATTTCAGTTATACCACGTAAAACAAACACGTAGAAGGGGGAGCGGATCAAAATGTATATATTTAATTAAATCAAGCCCGTCACTCATATTGCAGGGCAGGCATTCCGCACCATTTGATTACATTTCAGCTGTCCATCATGTTTGTACACTTCCTGTTTGTACATATACAAAATCACTCATTACCTTACCAATAAAAATCATATCAGCATGGGATTTATCCAGACACACTGGAACATAATGGGGGCGTCATGATTCCAGACGGGTTTCTCGACTTAGGTTTTGAAATAAGCAGCCTATGAATGCTTGCAATACATGAAGTGTCAATTGCGCGTTGCTGACCTCTGCTGCAAACACAGCAACTCCTTAGGAGTTTATTTATCCTTAATGCTTTATGAGTTATACGCCTGTAAAGTGAGACATTAGCAGACAGATGGGACATTTTTGTTCGACATTATGCCAACAGCCTCGTTTTACAATCGCACAGCTCGCCGATGGCTGGGAGTACATCCCCATATATACTGGAACCGCAATGGTCGCGCACTGTGTGGTTCACGAGAAGTTTTCTACCGAGAAATTAAGTTGTGGAATGAGCTCCCTGCCGAGGTTTTCCCAAGGGACTACAGTATGGGGTTCTTCAAGAAAGGCGTGTAGAGGTTCTTATAGTGTCGGCAACATACTCGTACGTTGCCGTGACGCCCCTGGTGTTGGAAATGCCCATGGTCTACGGTAACTGATTACCATCAGGCAGGCCGTACGCTTCGCCACCTTAGTGTATAATAAAGGACACTTAAAAAGGTTTCGATTTTTTCCTTTTGTGCACGGAATTCCAATAATTCACATCGATCTACATTCAGAGTTTCACCGTCCGATAATTACATACAAACACACGGCAAGCGTTACATTCAGTGCGTTACATCTCCTCTCACGCGATCCGCACTCCGTTACGTGCCTATATTTTTTGTTATCAGAATTTCAACGGACCAACGACTCGCTTACTAAACTACAGATACGTTTCCTCTATTTTTAATTAGTGGGTGGAATCCGCTCAATTTATCCATCTATTGTTTTTACTCGCCAATTAAATTTCCGAGTTAATTCACATTGCGTTATTTCACGTCCAGCGATCGCGGTTTTTATTATGATTGCTACTTAACAGTGATTTTTACTTTTTGTGATCAGAAATATTATCATAAATATTTATTGATTTGCCCCATTTACATTCAGTATGAGAGCTGTGTGATAATGTGAATACTGTATAGCTGAAAGAAAGATTAAAGTTTTTTTCCCACACAGGGAAAAAAACTTATGTGCATGAACATTTCTGTTTGTCTTAGTATGGATGTTTTAAGAGAGGTAGGGCGTATCGAAGCAGCCCGTCTGGGGAAGTACCAAACAGTACAGAAAACCGCAGGCAAATAACAACTCGCTGGAGGGTTGTTGTGTGAGCGAGGTTACCAGTAAGCTCTTAAGGAGTTGCTGTGTTAGCAGCAGAGAAGGCATCGCGCGAGTATTACAAGCGCTCATAGACTACGGTAACTGCTATACATCAGGTGGGCCGTATGCTTGTATGCCTTCTGACGTTGTATAAGAAATCCAAATTCCAATCGCATCACTTTATCCAATCAAATCGCTAAATCCCAATAATTTCATTGAATTTCTTACATTTTCTTTCCCGATAATTACGATTAAACTTACATTACTCGATTTGTTCTAACGTTATTATTAAAGCTAACATAAGCCGAAAACCCATACACAGGATTCACGGAGAGTATTAATGAAATCATAAAAAATAATTGGAATAAGCCTTAAGCCACACAATTGTTTTCCCTCTAGTCTAGAACCGTCGTAAAGGAAATGAAAACTGCCATGAAACGATTTAATAGTCGGGTAAACGAAGATTTGAAAAGCAGGTGTCCAAGGATTACAAGTAGATGGGATCACGTACCGCCCACTGAAATGTGATGACACTGCAATTTCACAGCATGCAGTTGCGTGTAAACTGGATGCACTTACAGTGATAATCTCGAAAGCTACTGAGTGTGATTTCGACTAAACGTTTTATGTATCTCGAAACTAAATCTAGTTCCAATGTCAAAATACTGATTAAATCGTCGTAATATAGATTACAATTATATCAACATGAGATTGAATGTTATTAATAACGTTTAATATTTATAGACGAGCTCGGTGGCGCAGTGAAACGCGCTGTTACACTGACACCAACGCTCGTGGGTTCGATTCCCACACAGTACAAACCTTTGTGTGCATGAACATATCTGTTTGTCTTGGTCTGGGTATTTTCTATGTATAATAAGTATGTATTGTCAAAAAAATATATTTACGTATGTTTATCAGTTGTCTAGTATCCATAACACAAGCTTCGCTTACTTTGGGGCTATGTGGCGCTGTGTAATTTGTCCGACAATATTTATTAATTAATTAATTTATTTATAATATTTCGATAATTGATTACAAAATTAAATTATTCTTGCTCGCTGAAATGACTGTCTGTGTCACATAAATTTGTGATGAAAAAGTGTTTGCTACATAAAAAATATAAGACGGTGACTAAGTGCCCTCGGGAGTTCAATATAAACGAAAAAAAATGTGCTTTTTATCGCTTTTATTCTTTATACATAGAATTGTCCATAATTGCATTTTATGTTGATCTTCAATACCCCAAGGGCTAAACCATGTAAAGTTAAAAATTAGTTAAATTATACAAATAGATAATGTGAGTATTTTAAGGTGTTTCGTAAGAGATCATTATGTTTCATTTTATACACATTTTGTGTTGTATGTATGTATGTATATCTTCACGCCAAGTCCCTTGCGGGGTAGGCAGAGAAAACCGAGCACCATAAGACGCGGTCCTTACATACTCCACTCGCTTCTGTGACATTAATAGCTCTTTTCATGCACGCTCGCCGGTTCCAGGAGCTCCTGACATCATCTTCGGATAAAACACGACTAATTTGGTCATGGTAGGTTAGTCTCGGTCTTCCTCGGCTCCTACATCCTTCCACTTTTGCATTGTATATCTGTTTCATTTTGTGTTACTTTACATAAAATATCATAGCTTTAAATTTCAAGGACAAATTAATCAAATCTAAAATATTGAGAGTAGACTTTATAATCCTTAACGTCAAGAAAGAACCCTTTGATCTACGTTTCATTTTATACAAACAGTGATACGGCCCAAAATCAACCATAGGATTTTATCAAAACTTAAATTAAGTACACAATGTATTTAACAAACTGTTGACTAGCCATAAAATTAAACTAAATGAACATCTTAACGAAGGTATTCTAACGAAAATTATTCTAGACATTTCGCGGTCTGTTTACTTTGTCTCGGTCGGAGTAACTTATTAATTATAACTTAATACCTTAATCTTTTGCTTAGAAAACAATAGTGGATAGCGATTTCTCTACAACTTTTTGCTTTGCTGTACGCAACCATACAAGAAAATTAGACAGCTATTACGAAATAATACCATTTTAATAATTCACTTATTTAGAAGTTAAAACAATTAGCAATATTTATAATACATATTTATAGTGAGTTATCAGTTCGTATTTTGTCTCAACGAAGTCCTATCGAAGTCATTTCCTTAGACAACAATAGTGAATTTTGATTTCTTTATACTTTTCGCTTTGGTGGCACAGCACACAAAGTTATTGGAAGCTAAATTGAACTGTTTAAGTTATAATGTTAACTGGAGCCGTTAAAAGTTTCTCTTAATTAATCTTTTAAGCTATTTAGTCAAAGAGAAGTAAATTCCTTCGTTCGCGTTATTGAATTCTAAGTCCGGGAAGTTTGCTTAAATAAGAAAGCATCGATACGCTGTGTCTGAGCTCGGTAGTCTTTAAGCGATTTCCTAACTTAATATAAAGTTACAAGATTGTCAGTAGGAATTTCATTGAAAATTGAGATTTTTATACAATCATAAATATTTCAATCGTAATTTCGGTTAATCATTTAGCTACCATCTTAATTTAATAACGTGTAAACTTGTAAAGAAGTTACTCGATTTTATTACGGTTTCGCAAATTTTCGTTTACGAGTATTTACCATTATTTTCACTGCGACGTGCGACGTTCGAGTTGTAACGCAATTAGTTTTCGATTAGAACGGCATTTTGACAAGTGACAGATAAGAAGAAGAATCTGTTAGCGTAGCTTGGAGCAAGACCAAATGATCTTACTTATTCGCAGGAAAACAACAGTTCTCGAGAAACTTATTCATTTGGCTGCGATCTTTTATAAGGTAGAAGTACTTTCATTTGTAGCACATCAAGATTTGATAAGTAGCAGCCAGATTAGGGAAGTACCTCAACCTTCGGGACGGAATGCATCTCTTTCCCTAGAGCTTATTTGTTATATGGCAAAGTGTAAAGCGTGAAGGAATAGATGCCAGCTTTAACTATTAATTATTAGCACCCAACCTAGTCATTTGACAAAATGATTAACAAGTACAACAGACGTACAAACATACATACGGGAGTCCCAACTTCCATCCTACTAATATTATAAATGCGAAAGTTTGTATGTATGGATTGATGTTTGTTGCTCTTTCACGCTTAAACGACTGAACGGATTTGAATGAAATTTGGTACGTAGATAGATTATGATCTGGATTAACACATAGGCTACGTTATTTGACTCCACGCGGGCGGAGCCGCGGGCAGCAGCTAGCAATAAATAAAAGCTTCGGTGAGCAGCTTGCTCATGATTATGTACTTGACTTATATACAGTAAGTCAAGTCAAGCTTGTACTTGACTTCATACATATTTGAAAAATTATGCAGAATATATGTACCGCAGAAAAAATGACCAGTGCTTTTTTTCCAATTCTAGTATCCACCGTCACCCAACAAAACTGCACGCTCGCATACTAAATAAGCATTTGTACAGCTACATTTCTGGATGAGAATTTAAAATGGACTGGATATAACTCATTCAAGTGTTCTCACAGCGAATTAGCCACGTAAATTACCAATGTAAATAGTCGTCGGAGGTAACGTCGAATATTGAATTATAGATGAAGTATTGGAGGTGGAATCCAGTTTTTTCTCGATGAAACCTTGAGGTACCTCGGGGAAATTTCCGACCGCAAAGCCTTCAATTTATGCAGGGGCTGCATCGTCGTCTATCGGGATGACAATCTTGACATACGGGTGGCGGGTGAACAATGCACTTTTATAAGAGCTTAAGGAAAACACGACAGCTTGTTGTGCTTATTGTGTGCGGTGTTCAGCGGATGCGAGTTGGAGGCAAATTTCTTAAAGGTGATTATTACAACGAAACTACTGCACCATTAGACTTCTGTATAGCAGAGTTTGATCACATAACTATTACAAAAGCAACATTAACCAGTTGAGAATGCGCAAGCTTGCATTGCCAGAGGAACACCTGGCTCGTCAATTATATAACAATTCATTTTTTTTTAATTTGTCGGTCATTTTGACCGCACACGCAGGTTAAACAACTCAACTGCAGACTATCCACGAATGAGTTATCTACGAGTAACTCGAGCTTCTCCGTCATCAGCAAGTTAAGCCGTCGTTACGACTGTTGTCGATAGATGACCGTCATTGAACTAAGTCAGCGGCCTTTGGCGGCTTGAAAACACTGGCCTACGCAAATTCGTAGTTGAGCAGCGTGGTGGAGTATGTTCTAAACACCTTCGCTTGAAGGGTATCGTATCCCTGCAGTGGGATGAGTTAGGATTGAAAGGTAGGCAGTAATACATAATAAAAAAAATGTACCTACGTACAAAGTTTAACCACTATAATCAAAACGGAGCTAAACAATATAGATATTGCGGAGCTGCTAAGCTTAATCGGCTATTCTGTTCTTAAAAAGCTTAAGCTACCAGAAGCTTTGAAGATAGTTAGGACGGATCAAAGCAGCATTCACCTCATCGAAAACCCCAACCAAACCTGGAAGATTGTTATGTTTCTGCAAGTGAGTGACGTTAGCAGTAAGCGCCAAAGGATTTGCTATATTAGCAGCAGAGGTCATCACACGACCGATACTAAATTATTGCAGTCATAGGGTAGGTAAGGTAGGGTATCAGGTGGACCGTATGCTTGTATTTCTCCCGATGTTGAGTAAAAAAATTACGCCTAGTCTAAGTCTTTTTTATATTGCAATAAATTAATGCAAAAATTGCAATTTCCATCTTTAGCTACTTTTAAATATTGTAAAATCGCATTATCTCCCCCTGACTGAGCGTGCTATCGGCCGTTTTGTTTTTATTAAAGTCTGCTTTTCATTGAGTATAATAAGTAGGTATCTATATATAATTTGATTTACCTTGTATTTCGTATTTATGCATATTTATATTGTATATATTAGAGTTATTTTAAGTGTTTAATACACTTTAGTTATCTTAAGTACGAGTATTTTAAGTGGCAATGCATCACTCACATGTTTTAACTTTGTTATTTTTCTAAAATAGCCTTTTGCAATAACAATTATTACTACCTATAAACAATCTCTTGTATTTCCATTATGTAACATTATTTATATGTAAAATATATACTATTTAAATACTTGTTCTTTTTTCTAACGAATTATTGTGTAAAATATAGACCAAAATTAAAATAAAAGCAATAATATTCACATATGTTATGACAAAGATAGGAAATAAGACTAAATAACAGTATACCAGAATATATATATATATAATAATATAATAATGACGAGCTCGGTGGCGCAGTGGTGAAACGCGAATTTATTTATTATTTATAATAATAATAAATAACATGCACTTCAATTATAAACACTTCTTGTTCTTACTGTTATCCCGTCTCAGTCTCCGTTGGGGTTGGCGAGTCCGGACGCCATCGGGCTCTCGCCATATTATTATGTTTATATTTTTTATATTCTAGAAAAAGATTTAACCACATTTTGTTCTAACATTCGAGTGAAACTTGTTGTATGAGCTAGTGTTATTATAAATGCAAGTATGCATCTATAGCGTTTAAGGAACCAACACTAAACCGATTTTGATGACATGTTTCGCTTAAATCAGAACGACAACGATAGACATGGTGGCAATTAGTATTCAGAAAAAAATCAGAAGTATTTAATGAAAAAATTCGAGAGCATTATACCCAAAATAACATTCAAACAACATTCATGATTCAACCATAAGAAAGTAAAACAAAGTTTCCAAACGGGAATTTGAGCACAAAGGGGTGCACAAATGGAAAATATGCCTGGTGTTTGCGTTATAAACTCAGCCAATCACGGCGGCGCAACGCGCGACCGAACGGTCGGCAACAAAAGCGCCGTAAAGAATAGCCGACATGGCGTGCTAATAAAATAGTTCGGCGCAACAGGTCGCCCGCTCCGCTCCGCAATACAATGGGAATTGTAGAAACTACAGTGTATCTGTGATCCCAGCGCTTAGAATTCCACCCGTACGCTGGATTGAGACTTAACCTAATTCTTAGGTGAATTACTGTATAAGCCATTGTGTTCGTGGCTTTATGTTAAGACGTACACATCCATCTCGGGTACTGACGTAGATTTTTTCCAAGATTAGTTAACATGTATATCCGTCATGTCAAAAGTAATCAAACACCGCTTTGTACAGCAGATTGGACAAGAAATAAATAACATTACCAGGGTAAAGTACCAAAGATCCATTTAAGTCATTGTATGGTGAGATCAATGATTAGTCTTATAGTTGTTAGAATTATCCTCAGTGGTAACAAACACATAAGTACATTTACATATAAAATTATATTTTGCACTATTAGTCTACTTAATCACGCATCATGAGGTCTACCAGCTAATAGACCTCGTTCATTACTTCGAGCGGGCGTTATTTTATTCATTGGCCATACTTTGGCTTAACGTGAGCTAAATTCGATCATCAGCATCAAACTTTATGAATTGGAATAAAATCTTTGTTTGAATTTCGAAATAATTGAATAACGTTTGCAAGATCTTAAACAAATCACATAACGAAGGAATTTCCGAAATATAAATGAAATAACTAAATGATATACTCATAGTTATTAAATGTTATAAGTAAACGAATGAAGTATGTACACGTATACTTTGTGTAGAACTTAATGAACCATGTGAGTTCACAGTTCTTTAAATACAAATGAACTACATACACCCTTCTTCTTTCCAAACATTTGGGATAACTGCACAAGGTATCTCCCTCAATAATGTGGATTATGTATGAAGCATCGATCACTTCAACAATGGTTCCCTTATGGGTTATTAATCGACCAGTAATGTCTTGACTGTATGATTATTAGAATAGATTAGTAAGGTAGCTACACAGTAGCCGTGAAAGTTCGCGGAGATTACTGCGTAACAATCAATCGCAACTTGGACTTATTACCCAAGTTAATGTTCTATCAATTTATGGGTTTCTGTGTGGATTAGATAGCTATTTTAACGTAAGTTTACGTTATGATTTATTAATTATACCGCAAAAAAACCTGTAGCTTTAAATACAATGGTAAGCCATTAGATACACCTTAAAGGTTTAAGAAAAAATAGTAAATTAGTCATAAATAAATAATTGAAGTAGATTAATTAACAAAGGTTTCAATTGTTCTCACCTGAGTGGCAATAAATTATCCTTTTTGCAAAACTGGTCCCAGGGGCTGAACTTTTCCCGGGATCGTTAATGGAACAAAAATGTTGTAAAGTGCCCCGAAACATAAATATGTAACAGTATATTGATGAGCAGGTAACTACAATAGAATGTCTACGTACTATGACAATTTGGCACACGTAGATGTGTTAAAACGCATATCAGATAAAAATACATGAAATGGCCAGTTTATATATATTTATTAAAAAGATATTTTATATTAGACGCAAGTTTCGATAACATACCGCAAAATAAATAATGTACATAATACAAAAATATGGAGTAAGTGGCACTCCACCTTTATATAAAATAGTCAGCGTACTAATCTGCATAATATTATGTGAAACTGGATGAAAATAGGATGTAGTTTAAAGTTAGTCTGTATCAGCATAGCGTCAATAAAGACTAATGGTTCTGGCAAATGAAAAAACGAGAAAACACTGGCCTCCACTAATCTACTGAGCAAGCCATCTCTAATATCGTTTGGCTTAATTTCCAAAAGGACACTCACTAGATTTGTAACTAAGCTGCACCCTTCTTTCCAGCTACTAATATCGCCGTGTAAAAACTTCTCTTTGAGTAGAACCACGTTCCGAAAAAATGCCGAGGAGCACAACGTGCAGGTGAGCTGGCTTTGGCTGTAAAGAAGAGCAGCAAGTGCCCCTTAAACTTTTAAACTAAGTTTTTAATGGAAGTCCTCTCACGATGTCAGATTCGAAGTAAGTAATTGGTAATAATGAAATATCCGGGTAGACATTTCTCCATCGGCTGTCCGCTTCCTGTTAGAGTAGGTAACTTATAAAATAATTTACTTGCAAAAAGAAGCAGGTAGGTCATATATTTTTATGGTTCAACACAACGCATTTCAACTACGTATTGATCCGTTTCCTCATCTAACGAGTACTAAAAATATTAACTATAGATAGGCCCTATCATAAAATGAGAGCCACAAAATGCACATTAACTAAAACGTTGGTGAATTCTAGCCATAAAATAATCCATCGAGCCATAATGACGGTCACTAGTACCACTTATATTAGGTACAAAATTAAATCGTGTATAGTATCGATACATTGGACGTCACTATTGAATATGATATCGTAGGTATTGATATAAAGCTAAGTCCTAATTGTGTGTTAAGCGATATGATTTATATAATTAATAATAGGCAGTTTTAATATGAGAGAATGAGACAATAGATTCAGACATTATTTTGCGAAAGTCAAATTTACAGCCTATTTATCTTAACTACTTTGTGTGCTTCCGCTCACAATTAGTTCATGCGAACTACTGCCGGCTGGCACCCACCCACTACCGTTAGGTAGTAGATGCATGCCGCTGCTGCCATGGCTGGTCCGGTCGTCTCTGCGAAATGTGTTTCGCTTCTCCACGAAGCATCCTCAGGCGCTGTAGATAATAGTCGTTAGAATAACATGCTACGAATGTGAAATATGAACCGCATGCACCCGCCACCGTTGTTGCCCTGGCTGCTCTGGTCGGGGTGCTAATGGTAGTGGGTGGGTGCCGGCCGGCAGTAGTTCGCATGAACTAATCGGGTGCGGAAGCACACAAAGTAGTTCAGATCAAAATGCCTATGACATAACTATTTTTTAAAATCAATGAATACGTTATGAAATGGTATACGTATTTCTACTCTTTTGCTGATTGATGTATGTATGTACGTATGTGCGTTTATTTACAACATTTTAAGTTTATGCTTATTTACATTAATTATAAATTTATTTACATGAACCATGTTTTATTAAAGTAATTTTAAAAATTCATCTGTTTGATTCATAGTCATTATTTTCACACGACGTATAGGTACAATAATGAAAAAGGTTCAAGATTTATTTTTTTCTTTACAAATAAAATATTGAGTATTTTATGTCGATAGACGATCGCGGTCCATCACTAAGCTCTTATCGAGAAGTAGTGTTCGGAACTCGAGCCTCTATTATGTGCCCAGATCGAGGGTCCTTCATGCATACGTGTATTGTTTTACAATCGGACGCACTCTCCGATACGATAGGTTTATACTTTATTAAAAAGCCTTTTGAGGTGACGCTTTTGAGGTGATGCTTTTGATTGGTCTGAAGGTTGGGTTGGCTGTTCAATTAAGAAATATGTCGAGCCCTCATATTTACTTTTTACATTTAGTTCTGTACTGAAAGAGACTTTATCTACAATGTTGTGACGTAATGATTCGAACAGTAAGATGGAACCTTTACACTGTACAGAATGTACGTACCGAGGTGTATACAATTCGCCGGTACGAACATTCAGGTTTCGAAATCTCATATATTGAGTCGTGGTTCCTATTGAATTATTTAAGCCTGCCGTCTCTGAAGCTTAGGTGGTGTTAACGATCAAAGTCCTACGTCAGAAAATCTTGCCAAAAGAAGGCCGTTTTGTTGTATTAAATACATGCGAACATTATTATATCTTTGGTTACTGTTATTACAAAATGAGAGTAGAAAAAACTTTCGAAAGCCTCACAAACAAAACAAGATACATCTAAAGGATAAGTAAACAATAGTAACAAAACATTATTCCCTGCAGGTCACAGTAATACCCTGTCGTATGTACCTTGCGGTTAGCGGGATTTACAAGTTTCTTCTATATTGGTCCAAATGCTTATTTCCAAGGCTCGGCGACTTACTAACTTGCGGGGATCGTGTTCCAACTTAGTTTTTGAGCCTTTGCCATTTGCTGTGGTGAGATGTACCAAATTAACCGATGTTTTAGCTTCACTTAGGATATTTTAACTAGTAATTTTGGTTTATTGATTTAGCAAATAGGGATTTGTGGTGGGATTAATGCGTCTTATATTCTTATATCTGCTTATGTAAGGGCGAAGGCTACTTTTCCTCTAAAGTTATCAATTGTATTTGGCATTCTAAGGTAAAGAAAATTAGATATTAGTTTTCTGTTATTATATTATATATATATTTATTATAATCTTCATTACTATAACCAATAGACACGTCATTAACTATTGGTACGGTTCCTTTTAAAATTTAAAGTCTAAATATATGTCTCGACATTATTAACACGACGATAAACATTATATCTTTAGCTTGATTTATTATATAAGTAAATGATACGGCAATAATTGTAATTAATATTTCAATGGGAACCCATAATTTAGGAAATAGCTTTACTTGATAAAAAATACCAAAAAAGATTCACAAGAAAGCAATAAATAAAAAAACTTCTTCACGAGATTGGTTTTTCATAAAATCATCTTAGTTTAGTTAGTAGCTCTAAGTCATGTATTGAGAAAATAAGTAATCTTCTAGCGTTATCTCGTTTCCTAATACATTAGGATTGCAGGGGTCCGCTACCAAAGCTTAAGCTAGTTTGGCGAAGATATTGATTTTTACTTGGAGCGACTGCCGTCAAACCTTCACAAACTAGAGAGGAAAACCAGACCTTTCTTATGTAAGGTCACACGTCCTTCGAAATATAGTTTCTTGGACGTGCGGGTTTCCTCATGATGATTTCCTTGACCGCCGTGCTCATTTTTTAGACAACCTCACTCACAGGAATAGAACAACCCTCCAGGGAGTTGTTGTTTGGCAGCGGTTTTCTGTGGCGCTGGATGTACTTCCCCAAAGGGGCTGCTTTGATGCGCCATAACCCTCTTAAAAACGTGCATAGATCCAAAAACACGAACTTAGGCCTACATGCCAGAAACCTGGGACCAACTGGTCAATATAGCGGTTACTTTTCCACAGGGCTACACTCTTCGCATTAATGAAATAAGTATTAAATTATAATACAAAAAATGCGTAACGCAGATGAAAAATAAACGCCGAAACAAACTAAAAAGTAATCCATCTAGCACAATATGGCAAACGGTAGGCATAACATTTAATAAAGGCGAAAAGACATACATTAAATATGCGCAAACAAAAGGGCGCGCGCGAAACCGCACAGAACAATCTATTAAATGAAACAGCGCTGCCGACGAGTGACAAAACTTGATTTCCGACTAATTAGCAATACAAACATGAATCACGGGCTATTAGATGTAATTGAATTGTCGACGGCGAAGTTCCGCGGCGGTGCATTTAAATATCCACGAAGACTCGAAAGTTGTTTAATTTTTGCTGCTTTGTTTTATATCTAGGAGTTACCACATAACAGAAAAGGTGTTCTTTTTGAACACGGCCCCATATTATTTTATAGGACTTCTAGAAATTCACGTGACATAAATACCAACCGTGAAGTGCGAGACGGACACGCATATTAGGGGTTCCGCAATACCACACTATAAGATTCTTACCGGAAAACCGACCCACAATTTAAATGAATTTATTTGTTTTTATGCCTTTAGTACGTGTCCTAATACATTTACCCTATCTTCGACGGTTGTATTCATAATCGTTTTACTAATACGATTTAGTGAAATAAAAAAAATGCAAATAAAACATGTTATATGTATCGGAATTTCTATTTTTCATCTCTTTTGTACCGATTTTATTATTATCTTCTGATGTTTTTATTGGTTGTTAGTACATGGGTGACCGTTTTTTCTTGGTTCGGCATTTTTTGTGTTTTATTCTTTTGTATAAAATCACGTTTTCTCAGATTCCGGAATATATTTATACGTATAAAAGAATTGTCCGTCGAAAATTATACGGAAAAAAATATAAAAAGTCAATGTTGCGAGTGGGTTTCGAACCGGGGACCCTTGTAACTGTGGGAGATAAATGGTACATACGGCGGGACCAAATATTCACAATGTCTGATAACGGTATTAGTGTTGAACACGATCGGCAGTCTCTTTATGTTCTTTTTTTGGTAAAATTGTCTCTAAAAAGATACATGTAGTAGAAAGATATATGTGGGTAGTAAAGTAGGTTTAAACTAAGTAATTTCAAGAAGAAACATATTTTATACAGCTTTGTTCACGTAAAGAAAACACTAAAATGTACGAGGAAAACCTAGACTACATAACTAAATGTAATATTACAATACGTAATCCTAGAAATTTTGTATCCGTAAATGTTTTGAATACTAACAAAAATTGTTTAAAGAAAAAAGCATAGATTAGAAGGGATAAGAAATTCCTTCAGATTGCTTTTCATACCATAATGCCGGTATGTACAAAAGGGAAACGTGTCATTTAGTACGAACATTGAATTTCAATCGATACGGTCATTGTTTTAGTATGGCCGAATAAATTTCCTAGAAAATAAATGACGGTAAATTACCACGGCAACTTCGAGCGAGTGGGAGCTCGGCACTGCGGTTCGGTGACAATTTTTCATTGAAAATTTTATAAAACACTCCACTCGTTGTTCCGAGAAAATTATCTTCTCCATTGACCAAAATTTTTCACGGCAAGTTTGACATCAATCCATTACTTTTTCCCCACTTTTATCTCGCAACCGTCACGGTGAAGTTGAATTGTGTTAATTGCTAGACTGGATACTTTGGGAGGTTTTCGGGGAAAATAAAGCTTTCGGAATGCCTAAGTACAAAATATTAAGGAGATGTTATAAAAGACTAGTTATGTAAAATATTATTTCAGAAATTAAAGTACTTGCCAGCTAAAAATTTACGTTCACTAAATTTACGAAAAATACGTTACAATAATTGATAGCAATTCATAATTGTAGTATATGAAAATGACGCAGACATTTCTATGGCAAAAAGGTCTCCGTAGAATAGTCTGACATGACGTTGACTTCACAAATAACGTAGATCATTAGTTTTCACACGACATCAACCTAATGTCAATTTGTAAAATACGAAAGCAACTCAAAAAAAAAGAAAATGTAAGTTTATCGACATAGTACAACCAGAACTAATAATGTTCACGGTAACTCTCGTTGGGTTTTAATAACATTAAAGTGATTGCAACTGCAACCTAGTCGCCGGAACTCAGTCGTGCTCAATCATGTTTATTCCCAAACTCAATTAGACATTATTAATAAATTTAAACAGAAATTTTAAAAAGGAAGGACGTTCTGAAATTGACAACGCCATCGTCGCTTTCAATCAATTTACAATAACTGTAAATGGATTTCAAAATATTTTACCACTAGTGTTCATACATAAAAGTAACGTCGAGACTTTATTGAATTCGATATTTCTGAGTTTCAACATCTCGCAATAAGTATTTTTCAAAGTAAATTATTATTTGTAAAGTGTTTTAATAAGCGAGCGTGCATTAATAAATCCAGCAACTTTGTTACGAATATGGTTTGGGCACCGACCAGCATAGATAAATTTTATCAGATAACCTTATAGATTTCTTTTAATTAATTTTAATGTTTGCAGATTTACCAAGAAGGAAAACATTTCAAGTTTGTTTCCATTTTGATTCAATATATTAAATTCTTCAGTAATGTGCCAATCACTTTTAATTTTGACATCCGCTGTTTATTCCTGAGGCTTGCTAGGCCCCTTGGCACACGCGGAAGAGAGAAAGAGGTCGAGAGGCAATTACAATTATAAGCAAAATAAAACAGGCCGAATATTTTATGAACTTTTGCCATATTTTGCGGTACACTCTGCCGCATTATTTATTATATAAATTCATATTATTGAGAGTTCGATTGCGTTATTGCGCATCATTCTAACCGAACACCCGGGGTTAAGCAACATCGACCTCAGTCTATCTATGGATTGGTTCATCTATCGAGCTTCTTCGTGTTTCGTAGGGTACCTTAGGCGTTGGTCGGTTAAACAGTCGTTAAGCTAAGTCAGTGGCCTTCGGACGGCTTGAAAACTCTCACCTCCGCCAATCCGCAGTTGAGCAGAGTGGTGGAGTACGCTCTATCTAAACCCTTTCGGTTGAAGGGAGATCCGTATCCCTGCAGTGGGATGAGTTAGGATTGGTGTCATACTGCCATATTTTGCGTTAGCTAATAGTCAAAAATCAGGCACTTATTTGAGAATATCTTCATCAAACCTTTACCAAATTACGATTTAATTATAGTTTGGTTTATATCAACCGACTTGAAGTTTTAATTTATGAAATCCAGTATTAACGCACGTTCCCTTAAAATGTTAACGCTCACTTCACTGTCTCTACAGTAGTCTGCTTATACGGAGGGAGTCTACGCACTAATTACCCCCCATACTTCATACGTGCGGAAGGTAAACGTTAGCGTCATCGCATATCTGGAACATCTCGCCCTAATACTGCGAGTAGGCATAAATTACAACTTAAATTTCATTTCCCTGTTTCAAATTTGAAGCATACATAGCGGATAATTATCCTACTACTGCGGCGTACTAAAATCGGTTTCATTTTAGTCGTCGGTATATGAATTTTACATTATGAACTTAAGAATATGAAAATTAGTTATTTCAATATTTGTTGTGGTTTTTATTATTGAATAGTACAATGATGTATTAAGGGCTATTTGCTCGTTCCAATTTACATAGATACAAAATAATTTCATCAAAATCCCTATTGTGCGATGTCTGCACCAAAAAAAAACTAAAATTTTATAAATTACTATTTTAGCTTTTGTATCGAGAGTATAGTAGTTTTTCGTTAACAGAATATATCTGTCTATATCTTCATGCTGGGTCAGTTCTAGGGTTAATAAAGCAAACCAAGCGCCACAAGACGCGATCCTCGTACATATCGCTCGCTTC
The DNA here is from genome assembly GCA_947507595.1 of Pyralis farinalis. Classification (NCBI taxonomy): domain Eukaryota; kingdom Metazoa; phylum Arthropoda; class Insecta; order Lepidoptera; family Pyralidae; genus Pyralis; species Pyralis farinalis. Next base: position 25,821,737 of record OX382267.1, read on the forward strand.
TTTAACATTGGTAGTACAATTTTAGCTAAAAAAATTAAACCTACAATACATTTTTAAAGGTAATAAATATTACTTTCGAAAATGTTCTATTCGATTTTCGATATTGGTATTTCACATTTTAATTTTTTCTAACAAACGATATGACGAAGTTTTAAATACCAGTTTTTGTTACATATTTTGTGTTCACAGAAACTTAATTTTCTACATATATTTAGTTTTCTAGTAAAACCGTTGTCCGATTATCAAAACATGCAGTTTTACTTACAATAATTTTAATTTCTAGAAGTATTAAAGATAGAAATAACTTGTTATCTTTAAAGTATTAAAATATATTTGTGATATTTGGAATTAGTAGCAGTCCGGCATTGCTAGGTTAGGTTAAGTTAGACTTGTGACCATCAAGCAGAGCGAGCGAAGCGAGCATGGCTCATCTTCTTTTGAACAACATATCATTAATGTTGTCTTTTCATAATATGGGGAACATTTTTCTGCAAACTAAAACATCTAACAATAATAGCTGCGATAAAAAGTTAAGTTAAAATTCAAAACATATAAGCATTCGAAAAAATAACAATCATAATTTCATCAATCTGCCAATTGTATTTTCGGTCAAATGAAAATATGGAAAATAAAAAAGTGCTGAACATTTTCCGTCCATTAAAATTCGTACAAAATCGTTTCGCCTTTATGAATGATAACCATAGGTAAGATATACACTATAAACTTCGTAGGATGTTATCTATCAATTATAGATTGTATGCCAACAAGAGCATCGATTTTCACAGATATACGAGTATGCTTCAAAATTCCTATACTACTAATGCTGCGTCCCAGACAAAATGTTCGCCCAATCCGTCGCCTACGCAGACCCTTAAGAAATAATATTTTATATTCCACGTAAGGCTCATGGCTTTTCAAGAGGTATTTATTTCGACCTTGGGAGAGAATTTATTTTTGCAAAGCCGAGATGTGTATTACCTATTAATGCTTTGCTGAAAACATTTTGGATTTCATTAAACGTTATTATGCGCCGTAGTTACCACGTGAGTACAGGTCGAGCGCAGGACTGTCATTGTTTATGTATGTACATAGACATTTGCACAAGAATGAAATCTGTTCGTTAATTTATTCGGAAGATGACTCATGTATTCGCATACAGAAATTCAATAAGTCGCGATCACTGCGAAGTAACGCAAACACTTATGAAAGGACTGACTACTTAGCATCAGAGTTCATGCTCACACACAATCTTCAATTCTCAACCTTAACCTTAGCACTATAGATTGCTGGAGACAGAAAGGTAATAACATATGGAGAGTGCACGAGGCCGATATTCTGTAGTAACTCAATTCACCGCTAAGGGTCGGTCGGGGTAAAGTAGAGCGCGCAGCATATATTGGCTAGTTGCGGATCAACATGGCGGCACTTATCGCCTTATTGGTTAAAATATTCTCCCATTGGCTCGAATCGCTGAGATATTTAGGCGCTAAAATACAACGTTCTTGTGAGAGCGGGGTGGCTTCATGCGCAATCAAGTGGTTTAAAGGTTTGTGCCTGGAGGACATTTCAGACATTTTAGACGCACTAGCCTAAAAAAAATATTAATTGTACATAAACGTCTAATTTAATGGGAAATACCTATTTGCTTAAGTACCGCAACCACATAACATATCGCTGGAGGGTTATTGTGTTGCGAGTGAAGGGTGTTACTAGCTAGGAGCTACTCCTAAGGATTGAGTTTATCAGTAATGTTTTCTGTGTCTATATGGAAATTATTATGATATATACGTAGTTACACTACTATAGATATTAGTAATGCTACATAGACACCAAGACTTGTGGTTTCTATTTCCACAAAGGAGGATCATATCTGTTTGTCTGGTCTGGGTATTTTAAGAGAGCCAAGGCGCATCACCGCAGCCTGATTTGTAAAGTACTTCCACCTCACAGAAAATGGCATCCAAACAACAAGTTCCTGGAGGGTTATTCCTGCGAATGAGTGGGGTTACCAGGAAGCTCCTACCGAAGTTCCTGTCCCAGTAACAGAGGCGGTATGGCGCGAGCGATACTTAACATATTGCAAGCGTTCATAGGCTTCGGCAACCACTTTACATGGGGTGGGCCGTACGGCTTCCGATGTTGTATAGAAAAAAAACACCAAAAAACGCGGCGGCATGTGCAAATTTATCCTTAGGTTACGGTAACTACACATCAGGCAGGCTTGCTTGTTTTCCGACGTAGTAAAATATACAGATAAATATATATTAATTAGCAGTCAGGTACTAGGTGCGCAAAGCAAACTTCCATTTATCATATTTCATCGCAAAATATTTAAACGTTAAGCAGTGATGTAAACGCGCCGTCAGAATCAAGAGTCGGTTTGTATGTCGCTCATTTCCTTACTCAGCTAAGTCCGGATTAGACTTCTTGAGGCACGCATTGAGATTTTGCAGACCCCTCTTGCCACGCTCGCTTCATGAATTATAGTACTTTATGCTCAGATTTTATGCGACCTGACGGTAGCTCGATTTTTAAATAAATTTATTTTTTATCTATATCCCTGTTTTCTTATTGGGCAAAAAAGTAAGTCATCTTAAACGATTTCCACAGAGATCTAGTGTCTAAAAAAACAGTGTAAATGCTTTTGGACTATAGACTAAAATCAAGATGTCCAGTGAGACGTCCCGGTTCTTTACGTGTAGCACTAGCTATATCATTATCGAATACGAACAGCACGACAATGAATATTGGTTTATTTGCTAATTTTGTAACGTCTTTAATATACGAAGAAATATAAACAATTACACAAAAGAAAATATAGAGGACACACGTAGAATAGACTTATCGCTATAGGTGTGCAAAAGATTAAAAAAATATTTGCCATTGGACCCTCGTAGGCACTTAGGCACACGACTTATTCATTTATTATTTCATTTTTTTTTTTTATTCATTTCTCATACTGTTAATTTTTATTTTTCAATTACCAGAATTTCAGAAATGACATGACTCGATCCTTATCCCTCTAGCTTTTTTTTCAAGGACACTCGTCGGTTTCAAGGTTTCTAATACCTGATAAATTGACATGATTTACTGGTAAAATGGGACCAATTTGGTCGTGGTATACGAGTCTTGACCTCGTCTGCTTCTATATCCCTAGCCGAATAAATAAGATGAAATGCCAGGATTTTAATTAGAAAATAGGTTTGCCCAACAATGACTATTGACAATCAAAAGTGCTTTGGATCAAACTATATACTTATAAGTACTTTGGGGTACAAATTTATCTGTAATATTACCACACAATATACTAATAAGATACATTTTCTTATCCATCTAATAATATGATATACAATATCGTAATTATATTACGTAACAAGACGTTGTGTACACAACTACATTCGATTCCAACTCAGAAAATTGGATGCTTTATTTATATTGTTAAGCAAGTTCTGAAGCGACATATTATTTTCGGATGAAAATTGTCTGCGTGATATTAGATATTACATTATCGAAATAACGGAGATATTAATAATACTTCAACATACATATTAGATTCCAATGCTTTCGAAATTATTTCGCAATTTCTCAAATATAAAACGTAACGCGACGTTTCTATATTACAGCAAACTACGGAGATTGGCGTAAAACCGAAAATAATATTTATTCTCAGATTGCTTTTCCCCAAAAAATCGGCAACGCGTTGTTTGTTCTGAACAAACATTACATTGGAGCGGAAACGAGTTACATTCCAATATCGGTAAGAAAATTCCACATTAAAAATAGTGGGGTTACATTATATTTGGGCAACAGTTCTTTCAAGAAACGTAAACAAGTAGAGAATAGTTTTGGCTAACGGTTATAAATACATTATCACTTTATCTTTGGCAATAAATCTCTGAATATTTTACAAACAAATGCGTATCCACTAAACATATTTTCAATGGTGCTAATGTACAACCAGTGCAACTAATCATCCAAAAATTACAAGTTTTGTGAAATCGATACTATCAAAAACATATAAGAATTTACATACAAACTTATAGCGGTTATGTGATATACGAGTATATGAATTCTGGTCACAATGAAACAATGTGGCACAACCGTGGTCTGATGATGAGAACAGTAATAACCCAGTGGACAAAGAACCGTCCCATTGACTAAAATGACTAAATGGTCCCCAGTTCGAATCCTGGCGTGTTAGCCACGTACCACTAAATTCGTATTTATCGTTTTAATGTTCCTATGAATTAGAAATTAAAGCAAAAAATATTTTTCGTAAACTTTACGAATAATTTTAACTCTACAATTTCGCATACATTTGTTATTTGCGGAAATAAAAATAACATAATCTACGGCGAAAGAATAAAAAACCGAAATTATGTGATCTATATATATATATATATATAAATGAATGTTTGTCTGTATGTCCTCTATATTAGCCCGGCGGACGATCCTATGAAGTTTGGTAGCGATTGGGTCACCCGTGCGAAACCGGGGCGGATCACTAGTAATAAATGAAAATTGTATCTGATTTAGAGGACGTAAGGAGACATTTATATAGATATCTAAGTGGGACACTACATACTTTGAATTGACATTAAACCTTCATAGTGTGAGATTTTCGAGTGAATCTTTTTTAAATGATACCTATGAGGTTTTTATTTAAAAAAAATATGAAATATTTTATTTTCGAATTTCGAAACATGGATACTTCGAAAATCCAAGTCATTTTTGAATACGAGTTCCGACGCGGAACTAACGTGGCAGAAACATCTCGCAATATCAATGCTGCGTTTGGAGAGGAGACTGTTGATGAACGCACCTCGTGGAAGACCGCCCACACAGGTGAATAAAGCTACATTAAAGGAGATTAGCGGCATGGTTTAACGTTACCTTACCTACAATACTGACTCATTTGCATCAAATCAATAAGATAAAAAAATATGAAAAATGGGTGCCTAATGATTTGACCGATCTGCAGAAAGAAACGCGTATTGAAACTTGTGTTGCCTTGTTGAATCGGTACAGAAATGAAGGAATATTCGATCGAATTGTGACATGTGACGAAAAGTGAATTCTTTGCTACAATCGTAAGCGAAAAATGCAATGGCTGACCCCTGATCAAACATCGCAATAGTGCCCTACCTACTTTTATAGCTTACCAATAAAAAGGTAATGGTAACTGTTTGGTGGCCTCTTTATGTCCTTATTCACTATAGTTTCTCAAGTCTAATCAAGCAATAACAGCAGATGTTTACCGTGCCGAACTTCGAACAATGATGGCGAAACTGGCAGTGAAACAGCCCCGACTCGTGAATCGATCTTCACCATTATTGCTCCAGGATAACGCAAGACCTCACACTGCACGAGAAACCGTTGTAACTCTACAAGAGCTGCAGTTAGAAACCATACATCATCCTCCGTACTCGCCAGACTTTGCTCCAACTGACTATCATTTTTTTCGTGATTTACACAATTTTCTACGTGGTAAAAAATTTCCTTCCCAGGAGGCAGTACAAAATGCTTTCACACAGTTTGTCGAATCTAGATCCCCAGACTTCTATGGCAAAGACATAAATAAATTTTCGATTAGTTGGCAGCAATGTATAGATAATGAGGGTAAATATTTTGATTAAATAAATACTGTAATACATCTTAGAAAAAAAAACGATTTTTAATTTTTCTTTACAAATCGGAAATTTCATACTTTAACCCCTAATATTATTTTAGTAAATCTTTTCTCTCCACTAGCCTCTATATAAAGTTTCACGCGTTTGAACCAGTTTTCGAAACACTTTTTCCAGTCCGCCGCAGACACCTCATTTACAGCCTGCTCGAACGCTGACAGCGCATTCTCCGGCGACGAAAATTGTATCCCTTTGAGCTGATTTTTAATTTTCGGGAATAAAAAGAAATGACACGGTGCTAGGTCAGGGCTGTAAGAAGGTAAGTGACCCAGGAGTTTAACCCGTGAGCTGTTCAGGAAGTCCGTCGTTTTGAGCGCGGTGTGCGCGTGTACGTTGTCGTGGTGGAGTAGCCCGCGGAGCCCTGTTGTTTGGTCGCTTGTGCTCACAACAGAGAAAACTTCTGCCAAGCATTTGTTAGTATACCATTCGGCGTTGATGCTTCTTTGGTTCTGCGAAGGAATTGACACCAGGTAGCCAGTCAAATTGAAAAAGCTCGCTATCAAAATCTTCCCCCCTTCTGCTGCTTCTGCTTCTAGGTCGCTTCACTTTGGTCGGCGTAGATTCGTTTTCAAACACTCAAACCATCGACTGGCGCCTCGTTTCTGGATCGTATCGATAAATCCAGGACTCATCACCTGTCATGATATTGTAAACATGCCGAGACGAGCCTGCTTCAAATTTGTTTATCATATCACGGCACCATTTCACCCGGGCCTGCTTCTGAGCAACGATGAGATTGTGTGGCACCCAGCGTGAAACTATCATCCTCACGCGAAGATGCAAGTGTAGAATCTCGTGAAGACTTCCCGATCCAATCCGTAGTATGTGCTGAATCTCCTGGTACGGAACTCACCTATTGTCTTGGATTAAATTTTTCACTGCTAGCACGTACGTTTTCACGTCAGCACGTTTTCTCCCGTAACAGCCGTCAAAGAGCGACCACTTCTTTCTTCATCCCCCAAAGTTAGTCAACCGTGCTTGAATTTGTTAAACCAACGATACACGGTTGTCTTGGAAGGGCCTTCATCCATGAATGCGATTTGAAGTCTATCGTATGATTCGTCCGGTTTCAGGCGATACTTGAAATCGTAAAAAATCATAGCGCGAAAGTGTTCCCAGTGCAGATCCATTTTTCAATGAGACACAATAATTTAAATTACCATTTGGAGGATGACAGTGACACTTACACCCCCTTATATATATATATATATATATTTTATATTAAAAAGTTTAAATCAAGGTAACAGAGGCCTCAATAAAAATAAAATAATGCGAATTATAATCATTTTTTTAGAAAAAATATAATCACGACTTATGTTTTAAATTTAAATAACTTTATATGTTATTTAATAGTTTTACCAACATAGAAAACCTTCGAGTCTTATTAGGAGGTGGCTGATCGCAGTATCTTTAGAGTATTTCTATTGCCATATGTTACTTAGAAATAAGATGTTTTGAGGGTGCGAGTTCGGCTTAAAACCGAGGAGCGAGTCCTTCGAAGACTTTATCAGATTCAGCCCGGGATTAATTAACTTAAATGCAACAAGTCCGAGTTTGCTTTGCTCTCCACATAGACTGTCGCATGTTTTATTATGGAAGCTACTGAATTAAGTAGTGGGTTCATCACGGCGCCACCTCTCCCTTGCCAAACGAATCTGAGTTCTAATATATCTTGTAATAACATCAGTTTCGGTCACAAAACTCGAGGTTCATTTTCGAGATTTCTCAAAGGTAAAAACGTGCTGACATCTTTTAAGCCATAAACCTTAAAATGCAGATAGGGTTACTTTTATCCGCAAAATTTAAATGTGTTCTTTAATACATTTTTGCAAATGTCTGGTTTAAAAATGCATTTCTGTCGTGCGGATCCGCAGTGGATTAATTGACTTAAAACGTAACAAGTTGCAGCGTTTGCTCTGCTCTAGAACAGCGCCGCCTCGTGTTTTATTATGACAAATTAAATAGTCCAGCGGGATACTAACTTACTCTTTGTATAAAGATCGGTACCTTATCTGCACATATATATTTCATTTAATTTACATCATAAAACTGTAACTTTACAATGCTTAAACAGGATTAAGATTCAGTTTGCGTTCGTAATAATAGGCTTTAGTTATTTTATTTCTAACTAGCTTCCGCTCACGATTTCGCAAACTTGCCTATGTAGTTATCGCGGTAAGATTGTTTGTTTATTTATATATATGAAACGTGCAGTACATATTTGTGTAGAGATTCATTATGGGATATCATAATCAGAAAGGAGGAAGAATGGAAATGGAGAACAGATGCTTCTCTCGGTCCCAAGCATACTATAATCCTAATTTGATTACGACCAGTCACATGGGTATAGTCATAAAAAGGGAACAAACAAACAAATACTATTGCAGTTCAAAGGTATTAATGTAGATCTTAATATTTTTTTATAATACACCAAGTAGCGAACAAGCACAAAAATGAAAACATAAAAATACAATTTTGTATACAGTTATAACTTCTTCGTAGCGTTATCCAGTTTTCTGATACATTTCGATTGGCGGAGTCGGTTCTTTAAGCCTAAGGATTTAGCGAAGATACTGGTTTTGACATGGAGCGATTCCGCCAGACCTCCAGTACCCAGAGGCAACCAGAACTTTCTTAGATCACACGTAAATATAATTTGTAGGATGTATAGTTTTCTCACTATGTATTCCTTCACCGCCGAGAAAGTGATAACTACAAATATGTATATAAATTCAAAAACACGACTTTAATGGTACATGTCTAGACTAAGAATTGAACTAGGGAGCAGTTGATTAATAAACTAGATTTTTATCCACTAGGCTATCTCGTAAGTATATAAATGTTACATATAACACAGGTGCAAATAATAAAAGCAAATATAACACATATCGAGATGATGTATCTATTATTATTTACGAGACATGCTCCGTTGGTTCGAACATGTAAAAAGAATGCAGGAAGAAAGAATTACAAAACAGATATACAATGCAAAAGTAGAAGGAACCACCACGACCGAATAATATTTTATCAGAAGGTACTGACAGGAATCCTAGAAACCGGCGAGCTTGCATAAAAAGAGCTATGAATGTTAAAGAAGGTATGTAAGGGCCAAGTCATATGGCGCTCAGTTCTCTCTGCTTACCTCTCAAGGGATTTGGTGAAGTTATAGATAGAAAGATCATTATTTACCTAGATTTTTAAACGCTTACCTAAAGAAGTTTCACCGTTCAGGTGAAGGTGAAATATAAACCAAAAGGCGAACGCCTTTTTTTAATATAATAAAGGTACATGCATAGATTACGTTTTTCTTTCCATTTAGGTATAACAGAGAGAAATTTACCCTTTATTTTATCTATACCATTACTGTCTTTTAGAATCTGTTATCTATCCTCTTATATATTGGGCTACTTACCCGCAATTTATGAATCAGAATCACTTGTACAAATTCGATTGACGGTTCGATGGCGCCAGTTATTGGGTCTCGGGTTCCGTACGCCAAATATACACGCAAGTTTATTGTCAAGATTTTTTCAATTTAACTCTTTCTGCGTTGAAATAAGGTTTACTTGGGTGCAGGGATACGTTGGTGATGTATACGGAAGCGGCCTAATGATGGCTTCGAGTACAATAGCACGTGTAGCCCTTGTTATTGGTATCTGACTTGACCGCTACGAGCGATTTGTCTAAATGAGATCCGGACTCTTCGATGCTTTGTTATTTTTTTTCCATTTGCTTCTGGTTGATTTATTAGGCTGAAGAGTATTGAAAAAATGAGGCTATTAAAATAAAATTCCTGAAGCTTTTATGCAACAGTTCACTTAAATATTAGGGTGCCATGTATCAGAAACGTGCCCGACGCAACCCCTATCAATACATGGAATTGCAATTCTGGAGTACAACCACACCGATAAGCAAATTCAAGTGTTCAGTATAGGCGACGCGTACCGATCCGCCTTCGTCGGTGCGAAGGACAACGCATGCAGTTGTGGGGGTCGACTCCCTCGACGTTGCGCCAAGTTCAATAGGGCCAGTGTCGAATAGATAAGTGGAATATGAGAGGTAGTTTAAGAGATACGATGCATGACCCGATACATGTAATGAAAGAGAGATACTTTATGAGTTACAGGCTAAGCTGAAGAGAAGCCATCGCAATTAGCATAATCGTTCTGCGTAGGGTAAAGCAGTATGCCATTTCTATTAAAAAACTAGCGATGGAAGTAGTAACATCTTCAATTTTTTTTTTTAGTTCAGCATTTCAATGCCAGGATAAAAAAATAATGGTTTTTTTTCATGTCTGAACCACAGATTTACAATGTTTTCTAGGTTCTCATTTCATCTGCTGCCCGCAACTCTGTCGTTTTACCTTTTATGTATTTCCAGATTTCCAGTCTCATTTTACTAAAATCCTATCCTATTCAAGCCCTCGGTCTCTACATCTCCTTCTAGCATTTTCTATTTGACATCTCAATCTGTAGCTACTTTTAAGGACAACGTTAAATCATATTACCTCTCTCGCAACGTATTCTCAAATGCTTAGTATTGATTTGTGATAAATACAATTTTATTATTATTATGTTTTCATTAAATACAATTTTATTTTGATTTAAACTAAGCTTTAATTATAGTATATATATTACAGTTGGGTTCATCTATATCTGACTCACTTTTGTGGTATCGATAAATATTTTTTTAAATAGCTAAGGTGGAAAATGCCCTTTTGTTGTAGATGTAAGAGATTCTTCACTCTTGCAACCACATCAAAAAGGACATGAACAGATTCTTAAAAAAAGACAAGTTTTTTAAAGGTTTAGCAATACACGAATGTTGCCACTGTTGGTACTAGTATCCAGGCTCCAGTAACTACTCACCATCAGGTAGGAAAAATCTCGCCAAGGAGTTTATCTCACAACAATCGAATTTCTGGTTCGTGACTCTTTTTATGAGCTTAAGACCCTTGACATCGGCATCGTTGCGTTATAACGTGAAATAGTGTCTGATTTATCATGATTGTGTACCTAAAGTTTCCCCTATCGAACTAACAATAGACCTTCTTTATAAGACGTCGACTGAAGAATAAAGTGCCTGTAGCAATTTATCTATCTTCAATATACAGATTCTGTAGATTTTGCCGCCCGCAATGACGTTAAATAGGTGAGGATATTCATGAAGCGAGCTTTACACGAACTAGCGATTAAAACAATATTACTTCAAAGGGTACCTAATAAACTACATCGTTTCTATGAACTGATATTTTAAATTTGTATAAGAGCAAGTGATAATGAAATAACAATGCTGAATAGGAAATTTTAGGGCCGGACACAGGCCTAGCTGATGGGTAAGTTACAATTTTGAGCTTTAAGAGAACAGAGTTAGAGTTTAGAGTGTAAGCTTTTAGTTTAAATACGTAAAGTCCACCGCAACCACGGTAATCCCGTACACCGACGATTAATCTTCGTTCCAGCTCTCACGAGGTGGTTTGTTGTTGGTAAATTTGTGGGGATAGCCACGATTTGGTCATGGCTCTCATGGGTAGTGTTTGTCATATGTTAAGCCTTTGTTGGTTTAATCGCCTCTTTTATCGATTAGGTTGGTATCAGCGCTTTCGAATATGTATAGTACATTAGGTTTAATGTTAGGTCAAACGTACTGTCACGAAGATAATTTCTGATTTTGGATCGCAACGAATACAATATTTTAAAACCTTATACAGTTTCGTTTAAAACATAACAAAAATATTTTTTGATTATTTTCAATAAGTAAACTCTATACACAATATATATTTTTCGCGGTATGGAATTAAATAAGAAAAATCGGCAATGGAGTACAATTCCAAATTACATGGTCAGTAATAACTCCAATTTACCTATTGTGTGATTGAAAGTGGAGACGTTAATTACAAAGTTCGTATATACGTTTAAATATTCAAGCTTAACAATAACAAAGGCACATAAAATCAATCAAACCACTACAAGGCATAAATAAAGGAAAGTTGTAGGAGTATCATTCCATTATAATTTGGTTGACGTGGCGCGTAAGCGCGTAGGGGCGGCGCGATCACAGGACGGCCCCGCCCGCTCACTGCCTTGTGACAACTTTTACCTTTACGAAATTGTATTTTCGTGTTCGCTCGAGTTTTCCTTATAAATACTGTCATTAAGACAGCGACACCACGACAGGTGCTAATGTTTGTCGAAGTATCGAACCCATTTGTAAGTAATGTAAACAATACAATGTCATTACGCTCGCTGACAGCACGTGAGATTACAATACCTATTTATTTGCTTTTCAATGCGAGTTTCGTTCGTTCACTTAGGTTTGCCTCGTAAATTAATTTTCTAATACATATAGCGACGGACAAACTTTGGTTCTTGAAAAAACAAAAAATATTTTTGTAAATTATCAAGGTTTCTTCCAGAAACCAGTGGGGGCTGAGTTGATTATGTGTTTCACATAATGGGGCACTCGGTTCTCTGCAAGGGGCCTGATGTGTAGATATGGATACATAAAATCAGGATGCATAATAATAGCAGGTCAGTATTAAGTAATAGTAATGAAGAGGGAATGAAATCATTCCCCCTTATCTCCGAAATATATTAAGCTAAGTGTTTGAAATAATTACATATACATAGATATATGGAAATAATATACTACAAAAAAGTGGAATGTCTCTTACTAACATGGTTTTTTAGAAACCATTAAAAAATCCGATCGCCTGAGAGGAGAGTTTTAACACAGGATTCAGTTAGATTTGGGTAACGATAAAAAAAAATAGAATAATATTTTAATTATTATACCTCATACTAGTTCAAAATATTACATATCTTTAAAATGATTTCTGATGATTCATAAATCATTCACAGACAAATTTAGTTATGCAATTCAAGGAACGTACGAACCTCTCGGCGCGAGAGTGCGATTTGCAATCCAACGGTTTTATCTTATATGGTCCACATTCGGACTGACAAAAATATTACGTGTAGTCAATGTAACATTTACGAAATGTATACCACGAGAAATATATATTTTTTTTTTTACAAATTACACAGCGCCCTATAGCCCCAAAGTAAGCGAAGCTTGTGTTATGGGTACTAGACAACTGATAAACATACGTAAATACATTTTTTTTTTGTAAATACATACTTATCATACATAGAAAATACCCACACCAAGACAAACAGAACATGAACATGTCATGCACACCAATGTTTGTACTGTGTGGGAATCGAACCCACGAGCGTTGGTGTCAAAGTAGTGTAACAACGCGTTTCACCACTGCGCCACCGAGCTCGTCTCGAACATTTCCTTTGAATACAACATCGCAAATAATTTCAATTGTCGGTCTACTAGTAAGTTGATAAATTATCGGGAGTAAATTGTGAACACCCATATGTTTGGTGTTACTAGGGATAAAGTATAAGCTCACGAATGGTGTTAGATACGACTCTAACGATCCCAACTTGGACGAATAAATTAGTGAGGGGAGCCGTGGAGCGGGCAACGCTGTTATCTCCATTCGCAATTTTACAGCTTTCCAAGAACAAAATCTTTCGAAATTATACGGATTTAAACACGGGGTGGACACAGAAAGATTTTTATGGATTGCACTGCCATTGATTTTCAGAGTACCTACCATGAATGAATTTTTTTATTGTGTTTTCTGCGTTGGCGTTTCAAAAGTTGAAAAAAAAAATACTTTGTATTCTAGGTACTGCAGCTTACTAAATAGAACAAGGAAAAGGCAGAAAAAAATCAATCATTATACACGCGACTCCGTTCTCCAAGAAAACGTACAAATAGGCAAAAGAGTACCATAGAAAAATATACATAGTACTAAATATAATTTTCTACTTGTACTTGGGAATCCCGCATGTATCCCGCTATACCCTTGAAATTTGAAAAAAAAACATCCTTATTTAAATTCAATAACATTGAAATTGTACGCAGAAGTGTGGGATAAGGTCCTCACACGTCTGTGTACAATTTTAATGTTGTTGAATTTAAAAGGCTATTTAACCCTTTATACCACCTAAAAAGACAAATTTCTCTCTAGGTACCTCTGGCCTAAATGGGCAATAATTTTTTTATTAAAAAAAATATATATTTAAAGACTTTTTCAGAATTACGTCCACTGCAGAAATTTCACTTTTAATGATTCTATACTAAATTTTGATTATTGTTAACAGGCAAACTGTTTCAACTTAGTCCACTGTTGCAATACCGCGTCTATCCGGCTTCGTTTGCCTACTGCCGGAACATTAAAGTGGGCTACAGACACTAAAGGACGAAGGACGTCATTACGAGGCCCCACGTCATTTGTTTATTAAACATCCGAGGTGGAACAGAATAATGGCACGACAGACTTTGTCACGGCCTCCCCCGAAATTAAATCGTAATGATGATGCGGACCTCTCTCCTATTTCGGGCGGTTATTAAGTCTCGCGCTCCGTCTTGAGGTCAAAATGAATAGGTTTTTAAAAGGTATGACAACTGTCATAGTTATGAAAAGAAAGCGCTTGGGGGTTGGCGCGAATGAATAGATATTTTCAGGAGAGCTTTCTCAAAAATTCCTGTTAAATGTTTGCTGAATATTCGCTGTTTTTAAAGCAGTGTATACAGCAAAATTAACGCTACGAAACTGATCACAGTTGGAATTTGTCAGAGAGACAACAAATAGTGAATACGATTTGTGAAAAAATCAGAAAAGTTTTCCTAAACCCAGAAACCGACGTTTTCAACAACTGTTTCATCATGCATATGTACATCTAACATATGTATATCTAACAGTTATAACACAATTAAAAATGTGATCAGATGCCTTGCTGCTTAAACTAAAGATAATACAGATTGTATCGATTTAAAACTGATTATGATTATTAGAGAAAAAATAATAATAATGAATCCTCTTATAATTTTTTGTAGTAGACAAAAACTTAATTAACGTATATTTTTCATACTTAATGCCTAAACAATTTTATTATTCCGACGTTCAGAAGTACCTAAAAGCTATTCATATATGAATTTTACTAAGAAAATATTTTAAAACTCTACGATACCATAACAAAACATTAAAATATTTTCCCAGTAAGAATAATTTAGAAATTCCGTGAAAAGTTATTTTCATACCTTATATTACTTCACATTATTATTCAGTACAAAATAATAATTGCTAAATACGAGAACGACGAGGAAATAAATTAGTTTACTAATTTTTTAAGAGAGGTAGGGTGCATCAAAGCAACCCGTCTGGGCAAGTACCTCCACTTGACAGAAAACCGCAGCCAAAATCAACTCCCTTGTTGTGTTCCTGCGTGTGAGTGAGGTCACCAGTAAGCTCCCAAGGAGTTGCTGTGTAAGCAGCAGAGGAGGCATCGCGCGAGTGATACTTAAGACATCGCAAGCGTTAATAGGCTACGGTATCCGCTTTACATCAGGTGGGCCGTATGCTTGTATGCCTCTATAAAAAAAATGCAATGAAATCTGAAAAAATATTCGAAGTAGCACTGACAAAATACAAAAATAAAAGAATTAATTAAACAATCCTAAGCCTGTCGATTTAACAGAAATATTACAGTAATACTTTACAAAACATTTTTTCAGTGGAAATAATTCAGCGGTTTGCAGCAAAAGTGAAACGAGGTGTAACATCGCTCTTAATGGTGTTAGTTAATTAATTTCGTAAGGAAAAAAACTCCCAACCAACCTCACGAATACGCCGAAGGAAGACTATGAAAATAGGAAATTGAAATTATCAGTAGGCCGTAAAGGTTTCTTTCGGCTTCTACTAAAGAATTTTAATTAAAAAGTTTTAAGAAGTATTCACGAAAGAATATGTAATCTGTTGTAAATTAATTCATAATTGGCAGCTAACTGCGCCGAAATGTACATTTGGAAAACTTCTCGTGAAGTGCCCATTTTTATGAAATAATTTTCAGTATTTTATTTTACATTATTCAATTTCAATTTTCAACAGTCAAGTTGATATCAAACAAATGTTTGAGAATTGAAAAAGCGGATTATTCCATACCATTTGCGTATTTAACAACTATAGTTTTTATTAACAATTTCCTCGTATTAAGAGTTGTGTTTACTTATGTACATCTCCACGGAAAGTTTCTTGAGGGTAGGTAGAGAAAACCGAGCGTTTTTTTACGGATTCATAGCGCCAATATACCCAGTTTTATGGCTGCTGTCGTGACTGGATGCTAATGGACGTCCACATTTTTTTATGAGTAAAAGAAATTGTCTTCTTTATGTTGATAGGATAATAAAAGTAATCATTATCCTACAAGCGCAGCAACCAAGGTGACTATGTATCATGTCCTTTATGTCGACAGAACTTCACCGTCTCCAAGGCGTGCAATATTAAATTTATACTGTTATAGTAAAACTATTAACCGGTCCGTGGATAGAATCATGTACCAATAAATTACCAAAACCCGCACGTCCAAGAAATTAATTTCAGGAGTCCTAATCAATGACTCCATGTCAAAATTAGTATCTTTTCTAAATCCTTAGGCTTAGGTAGCAGCGGATCCTGCCAATCCTAGCGGATTAGGAAACGGAATAACGCTGGGGAAAAGACGACATACAATACAAATGTACTAATGACTTATGAATACTAGCCGACCTAATATCCTTAACTAATAGGCACATGAATAAGAAACGTTTATGTCTTTTTGTTATCGTTTCACAACTGAACCCCTGAACGGGTCATAACGAGTCTTGATAACTACGTAGTCTCAATAACTAGACAATGCTATAACCGAGTAGAGTTTACCTAGCCTATAAAAAAAATACACTACGTAATATAACTTCAAAGCTAAAATGCATTACGTCTTTGTAAACTGTTAGACATATGAAAAAGCGTTGAGATCGATTTTGCATAGCAACATGTAGAACGCATAGCTCTTATTGGCTAGTTCGTGGATCAACATCGCGCCACTTATCGGCTTATTGGTTAAAATATCCTCCCATTGGTTAGTACAACATTTTTGTGATCGCGGCCTACATTCATTGCGCTGATGCGTCTGTTAAGTCTTTATTTGAAAGTCAATGTCAAGTAACGTCACCGTAGCGAAGTAATTGTCGCGAGCTCCTCCGCGATTCGGGGGTAAAACCTTACAATTTATACTGTACACTCAAATTAGTAACGATCAAATTTAAATTTACAACCTTATTCTTCACTTCTTCAACACCTTATTGGACTTTGATGATCGGTGACTCGGAAGGGTACGTTCAGCCGTCAATTTAAGATGGTCGTTAAGTCACACGGTCAGTGGTCTGTGATGATGTGATCATAATTGGCTCTTGTGGGCCATATCTATAACTAGTCTGGCCATAAATACTGGTACATAGAAACTTTTCTTATTTTCAACTCTTTAATTATTTTGATTTTGGAATTGTTTTACACGTTCATTACTCAATCTAATTTTACATTAACAACTACATCAAATCAATATTTTTAGATACGATGTCGTGAAGCATACAAGCATACGGCCACTCTGATGTAAAGCGGTTACCGTAGCCTATAAACAGTTGCAACACATTAAATATCACTCGTACAATGCCACCTCTGCTGCTAA
Source organism: Pyralis farinalis (assembly GCA_947507595.1). Classification (NCBI taxonomy): domain Eukaryota; kingdom Metazoa; phylum Arthropoda; class Insecta; order Lepidoptera; family Pyralidae; genus Pyralis; species Pyralis farinalis. The sequence continues at coordinate 25,839,006 of OX382267.1, forward strand.
CACAGAGGCTGCTATTTGGCTGCGGTTTTTTGTGAGTTGAAGGTACTTCCCCAGACGAGTTTTTCTTTGCTTTGCTTGTTTTGATGCACCATAACTCTCTTAAAAACACCCAAACCTATTAACGCTTGTAACATATATCACTCGCGCGATGCCTTGTCTGCTGCTTACACGGCAACTCCTTAGGAGCTTACTGGTGACCTCACTCACACGCAGGAACACAACAACCCTCTAGGGAGTTGTTATTTGGCTGCGGTTTTCTGTGAGGTGGATGTACTTCCCCAGACGGGCTGCTTTGATGCGCCCTACTTGTCCTAAAATATCCAGACCAAGGCAAACAGACATGTTCATGCACACAGATGTTTGTCTTGTGTGGGAATCGAACCCACGAGCGTTGGTGTCAAAGTAGCGTTTTCACGACTGAGCCACCGAGCTCAACAAAATTAAAAGTCATACGAAATGTGAAAGTGACGCTAAAACGTGTATTCACAATTTCCAACCGACTGATGAAAAAAAACACAGAACGATAATAAAAAATATACGACAAAAGCAAGCAGACGCCCCCCATATTCAATTAACCAGTGTGATTAAATTTTTACGCGACTTAAAAATACTTTTTCCGAGCGTAAGTACACAAGTATCTACTCTCAATCTTAATAGCAAAGATACACACTTAGGGTTTCATGATTTTATTTTTAATGGAGAAATGGTGTTTCAAATTGTTAAAGGTACCATAAAACTTGCGTTTTAGGTTTTGATGTTTCGTAATGGTTATGGAATTGTTATAGATGTACAATCATAACTGACAAGGTTCTGCGTACTGATTTATTTGGCATTTATTTACGAAACAGCTAGAGCTAGTAGGTCTGATACTATGAAGGAGATCCAAGAAGGTACGGATTTTCTACTGGACTGGAGATAAATTTCAAGATATAAGCGAAAAGCGAGCCCACTAACTCTAGATGCAAACCACCAAATACACCAAAAACCTAGAACCTCTTCAACTCCGTAGGGACATAGGCTCGCTAAGCATATTTTACCGCCTTTACCATGGCGAGTGCTCTGAAAACTGATAAGGGGAAACCTTATCCCACTCTCTCCCTTCCGTCATAGAACGACGCGTGCAGGCTTGCGATGTCATTGTTCCACGGTTGAGAACATTTCTTCGCGTACCAAAAAGTCCTATCTTTGTCGTACCATTAAAAAGTGGAACGCCTTGCCTGCACGTGTTCCCTCCTTCCTACAATATGGGATAGTTCAAACGAAGCGTGAAGAGGCATCTTGCGAGTCAGCATGGCAGGGTCAACTGACAGTACACTTTTGTCGATTGGCGAATTGGGCTCCTCTTCCGCTTACCATCAGGCAAAGAGGAGCCACTATGTCGAACTTGTATAAAAAAGGTGCATCGAGAGAGATGGATATATAAAACTGGAGATGTGGGTAGTAACCGGTTTAGAACAATGGGATTCTCAATTCAACGCGTATGCTTTTTTAAATAAGCAGAAACACACATTTTAACCAATTAGCCGATAAGCGCCGCGATGTTTCGTGAACTACTCAATAAAGGCTGCGCGTTCTACTTTACTTAATATATAAACAGATAAATAAGCAAAGATCGTACAATCGCATTGTGTACTACAGAGAAATACAAGAAGACCAACGAACTTTTCAGGAGCACCGTTCCTATATGAAATCTATATGTTTGTCTGTGTGTGCGTTTTTTTTTCGAATATTCGAATTTTGACTTCAGATTCGGATTCAGCATAAAAGGCAGAATAGGAATGTTCAGGAACACCGTACCTACCTCTTAAGGAATATGGTCAAAATGGCCGACAAATTAAAAAAAAAATTGAATTGTTATATAATTGACGAGCCAGGTGTTCCTCTGGCAATGCAAGTTTGCACATTCTCAACTGGTTATTGATGTAAAGATGGTATGAGCCTATGTGTGGTGCTAATTCAAGTCTGTTCATTTACAAAAGAGAGATGTACGTAGATCGGAAATTTTTTCGTGGAATCCACCACCCTTTGCCATCACCAACTCATGTCACACTTCAACTTGCTGACCGAGATTATACATACTACATGGAACAATAAATTTACTTAGCTTTGTAGTTAAATAAATATTGGTATCATGGAGGCGGATGCTGTTCCACAGGAGCACTAGCCGCGTCAGCAAGTCGAAGTATACACATAAATCCACACAACATACGCCCTCTAGGGAATAAGTGTGGAGTAATTTGCGAACACACGCTCACTCGGCGTCGCGAACATTAACTATTAAATTCGTTGCATATTAAACTACAACCTTAGAGCTGTGTAATCCACCTACCTGAACACCTAATGGTCTTGAGATCTACGACTCTTTTAAACATGCAATGTATATATTAGCCATGCGAGCATATTTTACTTGTGTATTCATATTTAGTGCGATGGAGAGAACCTTTCTTTCTGAGATACATTCAGAAATGAGTACACCTGTAGTAGAACTAGTGTTAACGATGTGATCTAAATATCAGTAAGGTGAAGTGGCAGTGGAGAGGCCACGTAGCTAGAAAAACCGATGTCCGGTGGGACAGAAAGGTTCCCGATTGGCGACATATGCAGCTTCCCACACGACCTTGTGAAGATGGCAGGCAGTCGATGAATACAAGGATCTCTTAGACTTCCACGGCGATCGGTCAAGACCGAGACAAGATAGGTCAAGTCTTAGAGGGGGGTCTATATTCAGCAGTGGATGTTATTTGGCTGACAGATGATGAATGATAATTCAGTACACTGTATGCAGTAAAAATGAAGTGTATACTTTGAAATATTTCCAGCCTCAAGCTAGTCTTATGAGACACGCAATAATAATAAAAATGGTGCTGCAAATGTCTGACATGACTTATCGCTGTCTGTAATAATTTGTAGAACCTGTTTATTTGTTTGTTTATTGCACTACTTCACAATAAACATGTTATATAGCCATACATAAATAGAGAATGGATTGTACAAGTGGATATATTTCTTCGAGGAATCTCTTCCATTGAAAGCCATTGCTTTTGATGGATAATTGAGCGGAGTACTGAATAACAGTGGTAAATAAAAATTATAATTGAGTATTCATAATAATTGCATACACTAAAAATAGTCTGCGACATGGCGGGTCGTGACAGGCAATGTAAGCCAATAACGGTGTGTAAGTAAGAGAGTCAGTTCACCGGTGACATATCTTAAGGACGGTGTATACGGACGTAGCAATAAAGAAAAGGTTCTTCAAAAAAGACGTAACTAAGATTTCGCTGGGTCGGTAACGGGTGAGTGCCAACCCTAGTGTTGAAAGTGTTCATATCTTAGGTAACTGCTCACTATTCAGCAGGCCGAACGCTTGTTTGCCGTCTTGGTAGTGTAAAAATGGAGTGTCTGATAAAACAAAGATAGAACACGGTAAGAGGAATAGCCCAACCGGGAAAATATATCCGCCTTACCTTGCAGACAGATCGCACCTTTCACGCGATTTGTTGCATTCCTGAGAATAAGATGTAAGCGTCTAGAGTGCCCATAATAACCGCTTCGCATCAGACGATCCTTCCACTTGTTAGCCAGTGTTAGCCAGTCTCGAGCGTTGGTCGATTATTATCGACTCTAATACCCAGCGGGCGTGTATGAAAAGAACTACGAATGTTAAAGAAGCTTGTGAGTACCAGTCAAGTGATACCTCAATTCTCACCCGCAAGTGTGTCGACCCCGCAAGAAAATTGCCGTAAAGATATAGGTTTCTGAGATCTTGACAAAATAATCAATTGTTCAACATTTCAACGAAATCACAAACTCGGAAAATATTATTTCGAAGTTATACATAGCTAACTTTGATCTAGAGGTGCAAACGAAGTATTGTATCTAACTAGTTTTTTTAGGGTTCCAGGGTGGCTATCCGTCTGTATATTACCTACTGGATTGTATGTTTACAACCGTTCGTTTGTTTGTATAACTTTATTGCATTATAATTAATTACAAAGTATAAAATTTACATGATTTGCAAAGACGGACTTATTCCTTCAAGGAATCTCTCCCTGCCGACCATTGTTTTCGAGCAATGAATGGCGGTGGGAAAAAGAGATCCGTCATAGATAGAGATTTGAAATTTTCATAGAATGAATATTAGATAGTTAGCAAGCATAAGCCGCGATCTATCTATAACTGCATGCCAAATCCCTTGCAGGTGAGAGAACACGCCGCACTCGGTTCTTTAAAATTCATAGCTATTCGCAAGCACGCTCGTTATACATTTTTTTAAGTATCGCCATACAAGAAGCGTATTTCAGTTAGCGTTTTCTCTACACCCCACTTCTTGTGTAAGTCCGACTCACGCTTAACAGATCCTTATCACTCAGCTTTCTTATTACGCTTTCCTTGTTGTATATGTTGTCATATTGTTGTATGTATTCAAAAAGTTGTCCCTAGTTTTATGGGCCGAGCTAGATGCTAAGAGGTTTGCACCTATGAAGCAAAGATTCTGTACATTGCCCCGTTACAATTGCGCGTATGTATTATAAGAGATTGTCAATATATACGACAACCACAAGGCGAAATCCGTCAAAGAGTACGCCGTAATAAGGTTGAATGAAAGAAAATAAGGTAGATATAATACCCATTATTCCCTGGGTATATGGCACTTAAACCACTTAAATTACTGCGTGCAGAGTTGCAAACCTTTCAAGAATTACGACAAAGTCAATAAAGGTTACCGATATTTCGCTGCCTTAATATTTTCAACCGACTTTAAAAAGAGGGGAATTTTTAATTCATTGAATTTTAACTGAAATTGTGAATATGTCCATTTTAATGAAGTGAGTAGGATACAAGATTAGCACCAATAGTCGAAATTCAATCGTAATCATAATTTAAATTTTGAGAAAAAAATATACAAATTGGCTTGTTTCCATCTTTTTTTTCTACTGTTTCTAAATGTTTTTAATTGATTGACAACGCGTCAATAGCTGTTAACCAAAAAATAGATTGACAAACAGAGAAAAAAAGGTACTGAACTCTTTTGTCTTTGACTATTTATATATAGACGAGGTAGAGAACTACATTTTAACCTGTGTTTATCTAATGTACATGAGGCTATCGTTCAGATTGCCACAAATTACGGTTCTGAGTTAACCGTCGGCACGCCGCAATGTTGGTGAGGTCGTGGCGGTATCCAGCTTTCATATTGTCTGTACTTGGACGAATATTGCAAGTTTTTTTTACTTGTTTGACGATATAGTAGCGTCATAACAGTTTAGGTACCAAGTCGTTTGTATTCATATTTTCATAGATTTAAATAACTGATGAAACTATATAAACCACAAATCAACAGTTATTACATTTAAAAAAATCGTCTTGAGAAAACGGAGATTTTTTTTTTTGATAAAGAGTCTAACGAAAGCTAGCACATACAATAGATTTGAAACATTTACACTTGTATACATATAGGCATAGTCAATTTTTGTCATACATATATACGCTTAGTCGCGTGAGAGGAACTCGCTGAATAATGCGAAACAGTGCGACAATATACAAGTGCAAATTGTGCATGTAGTACGTGCCAACTTTCGATAACCGACCAGTACCATGATAGATTGGTACTATGGATGGTTCATTAAAACAAGCAAAAGTCAGCGTTGTATGTATAAAATATACTGTTACAATTTCTTTGCCGTTTTTAGGAATGCTTTTTTAGTAGATGCCTAGCAATGCTACTTGAACTCAAAGTGTTATTGACTGACAAGCATTTGAGTCCATAAACATGTCTGCTGGTCTTTGTATACAAGTAATAAGTATTATAGATATTGTATTTATAAAAAAAAACCTATTTATTTGTATTGATTAGTTATCGAGCAGGCACTTCAAAGCTGGTGTTTAATGCGACACTTATACAGACACTGTGTAAATCCGAATAGTAATTTATTAATTATTTCCCATAAATTTCTTATTCCGTAACCAAGGGTGAGTTCGTTGATATGCCTGTCGCCTGTATCTTTCATATGAGTATTCACATGACATTGTGCTATCTTTACCCTCATTCAGCAGTAAATTAATTATACATATAACAACACCACTTAAAACATGTCATAGTAAAAGTGAAGAAATATTCGAATATAACGTAATTACTTTGTTATTGTGTAACAAACAAATACTACTTGAACCAAACCAAGAAGGAACGAAGGCGTCTACAAGTGTAAATCTCAGGTGATTCGAAAGTTCTTAAAAAGGCGAGGAATTTTCTCGAAAATACCCTCTTTGTTTTCGACAGCCAACAGGCCCTCTCTGTCCTGAGTACGGAACCCCACTTGACACGCTTCATTTTTACCTTTCCTTTAAATTGAAACTGGAGCGAGGGTGCGGTTTCTATGCGGCCGTGTATCAGCCTTCGTTATGAATCAACTGAAATTTTAAATATTCTTACGAATCCTCAAATATTAAGGAAAAATATATAGCAATTGATACAGCGCTATCTATTCGAATAAATACTACACAATCGTTACGGTTTTAGTGTAGTGGCATACCTGCTGAAATTACGCCGGTGTGCAGTTTAGACATACAACGTTCGTTATAATTCCGCCAAAACGCAACGCAATATATTGTAAGTACCATTGAGCCCTACTGCATTACACTACATACAGGCGTAATTCAGTCGCTTTCAAAAAAGAATATCATTATTTGAAAAAAAATACGTAATTATTAGGAGTAGGTAGTACGTGGATAGTATTCCTCATTCGTGTCGCTCTCAAAAACGTGCAAATTAGGCAACAGTAGTAGCCTGTCTACAGGTGGGTTTTATTACCGTGAGTTCCTTTGGAGACCACGTTAAGCTGCGACTGTCACGGACCCGACTGACGTCGACTAAAAATACTGGCGTACGCCATATCGAAACGGATCAGCAGCACTAACCACCATACCGCTTCAAACCCCTGCGATTAAAGGGAGAGATCTCTCACTCGGCAGCAATGGTATGAACGAGCAATTCATTACAAAAACAGCAATGTAAAATGGAACACGACAGGATAATAACAGACGTTAAGGGCCCGTGTTGTTCACGCAACTGGCAATGTACGAGAAGAACTTCGTGAACGAAACAAAAACAGAACACAAGTTTTTCGTAACAGATAATTGCCGTCGATGTATGGACAACAATGATTCACAATCAAACAATTTCCCATAAAATTTCCCATGTCGGCGCATATTCTGCTTGCATCGAGAACAACTTTTCCCATCGGGTGCGGTGCACTGCGGCAGTGGCAATGCACTTTCGCTGACCCCATGCCTCCTCCCACGGAACAGCTCTCTCTCACTCTTACTACTTTCTTAGCTATTTGTTTCGGTCGCACACGCGGTTGCGCCTGCGCTTCCCGGGTAATAACATTCTACGACGCGGTACGCCGCCAGAGTGGAACGGGTTCTGTCGATGACTTGGACGATTATTTGTATGAAAGACAATGGAAGACATAGATGCATTCACTGTCCGCTTTATAGACGAAACGAAACGCTCACGCGTTTTTGACGGGGATCAAAAACGCGTTATGTTTTCGTGATATGCTAACACCCAATTACACAATCGACGAACTCCGACATAAACACAGTATGAAAAATCTAGTCGCTGCGGGCAACAATGTCCCCACTTCTGCTGAGTCATAACAACGAGAATGAATACGATGAATGTTTCATTAGAAACGCAGCGCGACATACCACTAACTCGTCGTATAAAAGCCGGAGAAAGCACATTTCAACTGAGTTACAATCGCATCAAAACTATATATTTTAGCTAACTAACGAGACCAGCGATGCTGTGCTGCATCGCTTACATTATATTGAGCACTCATAGATTTATTCGCCGTAAGTGGAATAACTTTCTTGCTTACGAGAGCGCTTCGACGCTCATTGTTAACGCCCTACATAGTTCCACTTATCTCGCTGCATTCCAGTTCAGTGATCATCCTATAGGATATTCTTTAAACAGATCGAAATGAGTATTTATTTATATTGAATGAGGGACAATGACTTCAAAGAGTGTTTATAAATTTTTTATTCCACACCGAGAGAAATATTGTAGATTATCACGTGCCTCGAGTTACGGATTACGTGGGAGTGCGCTGGAATGATCGCGTACGGTTTGAAAACGAATAGTCAAGTATGCTGTTGAGCATCACGGATATTTGAACTCTATCTAACAAAAATGTAGGACTACATTCGTTAGTATCACCCTCAGGGGGACGACGTTCTAGACTTGCGAGCATATTTCTGTGCTTGTCGCGAAGGGTTCCAAGGGTCGTCGTCATTCATTGTATTATGGGGTATATGTCTAAGCATTTGGGTGCATATTTGGTTGCGCAGTCTATGGTTGCGTGTAGTGTATGCGACTGGCAGCATTCCATCGCACAATGAGTAATTTAAAAATTCAAAAACTCGTCGAGGCTTGCCGTGCGCGAGGTGAGGCTATCCTACGAGTGGGACTCTGCAATTGAGACTGTTATCTGCTTGCATGCTGCCATAGAACGCACAGGGAATAAACGCGCGACTGAATAACAGGGTTACCTAAATACAAGCTGCCGCGATACATCGCCGCAGTTACAAAGATGTTTATAGAAATTGTTAACGCAAATAAAACTGAAGGGAATTCGTGATAAGTACATTTTTGTTTCAGGTGAGATAAAAAGGCGTAATGATGGTAGCCAATGCCACTATAAGCTTATATAATACAGAACACTCGTACGCATTTCGATAGTCTTGCCGATATTAAGACATACATACATGCCTACATTGTATTATTTCAAGTCATATTTATCGCTGGGATAAATGAATCGAATTCAAAAGAGCGGTCGGCTGAGGCGGAATGCAGAAAGTGGAAGATATTTGACGTGTTCGGTGGCGACTTCGTTACTTTCACACCAACGGTCGTAGGTTCGATTCCCGCATAGAACAAACATTTGTGTGCATTAACATGTATGTCTATCTTGTTCTGGGTGTTTTAAAGAGAGGTAGAGCGCATCAAAGCAGCCCGTGTTAGCATCAAAAGTGTCATCACGCGAGTGATACGGAATGGATTGCTAGCGTTCATTGGCTACCGTTTTACATGAGGCGAGCCCTATGCCTGCATGCCTCCCGACGTTGTATATAAAAAACATGCGATGGAAACATTTGGGGAAGACTATATCCAACAATTGATTAACATGGGCTGATGATGTAGTCATGAGCCAGCGATGGAAAAGAAATGAACTAGTCAAAAACGTAATCATAATACCTTTCTATTAAATAGTAGTATTAGTAGTATATCAAATAGTTTGTTTTAATTAAAATTTGAGATTTAGACGAAAATTTGACGAGCTCGGTGCCGCAATGGTGAATGATGCAACTATGACACCAACGCCCGTGGGTTTGGTTCCCACACGACACAAATATTTGTGTGCATGATGTCTGTTTGTCATGGTCTGGGTGTTTTTAAGAGAGGTAGAGCGCATCAAAGCAGCCCGTCGGTGTACTACCTCACGGAAAACCGCAGGCAATAACAACAACTCCCTAGAGGGAGGCTACGGTAACAGCTTTACGTCAGGTGGGCCGTATGCTTATGTGCCTTGACGTTGCATAAAAAATCGATTATGGGTCGTATTTTGAACATAATATGTTGAAAATATACCCATAATAGACCAATATTAAAAAAAAATTGTTTGCTTCTTTGGTGGGCAATTTTTAGAACTACCTACTGATCCGAGGGTTTCAAGTGAAACTTCAAAAGATGAACTACACGTGAGGAAAGTCCTAGGCAGTAGCTAGTATTGTACATATATAATTTCAAATCAAGTTCATATCGTTTTATTCAAGTTACATTCTGATTATATAATTGACTTCATTACCCGATCTTCGAATTGGTTCATCCTCCTACTCGATTTGTAATAAATAAAGTTAAATTTCCTACGGCCAAAGTTTGACTCGAATATAGACGAATTCGATGGTACGAGTACGTACGTACATGTCATGTGATATATAGTACTCCTACTACACATATATAGGTATCTACATGGTATTGCATGCGGTGAGCCGCTGATATACCGATACAAACCAAGGTCTAATACCTAAGGTAACCAGTAAGCTTTTAAAGAATTAAATTTTCAGCATTCATAGACTACGGTAACCACTTTACATCAGGTGGACCGTATGCTTGCATGGCACCCGACGTTGTATAAAAAAAAATGTAATTGAAGTACTGAATGAACCGCTCGATGTCTCGCTACCTTAATATTTTAAAATTAAATTCTTCAGGCGTGTATTCAAAGTATAATTTCATCGTATTGGAGTTGTCTCGTTGATTTTTGGAATTTCAAAATAGGTATTTGATTGCAATTTAATTATTCAAAGGCTATTCGCTGCATATGGTACACGTCTGTTTTGCGGAAAACTCTGTTATGTGAATTGATCTGTTTCATGCATACTTCAATGTTTTCAGTGAGTCGTGTGAATTTGGCGTTCACGTTATTATGGAAAATTAAATACATAACAATTCTACCCATAATAAACCTATGACTTTCAATTAGAAATACTGTTTAGACTGTGGACTGTTAAGGAGAAAACTGAATATTTCAATATCAGCCACAATCACCACATCCGTTAGAAGTTTAACTCTAAAAAACACTTCAAAGATCTACTTTTGATGTCATTTGGACAAAAGCATTACTACATTTTACAATTCTTATATGTATATATTATACCTATATGTATACATGATTAGACGCTACTGGGTAATTCTTAACAGATTTTGACAATTCTCCCTTTAATCGATGGGATATTATATAATACAGTTATTATTTGTCATGATGGTTCCTAGTATCATTATAAACAATTGTTTGTACTAACTTGGTATTTTTTTTTTTCAATATGAGGTCATCAATTTAGACAGCGAAGTGCGAAATAAAGAAAATTCGAACTAACTAAAAAAGCTTGCATGCCATAGTCGTTCATCTCCTAGGTTATGATGGCACTTTGCGAAAAAGACTATACCATCTTTACATAACAAATGCTTACCATAAACCATTAAACAATTCATAAACTATACGGTGTTGTGCACTTAGCTGGTACCAACCAAGTTAACAGTATACTTTCTACAAAAATAATGAACAAGAAACATGTTTATGGGGCGGTTTGATTCCCCTGCGATCTCTTTTACGCAACGTTAAGAAGGTGGAAAACTGATGTGTGCCATTATAATAGATTGTTATACTGCAGTTTTGAGTACGCCGGGAGCGTAATGTAGTGAGATAAGATCCAAACAATTTTAGCCATTATCTTCATGCAAAACTAGATATTAAAGCAAAAAAATTACAGTTATTAGTAATTACCAACTCGAGGTGTACGAACAAATCTTGAGACTCAACCAACTTGAAAATAGTAATTGAATCTCAAATGAACCTAACCCCAATAAACAGTTTTATTAAAGTCGAAAATCGTTTGAAAGTAACAATTTAACATACTACTATTGAACGTTAAAAAATAGACTTTAGACTTATACAAATAAGATTCAATATAGCGAGACGACGAAGTACATTTTTAATGTCGGATGAAGGATTTTAAGCTTTAGGCGATTTCAAAAAGGAGTGAAATTTCCGCAGGCTTAGGAGTTTTCCGCGGACGAATGCAATGGGAACATGTTAGAGTGAGGTGGTAAAAACTGGGCCGTAATTAGTCTTTGGAGCTGAACCGTGAACAGATGCGGGGAGTCAAGTGGGACCGAGGAGGGCCGAGCCATCGGACTGCGCCTGCTGAATTACTCGTTTCGATTACCAAATGAAAAACAGTTATTTTTAACTACAAGTGCATATCCGCAATCTACTCATCTTCATTTAACTAAATTTCAATTCTAACTAACCAACACCAGTTTGTCATTATACAAACTATTAACATAACCAAGACTTATTTAAAACTGCAGATTAGTACTTGCATTTACAAAAATTGCTGACCGCATCGGCTTAGTATGGTACCTACCTATGTATTAGGCGAATACCGAAGTTTGTACTTAAAATACAAACCTTTCATAAAGTCATCTAGAATCTGAATAACAGTGTAAGTAAAACTAGGTAGACACAAATATAGCATTAATTATAGTGATGAATAAGAAATAATAAGGTAATTTAATCTAGTTAATGATTTTAGGAAATTCCCACATGATATGAACGAAATTAGGATCAGCTTCAGAATATATAATTAAAGTCCGCTTCAGTACCTATATATAATTCAAGTTCAACAGCAGACTTGTAACCAAAAAATCATGTCAAGGGCAAATCTTTCAGTCCAGTTTAGATATTTCAAGTGGTTGATTTGTAGTTGACAGACCTAACAAAAGCGGCTGAAACGAACAATGTATCGCGATACTTGAAAGATCAACCAATATGGCGGAAGAAGGTTAACAAGAAACATGAAGACAGAGATAAACTCAAAGAAAATGTTATTGGAATTTGTCGACGAACTCTCATGCCTAGATCCGTATTCAAACATTGAATTAAAAAGGCAAAAAGAAACTTTATTTATGTAGGTATGAAAGTTAGAAAAAGCGGGTAACTTTTAGCAGAGTACGACTCTCGCTTTGATACTTAGTATGAAAAGTCGAGTTGATTAGCTCTTGGAGTTTTTATTTCGACGTATCTTCTACTTTTTCGTCTTATTGCAATTTCGCGCAAGTCTCACTACGCTCGTTTAATGTCGCCAAACTAATTAATAGCAAAGAAGGAAAATTTAATTCTTGATTCAAATTTTATATACATACATAAAATATTAACAAAACTTCAATTTTAATGGGCATAGGCTTAACGCAGCGATGTGAAACGGGGAATTTAAGGAATATTTTTCAATTCTAGAATCGGCAAATAAGGTGATTATCGAGCGCAATGGACATAACAGATTTTTTTAATAACCCCCTAATTTTTTTCGTCCCCCTAACTAAACATACGCATCGCGAGGTACAACAAGCTACGGTAAGTATCAAAATAAACAACGTAATACCTGGTTAGGTTAGGTTAATCTCAAGAAACACCGAGCTACTTTCAAGAACGATGGCTTCGAACCATCCCAGTTAAACAATTTTTCCAACAAAACAGAAATCTTGGAAATCGGCTTATCTGATTACGTGTTAAGATGCCACAGAAGGTTTAAACTTATGTCACCCCTATTATTAGTCGGCAAAATTAATCCAAATTTTAATCAGATAGTAATTGGACCTCATAAAACCGATATAGTCTTACGTTCGATAACCCCCTCAAATACCACTGTTAAATTAGAATGCCAATAATTGTTTGAAAACTCACCGTTTCGGACGCCGTGTATCGCCCGTTGCTGCACTCAAGTAGTGAAGATTCACTCACCTGAAAGTAATGAAAATGTATGTCAGCAAGTTTTATGTAACGTCCGGTAGCAAACAAGCGTGCGGCCCGTCTGATGTGATGCAGTTACTGTACTATATAAACGTATGCAGTACAAGGAACGCTTGCTAATTGCCTCCATCAATGCTGATGCTTTAGGAGCATGGCGAACTTACACATTCGCAGGACTACAATAGCCCTCCAGTTAATTAGTATCTCGAAGTAGAGGAAAGGAGGCACATCGCGCCGCACAGGTTATTTAGAACAGTGTGTCAACAGTAATATAAATAGCTTTTTTAACACAAGGTATGTTAAAAAATCTATTTTTGTACCTGTATGTAATTCTACCTCTACCCTAGCATTTTCCCGTTTCCATTCGGATTGGTGCGGTCGTCGCTAAACCTAAGGATTTGGCGAATATACGAATTTTTGCAAAGAGCGCCTGCCGTAAGTCCAACACAACCGAGGTCTTCCTTACGTTAGGTCACACGGCACTGCTGCACGAAACCCAGCATTTTCACTGTAACTTAGATCACTATGCAATAATAAGATACCGCCGAGCTGGTCTGCATGAATGAACAGAACTTGATCAGTTTGGGCCGGTGCTATGTTTGCCAACAAGGTTTGCATCTCTCATGAAGGAAACCTACGGAGAACCGTTTAGACCTTACACTACATAATAACTCATGTCACCGTTACAGGTCGGTAAAGTAGAAAGCGTAGCTCTTATTAGCTAGTTCATGGATTAACATCGTGGTTTATTGGTCAAAATGTTCTCCATTGGTCAGCCAACTTAATCGCAAATATATTTGGGCGCGAAGACACAAAGGTTTTGAGAAAGTGCGGTGCGTTCATCCGCAGTTAGGTGGTTTTTTTTATATTAGTTCAGCAAAGTGGCTCCTCTTTGCCTGACGGTAAGCGAAAGAGGAGCCCAAATCGCAACTGCAACTGATAAAAGACCACACAGTATCCTGTCATTTGACGCTGCCATGCTGACCCGCAAGATGCTTCTTCACCCTTCGTTTTCGTTTTATTGGTTTATGGTTATAACGCTATATAATATAGACTAGATATAATATAGACTTTTCAAGCGCTGCGGTTAAGAGCGTAACATGGCTCATACGTAATTATTATTTGCTGTGCTCACGCACGCTCGAATGCACGTCAGGTATAACAGTTGCACTGTAAAAACTCTCCCTATTATGACGGTCCAAAGGTCAACATGTTACACTTGAATTGCCTTCGACAGTACATAAGTAATATGGTCACGCTTTCCTGTGCTGTGGCTTATTATTCATCACCTCAAGAACAAAATCAACCTCACTATGAAATGTCACTATGTTCACATGTGAGGACGTAGCGACGATTCGTAAAAAGCGCGAGCATTGCTCCTTATGTGTTAAGTGTCCATAGGTTTCGCATCAGATGGCTCATATATTTCCTTGCTACCCAAAGCAGTATAAAAATTTTCAAACCCACCTATATACTGTGTGGTTATATATGCATATCAATTATCGGGAAAAATTGTATGCCATACAAAAAATCTGCATACCTATACTCAAAGGATAAGTAGTACAACATAGGAAAAGAATTATTATTAATCTTCATTATTTCCAGATACTAGTTGACAGCTCTTTGAAATTTCAGAAACCCGTACGATATTTCAGCATGCAACGGTATGATACTTTTTTTAAGTGGCAATTATAGTAAAGAAACACAAATATTAAGCATTTATATTTTCTCATTTAACTTGAATCTAAAACTTGATATCCAAGAATACTTCAGTTGAAGTTTACTCGGATGGAATAAACTGCTTGTTTAACTTTAAATTTATTAACCATAACCTAGTTAACAATTCAAACTATTTAACGAACTTGGTGAAATTTTCCCAGCGTTATTCATTAAAGTAAATGAACAACTGGAAATGTTATATCAAATGCGAACGTTAAATACGCGTAGCATTGCTTTATGCATAAATAATTCCAAGCGGTCTATTGTCAAAGGGGTTCCGTACAAAATCTTGTTTTAGGAGAATCATAGGGGTGGAGCAAACGGACCACAATCTGAGCTTAACTTCATTATGGAGTGAATTGCTAAACGTTGGCATTGTTGACCACGGCACTACGGTAAATATATTCTGCAGTACCGAAGATTCTAAACGAACTGCATTTGAAATACACACCGCTTGTGAAGCTGGTCTGAAAGAGAGTGTCGGTGTTTAAATACGAAAAAGCATGCTCGGTTAGTTCGGACATGTAGAAGGAATACAGGAAGAAAGAATTACGAAACAGATACACAACGGAAGGAAAGGAAGTAGAAGGACGTAGAAATCGAGGAAAGTCGAAATTTTCCTGCCATGGGCAAACTGATCGTGTTTTATCAGAAAGTGATATCAGTAGCCCTAGAAGCCGCGGGCGTGCATGAAAAGAGCTAGGTATTTTTTAAATACTTCCTAGGAATATAAATTAAGGAAGCGTGGGAGGTGTGTAAGGACAGAGTCAAGTGGAGCTCAGTTTCTCTCTATCTACCCCACAAGGGATTTGGCGTGAAGTTATAATTCTCATTCGACTACAATTGAACCTATAAACCAACAAGGACTCCAGACGGCACAGTCAGAAACGAACATAATGAGGAACATCAAAATGATTATTGTCTTTCACGTCGAGAGTAAAATTCTTTCTTAGACTTTATCTTAGAATTTCTGGATCTGCTCTCCATTTCTACATTTTCTTCGTTGTCTATTGTCTTGCACGAACTGCTTTCATGTCCAATTTGTACAAAATAAAAGTATTAATTGAGCAGAAAAGGTGGCAATAACCCGAAACATAAAATTAAATAAAAAATGATTCTTTTATTAATTAAAAATTAATTAAAAAAATAATGAGTTCTTCTTTTCCTCTAATAAATAGGCTCAATATAGACATACAACAATATTACTATGTAAATTACACCGATTATATAATATGTACCTAGATCATAAAGCAGGTTGGCTATGAGGAGGTAAGCCACCGAAATTGCATGGCTAAACAAAATAAAACTGCTCTGTTAGAAAACATATAACACTTCACATACATAAAGCGCACCACCCAGTATTGGAAATGACTTTTTGCTCTATATATTTACCATGGAGCCACAGGATCTCGGACGTCTGAGAACGGCTTAAGCGATGGTTAGTCATGCAAATAGACAAGTCGCATCCGTATTGGTCGGACAATGTGTTTAGCTTCAATCTTGAGCACGTCCGAAGTAATTAAGGAAAATTTGAATTGAATAGTCACTAACGGAACTGAAAACATGTGAGTCGTATGAGGGTTAAGTCATTCATTATAAGCGAAGTGCTGTTAGTTACGACACGTAAATATAGCACATTTTTTTGTTTATGTTTATTCCGTTTTTTTTTTATTTTCTGTACAAGTTGTTTTATTTTCTAGACAATATTGAATTATTAATACTTCCACGAAACATATCAAAAGAAAAACTTAAGCGGGGTGATAGTTTGACTATTGACAAGCTGCAAAGATTTCCCATTTTAAGGGGTAAAAAACCGTATTTCTTTAAATTACAAAAAAACTACTGCATATTTCATCAACTGTAATCCAGATACAGGCACAACAAAAATCTACTCAATCGCTTCAGCGGTTTTGGAGAAAATTGACAGTAAATTTATGTTTACATATCTGCCTGATATCGACATAAACGTGTACCTACATACAGTTACACCTATCAAAATTTACATGTTACAGTAATATTTTAATAAAAAAGTGATTACAGCTGTTGATTGCGACTATTAGTTCTGTTGGACCAATTGTAAAGTTCTGACTGCCTCGAATATATAAACTTATTAATCCCTGTCTAGTAAAAATGGTCTAAAAGACGGAACGCCCATAGCATTCACGAAATCTAACATTGGTTGAATTATTATTTGTATACTTAAACTTGTCAAATATCATACCGTCATAGTGCTTCACGCCGGGACCCTTGTGGGGTAGGGAGAGAGAACCGAGCGCCATAAGACCCGGTTTCTTTGGCTCCTGACATCACCTTCTGATAAAACACGACCAAATTTGATCATGGTAGGTTAGTCTCGGTCTTCCTCGACACCTACATCCTACTTTTACATCCTACTTTTGCATTGTATATATATTATTTTCTTCTAAATAAATAATTTATGAGTTCCCAAGCCCCCGTGGGAGACTTGAGGCTACAAAGTATATTTCACTGTTACTTTGTCAGTTCCCGAATGTTAACAGACGGAAGAAATTAAAATCAAAAGATAGGAGATACTACCTGACGATGCAGCAGGACGATTATGGTTCTGACAAATTCAAAACAACAGCTAATCTCCAATAGCATCCATATTTCAACGTGCCCTGTTTAGTTCCCATTCACAAAGCATAAAGAGCTATTGTGAACAGAAAGTCTATCAAAACGCGCCCGGGCGGTTTAAAGTCCGAATGATTTTCGGTTAATAGACGTATATCGCACAAAGGACTATTATAGAGCAGAATTTGAGCGTCTATTAATAACAGCGGTCTATTCGGAATGTTATCACAGGTGCACAAATGCAGTTCTAAATAATAATCTCAATAAGTTCGGTATTTGCTGCGTTTGATATCGCTTTGACGAAGTGCGGTATGGTTATTATCGGATATTAATTTCGATGGTGTTATTCATTCGTTAGAAAACGTTTAACGCGATAGCCCGTATAGTATAACTTTTAAAGTACATATTAATGAATTAAGTTAATGAATTGCGTTAATTTACATTAATTAAATATAGTTTCGAGCGTGTAAGTGGTGGACATTCGATACGATGCCTGCTGGTTTGTACTCGTACAATCGCCAACTGAACTACAATGGTTGCCGAGCGCGGTTTTAGAGGTTTATTACGGGAATCGTTTGGTTGTAGAATGATACTTCTACTGAGGTTTTGCCAAGAGATTATAGCATGGGGTTGTACAAAAACGGCGTTACGATGGTTTTATAGAGTCGTCTCCGCGCACAGCTCAAATGTGCATAGGTTATGGTAACCGTTTGTTACCATGAAGGGGATCGCTCGTTTGTAATCTTAGAGGTTTAAAAAATATTATTTAATGCGACGTTACCTCCGCCTATGGCGCTTGTATGTCTTTGAGGTGAGCCAGCGGTATACCAACACAACAAAGCCTAAACACCTTTGATAGCCTGGCCTGGTTGTTTACGAGTATATTATACTATCCTACTATAAAATACAAAAATACAATAAATTATTTAATTTAAAACCATTCATAAGAATGATATTTTTAAATGCACAGTTTAAGAGAGATCATGAGTTTGTTCATTCAAAAAACTTTATTGCGAATAAATATCTAAAGAACACAAAGTAATATTCATACGAACATTAAACTGGGCATTGTTCCTTCAAAATAACTAAAAGCAAGCATATTGCATTTCGAGCTCTCCGATTTTATGGAAAAATTCCGACTGGATATCGAATTTTGGACAATGGAATAAAGAAGACAATACATGAAAAATGCATCCCTGTACGAGGTGCCCGTTGCAAATATCCAAAGTATTTCTTTCGGTATATTTCGTTGAAATCGGTGCCAGTTATTGACAACACCCTATGGTTTTTCTGCTTTTAGAGATTCGTTATTGAACAAAGAATCCTTTTAGGTTTCATTTTCGGAGCTTCGTTACAAAATCTAAAACTTACTTCTGTTCTTTATTAACTTACGACAACATCTTAACACTGAGTCTCTCTTTAGCTTAGGGTACGATGGGGCTGGCAGATCTAATATAGATAAAAGCCTCCCTTGAGCAGTCAGAACCCGTTATATACGTTTTCCCATACATTTCGCGGTCCACCCGGATTTATTTAAAAAAACCTACTCTATGGCGTAGTTTAACTTAAGGTATCAAATTTGGAAAGAGTCTTGCGACAATAGAAGCTTCTGAATATTGATTTTGATTTCCGTTGAAGTAAATTCGTTATGTTGAAAATTCCCGCTATTCTGAAAACGAACTGAGTTTTACTTTTTTAAATAGATTATACACAATTTTGGCTTGTAGTTTTTAAATTGTTCAGCCAGGCAGTTAACGAGTTTTGGTGATGTAATGATATTTCTCAATGTTTTTGGATTTTTTTGGTCTATTTACTCGTACCATGGGGTCTATTAATTGGGAACAAACCAGTTGGTCAATAGGCCCGTTCTTTATCCACTGAACTATCACCGCTCTTAGCCAGTTTATCGTTTAAAAGAAAGCAGACTTTTTTAGTATCTAGACAGAAATTCAATAGTAGAATATAATTATAAATAGTCTAATTTGGAAAACATCCTAATGACTACGTTACTGAAAGTTTGGACTCTAACCGTCGACACTCCATTAGTCGCGTAATGTCCACTGCATCGAATAGTTCATTGTATCAAAATATCCACAGTATCAAAAATGTCACTTAAAAATGTCCTGTTAAATCAAATCAATGTCAACAATGGGATGTTAACTATATCAAAACGTCCACGAATCTAAATTATATCAAAATGCCTATTTCATAATGTTAATGCACGCATGTACGCGAGTGATATTGAATACAATTATTTAGCCAATTTAATCAATCAGTACAAAAAAAATGGAAACGAGCGCTAGAAAGAGTATCTGGATTAGAGTTGAAGTCATATTTTTAGAAAGAAACTAGAAAATGTAAATTCGACGGACATCGAAATATAATTAATGCTGGTGATTGTTTAATATTCGGTGATGACACTGTTTGCAGACATTTTAAAACCACGGGTGTAAAATTTCACTTTCTTTTGTTTCTCTACTCTACGGCAAGTGCCAAAAAAGTATTATGTCGCCAAATCTGTAACCGTTACCGTAGACTTAGGAGATCTGTTACACAAGAAGCATCACTCGCGCGTTGACTCCCCGAACACTAACTCAACGAACCCACACACGATCAGCTATGGTTAGCTTATGGTTACCCTGTACAAATCTGCATCGATGTAAGTGAAATAGTACAAGTTGTTCTATAAATATCAAGATAGTCGATATAGCTCTTAGAATTAGTAGGCTGAAGGTACAGTGGTCCGGCTACATCTATGGACTTGGGGGAGAAAAGTCCTAAAGTCCACTTTAACTACTAAGCTACAGCTACTAAGCTTAAGTCCTAGAGCAGTTGTCGAAACACAGGGCGACCTCTCTCTAGATTGATCGAAGACCTCAAATGAAGTTGGGATATGGGACGCGGATAATAGATATGCTAAAAAGTATTTATGAAGAGGCCTGTGACTAACCTAGAGCAGATCGATGAAGGTAATCATGACACATTCTCTTATTTATCAAGTATTTCGAACTATTCAGTGTTGGTATTCAATTGGTAATCTAAATAGGTGACGCATAGGTGGAATAGTCCAGCCAGTGCCATTTGCCGGAAGGGTTTCATATCATATTTTTACTAACATTTCAGATCACTGTTATCAGTTAGTTTTCTGTTTGAACGCGCTAGCCTTTGGAACTGCAAGTAGGATTTGAAAAAATATTTTTGCATTTGATAGCCCAAGTCATGAGAAAGGTTAGATGATATTCAAGATCATGATCCGACTCTTAGAAGCCGAGCAAAAAGAAAAAAAGCGGTTCTAGTTTAATATCATCGTATCATAAAAATTTCCAATTCCAAAACGTGTATTTATTTAATTGTTTGTTTTTTTATACGATATCGGGGGCATGCAAACATGAGGGGAACCCAATGAAAAGTGCTTACCGTAGCCTATGAACACTTGCAATGTAAAAAGTACCGCTCGCGCGTTACTACCCCTACTGCTAACACAGCAATATCTTAGGGCTTTTTTACAAGCTCACTCACTCACGGGAACACAACAACAAGTTTTTGTTTGGTTGCGGCTTTCTGAGAGGTGGTATTTCCCCAGTCGGGCTTTTGCTTGCTATGATCTTATTATATTATGTAGATGTAAATTAACATGTTAGTCTGTAACATTAGAAAAATAATATTAACAATATAAATATAGTGGCCGTAAAACCTTAAAAGAATTTTGCTGGTGAGTGGTTTTACTAAATAATTGTAATGATATGAATCCAAAAGTTATTCAGAGGGGAATAATTCGAAAAGGTGATGCAATATTTTCGCGCACGTAGGCGACGAGAAGCGACGACAAGTGGCACCTGTTTCGTGCTACGTTGAGCGCGAGCTAAGCTCACTGGATCACGCGAGTCACAAGTGTATTGAAGTTGACACAACCAATAATATTGTATGGACTTTATTTGTAGAAATATTCGTTTCAATAATTCGTTACAAATACTATTTCGGAAGTTTGTTCAAGGAAAATATTTCGCAAAGAAAACAAAAATAAAGTACGCATTTAGGAATAGGATCTGAGCAGTGGCTTCCATCTTCCGCAACGATGAGTGTGAGCTAAACTCATTGAATAACAAGAGTTACAAACAAACAAAAAAGTATTTTTTACGCAATTAATATATAACAATAACAATGTCAATAAGTTTTAGGGACAAGAGAAAAATTAACTAGTAAGACAGCAAAGAAAACACCCCGAGAATATCTAATAGGTACATATCTCACTATGGAAACAAACCCCTAGAAAATTACAAATAGAACTTAATCAAATTCTTTGTTTTGTCATTAGGGCTTTATGGGCACTTAGATGTATTACATCTTATATTATTAAAGTTTCTTGTCATTTTTATGTAGTTTTGCCTGACTGAGACTCCGCTGTCCGTCCGTCTGTCACCAGGCTGTCTCTCATGAACCGTGATAGTTAGGCAGTTGAAATTTTCACAGATGATGTATTTCTGTTGCCGCTATAACAACAAATATTAAAAAACAGAATAAAATAAATATTTAATGGGGCTCAACAACAAACGTGATTTTTTTGCTAGTTTTTGCTCGATATTGATAACGGCTTGAAATATTCACAGAATATTTAGTTATATATTCACTTTAAAAATAAATAATTAAATTAAAATAAAACAAACATTTAAGGAGGCTCCCATACAATAAACGTGATTTTATTGCCGTTTTTATAGATAATGGTACGGAACCCTAAGTGCGCGAGTCCGACTCGCACTTGAACGGTTCTTTAATCCACTGGCAACTTACCACAAAGAAATGCCAAAATAAATTTACTAATAAGTATAGGTATTTTGTTAAATCGTCAGTTACAATACATCATGACACCAATTAATACATTTAGATATTTGTCTGTGCCGAATTATTGCCGAAGATGCCGATAGACATCTTTATCAGTTCAAAATAAACCTTTGTGGCAAGATATTTTTTACGTGGTTCTTTAATCAGATTTCAGGCAAGGCAAGGGTTGTTTTAGGGAGTTCATCAAAGAATTTAATTTAATTTACAAAATAGGATTTTCCAGTGTTAGCAAATCATAGAGTTGTATCATTGCTACCATTTAAAAACTAATTTATATGATTATCCACATCCGCTTTACTTATAATAATCTCCAGAGAGTCAATGTTATGAGTTAAGCGGAAACTTTATATATTATATAAATGATGAAAAAACAAGAATAGAACCAACAGAGATTCCTGGGACACTCCAATTCTTTATCAGCTGCGCCTTAGTTTTCCACACCGTTTATAGCGACAGTCTACAATCTAACATTTAAACAAAATGTAATCAGTTTATAGAGCTTATCAGTATCTTTATTAACAATATCCAATCCCATTTTGATATTATTTTTGATTGTTTAATTTTATTTAGGGTATACAAAGATTTCTTGAATAATTCAAAACGTAATTTCAGATTCTTCTTCAAGTTACTACCAATGGTTCCTCAAAATTAATTTATTTACTTGTGCTTATATTCTTAGTTTTAAATACTCTTCGGAATTCACTAGAAAAAGCTCAAAATGCAATTCTATAGGGCAGGTCAACTGATGGAACCTTAATAAAACATAACTTTCTGCTGTACTATAAATCAATGATAAATATGAAGATAGGACAACCGAACGTTACACCACAGGTTTAATCGCGCACTATTTACTAGTATGGAAATAACAAAGCGGTATTTATTAAAATCTACAAACCTCAATTGCGTCATATACATTGATACTTGATATCTTTAGCCGCTATTGCCTTTTCTTAAGTATCTTAAAGAATAGACAAATAGACGCACAACACAAAAATAATGTAAAGAATCCGTTTTTACCTTTTTAATGTAAGGTACGCCCTAAAATACTAGCTAAACATATTTCTCATAACATAACACAGTGCCATGAACAACAACACCATTGCAATTTGAATACGAATTAAGTACGAGTAGCATAACTTATTTCAATATACTCTCTAAAATACGTGGATTGAACTTCAAACTTGTTGTACACGGTATAATGGAAGTTTTGATACATGGTTGTTCATACTGTCGGCGTTGGTCATGTTCAGACTTCAGAATTACACTGAGTAAATGCAAGATTTTCTCACGAAGTTTAGATGAATTTGCTTGAGTGCAGTTGTGATGTGGCTCCAGGCTGATCACAAGTTAATGCAGGCGTCTACCCAACTTTGTGCAACGTCAGTCTTAAACGAAACTTAACAACGTCTTAACTAATTACTTGTTCTGTGTTCTTAAGAATATTCATAGGTTACAAGATGTATGTCGACGTGAGATTTTGATGAGAGAAGTTAGTACATGTAAATTAAATACAAACAAGCAAAGAGAATGGAAGAATATATTACGTATGAGTAAGGACTTAGAGGATTTCTGAGACGGGGGACTAATATAATTTCATTCACTTGTCATAACATACTGAACTCGTTAATAAAAAAAAAGGTACAATCATTTTTAACGCACAGCTAGTGGTTCAATATACTTTAGAGTCAAACCTTACCTACCCTGCACGTGCCATATTATGAAACCTAGGAAATGAGGCACTGGTTCAAAATCCAGAACATAGTAGGCAATTAATATAGCATAGAATATGATATTTTTTATACAACGTCGGGAGGCATACAAGCATACGGTCCACATGATGTAAAGCGGTTACCATAGCTTAAGAATGCTTGCAATATATTAAGTATCACTCACTCGATGCCACCTTTGCAGCTAACACAGCAACTCCTTAGGAGCTTACTGGTGACCTCAGTCACACGCAGGAACACAACAACCCTCTAGGGAGTTGTTATTTGGTTGAGGTTTTCGGTAATGTGAAGGTACTTCCCCAGACGCGCTGCTATGATGCGCCCTACCTTTCTTAAAAACATCCAGTCCAAGACAAACAGGCACGTTCATGTACACAAAAGTTTGTCCTGTATGGGAATCGAACCCGACGAGCGTTCACCAATGGGCCACGAGCTCGTTATAAGCATCGCTTGATAATTTGAACATATCGCTGTGCCATATTAAATAGCCTGACTGGGGAAGAACAATGCACGAACGATGATACTCCGTGTATTGGCTACGGTAATTGTATCCTCGGGCGAGCAACAATACATAGGAATGACAAGTTCTCCTATTGGAACATGTATCAAAAAGGAAACGTAACTACAAAAAAAAACCAGGCCAAGTGCGAGCCGAACTCACGCTCCGACGGGGTTCCGAGTATGTTCCTTGATAGTTAAAGAACGTCAGGTATCAAAGAAAAAAATACTTGAGATGTAAAAAATGTATAAAATTATGTATATTTAATTTGTTACATACTATTTAAACCAGCACAGGTTTAAAATTCCGTCTTTGTGTAACGAAACTTTAAAAAATATACACAGACATATTATAATTCAATAAATATATAACAACTACAACTTGCCAAATGATACTAACTTTGCAAGTATTTCTGTGTTTCTGAATTCTTAAAAAGGTCCAAACATGTTTGGAGTACTGTACAACAGAGGTGATATTTTGTGACGACTACGCGTCATAAATCTACCTGTCATATCATATCTGAACACTAGGCGTTGATAACATAGGATAAACAATACCAAAACGTAGTAGAGAAGAGCTTTTTTTTTGTTTTATTAGCATGACATCTGTATCTGTATGACATTCAAATTAAGTTAGATATCATAAATATGAACTTGTATGACTGAAGACAAAACATAGAAGTTATAATGGCATTACAATCGAACACCATTATCAATCGGAACATACGTTTTACAAACAAATGATTCTGATTCAGAGCTAACAAATTGATTTGTCAGATTAGGCAAAGATACGAGGGAAATCCGCACAGATACGCGGACAAATCGTAATGACTTCCGTAGAGAATATACTATTAGTTTACTGGAGCACCTCGTGTTCGACTCATTATGAAGTCAACGTCGACTTACGTCATGCAATGTTCGAAACTTAATAAACTTTAAACAATACCGAGAAGATGCGTTGTCAGAACTTCTAAAACTTGAAGTGAAACAGGCAGCCGGGGAAGTTACGCCCCTATTAAGGTACACATTGTGTCTAATGTTAAAATAATATACGTACGAAACACCAATAATTATACCCCTCCAATTACTGATAAAATAAAACTTTGAAACGTGTTTATTACGCTGAATTGTATTTCCAAAATTCTCGATACTGAACAACATACTCGTGAATCAGAAACAAAGTAAAATACTTCTCCTATTAATTCACCAAGAAAGTTAATATGACATACCACCGCCGTGAATAGTTGCAAGAAAAGTCCAATTTCATTAAATCAAACAACAACATCAAGGAAATGGGGTACGAAACTTCCAACTAGGAATTAGTTTCACATCTTCAAAGTCGACATTCTTGAGGTAAATAAAATGTCGGAATTAAGGCGAAGGTCTCGGATCTCTCTCGAGTCCCCCGCGGTTCGCGATGGCGCCAATCCGACTGGCCTTTGATCGCGAATACTCCTGGAGTTCACTCATCAATTTTTCGAAAAACTCCCCTTTGTTTGAGGTACTTGTTTGACCACTTCTCTTTCTTTGTTTCAATGAAAGTATTCGATACGGCAAATTAGTTCGCCACGAAAACAATTTGATTGGCGGATTACGACTCAAACTTTTCGGTCGTTCGACGTCAAAAACCTCTTAAAGAAATTACCTACGTTTTACGCTCTTTACGAACTTTTACAAGTAATAAATTATTTATTGTAAAAAGCAAAGGCCGTAAAAGATGTTATGTTATGTCCCTTAATTTCAATGTAAGACTGTAAGACTTCAGTGTATTATTCCCTCGCCATATAATGTGAAACATTTTTTAAATTGAACCATAAAGCGAATCCTTACTGAGCAACCTGGCCAACGCTGAGGAGAATTTAATAAAGTAACGTCTATTTTATCATGAATTATTTTACAAAGTATGTTACGAATTTTTTAAATTAATTCGGGACATCTTACAAGGGTGAATCTTATGGGAGCAATTTCGGACGATTGTTGACAATGAAACCATTTTGAGGTGTAACGAATAATTACCCCATGTGATTATTTGCTCCTTTGAAACGCTACATCTGTGCAATCAACTACGAGTAGTATGAGTTACCGTTAGCTCAGAATGTAAGCAAACAAAGCTAGTAGGCGATAAGCAATAAGGAAGTGAATCCAGGAATAAGTAAGAAACGTAAATAATTATACAATGCAGCAGAGTTCCACATGTGTTCAATACCCATGCGTACACGATGAACAAACGCCCAAAAAAATTTACTTCATTGAAACTATGAGAAGTCGATGTGACTTCTGTGGTTATACATAAAATTTTATTGTAAAATACACTCTTGACATATCTATCAATCTGGGTAATCGACCTAGCAGACCAATATAGCCTAAGGTCCGACAGGATACGCCACAGCGTTCTCATCTTGTGTTTTCGCATTAGATACAATGTTGAACTTTGTGACTCGGTTCAGAGACACAAATTAGTTTGCAACTCGGTAAAGAATTGACGATTATACGTTTACACACGATACAGATCCCTTCTAAGCGGAGAATTTGCCTCTCTTTATGTGATTTAGCGGTAATACAATAGGTTGTATTCAGACTTTGAATACGACTAAATCTGATGTTCGATTAAAATTTCCAAGAAATTCGTTATTTTACCTTCCAAGATTTACGAAAACGTTATGACGATAAGAAGTTTGACTGGGGAACTACTCGTACCTTCCTCCTCTTACAAACTTCACTAATCCAATGACGGTTTCTTGGACGCTTGTAGTGCTCCTGCGGGTAAGTATGATCAATAGGCAGTGATGCTGACGACAGGGGCCACGCGTTAGCATACTTCGTGTATTGAAAACATTTATAAACTAGGATAACCGCTTAACATGTTGTATTGTTTTCACCCGACGTGATATGGAAAATGTGTAATATTAGTTCATGTTATAAAAGCATGCATATGACTCGAACTGCCACCAAAAAAGTGAAAATACCTTGCGCACTCATGAATAACGGAGCAAGGGAAATTATTAGTTTCAGTAATTAGTGGGGGTGATTCTTTGTCACGCGCGTGTCATTAGTACCAAATTAATATTACATTTTAAGTTTATAGCAATAACACGAATATAAAAGGATAGATAATAGTAGTGGTGAAACGCGCTGTTACGCTACTTTGACACCAATGCTCGTGGGTTCGATTCCCGCACAGGACAAACATTTGTATGCATGAGCGCGTATATTTGTCTTGTCCTGGGTATTTTCTATATATAATAAGTATGCATTTTAAAAAAAAGTATTTAAGTATGTATGTATATCAGCTGCCTAGTACCCATACTACACAAGCTTCGCTTACTTTGGCGCTAGATGGCGCTGTGTAATTTGACAGACTATTTATTATATAGTACTCTCTGAAGAAGAACAAGACAGAGCGCATGCTCTGGCTAGTATACTCGGAATTACTGGTTGACTATTGAAATATTAGAAACAGCATATGTGTCCGAAAGATGTACAACACATAACAGCTAAATAACACCGTTTGACGCGCTGTGCATTTAAAAGCAATAAATTCGTCAGAAATTGACTATCGCAGTCATTGACGAAAGTTATCTAACTATAAAATAAATCAATTGTCATGGTTAACCTAGCAATTATTCGAAAAAGACCATTATATTAAAAAAATGGGTCGCATTAGTTTTTTTTAATATTATTATTGCCTACAGGCTAAATACAAGCTACTAGGTTTGTTTGATGTTTTACAATAAAAATGTATTAACGTATATATAACAGTTATCTAGCACCCATACTACACAAGCTTCGCTTACTTTGGCGCTAGATAGCGCTGTGTAAGCCGTATAACCGTAGGGAGATAAAAAATAAATAAACATAAATTAATATACTTTTTTGTTTAAACGAGAATTAAATGCAAAAGAATTCATCTTATCAATGTATAAATAATTAAGAGTGCGTAAACTGACACTACGCGCTATAAAAATAAAACGTTGTGTTAGGAACGATCCCTTTAGTGGTCTCCATTAAGGCGAGCGACTACTTTGTCCCGATTAAAGATAAGTAAAAGTGACATAAAAGGACTTTTTGTGGTGTATGTTGTGAAAGGATTTTGACTTTGTCGCAGACAAGATAGGTACGTCTTTTACATAGGAGATCAAAGAAATGCAAGAAATCACTTACTAACTAATCCTCTGACTAATCCTGTACCACTATTCAATATTCTTAACCGACGATTGCTAATAAAAAGTAACGGTTATGATTTTAGCAATATATATGTGTATGTGTGCAAATATGTTTGTTACACTTTCCTTACTGCGGCGGTTTTGATGCGTGAAGTTTCCAACCAACCAACCAACGAACTCAATAATAGATCAAGTCTGTGATTGAAAATAAATTTACTGAGTCGATAGTTTTTAAGCACGGAATAACTTTACATGGGCTATCTACAGTCTAAAGCATTCAAAGCGCGTTCAGTGTTTATTAACACATCGTCCATAAAACAAACAGGCGCGAATATATGCGATTTTTTTAATTTGCCAACTGCAGACGCTTTCATGCAGCCTTTTTTGCTATGATGCTTCTCTATCTGGTATTTGTTTTCATGAAAAACGTACCTACCGCGGTATTTACTCAATAAAAACGGTATGGTTAAAGTACTACGTCGATTTGCCGACTGATATCTGCAATGAAAACACCCCTAGCTAGTAATTCAACAGAAAGAAACCATCACGACTGGTTTTGAATATCAAGGCGAAACATTCGGAACTTACGCTGAAAATATACAGACGAAAATCTCTTTGCGTTTCGTTTCAAAGTCGTCGTTTTGGTGCGTAAAATCTGCGACAGAAGGCGATTCGTTCTTTTGTATACACAGCGAATAGAAATTTTATAACCAAATGAAACATAGAACATGCTTGTTTGCTTGGAATAGTTAATAACAACTTTAATAAAATGGAAGTATTTATTACAAGTTTGACCAAAAAATAGTATATTCGGCCCATGAGCTGAGGATGTGATAGAAACTAATGTAGCAATTTTTCGGAAAATATTTTATAAAAATAAAAAATGTTTGACATACAATATAACTTATCATACTATTCCTACTTATGTAATAAATGAGACATTCAGTTGTCGCGTGTAGTTTGGTTTTAGTAGTAGGTAAGAATGTAATGTAAATTCTGAAGATAGGTAACAAATAGTGGGTATTCAGTTGTTGTGATGTGTTGTGCGTATTATCGATATATTATTTTCCAATGGTACCAACACTATAGAGTGATCTGTGTTGTGGATCCCCGATACGAATGTTCTAAAAATATTAACCTCAGTAAACAGAACGGGATATTGAATAAAATGCATGCATGTATATTTTCACGCCGGATGCCCTGTGGCGTAGACAGAGAGAATATATTTTATCATACTTATATACAATTTCAAAACTGTGCAAGTCTCCTCATACTCATATGCCATCTAAAATGGGTTATACAGGCATTCACGTATTGCTTGAAAGTATCCTCATTAGTGTTATTTTGAAAGCTAAGTAAATCCCTGAACTACAGACGTACGTACAACCACTCCAGTAATCAGTACTAAGTAAGAAGCGTAATTAGACACATATACGAGTATAACTATGTGTATATACGAAATGTTAACAGGACTGCAGCCTCGTGAGGCACTGTGAAGTTCATTAACATTAATATTAAGATACTTGAGTCCCGTCGTAATAACTAATTTTCTAGCAAATAACAGTTATGACACTTTCATTTGAGGTGCTTCAGCTTGTGTTTGGATTATAACGATAATATGACTTTGAGTTGTTTAATGTTTAATTAGACTTATACAGAATGTATCGAAGATTGAATGAATCGTCTCGTGTAAATAAGATCAGATACGCCAAAGAGAATGTAAAACTGAGGCAATCTCATCAGATTATAAATACTTTGCAGTATTGTGTAAATATCTATAGACATAATAAATTTACATTTAAACGATACGCATGAAATATAATCGTGAAAGACTCAGTTCGCGCCGTATATATTCCGTGAAAAAGTCTTAACTTACGACTTCTAAGTTAGATTATAGATTTCAGGAGATATTTCCTAACTTTCATCAGACTTTGATTAGGATGTCGTTTGTTTATTCTGTACAAATTTTGAGTTCATAGAGAACGTTATCTTTATGTACTCTATTTTAGTGTTATGTAACTTTCTGCTATTCTACAATATTTTAAGAAAGGTATACATACATACATACGCAAAATATCACATTAACACAATCTAAATAAACACCATTGCGCTAAACAAACGCAACTAAAAAGAGTTTTTTACGTAGAAACGTCTATATTTTGAATTAAAAAAATATGGCTGGGATTAAATGATGGTAACATACCCAATAAAACAAATATAAACAAGGAATAAAGTTAATCGATCCAAATATTACTACAGTATTATTAATTCAACCTGAAGAGTATTTTAAAACAACAAAAAGTCCAACCGGCCATCACAGTAACGAGCGTATAGACGCTTTCACGTCAAAAACAACTTGAAGGTAAAAGATGTCCGCATATATAAAAGTGTCATCAATGGTAATACTCAACTCGGAGTGTCATTCCGCGGGTCAGATTTGAAATACTCGCCCATAACAGTA
This sequence comes from Pyralis farinalis, assembly GCA_947507595.1. Lineage (NCBI taxonomy): Eukaryota > Metazoa > Arthropoda > Insecta > Lepidoptera > Pyralidae > Pyralis > Pyralis farinalis. The sequence continues at coordinate 25,870,384 of OX382267.1, forward strand.
TTAGAAGATTTCGCAGCCCATTGGTCGATACGATTTGCCCCGCCAAACTGTCCTTCGGCATTAAGATTGCTTTTGTACGAACACTGTAATAGTGCTATAAATATGTTTTTATCTATTTTTCTCCTATAACCAAGATAGGGAAGTGTAGGAATGGTGACAAATGGCATTCGAAAAGTACTTAGTTGGATATTTTTGTGTAAGTTGTGGTGAGAGTTTTTACTACACATTTTTTTTCGTGGTGCATAAGAACTTTAAGTATTCGTTTGTTCATTATATTAGTAATGTAATAATTAAGCTAATATTTTATAAACAGAACCAATTATAAATAGGAATAACTACAACTTTATTAGCTTATTTGTAAAAATAAACACAAAATTGACTTATTCTCTTTCCTCTACTCGGGAAAACTTTATGCCTTTATCTCAGAAAAGCTAAAGGGTTATTCGATTTAAAAATAATAAGTAAACGATATTTCAATTTACATAAAAAAGATATATCTAGAATAGTCCAACGATTACATAAATGTTAACCACATTGTATATATAAAAAAAATATTCCAGAACAATTTTTTAACGATTGCCACTTTCAAACGGCACTTTAAAAGTACTTATAGGAACGTCTTATTCTCGCCTTTAACTGTTTTTTAGCATTAAAAAATATATGTAACCGAAGTGTAGTTCTGATAGATTACTATAAAATATATTCGACTGTGCACGAGAAAGACTGTGTACAACAGTACAAGAAAGTTGTGGGTATATGACGTACTACTACGCCATTTACTTCTCTGAAATGCCTATACAATGACTTGGTCCAGAAACAATATCCATCAAAGTCGCAAAACACCTGTCAGTTATAATATTTTCGTATAAATATCGCCACTTATTCCCACTACTAAATATTTATCTAATATATTTTCCTTAACTCCCCCAAACAGAGGGTTTAGGGGAAACACTATGTGAAACAATTTTTAAGAGAAGTTGCTGAACCATAAGGCGTACCGTCAGCAAGAAAAATAGTAGCATGTTGAATCGGTACGAATGAATAACAATGGTATGCGATTCCAATATTTGCCCACGTATGTTTGTTGGTGCACTCCTATTGTATGGGACACGACAGAGAATTCAAACATGTAGACATCCAGACAAACAATAATAAATTGTACGGGATGCAACATACATTTTTACATTCCATCTTCACACACTGTCTTCGTAGTTGATTAGTTTTGATGATTTCTTTTTTACTATGATTGACTGACAAGCAAGAAATTCCTTCATACATTGTGGGCCGTCCATGGCGAGAAAATGTTACAGACGCCTATGGACGCTTGTTATGCAAAAAATAAACACTCGTAACACAGCAACAGCAATAAAAAGGAATTTAAAGATTACTATTTATCAATTGAGTGAGTGAATATATGTATGTTTATATATATATATATCATATTTATATTAAATATGTAAACGTGTATATATTTTAAGTATTTGTGTATATAACATTTATCAGGCACATACAGCTATTCCGCTATTGACAGTATTTCCCACTACTAGAAGTTGGCTAGAGATCTCTTTTAGATATAAGCTCTCTTTGCAAACTAAATACTTAAAATGTTGTATATATACTAATTAATTTGTTGTGTGCAATAAAGAATAATATTAGCAATTGCTCAAGATCTGCCTGGTGATCACAGATCGTTCAGATTGTTTATTATTTTACTGTTGTTTACTTTAGTGAATATAATTCCCAATTTAATATAGCTGTGACCTTCCTTTCTTTCGCCGTTGGCTACCCGACCGGGTGCACCGCGGACAGGTGTGGTTTTGGACCCGAAGGTAATGGTGACAGCTCTTTTATTTTATATAATTTATTTACCATTTGTAAAAATCTCTTTTAAAATAAAGACTATTGCATACATACAAGATACGCGTCAAAGCTCGATGGCGTCGTTGCGCGTATCATTCTAACCGAATACGCAGGTTAAGCAATGACGACCGCAGCCTGTCTATGGATGGGTTTACCTATCTCGAGTTTCTCCGTGCTTCGGAGCGTACGTTAAGCCGTCGGTTCCGGCAGTTATCGATAGATAACAGTCGTTAAGCTAAGTCAGTGGCCCTCGGGTGGCTTGAAAACACTGCCCTCCGTCAATTCGCATTTGATCAGCGTGGTGGAGAATGCTCTAAACCCGAGACCCGTACCTCTGCAGTGGGATGAGTAAGGGTTGATGTGATGAAGATACGCGTGAAAAATAATACACTTCCTTCAGGCGGATAAAAAATAAAGGCATATATTGTGATATTATGTTACTACTCGTATATTAATGGATTGCACAAAAATAATCATTTTCCCATATTCATATTCCGTTCATTATTTTCTAAAATGTAATATCATGTTTTCGCAGTTATTATAGAGCACAGTTCAAGTTAACACGCAAATATTTTAAATTTGCTTTATTAAAATGATTGCTACGATCAGGCAAACTATAAGCTTGTATGTCATCTTAGCGACAAAAAAGCGCTTGGTCGCTTACTACCAATACATATTTAAAATACCTAACCACGTGACTCATTTTCAACGTCTTAGTAGGCTGTTCTAACAAATAGATTTACGTACTTTACAACTAATTTAGTTCTATTTTAACACCTTTAATTCTGTGTGCGGGTTAATTATTGAGATTTATTAAAAAAACACAAAAATTATACTAATAATTATAATAGTTACGGATTTTTTTCAGATTGTAGGATATATATACAAATAAAAAAATTAGGTATACATTAGCTTTTATTTTTTCAATCGATTACTCTGTAATACCACTATTATTACAGTATATACTTGAAATATTCATTTTTGCACGTTTCCGTCGAGTATCTCAAAAGTAATATAGTAAATAAAACACTAACACCACACCGCGAAAAATGAATCTGTCTACTCGCAAAGGGGACAAAAGATTAATTGAAAATCAATATGGGGACATACCTTGCGAATCTATCAAAACATTCAGTTTGCTTTGGCGATAACGGCCGAATTATACTGTCAGTTAATGATTAATGCTGACTTGTGACTCGCTTTGACTCGGCAACGCTGACTTGGCAAATGAATAAAAATTTGCTTATCATTCTAGTGATGATTTATTTATTTCAATTTCCTTTAATATATCTTTCCACTCACGGGTATTAATCCCAGTCATTTGATAGGCGTGTGCCGAGGCCCATTCGAAAAGACTGTATGTTAATAGATTCAGGCGTTATTTTGCGAAAGTCAAATTTACATGCAATTTGATCCAACCTGCTTTGTGTGCTTCCGCCACCAATTAGTTGCTGGTCGTCGCTGCGGCACGTGTTTCGCCTCTCCACGAGGCGAAACACGTGTCGCAGCGACGACCAGGCCAGTCGTGGCAGCGACGGTGGTGGAGGGGGCATGCGGATTCTGTTCCAGATGGCGGACGACCGCAGCAGCCGAGGCAGAGACTACCAGAGCAGCCATGGCAGCGTCGGCATGATGCACGCACTAACAGTAGTGGGTGGGTGCCGGCCGGCGCTAGGCCGCATGAACTAATTGGTGGCGGAAGCACACAAAGCAGGTTGGATCAAATTGCAAGACTGTATGTATTAAGCAGTCAGAACCCGTTATATACGTTTTCCCATACATTTCGCGGTCGTACACGACCACCCGGGTTTCGAAGGATTAAGCTATTAACTGACCGTTCCCCGGTTTGAATCCTATCGTGAATATGTACTAAGTTCGTGTTTTCGGATATACACACATCAAAAGTGTCTAGGGATCAACATATATTTTTGCAATAACTTTTCTCCTGATTGATATTAATTAAAATTTTCTTTAAGGATTCATCAAATAAAGTGTTTTCGTTTGTCTACAGTAACGATAAACCAAGTCACCTTTGCATTAATAAAGAAATTTGCCATTTTCATAATAAAGGGATTTTTGACATTTGAACCACTAACATTAAAGTTCGAAAAAAAGACTGAAATAACAGTTTTCTTTAAAATTTTATTGGGTAACTTAAACAATTAATAATCCGTGTTTCTACCGCGAACACTAACAACACGTGGGAATGATAGAAGCTGGTTCCCGGTAACGTACTGTGGCTTTAGCTCTGAATACAAGTCAGTGTTATCAGTCGACTTTGGACACGTTACCGAAGCACTGGTACCGTGGCTGAGCGCCATGGAGGACGGTATCGCTGCACCACACGGAGATAAGACCGATACATTCAAATCACAACTCGAAGAGCTCCAACAATAACAGCCATGATGTTAGCCGTGACGCTTCATCACTCTTCAGGGAACTTAATTAGCGACCAAACAGTCAGAAACCGCTTGCATGAAGTGAACCTTCATTCCCGAAGACCGCTAAGGGTACCACCTATAGCAATGCACAATCGTAGGATTCGATATCAATGGGCTCTTGAACACAGAAATTGGGCAGAAGAACAATGGCGTTTCGTGTGCTTTTCTGATGAGTCTCGTTTTGGTATGAGACCGGATACAAGACGTATACGACACTGGAGAACCCCTGGAAGCCAACAGCGATTAAAATCCTGCCAGGAAGTCCATCCTTATAGTGGTGGAACCATCATGGTATGGGCGGGTTGGATCGGCGGAAGAACTGAGTTGATTTGGATCAGAGGCAACCTCAACGCTCAAATTTATGCTGAGACGATTGTATCAGACGTCATCGTTCCTCTACAAGTGCAAATCGGTCCCTTATTTCAGTTAATGCATGATAATGCACGACCGCACACCGCAAGAGTTGTAAGACAGACTCTCGCCGCAGCTAACATCAATGTCATGCCCTGGCCTGCTCAGTCGCCAGACTTGAACCCGATTGAGCATGCATGGGATATGCTACAGAGAAGAGCTCTGCCGAATATGGAGGGTATCCAGTCGCAAGAAGACCTTTTTTTGTTGTTGCAACGAACATGGGCGGCCATTCCACAGCGTGTTTTGGATGAACTCATTTTGAGTATGCCAAACCGATGTTCTTGTGTTGTTAGTGTTCGCGGTAGAAACACGGATTATTAATTGTTTAAGTTACCCAATAAAATTTTAAAGAAAACTGTTATTTCAGTCTTTTTTTCGAACTTTAATGTTAGTGGTTCAAATGTCAAAAATCCCTTTATTATGAAAATGGCAAATTTCTTTATTAATGCAAAGGTGACTTGGTTTATCGTTACTGTAGACAAACGAAAACACTTTATTTGATGAATCCTTAAAGAAAATTTTAATTAATATCAATCAGGAGAAAAGTTATTGCAAAAATATATGTTGATCCCTAGGGCCTAGACACTTTTGATGTGTGTATGTACACATTTGCAATTATCACTCGCTGCACGTCGGAGAAATTATAATTCAAAAGACGTGTGATCTAACCTAATAACCTAACCTATAAGTTAGGTTTGGTTTTCCCTCAGGGTAGTGGAGTTCTGATCTACCTGCCTAGAACAGAATTAATTAGGATTAGGACGGGATAATGCTAGGAAGATGACATTTATTGATAGATTCACTTTTCATTATTATTACTTACTAGGGAATAAGAAATTCGTAGGTAATAATTTCATATGGGATGTTTTATAAGCGGAGATCTTAAAAACGCACAGAGATGGTTCCTGGCAAGCATTACAAGTGATACTGAGAATGTTCCACCCAAGCATATTTCTAATACACATGAGAGGCAAGTTTACTGTAAGTCTACCTATAACCAAATATATAGCTAGTATGCCAATAAACAAATCATACCTTAATTGTGAACGCCGGGAAGAGTGTACAAATCGCCGCTATGGATGTATCAATTAGCTGAATTTTACGCTTTTTACAGAATTCCGACCCATTAACAGGGCGGGTTTATTTGAAAACCATTAGCGTACCGATGGATACGGTTTGAATCATCGATAAATGAATGGCTGTCTTTAAAAAACTCCACACAGCGCACAGGTCGGCCGGAATGTGAGCAGGCCTCTTTCAATAGACTTTTTTTAATATTCGCATCGAATGATATACCTACCTTCAGTCATGAACTTTTTACATATTTAATAAATAACGAAGCAATTTTTAACGCGAAGTTTTTGCTACGTCAGCCGGCTAATAATATGGCCCGTCTGCAATAACCAATACGGTTACAGAAACCAATGATTTCTTTTGATATGAGATTATCGCGCTTTGGGACTGCGCTGCTAATATAGCGACTAATCAGGCACTTTATTCACTTACAGCAATCCAATTGTTCAAAGATAATAAACTGGTGTTTTTTAAACAACGTCGTGAGGCCTACAAGCATACGGTCCATTGACGGAAAGTGGTTGCCGTAGCCACTTAAATGCCGGAACATCGCTCGCACGTTGCTATCCCCTCTGGTAACACGGTAACTCCTTACGAGCTTACCGGTTCACTCTCAGAAAAACAACAATCCACAAGCGAATTTTCACTGCGATTTTCTGTGACGTGTAGTTTCTTCCCTAGTCTAACCTCTCTTAAAATACCCAGACCAAGACAAACAGAATACAATCGAATTTGAGGATCGAAGCCTTGGTGTCAAAGTACCATTACCAACCACTCTGCCACCGAGCTCCTCGTAGTGTAATTAAACCTCCCTTAAACTAATTAAATCTCAAAAGAGTAAAATTATAGTCACAAACACAATACTCGTCGCTTCAAATAACTGCTGCGACCTAGGAAATTTTTAATTAGCCGTAATTCGATACAAAACCTCAGAAAAGGATACAATGAAGGGCGAAGCGAGCACTAAATCAAAACAAACTCTGCTCCGAATCCCCTTTACCAACTTTCTAAATAAAGGCGAACAATCTTTTTCATTAAAAATCTCCATGAGCCCGATTATTAGGGAAGTAAAGCGCCTCCGGTCGAGTTTCGGATGCCGGGACCGGTGCAAGATTTTCGCGGGTCAAACTTTGGAATGTTAACAGATAATTACGGGCAAGTTTTAGCTGCCACGAGACATTTAACAGAAGCTTTTGGGAGCGGCCGCGAGCGCAAGATGAATGCTAATGAGCGATGCCAACATTCAAATATGAATTATATTATTCGGTTCCATAAGCTCCTGTTTCGTCTGCTCGAACAATTACCCCGATTGCTACGGGCTCCCGTTAACACATTTGGACTCGTGTCTAAGGTTAATTATATTAGTATCCAACAATGCTTTCAGATGTTATAGAAAAACAGATTTACGTCTATTGTAATTTCGGGGTTCGTTTCTTAGCAAATGGCGTACACAAAACAATTCTCTTTTCAACATAAATGTTCAAAATAATTACTGTGTCAAATTCAGTGCATAAAGGTTAGCTTATCTCTACAAGATATTTTTTCCAGTCAACTGTAATGAATGCGGAAACAAATATCTAAATACATACATGCGTACATATCATCACGCCTGTCTCCCATTAGGGTAGGCAGAGCCTAGGGAACGCAAGGTGCACCGATCCAAACTTACTTCCCTCACCTCTTCTACACCCATCAACCTCTTCTCGCATACTTCTTGATTTGGCTCTTTTTCAGTACATTAGATATTTGATTATTTATTTATTTTTAATACCTAAATGTAAAGAGAAAGTAGTGTTCAATAAATTAAGGCACAAATTTAGGAGTCCACGACTTTTTAGAGACACAGCTAATCTTACCCAATCAGGCACTCTGCCAATTAACAAATAAGGCAAAGGAGATCTAGGGTGCATCAAAATCTCCAGATAGTTGTTGTTTTCTGAGTGATTGATTGAGGTATCCGGTAAGTTCCTGAGGGAAGTTAATGTGCTAGCACAGGGAGTGGCAACGCGTGAGCTAACATTTTGTTATTGCAAGCGTTAACTAAAGTAACCGCCTTACATCAGATGGATCAGGTTACTTGACTCTCGATGTTGCATAAAAAACTTTTTTATTACGCTTTTATTAGCGTTATCTCGTATATACCTTAGCGCAGTAAAAAGGCGAACGGTTCAGCGACGCATGGTACTTCACGAACGAAATAAATGTATTAGGAATGGTTAAGGTTTGGTTTGAAAATAGATTTGGTGTGCATTAGGTTAGGTTATTAAAACAGAGTTTATGTTGAGATATACAAAAATGTTTAAAAGCGCTCTTAGCGAATCATATTCCACTGAACTGGCGGCATGACATCACATTTGTATTTTTAATCTATAACAAATTTAGGTTTTGATTTCAAAATACTTCACGCGAGGTAAAAATGTCAAATGGACACTACAATATTTTCGATTTATTAGTGCGTTTTTGGTTGATATTCATTACCGTAAGTAGGGCTTCTGACAATTAATGGAACACTCAGTCATCGTTTTTCAAGAAAACGCGATAGAAAAGCGGGCACAAAAGTGTGATAATGAAAAAACTGGACAATATGAGCATTGTATTAATATAACAAATTTATCATTATTGAATGCTAAAGAAGCGAGTGAGGTTTGTAAGGATCGAGTCATGTGGCGCTCGGTTCTCTCTGCCTACCCCGCAAGGGAGTTGGCATGAAGATAGATAGATATAGTACCTACTACGAGTAATATAACAAGAGTTTACAAACCGATTTCAATGAAGTTGTGAAGTCGTAACCTCACCGCTTGCTCTTATATGAAACTAATCGAAGACTACAAAAACAAAGTCTCATCTTCTTCCTAGCGTTATCCCGTTTCCTAATTCATTAGGATTGGCAAGGTCCGCTACCTAAGCCCAAAGATTTGGCGAGGATACTGATTTTTTACATAGAGCCACTGCCGACAAACCAGATCTTTCTTAGATCAGATCACACTTTTTTCACGACATATAATTTCTGGGACGTGCGGATTATTTGTGATAATTGCAAATATGTACATAAATCTGAAAAAAACAATTTAATGTACATGCCACGACCAGGACATTAGGCTGGTACATTATTCTCTGGGCTATCCATTGCATTAAAAATAAAATTTTCATATTTAAAAAATTTAAAAACTGACTTTATTGAATTCGTAACAGCATCAAATTTAGATAGGATTAATCATACGCTACAAATTTTCAAAATCAGTTCGCAACAGGCCAAGATTTCGAATAAACAAAAAAAAACTTGCGCGTCAAATTGAGAACTTTCTCATTTTTGGAGTCGGTTAAACATAACAATCTTATAAATATATTACCAACATCAAAACATTAGTATAGGCGTAGCCGTTACATTATACGCGCGATGAACCCATTTGCGCGCTCGCATATCCGCTTCCGCTAAATTAATAGGACCGCGACGTACGGAAGGATGTATGAATGTTACAACTCATGTAAATTGCCGTCTTGACGCTGCGTGGATCATGGTCAGATGTACAACATATTCCAGACTCTAAGGTGATTATACAGCAGGGCGTAACGCCGCGTATAAGTAAGAATTCATCTTAATCTCGTTTTATTACTGTTAAATCATGCGGGTGAATCGCGCAAGAGAGCAGCGTGATTATAAGCCCTAAGTGGAACAGGCACGCACCAAATTAATGAGAGATCACTCATAATTATTGGTTATTATATAGTTCTAGTATATTAGAACAATCATTAATGAAATTTTAATGAATGAATGTTACAGAAGCGAGTGAAGTATGTAAGGACCGCATCTCTTATGGCGCTCGGTTCTCTCTGCTACGCCGTAAGGGACCTGGCGTGAAGATATACATATATACATACATACATTAATGAAATTTTATACAATAAAAAACGTGAAAGTATATATTACTTAAATAGCTACGTAGAATCTTTTCTTTCGCGCACCGTCGGTCAGATGATAAAAAAGCATTCGGGCCTGGTTTGAAGCGATTATCATACACTTTTATGTCTTGCCACTTAGTAAATTGACCCACGAGGATGCAACAAATCTCTCGTGAATTGTTATTTGGCTACCGTCTTCTGCTAGGTTAAAATACTTTTCTTCATAAACACTGCTCAGGAGAGCAGCGAACGGCATTTGTAAGCATGCAAGGACTGTGAGCTGTTGGTTTGTTAACCTCCCGACGTTATATAAAAAAACCTATTATAAAAATAGTAGGTGCAATATACTTCAAAATTACTCACTGATAATTCCATTAAAAAAAAAAACCCCCAAAAATTAATATTCATTCAAACACTTCGCACACATGAAAAAATGATTGAAACGTACACTTCACTTTTTAAATATATTTCGGCAAGTTGAAACGTAACAGTACTAATTAACGTCGCACAGGAAACGGAAGGGCATCAGGTCGGGTCGTCGGATGCATTATGCAATACGCGTGCATCGCGCACCGCATACTAACGCTGCCACCGCGCAGCGCTGACGTAACGCGTCTAAAAAGTGGCCGCGTGCGCACACGGTCTCGCATTGCGCGCCGTACGGCGGAGTTCGCTGTACTGATATAAAATCAAACGCATTGTTACATAAATTTGGATGAAATGGAAAATTTACATGCGTTCATTCGTTTTCACAAAATTCACAGTTCATTTTCCTATTATCTTAAGAATATTACGTGGACGAACATGACTATATTGTATGTACATTTACAATAAAAAGTGTGTATGTATGTGTACTGCTTGGTAAGTTAGACTGACAGCAATACAAGCCTGGTTTAGTTATTTAATTGAACTAGTTAAAAAATAAGTAGGTCATATTTTGCTATTGGACAAATTATATTTTTGTAACATTAATGTGGCGGTTCATTGTTATATTTATTTTGCCATACTTTGGCCTTATGTAAAAATATAACTTTTGACAAGCTCTATGGCGCAATGGTGAATGACGCGACTTTAGACATCAATGCTCGTGGGGTCGATTTCCACACAGGGTAAACATTTGTGTGCATGAACATGTCTGCTTGTCTTGGTCTAGGTATTTTTAAGAGACGGGCTGCTTTTAATGCGCTCTACCTCTCTTAAAAACCCAGGCCAAAACATACAGACATGCTCATACACACAAATGTTTGCCCTGTGTGGGAATCGAACCGACGAGCATTGGTGTCAAAGTAACGTAACAACGCGTTTCACCACTGCCCCACCGAGCTCGTCAAAGATAATGTCCAGATGTCGGGCAATCACGGAGACGACCACAACAACCGAGACGACATTCCAGCGACGACATGCATCTACTAACGGTAGTGGGTAGGCGCCGGTCAGCGCTAGTTGGCATGAACTAATTGGTAGCGAGAGCTCACAAAGCCGGCTAGATCAAATTGCAGCTGTCGTGCTTTGATGCAATCTACCTCTATTAAAACCGTCCAAAAGGTTCATTTCAAAAGAATATTCAAGCTTATCTATCTCACAATCCCTCCAGGCAATAAATCATCATCGCACCAAATTTATTTCTGTTTACCTATTTGATATACGAGTAAGAATCTATATGCTTATATGTTTTATGTATACCATGTGAGTGTTTATTAATGTGTGTAGTTCTTCAATTTGTTAAAAACTTCATTATCCCGTCCCTTATTTTGTAAGCTGGTAGTGAATACTCATAGCATTGACACCACCTTTTGTTATATTATTCAAGTTAATTTTAAATGTGCGGATAACACTTTTAGGAGTAAGATATGATTATAGTTTAGTAAAGATAAATACAAAATTACTTGTCAATTTTCTTACTACAAAAACAATTATCGCATGATTGTTATCCACATCGCGTCTAACAATTCACCGTGACCGACACAAGCCATCTGTCCACTTATAGCCGAACTGAACTCGGTCAATGCTCCACGAATAAACAAATGGTCTGTTGAATTCAACACATTAACTCTAGTTGGAACATAAAGAATACCACGGTTTTGTGTTACGGCGTGTTTCCGTCGGCTCGGCTCGGCTCGGCTCGGCTCGACATTCGCAGGAGATGTAGATATAGTCTACGTTGAAAGTGCTTTACCATTTTTGTTAACAACTCGTAGCTCACAAAAATTTAAGTTAAACGTAAGTCGTTTAAATCTGTACAATGACATTGTGCACAATATCATAAGGATGGATTAGTAATTGTGATATTTATAGTGTAACCTATAATATACATTATCGCTCTAAAATGAAAACATTTAAACAGAAATATTCCCTGAATACACGGGATATTCGTACAATCTTTAAGCCTTGAGTGCTACATTAACTACATGCCCGCCCATTTGTATAAAATGAAATTTTATTCCCATTTACTTATAAAAAATGTTGTAATGACGTACTATGTCTGCTAACATAATGTAGCTAGTTATGTGTACTTGGGAGCTTGAAGTAGTCTTCAATAGGAATACCCTATAGAGCGGCAACATTGTGAATGCTGGTGCAGAGAATTGTAAAATTTTACAAGATTTGTACTGCACTTATTGTTTTAATTTTCATGTTACTTGGCATTTCATCATTATCAAACGCTAGGTAAAATTGATACGTAGTGGTAGAAATAGTACAAATTGTAATCAACAGGACAAAAGTGACAGAAATTGAATAAAAACTTATGTTAGAGGAAAATTGCGTTTAACAATTTCTTTTTCATATTACTTTTTTGTCATAACCAATAATTTTGTATGCAAACTCTGCGATTATGACAGAACCGAAAGTCTACATTGACTCTTTAACTAGCTACGCTCTGTTGTGTGGTGGGGCATATGAACGCCTCATTCGCTCTATTTTGTTAAATAATTATTAAAAATAGCTCTTGTTCTTCCGATAAATAAATAAAAAACAGCCCATAGAAACTTCACTTTTCCATTGGCTCGTAGGTACGGCCCGCACTCTGGTCTATATCACTCGGCAGGAGCGATCGTACTAAATCACCACTACCTGCTCCGCGGTTTATTTTTAAAACAACTTTTAAACAGAATTACGTGTAGTGAACACATGGTTTCGCTAAGTGCAGAGTTGAAATGTAGTTTCATTTATTCTTATTGTTAATTTTATTTAGCTACTTGCCATATTACTTTCAGTTCTCTAGGCATATTACGAATGCCCTAATTTGTTGATTATATTATAATATGTGATTGGGTACTAATAATATAAAAAGAAATGGAACTCGGATTCCAAGCTTTTCTACAATAAAAAAGCGAAAAGTGGAATTCTGAAAGGTTCTTTAACTGAACGATTTTCTAGATCGAGATATATATACATATAGCTCGAGAACCACTAACAAAGTAGACCATCAGTATGTCAATGCATACAAAATAAAATATTTTAGCAACACTTAAAATTTTCGTAAATGAAATATAATAATATGACAACATTCTTAGTAATCCTAACTACATGTCAATGTACAATAATAACAAATTCAATATTAGAAGACGAAAACAGGTTGAATTAACTTTTTCGACTATTCAATTATAACAATTGTTTCAAAGGACTATAGATACACATAGCCATAAAATCCTTCACCGCTGGGAGATAACGCCGGTTCAATCCGGTCTTGTCATTTCTGATAATTACAATCATAATTCAGCTCGTTTTTTAATTCACCCCCGTTCGCACGATCACCTCTGCTGAATGCAATTTACAATAAATTATGTAGATATTAATAAGGAAGGTTAAGGGTTGAAATAATGGCTACCATCCATCGTCGATAAATTGCGAGAGACACACTGTAGCCAGATTACGTGCTTCAATATCCGGCTGGGGCGCAGGGTTTGACTGTGGAATGGTAATGCTGCTGCTTGTATGAAGAAAACAGAATAGAAAGTTTTAAATGACCAGCTCAAGTTTTGAAGTGATGAAGTATTTAGTTGTTTATTTAGGGGTTGTTCGTTAAGGTATATATGTAACCAAACACAAGATTTTTAAGAGAGGTAGGGCGCATCAAATCAGACCTTCTGGGGAAGCACCCCACCTCACAGAAAACCTTTTTACATCGGGTGTGCCATATAATTATATTCCGCCCGACATTATATAAAAAAGACATTTTTATGACATTTTACTTTGATACTATTTTGATGCTCATGTGTTTATCATGAAATTAATTTAGAAAAAAATATATATTGTCCTCCATATTATGGACAACTTAAATAGCATTGTCTTATGAGAAGATCGGCTTTTATTGCAAAATCATAGTACATATATATTTTTTGGGCTTCTTGGATTGACGATCCGTGTTTATCTGTTGGTGAGATCAATCAACAATATATATTTTTTTTATACATTCATATTATATTATATATTTCGTAAATTGTATTTACATGGTTTAGTTTGTTGTATCGTTTTGTGGTATTCTATATATACATGGAATTAAATCCTAGTGGAGGAATCGACTTCATACAAACATTATTTCTTTAAGTTCCTAGTATCGATGCGGGGTTTAGAGTACTTTTTATCTCCGATTTCCTTTGAAAAACCACTGCATACGCTACAACCGTCAGTATTAGCAAGCAAATATTTTTTTTGATACGCAATAACAAATGTTATCATAGATCCGTTCACTCGATCGACGAATTTCTGTACATGATAACCTTTCGGACGCAATCCGTAACATTACGTAGAAAGCCTAGAACATATCGACATGGAGGAAGGCAGGAAATCGTATTGTTTCGTTGGCTTATGCTGCGGTCCCACCTGCGCGGGTTAAGCTCACGAATCGAACAAACAAACAGCCGTGAACCTTTATGGACGCAACTGATGGATAATACTACTATCGACTTAAAGCTATCGATTATTAAAAATCATTGTTTATTACGGCTGGGAAATCATACAGAGTTACATAAGTATCTATATAAAATTGGAAAATGTTTTAAAATGCATACATATTATTAATAGTGAATGATCTCATCATCTTATTAGCACGTATGTATGCATGCACGTTGCGTCATTTTTCTGGATTTGCATGTTCTGATGTAAATTCGGATTATTGTTCAACACATCATCTCTGAGTGAGGTATGTAAGGATCGAATCACGTGGCGCTCGGTTCTCTCTGCCTACCCCGTAAGGGATTTGGCGTGAAGTTATAGATAGATAGATAGACATCATCTCTCGTAATTGTTGGTTGCCATATTACGAGAGAAGAACTAGTCTACAGCCAAGATCTAGGTGCGGGTGGTAGTTCTTATCTATATTTGCCGGAGAAAAACGAGCACGTGAGTCGCCGGATGATAAGTATAGATGTCAACGTGCGTCTGGTGCACGTTGGTATGGAACGTTGCAAGCCTTTCAAATAAATATTGTAAACAAATAAATACTTTTTTCTTAAAGACTCCCATGTAATTGTTGGGAAACATGTTGAGGTAAGTTGAATTTGGAAAGAGAAGCGTATCGTGGTAGATCATCAATCATCAAGGTGGAATGGGACTTTATGGCCAGTGGACAATGGAACTTGACCATGTTTAGTGTAACATACCCAGCTCTCGTATCCATACAGTTACATACTGGTTACCAAATTCTAAATACGTATAAAGAATTAACTACGAAGTTAAATACAAAGTAAACTTTTTAAGTGGTCTCATCAAACATTTAAACAGAAACCAAATGTTTAATAAGGAAGGCCAGCAAGACAGCTGAGTCGGCGTCTACAAATAAAATTACGTTATTGTTTTCAATGACAATATTTGAACAGTCCTCTCCCAGCGCAAACGGCTGATAAAGAACCAATTTCTTCTTTCGTAAATGGGAAAAACTTTATAGGTTTAGATATTTTACTTTCTTAGGCTAATGGAAGACTTTGACGAAGTCAATGATCAAGTGTATAGCTATCTCTATCTGTCGTTCAAGGTCGGGGGTTCGATTATCATACGTGACTACCTAGCGTTCATACGATGAAGTATTTAAGTGCAGATATATATTTACAATGTGCTAGAAGTCCAAATTTTGTATCATGTTATTTTCTCTTTCGAAAACACAACAGTTGACGCCATTGCATATACGAAAGTAAAACTCTCGCATCGATACTGATTTCAGAAAAAAACATCGCAATTTGCGAATAACCGGGTCATTTCACAATTTTTTTTTTTTATAATAGAACAAAACCGCAGTTGATTACATTTTAATTATACAAATTCCCATTTAATAACGAACCTTTACCATTTTGAGAATTTGCTGTGATTAGTTAAGGAGATTAAAGTTTTATTTCGTGTTTGAAGTTTTGAAAAATAAAAATATACGGTTTTTTTTCATAATAACCTCGATATGCGAGTTATACGCAAATATTGACATTAAAAAAAATTGAAAATCAGCGTGAGTTTTACTCTCGTATTCGTATTTGTAAGGAATATGTTTCAACACTTATCAAGATACTAGCTGCACCACGCGACTTCGTCCGCCCGTATCCCGGTATACCATTGGAATCGCTTTTACACATTATTACATTCTTATCGGTTTCTAAGGGTCATATGTTGAATAGCCTATAACCTTCCTCGAGAATTGAACTATCAAATGCAAAAAGATTTTTTCAAATCAGACTTGTCGTTCCAGAGATTAGTGCGTGCAACCAAACAAATAAACAAAATCTTCCCCTTTATATAATATTGGTGTTCTAATTATTTTGGTAAGAATATTTAATAAATAAAATACAACTAAGACAAGGTAACGTGCTTGATATACAAAGTGCGATTGTAAGTCTTATTACGTACGGGATAAGAACGGTACAAAGGTAAAAGAACGTGCCACCATCCCCTCGTACCGCATGCAACATTAACTAGCATCAGGAAAGGTGCCATAGCCGTTGCGCCGCTGCCCGCTGACGAGGTAAATCACAGCGAAATTTAATTAGAAGCTATTTAAAGAATTCTATTCACCTTATTGACCTCAGCCAAATGTCTTTCCCTTTGATTTTAAGTTTCTATGAGTGAGGTCACCAAGATCCTCGAGGAGGTTTGCGTTTGCAGCAGGTATGTAATAACATGCACAATAATGTCTCCTAATCTTATCTACAATAATATGGACAAAGGTACACTATGGTGAGGTAACCCGCACCACATCAGCTGCATCGTGTACTTGTTGACTACGAAAACCAAGATCAAAAATGTATACAAGTAGATTGCGTTTGATTTCAGGCTACCATAAACCATATAATTAAGTGTCTTTGAGGAGTGATTCTTCTTTGCGATATCAAAATGTTATCGCTTAATTATGCGTAAGGCTAATTTTATCATTTAAGATTTACTTCAAATGCCACTCAATAAGTTTCGATATCTTCAAAGATAAATTAACATAATTAAACGTGCCCCTTTTATCCCACAATCTCAATTTGGCGAACAAATATTAATAGAAGGAATTGAAGGATCTATTTACTCATTCATTACTAAGTCTACAAAACAAATTAACGGAGATATTACCGAGGTATCCGATGAACGCGACCGAACTGTAGATTTCGAGATCGTCTCACACTTAATCCTCGCCAAACACTATTACAAAGACCACATAAATTTATTCAGTGTGGATAGCTAATAAAACAGATCAACTTTCTGTCTCCGAAAATGTTGGAAGTGAAACTAGATTGTAACTGAAAACAGTCTTTAAGACATTACCCCGTAGAGTTTAATCTTCGGTAAATGATAATAATTTTGTAGTATAGCGGCAAGTGCAAAATAAGATGCGTATGATTGACAGAAGTCGCGTTGGGTTATTTAGATTTAGAGGATCGAAACTTTAGTTGTCAGGCTTGTTATTGAGGTGAATGGGTCAGACTTAGCGCCAATTTCAAACTGCCTCTTTGATCTTCATAATAGCTAATTAATTGGGTAAGCTTAACCCGGTATATTGACGGGCTAGGCCTCTCGCTGTGACGGCATTTAAACAAGTTGAAGAGGCGAGATTGGTTGGCGATTACGTACCGATTTTCGGCGTGTTAGAGACGGGGGTCAAATGTTTGACGTTCGCACATAATTACAATGGATGGTTTCCGACCGCGGCTCAGTTTACTTAGGGTTCGGTAAAGTAGCCTATGGTCTTTAAATAGGTTCAATATATTTAAAGTTACTACACTAAAGTATACTCATTTTTAAGAGACTCTCACTCAACTCACAGAAAACTGCAGCGAAATAACAACTCCCTGGAGGGTTATTATGTTCCTCAGGAGTTACTGTGTTAGCAGCAGTGGCAGCGTGCGATCGATAGATATTTCCTACATTACAATCGTTTATCGTCTACGATACCCATTTTAAATTTTGTGGGCCGCATTTTTTTTTATTGTATTATTTTTATTATTTTATGCAATGTCAGTAGAAATACAAACATAGCTCTTGATTTGTGTAACTCCTAGCACAGAAACAAATAAGGTGAGAATCCCTCAGTCGATGTTTTTAAGACTTAAGTAAGACGTAAATTTATTCTCCGTTACTCGCAGAAATACAAGAATTTTCTAAATAATATGGCGGAATTTAGAAAGGTAGGAGGAATTCCTTAATATACAAGCGTTATATGATGTACCCGATTCTCTTCCGCCAGAGCTTTACTAGTGTTTACACGGTTAATTCTAAACCAGTGTCAATTCCTCACCTTGACGCTTTAATACATTTTGAATGGGCAAATCCAGCCAGTTACCACTTCTAGTAGAAATTAATTTGCATGGTACTAAGGCGTTACGCTGCCGGCATACATAACAGGTAGGTGAAGACCACAAGTGATATAGGCATTCCTGTCATGAACCTCGGCAGGTACACATAATTACTGAACATGTCTCGGATGAATTGTTACCTAAATATACGAATATTAATTTTGAACCTATATTCATCATGTGGATTAATACGGACTTTGATAAATATAGACTCCTAATTACCATACATATTTGGAGATTTGTAAGAGATGATAGATGCAAAAAGTACGAGTATAAAACTAATCACAGTGGATGGAACAGTAGAATAAAGAATCAATATATTCACATATATATTCTTAACTAGCTACCCGCCCCGGCTTCGCACTCCGGAAACTTCAGATTAGCGCAGCGGGTGATCTTGTGAAGTTTGATACTGATCAGATTACCCGATCAATATCAAACTTCACAGGATCACCTACCTAATCTGAAGATTCCCTGAACATTTCATCAAAATCGGCCCAGTCGTTTGCGAGGCCATAGAGGACAGTATACATACATTGATTTTTATTTAGATACTCATAGATTACTCTAAGCATAGGGCACGCACGATTTGAACAACTTACTGACGGTCGCAATCAGTTTTCATGAGCATTTTGCAGTAAGCATGTTCGATTACGATGGTAGGCGCTACGACGCCATCGAGCTTTGGTTCGCAATGAAACACATAAATTTTACAATACTTATTTTCATACGACTTTTATCCTCATCAAAAAAATTTGAAATGAATCATTTTAATCGAAATGACTTAAACCATACACAGTCATTTGCTCCGCGCAGGTATGAAATAAAGCTTAAGCTGCTATAATTATATATTTTTATACCATTAAGCTGGAAAACAGACGTACGCCGGCAGGCATGACGGTAAGCAGTCATCGTAGTCTATGGACATTTTCAATACCGGGATGTTACTCGTGCGTTGCCGACTCTGTAAAAACTTGTCTTTTCTTGAAGAACCTTATTATCCCTATGGAAAACCTCGACAGGGAGCTCGTTCCGCAATTTAGGAGTTCTCGGTAAAAAACATCTCTGGAATCGCACAGTACGCGACCATTATGGTTCCAGTGTGGCACGAATGTCAGCTAACTATACAAAACTAGATATCAAAGTTTGAAAATATAGAAATTCATCCAAATACTGGCTACGGTGTTTAAACTTATAAGCTTACTTGACTTTAAAATTAAGGAGTTTTAAAGTGTTAGCCAATAAAATCAAAGGTAATTAAAAGTAATTAGAGAAGTGACAGACATAGCCACATCGCGATTTAAATTCCTACCGTGATCAGACTCTTGATGCGTATGTGTTTATCCTACAAAATAGTCTCTCTTTGGGGCTCTGTTTATCAATTGATGCCGCTCTTTAACTATTTGTTGACTTAGTCAACAGTCTGGACATCGGCATAGCATATGAATTACTCCATTCAGACTTTCTGCTGTTTCGAAAAGACGACAGGTTTAGCCTTTTTTATTTATACAAACGCCGAATGGGAGCGTACATCATAAGACCTAGGTGTAACTTTTAAAAATACTTATTACTTATATGAAATCTTAGTTTAGTTAAAAATAGTTATTTTATTACCATAATGGAGGAGACAAAAGGTTATTATTTAGTAAAGATTTAATTTAATTTGAGTATATGCTAAGAGCTAAGGTAAATAAACTAGCATATAATATATACATATACATGCACTCTAGAGAGAAAATGATAAGGTCTTCACTGACTCTTTTGATCTGGAGTGAGAACTCACATCTAAAGCAGAAATATTATTAGCCATCTATTAAACAAAAACTAAGAAGGATCTGGTTTTCCTTCTGGGTTGTGGAGGTCTGATGTGAGTCGCTCCATGTCACAATCAGTATCTTCGTCAAATAATTAGGCTAAGGAAACGGGATAATTATATTAGCAATTGTAAGAATTTTGACACAAGTGACAGTGTTGCGTCGAGGGTGCGAGTATTACAAAGTAGTTTATATAAAATGTCAGTAACATCCAATCATAAATACAATGACACTATAAACAATATTATAGGTTATGCACACATTTTCACGGTTGTAGCAGGACAGGTGTTCCAAGCGCGGTTCGCTCGTAAAAACAACTCCATACCGATTTATTATTTAAAGTACTCTGCACCTATTGTTGCCAACGTTTATATTGAGATACGCTGTCATACGTTGTGTATTTAGTAGTGTTTTAAATTTAGAGTACAATACAGAATTGTTTAAAAGTACCTATCACAAATGTTTAAAACGCAACACCGATAAAGCAACCGGTATCGAGTAATTACGTGGTTTAAAAATCGATTTTTAATATAAATCAAACTAACTTCAATGAAATCGTAACTTCCTCAAACTTATATGGGACTGATCGAACACTAGGTTTATTTTTATGTAACAAAACAGAATTTTCTTAATTTCAAATATTTGCAAACTCTTAGAACTGACAGTTATTATACGGTATCATACTTTAGTTTTGAGAAATTGTCAAAACGAGTACGGCCGAATATATACCATTGGCTCGATCACTAGTTATAATAATTGTACTTACGTTTCTTCCCAAAGAATGTGGCGCATAAGTTCATAAGAAAAGTCCCGCTATATCGGCACACCGAGAGCGGTTTATGCACTTAAACCTAGAGGACAAACAATCAAACAATCCTGGCTAACAGCATTTGCTCAAACCGAGAGGTTACACAAATTAATAAAGTTAATCGTTGGGTGTGAAATTTAATAGATAATTAACGTTTCTAAATGTGAGGTAATGTTGGCATTAAACATTGTTCGGTTAAACTCTATGGTCGCAGCGATATTACCTAAACAAACAATTGGTTTCGGCCGATAACTAAGTTGCAGGTTCGCGGGATACCTTTCCGCAAAGAACAGGTATAGCTGTATTAATCGTTAACCCACACGTTTTCCTACTGATTGTCAATTGTTCGTATTGATAAGGCAAATGTTATGCCAAGTTTGGATCATGGGTGTGTGTGATAACCTATTAGATCTTATGGATACAACAGTATTTAATGAGTAGGTATATTATTTACAGACTTTAATAGAATTGGAACACGCTGCATATAGTCATGAAATCTTAGAAAAGGTAAATATTTACGTAAAAAGGAATACCAGAAAGTAAAATCAAAGCGTGGACCAATATAGGCAACGTAAAATAGTTATTTAAGATGTAGTGCGATAAATAGCTTGTCACCAACGAAACATCGATGTTGAAAAAATACTGGAATTTATAAGAAACACACGTAACATATATTTTAACGTATTAGCGTAATATATATTTTAAGGTAAACTGAGCTCAAAGTGAGCTCAGTTTACCTTTTATTTTCAATTTATTAAAGGGCATGCTATCAGTATTTAGCATTTTTTACATTCCATTATGGAGGAACCTTATAAAATATTTTTTTGTCTGTCTTGCTAGCAAAAGGCGTTCGGTCGCTATTTGTGCTTCTTCAATATAACTTTAAGCGCCAAATCTTTGTTTGGAATTCGACGTTTTTATTTGGCTCGAGACAAAAGCTTTGAAATTAAGCAATCCATAAGATTTCTTTAGACCTTAATTTCACAAGTTTAATCTCAATTCCGACACTATTCAGCTAATTCAGCATGCCAGACCATTTAAATAAAATTCCTATTCTTGTCTGACACTGACGTATGATTGATTTATTAACAGCAAGGTAGGCATTAAATTGCCATAGATACAATATTAACTTATACTTAACTATGGGTTATGATATGAGATATATTGTTTTGTTCACAATTAACTTCTGTCATTCATAACTTTCCATAGCGCAAACTGTAAAAAATAAATAAATTTACGCGTTGCAAAGATCGGCTTTACACTCGTTTTGGCTTCAATATAACAACTCTTTTGAGAGATGCTAATTTGCTACCCAACGTAGTATACATAAAAAAGGTTCTAGATTCACATAGTGATAGTAATTCTTACTAAAATTGTATTACCAATTAAAAAACACTTCACGACAGAAATGCACAAATGCAATACACTACTTATTCCTATTTCTGGTCACGTTAAGTTAAGCCTATATTTTGAAAATGCGTGTAATTTCAAGGATGTACGCTATATTTATTTTATGAGTAGATGTGTACAATGTACAAACAAGACAAATACAGCTTACACCTTGAAATTACTCACAAAATACTTACGCAGTGAGAAACTAAAGCAAATTACACAAGAGCCATGAGTCCTGAGTTAACAATCTGCGGTACAGGTCGCGAGGATTTAAGTTTCTGTGAACTTAAGCTCACATGTGTGTTTAACAGAGTTCCCCAGATATCATCTTGCAACCCTTGTGTAATGCCGTTAATTCTGTTCACTGATTCTTGATACTTCAATCAAATTGTTGAACGTGTTTTCAATTTCAAATGTTTGTATAATTAACATTATATTAATATTTTAACGATATTAATGACATGACAATTAAATCTTTTCGGCTTGATCAAACAGTTCTGATCAATCCCATCAAAAAGACAATTGAAAATGCAAATATAATGCATCAACACTACGAAAAGTCTTACAAGATTTCTTTGTTAGTGCACTTTATATATTAAATTATTATTATAAACTATTACCTATATTATTATAAAAATAAATGTAATACGTCATAAAATTCTGAAATTGACATTAATATATACAAATAGAGATATTTTTGTATTTTTTGAAAATACAACTGAGAAATTGAATCCCGAGTTCATTTAATTGACACAAACTTGATATTTCGATATCATATTACGTAGAAAGTATTGGAACATAAAAAGTTGTAAAGCAATTTACAAATGTCACCATAACGACATTAACGTTCCGTGACGTTCAAAACTCATCACTTTGTCGCTGTGAGTGACAGTGACAACAAAAATTGTACCAACGAAAGAACGAAAGTAAAATCAATATTTTTGATGTTACCACGTTATCTATGTGTTTTATCTATGTACAGGCTTTCGAGTACAAGCACGATAACACGCTACTGATTAACGATAAACAGCTGGCGTCCAAAAAGCTAATGCTATTTAATAATCGTTTATTTGTCACGTTACTGTCTTAGGATTCCGTTGCTCCATACAAATTATAGCATCATAAAAACATCGAAAGATATGCAATTATAAAAATACTCGTAGTACATCACTATTAAGAATCTCTCGAATAAACTTCCTAAATATCTTATTACTTTAAGCGAGCAATTCTTCTATCTATATGTTCACGTCAAGCCCCTTGCGGGGTAGATATAATCGAGCGGATTTTAAATTCATAGCTCTTTTCATACACGCTCGACGGTTTCTAGGGCTCCTAAGATCACCTTCTGATAAAACACCAGTAACTTGGTCATAGTAGGTAAGTTCCTCGGTTCTTGTACCCTTCTATATCGCGTATATAGTGTATATTGAACAGCTACATATAGATTATGTCGGAAATGGCTCTACCGAAACTTTCCTGAAAAAAAAAAGAGATTTTACGAAAAAACAACTCGCCCATGCACTACATAATCTAAATGTTAATTATGTAATATATGTATAAATATTTATAATAACCTATTCTAAATGTAAAAAAAAATATATGATTAGTTAAAAGCTCTATCTACATATCTATATCGTGACGTCAGATCCCTGGCGAGAGAGGCAAAGAGAACTGAGCGCCACATGACTCCGGCATGTCTTTCGTGAGTATGTACATCCTACTAATATTATAAATGCGAAAGTTTGTATGTATGGATGGATGTTTGTTGCTCTTTCACGCTTAAACGGCTGAACGAAATTGAATGAAATTTGGCACGTAGATAGATTATGATCTGGATTAACACATTGGCTACGTTATTTGACTCCACGCGGGCGGAGCCGCGGGCAGCAGCTAGTATTTTATAATTCTTTGGTTTAAATAAAAAAAAGTGTTTATAGTATAAAGAAATTAAAAGCAAAGCTGACTTTATAGGCGTGGTTGACTATCCTTTTATCTGTTTTTATCAAATAAAGCCATAATCGTATTTACTGCTGTTTTCGCCGCCTGCATCTAATTCAACTTTAATGTTTATTTGCATCCCCTTGCTATAAAAGTTTATATGTATTTTAAACCAACAGGGTGGCAAACAATCGTACGGACTGTCTGATGTAACGAGTAGTTAATAATATATAGATTATGCATACCGGGAAGCATATTATATTTTTTGTTGTTGTATTTAGTAATATTTATTTAAAATCGTAATATGATAATAATAAGGGTTTAAGTGGCTCACAAGGTAATCCCAACTAAAAGTGGTGTACCCCACTACTGATAACATCATCAGCAATGTCTATCCGCTGCTAATTAACTGTGTTCCTAATATTTTCCACGCTTTTCTCCACTTTCTAAATACAGCCCTACCTACGCTTAGAGGTTATCAGTCCATAGAGATAGGGCTTCCAATACCTCGCGCGTCTCCAGTACAGGACTTTCCTCACTCGAGTGATACTTTATGTATTACAAGCGTTCATAGGCTACGGTAACCGCTTTATATCAGGTGGGCCTTACGCTTGTATGCCTTCCGACGTTGTATAAAAAGAAACTCATCTGCCATCACTGACACGACTGATATGATCCTCTGCTTGATGACTATGTCAACAATTTTAATTCTCCGATTAATATGTTCATTTTAGCTTCTCTTTAGTGAAACTCCAAGCACCGCACTCCTAATCGCTCTCTACGACTTAAATTGTGAACCATCCCAACGGTAAAGAACGTCGCTGCATTATTAGTTCAAAAGCGAGAAGGACGTACTGGTTTAAAACTTGGGTCAACCACTGCATCATCAGATTAACGCGGGGATGACGTACTGGAAGACTTGGGTCTTCAATCATTAAAGTTTTGCGCGGTAAGAATGTGCAAACATTTCCCAAATGTTGCCCACCTCAGCCCAATGCATCTCACCGATACTATATTAACAGCAAAATTGAAAACAATAAAACAGAAAAAATATTTTCAATAAAATTAAACGTACATAATATTAGGATTTCTTTCGACCAATACAAAACGTTTCAGACTTGCGCATAAAAAAAGGAATAGTGTTGCGATAAAACACATAAAATATTACATAGAAGTCGAGTGGTATTGTAATCGACACCTGCGACAATTAATTGCTTGCACTACACTTTCATTACTAGTACAGCAATTCGTTTCGATTGTATTTATTTTTAGGATACAATTTTTTGTGTACAACGCATTGAATCATGCGTTCAATTCGCCGTTTTTTTATATTAGGGATTTGATTTAACATTATAACCGAGTACAATGATTATTTTACGCTGTGTTAATAAAATCACTAAATTAATTATTTAATATCATTCCCATCCAAAACGGGTCAAAAGCGACTCGACTCGCGCGCTTAGGATTTCTTTACAATACTAAGTAAAGAATATTTGTCGATGTAAATAGATATGCTTGTGTAACAATAACGTTAGTGACATGACATTTTTTATTAGGAGTTAATTCTGTCAGATGTTGTCAGATGTCTGCGGAAAGAAGTTACCGTAAAAGTATTTTCTCAATATTATAGTTTCCGAATATATGACATGACGAAATAACAGTGATTTTTAGGGTTCCGTACCCAAAGGGGAAAACGGAACCCTATTACTGAGACCCCGCTTCGAATTTTCGACCTGTTTCCATACTGCCCATTCTCAGTAAAATTTTTGAAAAACTAATGCTTAGCCAGTTGCTCAGACATTTCAATGCACATAATTTGCTTCATAGGAAACAGTTCGGATTTACGAGAGGTTGTTCAACTATAGACGCAGGGATTCATTTGCTTAAAAGTATATTCGCGGCATGGGAGGGTTCGCAAGATGCCTTGGGAATTTTCTGTGATCTGTCTAAAGCGTTTGACTGCGTGCACCATGACACTCTTGTCAGAAAATTACACCACTACGGTATCAGGAACAAGGCTCTCGAACTTCTGTCTTCTTATCTGGGCAATAGGATACAGAAGGTCGATGTTAATGGTAAAAGATCTTCGGGGTCCCCTGTAGTTATGGGAGTCCCACAGGGGTCAATTCTAGGTCCATTCTTATTTTTAGTTTATATAAATGACTTACCTTATTATGTAAGGGATAAACATGAGATTGTATTGTTTGCGGATGATACCTCTTTGACATTCAAAATTAATAGACAGTTAGGTAATTATGACGAAGTTAACGATGCTCTCTTTAAAGTTATTCATTGGTTTAGTGTTAATAATCTGCTTTTAAACGATAAAAAGACTAAAGTAATTAAGTTCTCAACACCTAATGTAAGACAGGTGGCTACCAATGTACATGTTAATGGAACTAATTTAGCCCCTGTGGAGACAACTGTGTTCTTGGGTATAACAATTGACTCCAGACTACAATGGGGCCCACAAATTGAAAAATTATCAGGAAAACTAAGTTCTGCAGCCTATGCAGTGAAAACTATTAGACGGCTCACTGATATTGATACGGCTAGAATAGTTTATTTCAGCTACTTTCATAGTATTATGTCATATGGAATTCTTCTTTGGGGTAACTCCGCGGACATTAACACCATCTTTTTATTGCAAAAGAGAGCCATAAGAGCTATCTACAAACTTGGTCCCCGGGAGAGCCTTAGAGAAAAATTCAAAGAAATAAATATTCTAACAGTCGCATCGCAATATATCTATGAAAATCTTTTGTATGTCCATAAAAACATAGACTCATTTTGTAAAAAGAGTGATACTCATAGCATAAATACTAGATATAAGCATAATCTTGTGTTACATGCAAGCCGTCTCCACAAAATAAGTAATTCTTTTATGGGGCAATGTATACGGTTCTATAACAAACTTCCCAGCAATATAAGAGAATTGTCAATAAACAAATTTAAAACTACTATTAAAGCCAAATTGTGTAGCAGGGCATATTATAAAGTATCTGACTATATTAATGATAAAAATGCCTGGGAGTGAGTCGATCCAATTATAATGTAATTAATAAAATATGTAAATTTGTTTGGACACCAAAAGAGGGATGCCTGAGTTTTTTGGCAGTATTTTTATCAGTGCTCACCTAGTCATAAACTGCACGGTAGGGAAAAAAATTGTGACGATTCCAAACAAATGTAGCCATTTTTACGGAATAAAAAGATTTTGACTTTGACTTTGACTTTGACCGCTGTACGTCCGTCCGTCCATCCGTCTGTCACCAGGCTGTATCTCACGAACCGTGATAGTTAGACAGTTGAAATTTTCACAGATGATGTATTTCTATTGCCGCTACAACAACAAATACTGAAAAACAGAATATCATAAATATTTTAGGGGGCTCCCATACAACAAACGTGATTTTTTTGCTCGTTTTTCCTCGATATCGATAACGGCAACAGGTAGACGCTTGAAATATTCACAGAATATTCAATTATATATCCACTTTAAAAATAAATAATTAAATTAAAATAAAACAAATATTTAAGGGGGGCTCCCATACTCGCACTTGGCCGATTTTACAGAAAGTCTTCAAGTGCGAATCCGACTCGCTCTCGAGGGTTCCGTAAAATAATATTTTCGGTGTGCGATATTCAGACTAAGTTTCAGTATATCGCACGAGTGGATTCTAGAAGTATAAAAACTTCAAAGTAATAGTCAGCTAATGTATGTGTGTGTGTAATTATCTTTAAAACATCTATAAACAGGTAATGAAATTATAATTGTAAATATTAAAATGAAAAAACATACCTGCCTCGCTTATTTTGATTACATTTTCCATAAGTAAGTAGCACACTTGCCTAATGAAAACATTATCGAAATTCGACAATACTTAGTGAAACCCACGCCAATAAGAGCGGAGTTTGTTGTCAATAAATCCATCCCTTACATACTCTAAAGTTAACTGATAAAAACTAAGTTTCCGTCCCAAGTCGGTTCGATTACACAAGACCGGCGAACTTCCTCTATTACCCCCTACTTAAGAGTACAAATTTAGGCGCCCCCTATTTAAACAGTTGCCAAATACCTACGTGTGTAAATTACGTGAAGTGCGGTTTACACTCTACGAACATATGGGTAGCTACTCGGATTGTAAGTATAAATCTCGGAATCTCGGACGGGATCCGAGCGATTTATAAGCAACCGGTGATTTGTTTAAGAATTCCGCTGAGGGACGCCTGTTTGATTACACAGGAAAATAAGCTTGAAGTTTGTTAACAATTCTATTTTTTAACAGATAATAAGATTACGTATCGACATAGGTAAGGATCCGTATAAAAGATGTACACAATACTGTGTTTAAAATACTCTTAAATAAGTATTAAGTGTTCCGCAGTGATAGTATTTTGTTTATTAGATTATCTATCTATCTATATATGTTCACGCAATCCCTTGCGATGTAGGCAGAGAGAACCTAGTGTTACACGACTCGGCCACACCGCACTCGCTTCCTTGATATTTAATAGCTCTTTTCAGGCCCCTGGTATCACCTTCTAATCAAACACGACCATTTTGTATAGGGTAGGGTATGTGAGTCTTGGTAATCCTCGGCTCCTACATTCTTCCACTTGTGTATTATACAAGTGACCAGTCATAACCCGTTATATACGTTTTCCCATACATTTCGCGGTCATATATGACCACCCGGGTTTCGAAGGGTTAATAAATATGAATTTCCCTAATACAAGTCAACCACAAGGTACATGTCGTAAAGATATATGTAGAAAATTCCTTAAAAATATACTTTAATTAATGCAGATGAACGAACGTAATATTAAAATGAATGTATATGCTACACAAAGTATTCACTCATTTATTTTAATGTCATTCTTGATGGACAACCCCCATCTCAGCGGTCTCTGTCTTAATTATTTGTAACGTTATAACCAACTTTGCACTTAGTTATGATATTAAATGTCTCATGGTATTGCCAACTAAAAATGTATAACCTTTGTACTAGACATCTGTCACGACAACTATAGTATTTTTATTTGACATTTGTCTTGTCTGTTTACATTCTAATAAACATCATGGCTCCAATGTGAACGACGTTTTAATTTTATTCCAACAAAACTCCATCATCCCTCCGAGCAATACAATCATCGCCCACTTGGTAAACAGAAGAATTCTGCTATAAATTTGGAAAAGTTAGGGTTATTATTTTTATTCTACGCTGACATATTTGTTTACAGTTTGTCCTAAAACTTTAAACATTTTTACTTAAAATAATTACTATACGAGGACTACTTAGTATTAGAAAAGCAATTAATGTTAAAGAAGCGAGTGAGGTGTGTAAGGATCGAGTTACGTGGCGCTCGGTTCTCTCTGCCTACCCCGCAAGGGATTTAGCGTGAAGTTATAGATAGATAGAACTACTTAGTAAGGATGATCACCGCTACAATTTTATTCTTTTAACCTACATTTATGAAATATTATTCAGACGCACATCGCTTGCGCAACTAAGCCACTTATAAAATATATATTTTTTAAATAAAAGGTTCTATTTTACCGTGCGGTATTCTAACTAAAAACTCTATCCGCCAAGTTTCAAAGTTATTGTTAAGGGTTATGGTTGATTACGTCGATGAGCGATAAGCGATTGTGGCATTTTTTGTATTTTAAACTATGTTTAACGTTTCCAAAACTTGTACACATACTAGCGACATACTACATACTAGCGCAAGCGTTCAATTTACTTTAAAAGAGAAATGCACTTTAGTTAAAAAAATAAGAAATATATTTATTTACATAACATGTCTCTACTTTCAGTCTGTCAATCTGACAGTCAGTTCGTCGAGAAGGAATTCACGTAAATGAATCTTTCCCTTAAAATTGAATTCCGATTGTTAGATGCCTTATTGATGGCATTATTGCCAAAGAAATAACTTTGAACTAAAATGAATATTTGCAACACACCAAATTGTAAAACAGAATTTTACGATTGTTGTGCACCGATGAAATATCTTTTTAAGTTAATTTTTTTGAAGTTACACTTCTAATGCGACTTCCAACAAGGTTGCGCTAAACGTTTAACGCTACTATGGAGGGGGAATAGAAAGAGACAGAGCGAGAGTGAATGCGTGGCACTCGAACGCATGCGCGTAGTATACTTATACGTTAGCAACGAGTAGCGTCCAATATTATAGCGACGTAAACAGTGTGAAGTTTCACTTCTTCCGCGCGGAGGGACTCCACGCACTATTTTAATTTCGCAAAAGATCAATTTCCTAGATTGACTGTTTCTCTGTGACGGAGTAAGGCCACTAGGGGCTTTGGACGGGAAGCTGTGTCGGTAGCTATGTGGCAACGCCCGATTGATACACTTTCCGTAAAACACGTAAGTAAATAACTGACGTACCTGAGTAAACGATTACTGTTGCCCTTAGAACACTTTCAACAGAAGGAGTTCGTACGGACACTACCACCAGTACCAGTAAATTTTCTGCATTTATCCACAGGATAAACTAAAGTTTCAATATTTATGTTTATGGGATGAACTAAAGTTTCAAGACGAAACCTTATAATACAGTACATGCTATATATATATCACGGTCCCCTGACAATGAGACAGCGACCTAAGCCGCGCCACAACACTGTCATCGTTTAAGCCGCACATTAGTGAAACTTGCGCCGTTTGAACCTGCACCTGAGACCGCTCACGCCGGCCGGTTCGCTCAATACTTTACTACTGCTAAATCAACTGTAACTTGAAAAAATATGAAAATACTAAAGGGTGAATATAGTCTATGAAATGACATTGCCATACATACAAAACTGTTAATGAGTAATGTAAAAGGCTTTCATCATTAGTTTATTATACTATACAGTTAAAGCCAACAAAAAATAACCATGTCCATGTGAACCTGTCTGCATGACAACACAACAATCTGCACGACCGCAGAAGTACCTTAAAGTAGATTATATGCCAAATAACAATTCTCTGCTGGATTATTGGGTTCGCACGAATTAATAAGGTGCCCAGGAAGTTGCTGAGAATAGTAGCAGCGTTACTCCAATGGCGTAGTTTTAAAAAAGAAGACGCTTATAGTACGAGTATTCGATTTCCATCAATAAATTCCATAATACGTTTAATACAAATAAAATAATAACTCTTAACTTAAAAACTTTATTTGTTTTTAGAACCTCACGGGCACTTAGACACGTCTTACATTCTAAATATTGTATCTTATTAATTTTTCATAATTTTAATTTCTCTTTTTTAATCTACCAGCATTTCAAATGACCGTTGGTGAAGAAGAAATGCCAAAAGAAACTTGACAATATAGGTCTCTTTTAAAACGTCAATTTACATTACAATAATTTACATACAGTGTACAATGGTGGCAAGTTGTACAGTTAAAATTATATTAACACATCTATCACATATAATGTGCTGCATCATATCCAGGCATCCCTTCTTACATAGAGTATTTTTGATGTGCCTTTTGTTGCTGTATGCAGACGATGCCGTCCTGTTAGCAGAAACACCATCTGAGCTGCAAACACTAGTCACAATGATGAAAGACGAATGTATGAAGGAAGGCTTACTATTAAATGCGAAGAAAACAAAGATTATGGTATTTGGAAGAGAAGAAACCAGGACCAATGTAAGAATTACGGTAGATGATGAAGTGTTGGAACAAGTGGATGAGTTTGTATATCTTGGATGTGCTTTCAGCAGGGATGGAAGGTACACCGCAGATGTGGAAAGGTTTGTGAGTGCTGGGAATAGTGTGAATGGAGCGTTGGGAAAACTTCTTGGCAGTAAAAACCTGAGCCAGAAGGCGCAGCTGGCTATACACAATGCAGTGCTGGTCCCAACGCTTACTTATGGAAGCGAGAGCTGGGTATGGCAGAGAGAGCATGAAAGTAGGATAAACGCGGTTGAAATGCGAGCGTTGCGCAAAATCTGTGGTGTAACGCTTGCAGACCGTATCCGCAATAAGGTTAGAAGCAGAGTTGGTCTGAAAGTGAGCGTCGGTGTTAAAATAAGAAGAGGCATGCTCCGTTGGTTCGGATATGTAGAAAGAATGCAGGATGAAAGAATGACGAAGCGGATATACAATGCAAAAGTGGAAGGATGTAGGAGCCGAGGAAGGCCAAGACTTACCTATCATGATCAAATTGGTCGTGTTCTATCAGAAGGTGATGTCAGGAGCCCTAGAAACCGGCGAGCGTGCATGAAAAGAGCAATGAATGTGAAAGAAGCGAGTGAGGTATGTAAGGATCGAGTCGCGTGGCGCTCGGTTCTCTCTGCCTACCCCGTAAGGGATTTGGCGTGAAGTTATAGAATATTTTCGCGCCGGCGAGCAAAATTAAAAATTAAAGAAGTGTCAACTGCAAACCTTAGTATATCTGGTAGGGTAGATCATTTAAATATAATAAAAATAAAAAGGGTCCCACCATACAGCCCTGGAGCACTCCAATATTAACATTACTGCCTTTAGATTTGACCCCATTTATGTCAACAGTTCGTATTCTGTTGTTTAGGTAATTTACGATGAAATTACGGGCTTTACCTTTAACTCCATATTGGTACAGATTGAGCAATAATATCCGATAGTCCACACAATTAAAAGCTTTAGAGAGGTCACAGAATACCCCATTAGCAACCTGAGATCTCTTCCATGCGCTAAGAACATGCTTGACCAATGCTACCTCCGCATCTGTGGTGGATTCACCTGCTGTAAATCCGTATTGTAGAGCCTATATGGTTCTGAGTTTCCCTGCGGGTTGGGGTCTGACGACAGTCGCTCCATATCAAAATCAGTTTATTCGCGAAAGCTTCAGGCTTAGGTAGCGGACCCCGCTAATCCCAATGGATAATCCTAAGAAGAATAAAATCGCAACTTAAGAAAATACAAGTACGAGTATGTTACGACTTTGATGCCGAGGCATAATCTCAATTTTTACCGTCAAATGGGCAAATAAGTATACAACCTGCCTGATAGTACACGTATGATGTTTTAGTATAACGTTGTTTGTCACTAGTAATACATTCTGTAAATTTTTTATCGTACTTTTACGTTGATGAGCCCGAGCGAGCGGCTAGCATCGAGTACTTTAACCTCAAAGGTCACGAGTTCATTTTAGGTATAACACAAACATTTATGTATATGAACATAATAAGGTTTTCTTGGTCTAGATATTTTTTTTTATATATATTAAGGTATGAAGCAAGAATATTAACGTACTTACAAAACAAGTATCTGCTATCTGGCATCCGCTAATATTGCAGCTTTCCTTTGCTTGGAACTAGATGGCGCTGTCTTATACTTCTGTTTTCATATATTTTTATACAACTTCGGGAGTAATATAAGCATACGGACCACCTGATATAAAAGCGATTACAGTAGCCTAGAAATGCTTGCATTATTTGCGTGATATTTAATGTGAAATTAAATCACTCGCATAATGACACCTCTGCTGCTAACACAGCTACTCTTTAGGAGCTTACTGGTGACCTCACTCACTCGCAGGAAAACCCGCCAGAGAACAGCAGTTTTCTATGAAGCGAAAGTGTTTCACTAGACAGGGTGCTTTGATGCGCTCTACCTCTCTTAAAAAACACACAACCCAGACAAACAGACATGTTCATGCACACAAACGTTTGTTCTGTGTGGGAATCGAACCCACGAGTGTTGGTGTAAAAGCAGCGTTACTAGTCACTGCGCTACCGAATTCAAAAATTAATAAATTTGAGAAAATATATAAAAACATGCTTTAATATATCTCTTAAGAATCATTTTCTTTAATTTCTGAAGATTGTTTGAAAGTAACTTAGTTCCAGATTGTGATGGAATAAGAACGGCAGTTTTATTGATAACATTAAAAAAAACAGTCAATTTAAAATTAACAGCAGTTTAGGATACAACTGTTGTGTTTCCCGTAAGTAAATACATTGCTTTGCTTTCGAGTGACTGTAGGTCATTATGAAGGTATTGTGATCATGATATTTTTCGACTAGCTTTTCGACTTGATTAAGATTAAAATGTTCATGTTCAAAAGGGCTAATAGAGATAACAAAATTTAATTTAAAAGTGTGTTTATATATCCGTTGACGATCCAGCTTAACCAATAATCGAACCTTCCTTCTAGGCTTCTATACAAGCAAAATAGCCTTTTTCTCAAAAACGATATGAGCGAATATTTTGATAACTACGTACTAAAAATTCTTATTAAACGAGTTATGTATGTAATAAAATACTTTCATGTGTTTTACATTTATTTTCCTGCTTTACATAGCACAGTACTCGTAGTTATAATTTCTTTTTTTGCCGGCAAAATTAAAATTTCTCTGATGCTGTGTGGTTTACCTGTTTGAGCAATTTACAAAGATATATTGTATCAAGCTCGAAGTCAGTCATCATCTTGCTTAGCAGCCGCCGAAAAATTTTAATACACTTGGCCGAACATTTAAACAATACCTAATACATTAACGAGTTACGTTTAAAAAAATTAAATCATTATTTACTAGCGTTTACTTAAATGTTAGATACGACATTGTAGAGAGTCTTCTTCTTCTTCGCGTTATTGCATTTCCTAATACATTAGGATTGGCGGAGTCCGCTACCTAAGCCTAAGGATTCGGCGAAGACACTGATCCAGATCTTTCTGAGGTTAGGTCACATGTCTTTCGAAATATATTTATTGTACGTGTGGGGTTCCTCACTATATTTTCCTTCACCGCCAAGCAAGTGATAAATATGTACGAAATTCCGATAACACGAATTCAGTGGTACATGCACCTGCCAGGATTCGAACCGGGGACGAGTTGGTCAATAAACCGGTTCCTTATCCATTGGACTATCATTGCTCTCACATACTGTAGAGATTGCTCCGTACTAAATTGATACCTAATTAATTACTCTGTAAAATACCGGCTGTTTTTTCACACTCATATAAATTTACACCAGATCCAAGCGACATATTTCCTTAGTACATATGTAGCCGGAACTGATGCAGTAAACTTGAAACAGACATAGCTCTCTAGGGTCTTAGTAAACTCACTTTAAGGGTAAATTATTACAATAATGAAATTGCTTATACCCTTGTCTTTAAACATTCACCACTGAATCATACAAGCTCACTACTTGTTTACGAACTGGTCGCGAAATAATGACTTACGACAATTTTGAACAAGTTTCTCGCAGCACCTGAGGATGCGTTATGTAACAGATATCGTACGATAATGTACCTTTAAGCAATAGCATATAGTATATAATAGACTAACAAGCAGTGCAATGTAGATTTTGAAGCAGAATATTCCCAAAGGAACAGATTCTTGGAGTAAATAACTGGTGAGGGTATTAATGATGTATATGTTATGATGTACTGTGATTCAGTAGTTATAACTAGGTACACGAGATTAAGTGCAAGATTCAGGTCGACCTAATTATGCTGATAATTCGATCTCAAGCCATAATTCGTGGGACATGATTTTGTGTGCGCTAATAGACTATCGAGTGGAAATCGTAAAAGTTCCAACTAAGTTTGAGCTTCAAATACGTTTACAAGTGATTGCACATCGAAGAGAAACATCCAACAAACAAAATGGTGTCTGATTGTCCATGGAACACAGACGTTTCCTAGTTGTACACCATATTATATTATTTTTTCGTAAGCAGCAACATTGAAGTCTGCGAGAGAAAATGTCAAAACAGGACAGAAAGTAGAATTCGATTTTTGTGATCTCGTTTTTTCCAGTTACCAGTTAACGAAATCAGTTCTGTAGTCAGTAAAGACGTTAATTAATGAAAATAATTAGGTACGCAGAGAAGCTGCATATATACATGTCATCACGCCTGTCTCCCATTGGGGTAGGTAGAGACTAGAGAACGCCAGGTGCACCTCTCTCGCTACTTCCACACTCATCAACCTCTTCGTGCATGCTCTTTGGTTTCGAGTGCTTTTGATTTGGCCCTTTTTCAGCACATTACCCAATTGATTTATAATAAATGTGCATTTAGCTACTCCTGCCCATATTTCCATTCATTCACTCTTGCTCGATACACTTCTTTCGTAACTCTTTTGCCATTTATTCTTTCTAAATGACCAAACACACACTCTTTTTAACAATCTCTTTAAAGTACTCGTATCCATTTACTGTTATTCCAATATGACGAATTAGTAATACTATTCTACGTAACATTAAAATAAAGAAAAATGGTAACCTTTGCCATCTTTCGCTTTTCTTCAAGATCGTATCCTACATAAAATCAATATACACTCAAGTAGAACGACTTAGTAAATAGTATATTTGATCGTCGACGGCGGAAGTTATCCAAATCGAAGTGTATCGATCTAAACTCACCTGAGACCTAAGGGCTTTCTAAAAGCCTTTCTGTTTGTTCAAACCCATTCAGATATCTAGCGTATAATCACGACACGAGACACTGCTATTGAAATGCAGGCAGGGTTGACAGTTGCAAACTTTCCTTGCGTTTCCAGGTCAAACGATGCCATCACAATGACAGTTGGATAATGGATAAAAGGGGAAATAATAAAAAAAAGTTTTAATAACATAAGAAACACTTAACGAAAACAAAACTGACTACACAATATTTTAGATGATAGTTTTAAACTAAAAGTTTTAGCTGGTATGAATTTTGTGTGTGTGTGTGTGTGTTTCTATGTATTTTACTTATTTCAATTTCAGTGTTAAAATACTCAAATTAAAGTTCACGCTAGTATATTAATCTACCGATATGACCTACTTCGATTTTTAATGAACAGAAAAAAGCTGATGATAATTTAAAATTTTGATATTTTTTATACAACGTCGGGAGGCATATAAGCATACGGCCCACCTTTACCGTAGCCTGTTAATGCTTGAAATATATTAAGTATCACTCGCGATGCCTCCTCTGCTGCTTACACAGCAACTCCTTAGGAGCTTACAGGTGACCTCACTCACACACAGGAACACAACAACCCTCTAGGGAGTTGTAATTTTGGCTGCGGATTTCTATAAGGTGGAGGTACTACCCCAGATGGGGTGCTTTGTTGCCTACATCTCTTAAAACATCCAGACCAAGACGAACAGACATGCACACAAGTATTTGTCTTGTGTGGGAATCGAACCCGCGAGCGTTGGTGTCAAAGTCGCGTCATTCACGACTGAGCCACCGAGCTCGTCAAAGACTGTTAACACAGTGACAGAAAATAGCAAAATAACAAATAAATTTAGAAGAAGTAAACATATGTATTATTTTTATAAAACATTGCAACTGAAAGACACTATGAGAGAAGAGGTCCATTTACAACATCGCAATATTAATTAAGTACAGTACTCCACCTTACTAGGAAATCGTTATTTAGCGACATTGAAAAATAGCAGTTTGAGTCAAGTTTTTTGACGCTTCCTGCAACTTGCAGTATCTCGAGATGTACGTACGAAGACGGTCATTACGGTAGAAAACTTTGATCACCACTTTTACGGGGTGTCTTTGTTAACGCTGTGTGCAAAAAAAAGATGGTAAATCAATAGGCAAAATAAAAATAAATCTGCTACTTACGCACTTGTAAATGAATGATATCTACGTGAATTTTCTCTAACAACACCCACGTACCTGTGAACAAAGGAAAATACAGTTTTATTAAAAGCCAGTTGGGAATGCGCAAGCTTGCATTGCCGGAGGAACACCTGGCTTGTCAATTATATAACAATTCAATTTTTTTTTTTAATTTTCGGCCATTTTGACTATGTTCCTGAGATAGGAACGGTGTTCCTGAACATTCCTATTCTACTTTTTTATGCTGAATCCGAATCTGAAGTCAAAATTCGAATATTCGAAAAAATAACGCACACACAGACAAATACACAGACAAACATATATATTTCATATAGGAACAGTGTTTCTGAAAAGCCATCAAGTGCAAGTTCGACTTGCGAACCGAGGGTACCGTAAAAAAATACGTTCTCAAATTATTTTGAGAAAAAAAGTTGTTTTCGTGATGTCACTACAAATTTACGGTTTTCCGATTTTTTCCTCTACTTGTACTACATGACATTGCTTCTTACCAAATTTCATGATTCTAGGTCAACGGGAAGTATAGGTTTAGATTCCCTTGCGAGTGTCAAAATATCCGCATAAACGAGGCATAAACAGCCGTATCGTTTGATTGCGTTACATTAGAAGTTAGATTTTTTGCCCGAAGGGATTACAGACCTGAGTATTTGATTGATACCTCCACCCGTCCCTGAGAAAAAGGGTCTTGACAACCGTACAGACGGACTAAAAAGTGATCCAATATGGGTTCCGTTTTTCCTTCTTTTGTATGGAATCCTAAAAATGAACGAACGAATTTATTAGAGCTGTTGACAATAAGAACTGGACTTGTCAACAACTGATATCACGTGTCCTAGATCACCTGTCACATTTACTTTATTCAGATATTCCTTTAACGGGGCCTTTACAAAAAAAAAGTACTTAGGTACGAGTATTTAGCTTCTATCTACGACTCCGTCCGAGTTAAATGTTATTTTTTAATTTGACTCACGGTATAGGACATTATTTATCTAACTATTTAAAATAAAATATTTCTTGTCCAATCTGGACGTTAATAGGATTTTATTATTTCTTTTGTATATATATTTTTTTCCTACAACGTCGAGGAGCATACAACCATACGGCCCAGCTGACGTAAAGCGGGCACCGTAGCCTATGAACGCTTGTAATACATTAAGTATCACTCGCGCGATGCCACTTCTGATGCTAACACAGCAACTCCTTAGGAGCTCGCTGGTGACCTCACTCACACGCAGAAACACAACAACCCTCCAAAGAGTTGTTATTTGGCTGCGGATTTCTGTGAGGTGGAGTTATTTAGCCAAGAGAGCGCTCTACCTCTCTTAAAACACCCAGAACATGACAAATAGACATGTTCATGCACACAAATGTTTATCAAGTGTCAGAAACGAACCCACGAGCGTCGGTGACAAAGTCGGGTTATATACCGCTGCGCCACCGAGCTGGTCAAAATAAATATTGTATAAGTAAATAAATATTTCCCTTTACTATTTTAAACATTAATTTAATTAACTAAATACAGTATGATTGGTAGATATTTATAAGATCTAAAGTACCATGGTGTCACCGCAATATTCGTAAAATACAAAAATAAATCGCGGTAAGTCAAGTAAATAGTAGTAAATATTTCCAGACAAATTACACAGCGCCATCTAGCCAAACATGAATAGAAGTTGTATTGTGTTGATTGTCTAACACACGTGACACAAGCTTCACTTCTTAAACATACGTAAATACGTTTTCTTTTTGTTGTTGAAATAATATTTTTTTAACAAATAAATTCACTCCTTGGGTTGTGTTCGAAATATGTAATTATTTTTCGGTCGTTTCTGAGTCACAAATTTCAATATCAGACTCGGGCAAGTAAGGCCTTAGAACGTATATCATCATTTCAAACGAAAGATGTCTACTGCTGAAATCTCCTAAACTTCCATATGCTCAATCATAGTGTTTGGGAAAACAACAGGCGGTAAATCCGTCTGGAGCAGCATTTGTGCCTTATTTACCTCGAATTAAAGTACTTCTTCAATAATAATTGGTATTATCACGATGATATCTGTTAGCTGTATGTCATTTATGTCTGGATTTTAACGACCAAAATAAGTTTAAGTTGTTAAACAACATCCAAATTAACAAAGTTACCATACCATTGAGCGGCTTGCCTTCCAAATTAGCAATGAATCGAATAACACTCGTTAAAAGCGTTCCAAAACCAAATTTAATTAAAGTTATTCGAAAGCCGAAACAACATTTCAAGCGTTAGTACGTTCGGAACAAACCAATAGCCGCGCTGGCGAACCACGAGCGCGCCAGTTAATCGGCACCAACTAGTGGGTAATCCTTTGGAGTGGTGTGCATATAACGACTGCATTCCGACCCGTGGTGTTTGGAACGCGTGCATAGAGAGAAATTGCGGCTCTCAGCTCGCGGCCGGCTCAAAGTGATGACGGCTCCATATCACTGCGTGCATGACTAGGTACATATGTGCGGGAGTGGGCGTCGTGCATGTAGCGTACGATACGAGGGCGGTTGTTTGTGTTGCTTTTAAAACGGAACTCATTTAAGTGATAAGGCAGTGTTGCACTCGATTGTAAAATGTTTATTCTTCGTCTATAAGGCATGAATTATTCCATTATCACTATTTAGATACCTGGGCGATCGAGGTTCGCTCGGTGTTTTTTATATATTTTTTGTAAAATCGCTTTTTTTAAATAATAAATTTAAAAATCATTTCCTATGACTGGCCCTGGATTGGACCACCAGACCGGTCTTATGCTTGTTTCATAGCTTTTATGCACCTAGAAAACAATCTGCATTGCACTAGCTGCATATATTTTAGGTGTCTACGGGGCACATAACTGTATTTATTTGAAATATAACTTTTCCTTTTTTGAATAGAATTTTAATTAATTAGCGGTTATTGTATTTTATACAACAACAGTTGATACAAACGCTCAATATTCGATTACTCGATTATTCACGACGTCAATCTCTTATGTAAATATTTGTAAGTGTTTTCATCGTGTTAGTAATTTAAAATGTTCCCGTTTACATCCTAGATGCTTATTGCTTTCACCATATCACCATGACCCTAATTGCCTCAAAACATCGACAAGTCAATAATGTAAAGTGGAATTTAATAACATATGAGGATGGAAGCAATTCTACTGTTAAAATACATATATATGTAAATTGCATTTACAAACATGATGGAAATTATAAATTCTCATCAACAATAAATCATGCATTCAGATCGACTTAATTATGATCAATTTACACAATATTTTAATATAAAAAGCTTTGCTTTGAAAATTCTCTAAGGCGAGGCACAGACCTAAGACATCTCTCCAGTAGATACAGCTGTGGGACGTGACTCAGTTTACTATAACAGTACAGTGAAATGTTATTATCGTAATTCTCAGCACATGTTATAAAAAAATAAACTATGAGGACCTGCCAAAAATGTGTTGAATTATAAAACACAACAGATGGATTGTTTCCGCCGGTAACATATTGTTTACACAATCTAAAAATGTATGCAAACATCGAAAATACTATATACGAACACATTGAAAAAATATTGTTTCTTTTTTAATAATGTGAACAATTGAATGGAATTCGGCAGAATCACTCAGTACGTTTCGTACTATCAGAGATTATTCTGATTCTTCATTGACAATTTTATGTAGGTAACACTGTTTGGAAGAATAGCAAAATATCCTTTGTCCACGTATTTATTTGCATAATTATATATATGCATATTGTATATGTATGTATATATATCGAAATATTTATATATTGAGTACTGACCATTGAACTTAAGTGTTTGACACATCATGAACTTAATGTTTGTTTGATTGTAATATCTTTAATGTACATTATAAAATTTACAATAGTATTAAGTGCTAAAAGAGACAATGGTATCTACATAGGCCGACTTATCCCACAAAGAGATCTCTTCCAGTCAACTTTAGAGTCATTGATAGAGACACTTAAACTTCATAAAGTGTGTTGTTATAGACGTAAACAAATTCAATGTGAACTATTCACATGCAATATAATATTACAGGTATACATGGGTAATCTTTCGACAATGATTTGCTTCACGTCGTGTTCAGTGCTGACGAATTGGACTGTTCTAGAGGGATCTCTACACATCTATAAGATAAACTATACGAGATAACTCGCTCAGCAGTATCTTTTGGTACCAGTACAAGATAGTTCCTAAATAATTTAAACTTACCGCAGAACCAACATGTCGATATTCTGAAGTGTTCTCAAAGCTCGCAATCTATAATGGTGTTTAATTAGTCAAATCTGTCACCTCAGGGTCATAGGAAAGACGTTCTAGAAAACAATTCTTCGAGCGTGAAACAATGTAACATTTTTGGAAAAGTTATATTTAACTTAAAGAGAGGTAAGTAATAAGCGGCGGTTTCTAAAGTCTAAAATTAGCCCCGTGATAGGATACCTTTCATGTACCTACTATCAAAAATGGTGCCTTATGACGATACTGCAGTTATTATTGACGATTGTAACAAACAAAAGGCATCATCCGCCAATTACCGACCGAGGAAAGAAGTCTTCACGCCATTTAACTACATGCATCTCACTAAATAACTATTTGTGCCTGACATAAAGTGACGTGTATATCAATGTATGCATTTAAAACGAAATTGAAAGGGAGGGAAAAACCAACCAACATTACAAATAGGAAATAAACGCAGCATCACTGAGATGTACTGAATGGGAGGCAGAGTTGCGCCGGCGCTGCGTACATTGCCCTCGCTACCCCGCCAGTCTCCCCCCCATGCCGTGGTACAAACGCGACTGACTGCATTCCGCGGCGCTTCCTGACCAGGGCAAGTGCAGCGGCATTGCACTGCAAGTACGTACCGCGGTGCCCGCACTCCGCAATCCCTTCGCCACTCGTCTAGCTCACCATGAATACCGAACAAAGAATTGTATTGTTACTTTCGTCCGGTAACATGATAAATATTACCGAGTCGTACTATTGCACTGGTCCAAGATACATTTAAAACGATCATAAAAATCTAATACGTATTATGAAACTAAGTAAGGGGAAAACTCCCCGCTCGTTGATCTCCCTCGAAGTAAGCCCTTTGTAATCTAATGCATTAAGATTATTAGGTTGTGCTAACATCGTGTTATTTCTTTAAAATTCGCCGAGTTCTTTGCGTACAGTGACGCAATCTTTTTGATGAATTCTTTGGAAACAGAGTTAATACATAGCGTTGTTAATTGCTATTTTTGTGAATTGTTTATATTGTAAGGCGAAGCTATTTCTGTCCGCACGCCAGTGTGTGCTAACCATCGAACACCCACGGGCTCGTTGGTTTTTATAGTCCCGACGTGCGCGAGTAGATATTCAGTAGTAGGTAGTATCCACGTATAAATGTTTTGAGCGTATCCGCAATTTAATTGCAGCAACTCCATCACGTTCAACGTTCCTATACTTTTTTTTCTACTTTCTCTAAAGAAATCCTAAAAATTAACATTACAAAAAATACCCTTAGTGTTCTCGAGATATTGAAAACTTTTTATTTTTTTATTTCTTCGGAAAATCACTCTTTAGATCTTTGGTTGCCATGTACCTATACAATAACCTATTTTGTTACTATTTATGAGTTCAGTAAACGGTTGATTGAGGCACCTGGTGATCCCTACACAGGCAACTTTCTCGTTAAAAAGGTTTCCACAGCAGTCGCTGCCTACGTTATGAGCACCTTACATAAGGACGAAATTCTTTTATTAATTTTTGAGCTAATTTTAATTGAATTTCCTTAAGATACGTACGGTGTGCATGAACCGAGTCATAACGCCCGGTTTGGCCTGATATCGATAGAAAATATCTATCGATATGAGATATGATATGATGATATGGATAGAAAATATCTTCATGTAAAATCAACTGATCTGTACTGAATGCCATTATCCAAAATATTATTCATATTTTTAATATATCTCGTACGATATTAGTCGTACGTGAATACGTTATATCGATTATCTATATACAAATTAGCACAGACAGAAGAGTTGAATATGTTTTTCTTTTGTTATACAAGAGACTTTTTTTTGTTTAGTAACTAACGTCGAGCATTGCTGCTATGAATTAAAAAATTGTAAACAAAAAAAATGGTAAAAACATGTATATTTGTACATGATTTCCTCAAATTTTCAATAATGATTATAGTCGAATCTCGACCATTGGGACGAATACTAGTTATCATAATTGTATAAGTAATCATGCTTACAATATTTTAGTAGTGGTATCATTGGTTTTTATACGCTAAGCTAAGGCTGTTCCAACTACCATTTATTAGTCCGTTGATTCTTTGTTTATAAATGTGTTTTTACAAAATAAACAAAT
This sequence comes from Pyralis farinalis, assembly GCA_947507595.1. Classification (NCBI taxonomy): domain Eukaryota; kingdom Metazoa; phylum Arthropoda; class Insecta; order Lepidoptera; family Pyralidae; genus Pyralis; species Pyralis farinalis. The sequence continues at coordinate 25,914,756 of OX382267.1, forward strand.
ACGATAAATACTGTCGAAGAGCGCTATTGCATGAGCTTTTGTAGAGAATGTCGCGACGGGTAAAGGCTATCAAGAAAAGCTGATCGCATAAAAGTACACAAGGTTATAAAATTTTTACAATAAAATGAAGCAAAAGTTTTTTATGAAATGTTCAAGATGAAATAACCTATACTATATTAATGTAGTTTAATAATGATTAATACATTTCATCACAAACATTATTAAAAAAATAATATTAACGTTATTCTCAAATAGTGTTACCGATTTGAGAATAACGTCATTCCCAAAAAGAGCTATTCCAAGACAAGAGTCCCCCAATATTTGAAAATTATAACATGTATAGATAACACATTACAAATTACGAAGACACAAAAAAATTGAAGATTGTAAAGTGTGTAACAAATTATATTCATTCCTAAAATGCGTGTTTCTCATCAATGAACTTCACTGTTTTATTTCTTAATTTTAAAGACACGGAAACTGATTTTTGCTTCACTGTTTTATTTCTTATCTTATAAATCTGCATAAAAACGGATTTTGTGCAATCACTGTCCATATAAGCATTGTAACAACATCGTAAGAACATAGTCGGCATAACCAAACTCCGTATGCCTGTTGAAATATATGAATAATGATATACCACCAGATTTTCCTTATTGACAATAATAGTAAGGGAGAATAAATACGCGAACAAGATGGCTAAATGCTTTTAATAAAACCGCCGACGTGCAGACAGAGGTGAAGACTCTTGTGCATTTATTGATTTATTGTTGTTCTTATGTTTGTCATTACTAGTTCGTAACAGGGCGGACTGGTAATGACAAACAAACACAATTACTTAATCATAGTACTAACTGAGACAACGTTGAAAACCCGAAAGCTAGTACACCTAATAAAAGTAGATACCCATCGGCTGCCAGAGCGATCATACAAGGTATAACCTCGCCGGTTGAAAAGCAAAGCAAAAAGTATGGAAACAGTAATAGTACGCTGAAAGCGTTTTCCATGAGGCTTTTAAGCGCTTATCTTGGGAATGATAGCCGTGGCCGAAGGCTGAAAGGCGATGGCAATTTACCTACATTAGTGCATGCCCGCTTCCCACCCCCTGTTATGGAAGATGTATATTCGTCCACGAGAATAGTTTATCTTTTTATTATTCGATTTATATTTGTAAAAATGTTACTTGGAAGTCTTAAATTATTTTGAGATCATATTTGATTTAGATCTTGCATGCGAGTAGTTAGGGTTTTTTAAAGCACATGAAGTGATAAAGAGAAACTTGAGAAATGCCTCCTCTTATGCGTTCTACCGATAGTAAAAGGGTTGTGTTCATAAGGATTATTAGATATGACTCACAGCTTCCCTCCACAATTATGTTGCATGTTAACGGCAAAGTATCACTCTCACGTATCGGAGACACAATTATCGCATACTGTGTGGTGTTCAAGGGGGCTGTCCTTCCGTGAATCCTTAGGTTAGTAATCCTTAGGAATTCCTTGCTGAGGTTTTCTAAAGAAACTATAACATGGTTCTTCCAAAAAAACGTGGAGTATGCAACTGCTTATAGTCAAATGGCTTATACAAACTGCTTATAGTCAAATGGGCCATACGATTAAAAACTCTCGATACGACAAAATATTACAAAATTTTCAAAGAGGAAATTTAAAAGTTCGCTATTGTACCGGTGCTTCTGTATAGATTGTTGAAGTAACGTTGTGCCAAGAGTGTCAGTGGTTGTTTGAGGAGGACACTATTGAAGATTACAATGTCCATCTGTCTGTCCTACCTTTAAAGGACTGAAGAACGTTTGAACTATTCTGAGTAACAGAATGAAATGTTCACAGAACATGCGTTGGCGGATTCGATTACAACTACTTAAACAAATTTTCCTATCTAACGATCGATATGTTTTCGTCAGTGCAGGCTATTGATTTTATACGCTGCAAAGCAAAAACAGTTACCTGGAATGCAACTACATGCAGTTAACAATGCGCCGGTATTAAATTCTTTTTAGAAACATCCGCGTTCGATCATTTTAATTAGTCTGAAACAATTTACAGTTATGTATCCGAGCGTTCGTATTGGATGAGCAGGTATATGAAATACTGGCATGTCAATAGAGTTTATTAGCAAATAAACAAAAGAGTAACGGCAGCGATCACGGAATACAAATTATCCCCATGTTTACGGTTCAATCCCAGCTACATTCGGCTTGTGGAGTGTCCCGGCCCCAGAGTTTACGTATGTTACTCACACGAAGCTTTTTCAATGGGTACATCCATGAATGAAACATACCTATAGAGACCTAGACCTACCTATAGAGAACTTATGAGAGGATTTTGCGTTGTAACGCAATTCACCGTACGGGTTGTGGGGTAAATTACGTGCAGCTCATATTGGTTAGTTGGCGGATCAACCTCGCGTCATTTATCAGTTTATTGGTTAAAATATCCTCTCATTGGTCAGTAGACTCGAATCGCTTAGATATTTAGCCGCTAAAATACAAAGTAATTTGTGGGCGCGGTGTGAATTTATGCGCAGTCATATGGTTTGTGGGTTTGAATTGGAAAAATCATAGTACATGTGCACAACTAATAATGGAATTGATCTAATCGAAGATTTAACTCAATTAGGTATTTAATATTAAGAAAATAAATTGTCAAAAACGGCTATTTCAATTCGCCTAAAACATTTTGCAGTATTTTACGGCGCTTGATATTATACTATATTCTTTTCCTGACAAATACGGTTAGATAATTTTTATTTTTGTTTGCTTTCTAAGATATCTTCTGGTGTTGGAGTCAGTACCGCATGAATGATTAATTCCATTAAGGTCTACATTAGACTGCAGAGCGGCCTAGCAGCGTCAGCGGATGACCGGTGGCGGTGCACCAACGGGTACACCAAACGGCCTACAGCTGGACGCTTCAGTTGCTTTTGAGCTGATTGTATGCAGTACAACGGTGAGTTTATACTCCCGTCTTGGTGATGCATCTGGTCGGGACCGCCATCGTTTCGGGGCCACATCGGAGGCGCTGCATTTCGTCACTCGTAGTCTCACCATCACAATAATTATTTTGTCGCGTCGGCGTGGAAGGCAGGCGGCTACGTGCCCGACGTTTGTACCATGTAATTTGGGATATAGTCCGGAAAATAGACCGGAACATTTCTGACTTCGTGGGTCAAACTTTAATTGAACTATGTACCCCTTTTACAACTTGTAAGGGATATCGTTTTAATTACGCTACGCGGATTTTTAATAGTAATGCATATAACACTAAATGTAGAAAATATACTTACGGGGATAGTGTTACTGTGGGATTTAGTGGCATGAAAATGTACTCAGCGATACTGAATATAAATTAATTTGACCCTAATACTTTCTTGGATTCCTTTACTAGCTGTCACATTTTAAACTCACGAATAGCGAGCAGGTACCTACTCGATCGGCTCGAAGTATCAGCCGCTACTGATTTCATTGCGAACTTCGCTTAGAACCGTAATAGCTACGCATTACAGTTTGAGTGTAATGATTTCCAACGTTATATTGAGGTCATCTCACCGAAATAGAATTTTATTTGAATGCAAAAGTAATTCTGACCTGCGTCTGTTTGTAACGTTTTCTTTCAGGACTATAAAATCCTGGATTGGCACGAATTTGGCCAAGAAGAAACTAATATTACTATCGCCATACGGGTGCAGCCGCGGGCAGAAGTTAGTGATACATTTTGCAATATTGAGATGCTGGTGTTAGCGTTTATATTTGGCTCGAGAGGCAGTAATTTAGCGCTTTAAATTTTAAAAGGCAGGTTACTTGAAGCTGTTTAAAGATAATTTCATGATTTAAAAGTACAGTGTATCTTAAGTGCAAGTTTTAAGAATGCGGTGCCGTGGCCGTATGTTTGTTTTCCGTAGCTATTTCTGGACACCAGTGCGCCGGCATTGTTTCTTGAGTTATGGCTGCGCCGAGAAGGTTAACAACAAAACTATCGCGGTTTCTTGCACGAAAATGAAAGTAAAAATACTGTACAAACCAATATTTTATATTTCCGAAGATTTATTGAATTTCTAAGTTTCATAACGGCTCAACTTGTTTTAAACACTCGAAACAATATGCCGTAAATCAATTTTAAAGAAATTTCGATGGAACTATTTCGAAGTTGCTACTAAATATAGGAAGGGATCAGATGAATATTTCGGTGAATGTTAAATAAGGTTTTATTTGTGTTTATGACATGCCATAGATTGTCTGTAGGTAAGTCACCACCGGAGTCATCATATTTCTCAAGGAAATTGCTGAGCTGTATTATACAAAAAAAAAATGATAATTATTACGTATATTCTCACATATTACAAAATTATATGCCGAAAAATAATAGCAGTCCCAATACTGAATAATGAGATAAATGTGGCGTAGCTTCATTTTGGCCGATTAGGATGTTGGTCCATGAAATAACTTTTGAAGATGGTTTTAAAAATCAATCTAAAGTCAGCGATAAATAAACATTTTATTATTAAACGATACGATACATATATTTTTTAGTTAAACTAGCATCCATTTGGCATCCAAACGTAGTAGGTACACGTAACTATTTGAAAATGATTTCTTATTTGTCACGTCATTAGCTCAATTGGTTTAATTTAAACCTAACTTGTGAATAAAGTGTAGATAGATATGGGAAGAAATGTGTTTTAACAACACAACTTTCAACAATATGTAGCCAGGATTATCACTACCAATTACCAAAGTGGCAATGAACAGTAAAGTTGACTACAGTCCCGGGTATAAAACTAAGGCTGCGTAGGAACTCACAACGAATTTTAAAAAATCAGAAGAAGTTAGCGGGAGAAAGATGTTTGAGATTTGACTACCCTCCATGCCAATGCGAACGACAGATTTATTTCGCAAAGGCATTTAAGCTCTATTACTCCGTGCACACAGTTAGCGAGAGGACTTCGAATATCGATTAAGCAAGTCAAGCAATTTTGACCGTTACTTGTTTAGATTATTGCATGGATAGTTTTATCTCGAACTTCTAAAAGCATCGGGACGCACATGTAATCGTTGGTCCCGGCAATTAAGGCTAGATGACAGTAGTTAAGCGACAGAGGATACGACTTAGAGACAAGAGGAGGGCAAATATACCTACTAGAAAGCTAGCTTCTATCAATATTGTGCAGATTTTTTATATTCCTATGGAGCGCAACAAGCATGCAGGAATAGGTTGATTGATAACAGACTAATGATAATAGCCTGGTAACAGTTGCATATTTTTTTTATACAACGTCGGAAAGCATACGGCCCACCTGATATGAAGCGGTTACCATGGCCTATGAATAATGTAGAGATCTGTTACAGAGATAAGCCCGCCTTTGTACATTTATAATTCTATTTTTATGTATATTGAATTGTTATTTACTATTAGTGTACAATAAAGAAATTACAAACAAACAAACACTTGTAACATATTAAGTATCACTCGCGCGATGCCTCCTCTGCTGCTAACACTCACTTACACGCAGAAACACAACAACCCTCTAGGAAGTTTTAATTTGACTGCGGCATTCTGTGAGATGGAAGTACTGCTTGCTTTGATGCGCCCTAACTCTCTCAAAACATCCAGACCAAGACAAACAGACATGCAAGCAAATAAAATGCTTGTCTTGTGTGGGAATCGATGCCACGAGCGTTGGTGTCAATGTCGCGTCATTCACGACTACGCCGCCGAAGTCGTCAAAATATGGACGTTTGCAAAGACCACGCGCGTTACCAACAACCATCTGAAAAGCTCTCAATGCCTTATTGAAGAACCGTACGTAGTAACCTTTCGGAAAAACCTTGCTTACTCGTCGATCCACAATCTAAATATTTACGAAAAAAAAAACCCCCTAGAATGTCCCTCAGTGTCATGCAGAATGACTATTACAATTAGACCAAGGGAATCAAGCGTGACCTGCTCTTAGGTGTTCCAGTATAAACTCATACAGATGTCGCCATACAATAGTTGGCTCGGTGAAAAATCCGAAATATTGCTTTTCGTATCAAAGTGAATTCCTTGCGTTTCATTTGCATCTGTATAGTTGCGATACGGCGATCGTTATTGCAACCGTAAACCAATATTGCCGTTAATGGCCAGCCGTTTGAATGTGTTGGAGTTTTTCCTTGGCACTGCAATCGGAGTTTCATATATTTCTCGCTTGTTGATTTGTTGGTGGTAATGTAAACGATTTTCGTTAGCTGCGTTTTCCGCCTAAAGGAAGTATGCGCATTCCGTATCATACTCTATATATGTACGAGTATGATACGGAATGCGCGCGCCGTGCACTAATTTTCCTTTATTTTTTTACAACGTCGGTAGGCTTACCAGCATACAGTCCACCTGATGTAAATTGTACCGTAGTAGTACTTGCGTTGCTACCCGTGCTGCTAACACTGTAACTCATTAGCAGCTTATTGGTAAACTGATCCCACTTACTCGCAGGAACAAACAATTCTCCAGGGAGTTGTTATTTAGCTGCGGCTTTCTGTGAGGTAGAGGTAATTCCCTAGTCAGGCTACTTTGATTCGCCCTACCCCTCTTAAAAACACCCAGATTAAGACAAACACTCATGCACACAACAGTTCATCCGTGAAATCTTCGTCCTGTGTGGAAAATATGTGCGAAATACGCAGTGAAGCTCTCTTCATTGCGTATTTCGCACGTATTGGCACGCGTCACTCGTACTTAGTTTTCCGTACTAATATTTGCCGTGCTAAAATGTGTACTAAAAGCTAACGCTAACTAACGTAATAATCGTTTGATATTGTTTGCACAAACCATTTTCTTTTGAAAAAGTAGTATCTGCGATCGACGCGTGTGTCCCAGTACTAATTTGAAGATTTTATGGTGAAAAACGAAATCCTAGTTCGAAATGAACCACCCATTAAACTCACAAGATTATTTCTTGTGCGGTTATGTTATAGAAGTTTATAACTATAACAGCTTCGGATATCTAACAACAGCCGTGGATATAACATTTTCACACAATTTTTTAACTTCAAATCGAAAAGATTCGTACAGAAATGTTACATAATATATTTGATTAGTACTCTTGTATATTTCATGTTGAACGTATACTTAAAACAAAGAACAGCATCATTTATTCCATTGAATACACAGGGTCTAGTTGCAATAATGATTCATTAAACCCTACACTATCAATTTTTCGGTTTTCGGTTCGGTACATTTGGCGTTCCAAAGTCTCTGACTACCCAATGGGAGACAGGCGTGACAATATGTATGTATGTATAAATCTCTATAACTTTAAAGTTCACAATACTATACCCTATATATATGGTGATATTCCCCCGATAACCCATTTAAAGATTATTCATTAAATAAATCTGTTTATACTTATACTAACAACGTTCAATATGTGCTGGGCAAAAGTATTCCATAAATTAGCCAATGCCGGAAAAATATGAAAGATATTATATTATCAGGTAGCACAATGTGCCGATATGTTTTTATATCACACATAACCTTTAAAAGCTGTCTCTCATTAAGGTTTCCTGTTGTTCGTTCATCATGTTTCTTTCATAAGCAGAGTACATCTGAGAGCTGTAAAATTTTCAATTTTATTATTTTAATAAGTATACAAAAAGAACATAGGAACCCATAAAAGAATTTTTATAAAAAGTGAAACAAAAGGTGAGCTTAGTTAATAAGCTTATAGCAAAAGCCGTGACGTTGACCTAGCCATATTTTTTCATTACCTGCATCACAAAGAAGAAACGCTTTTTACTTACTTTCTTTTTAGTGCTGTATTTTTTTATCACAGAAATGTTAAAGAACATTATTAATTCTTACAACGTTTTGCAGCGTGTTTCCTATTGGATAATGACGTTAGTGAGATTGCTTAGAACTGTTCAACGACTATAAAACTAACTTTTTACAGCACATTCATAGGAAAGTAATTGTTGGAGATTCTATAATTTTAATTTTTATAAGCGTCAATTTAGATACCGTTACCAAGACTATTGACGGGTGAGTAATAGAGTACTTACACACACATATGTACATTTAATTACATGTTAGTACACGAAAACCATTTCTTAACCGGCTTCTAACACTGAAGAGGTTTGATTCCAATACACCGCAATTTTTTTAACTGTTGCCATTAAGCAGATTGACAGGGTCGCGAAAAAAAGGAACAAACAAAAATAACAGAACGTCTCTTTTTGACATGTGGCACATAATTGTGACAAAAATGTTATAGAGATTTTTTTTAAGAGAGGTAGGGCGCATCAAAACTGCCCGTTTGGGGAAGAACCTCCACCTCATAGAAAACCGCAGCCAAATAACAACTCCCTAGAGGGTTGTTGTGTTCCTGCGTGTGAGTGAGGTCAGCAGTAAGCTCCCAAGGAGTTGCTGTGTAAGCAACGGAGGAGGCATCGCGCGAGTGATACTTAATATATCGCAAGCATTAATAGGCTACGGTACCCGGTTTACATCAGGTGGGCCGTATGCTTGAATGCCTCCCGACGTAGTACAAAAAAAAAGACAGCAATTGCAAATTGAAATTTGAGTGCAATATTCAACGTGGATTTTTTCTATTTCAATGTTTGACAAAAATAATTGACTGCGTATTTGTGGAATGTATTGTGTAATGTAAAATTAGTATTGATGTTCGGTATTGTAAACAAAAAACGTGTATATGAATATGAATTCCGTTAACATGAACCATATATATGGCAAGGAGTACAATTACGTGGAAAATTCTGATTTGTTTTGAACACTCGAGTAGTTAGTGGCAACGGAGGCATATTGTGATCAAATCTAGCAAAAATTACAGCGCATATATAATACTTCAATCAATTATAACACTATATTGAAGATAATCCGGCCAAATATACCGCAAACTATCCTCAGATTATCTTTTCTTCTTCGTCCAGTCTCTAATAAACATAGTAACCACGAAAACACTGAGCTAACGCCCGTCGAGGGATGCGCTAACAAAAACAAACAAACAAATTATAACTATTAAAGCAGCGGGTTGAATACCCGATATTAATAATAGCGACGAGGGCCCCGGTTTTATTCAGCGAAATTGCAGTTAGAAAGATCCTATTAATGAACGTCCCGCCTCCTTTGTCCGGCACCAGAGCATTTCCTGCACAATCGCCTTGACGCTCAGTAATTAGGAAGAAAAATTCGTTAGTCTGACGCATTTCACTATTGCGGTAAAACATTTAAACTTGTCCAGCTTTCTACGTGAATATATTAGTAATATTTTAGTCAGATATATTCTACCGGCGTTTATAAATGCAGAGTCTTTTCTTCTATAAAGAGCGCTGGGTTTTTTACCTGTCTGAACTTTTGTTCTATTCTATTAATAAACACAAAAACCGTTCAAGTGCTAGTCGCGCTTGAAACTTGACGCGTTCCATACGTCCTGTATATTATTATGTAAACATTATTATATATCATTAATAACTTTATAAAACTCAAACTTATGAATAATCAAATTATAAATTTAAAAAATAACAATTTCTGTTTGTCTCGAGACCCCTTAAATGATGTTTGACCGCTAGTTATCCTGTAGCAATCGTTCAACCAAAGCATTAGTTTCAGAAGATATTATTTTGGATAAGGATTTTATTTATATAAAAATATAATCGAAGCCGTGCACTGAAAATACACCATCCCCTAATTTACGATAATACGATTTAATCAATTGCGCACATGTACATTGTGCTGCTCTCTGTAATACCCTAACCATTTCCACTCGAAAATCATAATATATGATTTAACACGAGATCAAGGTACGAGTATAACAACATCCAATGGTCATGACTTTGTCGGCAGTCTTTGAATGTATTGAATTGAGGCCGATTAAGTTGGAATGTTTGTAACACGCTTTTTCTAAGCTTTTCGGTCAGGTCAATGATTTCTGCATTGTTTTTACCGACCATCTCATAGTTAATCACTGCGTTACGAATGCGATTACTACATATTTTGGTCCTAAACTCATTTCTTGTGGATACTATTACATGATTATATGTATTTGCGAGTTTGTTATACAAATTCATGCGATTTATTAACATATTAGCTGTAGAGCCGTACGGAATTTAATTTTTCATGATTTAAACAGCAATCTTAAGTTTTTGGGATATATTGTCTCTTGACGAAAAACGCCAAAGTAAAATTTCATCAAAAACAGTTCAGCAGTTTTAATACATTAGAAAAAAATATGTTGTTTTGGCTTCTGTATCGATGGTAGAGTCCAGTCAATATTAATAAACTCGATTTTATAACGTGTGTTCATTAGTGTGTAGATTTGCTTATACAAATAAAAACCCCAGTCCTGATCGCCTGATCACCACTGATCCTAGAAACTTGAAATTTAGTAAACATGTTATTATCCGAAACTAAACTCTATAGGTCGACTGAAGCGATATAAGATATATTTCACTAATTTTTGATATTCTATCCTCACGGGGGTGAAATGGGGGCAAAACGTGTAAGTGAAATTTAAATTGTAATTGCTGCCATTAGAAGTTGAACGCCAGGTGGAAGGACGGAATAGAGTGAAGTGATATGGGGAAATAGAGAACTGGAGGGGAGGACAGTATATAGATATAACAGGAATAGAGCAAATTTTAAAATCACACAGCGACAATAAGTAATTGCATACAATGAGGCAGGCTATATGCTTGTTATACCTCAATTATTATTTATAAAATGCCAGGCATATCTCCAATTGATTTTGCTTCCTCTTTTTTCAGATAACCTTTTACAGGAACAAAAAGCTAAGAACCTAATATCGAATATTTTCATATATATAAAAAGGAACAGCAAAGTTGGAGAAGGTCCCCTACAATTAATGTGTTGTCTACCATGTTTTTTATTTATATATTTTATTTAAATCTGATACTAGTGTGGGTAATTAAACTAGGAATAAACTTACATTGTAGTAATTAGCCGTGACAGGCTCATGATGCTATAAAGGCTCGGTTTTTACATTATGATGTACAGAAACCTAATTTTTTTTTGAAACATTTGTATCCTTTCAATCAATTCAACGTTTCCGAAATTGTAACGTCTCAAAATTTAATATTCATCAATCGCAGCTTACACAATTCATTTTGTTAATCAATTGTCGTAAAAGGAAAAGACGATACGATTTTTTATTCAGTGAAAATTAAGTGATTAGGTGTAGAAGTGGCACCCAAGGGCCATGTTCAATTTTCCCTTTAATTCGCCTCTGCTTCGCTCAGGCTCGATCGTAAATGAGCGTTAAATTATATTATGAACCGACATTCGCGAATTTCAATTGGTTACGCGGTTTCTATTTGGATTTATTTTCAGGAATATTTATTATAGATATTTTTTAACACATTTATTTTTAATTCACATAGTACTCTACATAAGGTACGGTACAAAGTCAGAAAGAAGAAAATGGGACAGTTTCTTGAAGAATATGAAAGAACATGATGTTATCACAATATAGATGCACATCAGCAGGCAAGCCGCACGTCTGTTCACCACCGTTATGATTAAAAACCAAAGGATCGATCAACAACGATTTTTGGGTACCATTAAGGTGGCATAAGCATAGGGCTCCGCATGTAAGCATTTGTGAGCTGCACAGTTTTATGTACTAAAAAAGGACAACTAAGTTTTTTCTTAGTTCTTGCACTTGCCCACTCGATAACAGTTTTTCTACAATTGTCAATACTTATGTTCATGTATAAAATGTCCTGTGTGGGAATCAAACCTGCAAGCGTTGGTGTCAAAGCCGCATTATAAACCGTGATGCCACCGAGCTCGTCAAAATAACCAATGTAAGAGGTTTCATCTACAGTATATTTATACTTTAACTTTTGTAGATTAATATCTCGACGTGTGCGGGGCCATCCGTCTCAAGTGTTGACTATACTTATAAAGAGCTAAAAACATTATATTGCCCTTGACTATTCGATTATAACTACTATTACGTACAACGTAAAGACGATAGAACGAACTAACTCGTGTCTAACTTATTCTGACCTTAGGTGTAGGTATAATAATTTCTTGTTGGTATCGTTAAGAATTAAAGCAAACTTTCGATATGAGGATCTCTTATTAATTCAACTCTATTGGGCTACATATAATAATCTATTATACAGATAGTAATTAGCACGACATTACGATGAGAAGAGCAATGAATGTTAAAGAAGTGAGTGAGGTGAGTGAGGTTTGTAAGAATCGAGTCATATGGCGATCGTTTGTCTCTGCCTGCCCCGCAAGGGATTTGGCGTGAAGTCATAGATAGATAGTCGACATATTCATACAAATTAGATGATAATAATAACAAAAGACTCGACAAATAGTGTAGCGACTGGTTTTTTGGCGTCGACACTTGAATCTATGGACGTTCCGGTTCGCAAGTCAGCACGATGACCTTATATTATTTATGGTTCAGTGCAAAACATAAGCTTGAGCGTAGAAATAGAAAATATTGTTTGTTTTTTTTATTGTTAGCAAAAAGTGTGATATTGGTGTAATATCTGTACTACTAGTACAATGTTTTCACGAGTAATTTGTTACAATGACGAAAAGACCCGTTTATCAGATGAAGAAATTATTATACCTATATAGAAATGATAATAAGGTGATCCTTTATAGATAATATTCGTCATTTTAATAAGTATGTAAAATATAACACAACTATTAAATTGAATTAGAAATTAAATAATTTATATTTTTAATGTTTAAGATATTCAATATTTACAAATTCAAAAAAATTTTACTGTACGTCTCTAAAAGAAGAACGTTCCTCGCAGTTGAGTATCACGTTATAGAATAGGAATATACATTTCGATTCTAAGTTTCATAGTTAATTGATTCGAAATGCGTTTTTAGAGTTTGTACATTTTTTCTCGGGAACTGTAGTCACCAAAATGATGAGTTTTTAGATACTGGAGTAATACTTATGTGTTTACTGAATATCGCGTATCGCTTGTCACATACATCTTATAGTTAAACAAATTTTCTCAGCACTTACGGTGACGCACCGGGGCCCCTCGAGACTACCTTGTTTTTTATAAGCCTATAAAAATGACCAGTGGTAATTTCGAAAGAACTTTTATAATATTAAATATTTACTGTTAGGGCACAGTAGGCTGAACACCTGCTTGGTGCAAATGGGCATTATAACAGAGAAATATGTGGTTCCATATGTGGTTATGAGAAAAAGATGGCTATTGCTTGCGTAGTCGTTAGGTTCATAATAGTGAATATTATGAGTACTTATTGCGCTGTTGCACTCCCTGTTACATAAATTAAATTCCGCTTATGAAAAAGTATTAGCATGACCTGTTAGTACACAGAATAAATAATAGTAATACTCACAATTTATGTAATGGTCTCGTACTATATAATAGATCGATATACGAGATGTGGTACATATTACTCAGAATACTAAATATTCTTCTTCGCGTTATGCCGTTTCCTAATCAAATAGGATTGGCGGGGTCCGCTACCTAAGCCTTAGGATTTGGTGAAGACAATGATTTTTACATAGAGCGACTGACGTCAGATCTCCACAACCCAGAGGGAAAGCTCATTCTTAGATTAGGTCACACTTTCGAAAGATAACTTCATGGACATGCAAGATAAATATGTTACATAAATCCGAAAACACGAATTTAGTGGTACATGCCCTTGCCAGGATTCAAACTGGGAACCAGGTAGTCAACACGCCGGTTCCTTATCCACTGAGCAATCACTGCTCAATTAGAATGCTAAATATTACATTTTAAACTATTTTGTATGTCGTATGACAGACAAGGATTCTGTGAATTAGAAGTGAAGCAGTTAGTGTCGTCATGACCACTGGCATAACTTATAGGAACCTAACAACCCACAAAGATGTATTGGTATAAAAAGTACTTCCTTACTTGAATTGCTATTATGCAGCACGATACACCACATTCAGGTAAGAATAGTTTATAGTCGAAAAATTATGGTGAGCTATTCCAACTCTTTATATTTATGTTCAAATTTAAGTAGTAAAACTAAGGAAAAAATAGAATAAAAGCGAATGTAATTATAAATATTTCCAAACAAATTACACACCGCCATCTAATACCAAACTACGCAAAGTTTGTATTGTGGTTACTAGAGTAATAGTTAAACATACGGAAATACGTCTTTTTAAAAAACCATTCTAGATTATATGTATACAAATAAAATATTTTCGTAAAAAAACATTTTAAATACTAGTTTAATCGGGACGAGGGAAATCACAACTTTTTATGTTTAAATAATCAGTACATAATACATGCATAATAACAAAGTAATGCAAAACTTTTTTTATGTGTACGATATAGCATATACAACAGAAAATGATTTTGCAAACATAGATAAAACAAACCAACATAGGCTGTTCTAATATTTGGCGTAACTGTATTATAAAACCAGTTGAGAATGCGCAAGCTTGCGTTGCCAGAGGAACACCTGGCTCGGCAATTATATAACAAAACATTTTTTTTTTAATTTGTCGGCTATTTTGACCATTTTCCTTAAGAGATAGGAACGATGTTCCTGAATATTCATGAAACGTTTGATTTCTATGCCGCCCTCCACAATATATCTATGTCATGATGTATGTTAAATCTTTATTATTTATTCAATTATTATTGTTATGTTCGTTAAATCACGATTCTGTTATACAACGTCGGGAGACATACAAGCACACGTCCCTCCTGATGTAAAATGGTTATCGTAATCTATGAACACCTTTAATAGAATAAGTATCATTCGTTGCCACATGTTACAGTAATTTCTTAGGAGATTACTGGCAACCTCGCTCATTCTCAGGAACCCAATAATACTCTAGAGAGTTCTAATTTCGCTGCGGTTTTCAGAGAGGTGGTAGGTACTTCCCCAGGGCGGGCTGCTTTGATGCACTATACTGCTCTTAAAAACCAGCGCACGATAACTATTACCATGTGAATATTTTAGCCAAATTTAAGCGAACAGGTAGCAAGCAAACATTCAGCTCGCCTTGTGTGCAGGGTTTACTGCAGACCAAAGATGCTTGATCGCGCCTGAGAGGTCAAGCGTCGTCCATTTGCAACGAATATTTTTTAATAAAAAAACCGGTATTTAGTGGCTACATTTTTATTGACCTTAATAATTTTACATCACTTACTTAATAAAAAAAAATGATTAACTATATTATTTTTTTTTTACAAATTTGGCCCTTAAGTTTAAAAAGAGCAGTATCTGTTTCTGAATGTTATGAACTGTTCGTCTAAAGTAAATTGTGGCCCTGGAATGTAATGATTTTGTAAGTTTTCGTCACCTTTTTGAAATACTTCGCGAATAAGCATCAACTTATTAAACACAAACAACTGCTTTATTCTGCTGCTTATTATATAATATATAAACCAATAAAACGAAGGTTTCTAATCAAAAATTTGAATATTCGTAGGTACATTCACAGTAAATTCGGCACTTTGATAAAATCAATTTGAAAGAGGTGCCTCCACCATCATTTTATGAATTTTCGATCAGCACTTCGGCTGCAACCAACGAAGACAAGAAAATTGGGTTGTGGCTACAGGAGAACTTTCAAATCTTTTCAGACGGTACTATTGGATATCATCCAATTATTTGTCTGAGTGTAAAGATTTCAATGTCCCCTGATAGCCACAACTCAATTTTCCGGCCTTGGTTTGTCATTATCAGGCCTAAACTGAAACTTATACCAACGTTACAGCTTAATAGTATACAAAACTAGGTTACGTCATTAATTTTATTATATGTATATAAAAAGTAACAATAAGACGCAATATTTTTAACAGAATCATGAATGAAGTTAAAAAAATTAGTTATAAAAGCTTAGCAAAACAGTGGCGCGGATGACTACGTCCTCCACCTTCTTCACACAAATGTTCTCTTGATTCAACAGAACCACTCAGGCACATGACTGTCACTTCTGTGCACTAAGGTAGACTATCTCTGCCGTGACGTAGCATTTATTATAGAACACAAAATTTGACAGCGATTTGTTCCTAAACAAAATCTAAAAGTTCTGACTAATGTCATCTGCGCGATCATTCTAAAACCTAATTATTACTGCTTCCTTACAAAAGAGTGTTTTTACAAATAACAAAGGTACTTATTTTTACCAGTCACAAAATATAATTGAATGCAGATGGTCGCAGCTTATTTCATTCCGGAAAACCTAAGGTTCCCTCGAGATTTGTGATTTACGGGAATCTTATTGTTATTGCGGGCGAAGTTAGGACGGGTCGCTAATGGATCATAATTCAAAAAGCCGTAACCACGTTTTGTAACGTTTTCATAACAGCGGTGAGCATTTACGATCAAAATAAAAAAAAATTAAGTGATTGAAAAGTGTATTTTTCTACCGGCTTTTTGAAGTCAAGTTTTGTGACGAAGCCCGTTCTCTAATTACGCTTTATATTATTTACAGAGTTGTTACTCTGTGCATTAGTTCAGCTAACACACACAACAACAAATCTGAACCAGCTACATATTATATACTTAATTAAATCGTTTTGTAATATATTTTTTGAAGGCAAATATTGAAACGATGTCAATATTGTCTTATTGCGTGAATTGCGGACAATATCGTATAGAAAGATATGTATGTATTTAAGAAAATTGTTCAAACCAAGAGGCTAATAATTAATGTACTTTTCTTACATCTCGCAGTATAATAAAACCGCCGCATTTAAGCGGCAATAATTCATAAATATTTATCTCAATTCTCAAATATTTAAGAATTTCTTCTTTTTATATTCAATATATTAATTGGAGATTATATTAATAAGATTCTGGTCGGTTTCGTTACATGTGTCAGAGTAATCGAATACACAAGTCCAACACTGTCCGCCATAGTCTATTGATATGTTTGTATATCTTGATATTTTTAAGGAAAGTCGTTAGCTCCGCAAGTAGTCAAGGCAAGGAAGTTGTTTACGGGATTTGATAATCCTGATCTTCCGCAACCCGCAGTATAGCAGTATATCTTCTCTAAGTCTATCGATTGCCGAAAAAATCGTGTCCCAACTCTATCACGAGTTGATAGTAAGTGTGTTACCTATTCATACAAAATAAGATCAATTCCTCAAAATTACATTCGATTGTTTCCTAGGTGATAGAAATAGCGTGTTCATCATTATAACCTATATGTACATTTTCTTCTTCATAGCCCAGTACATTAAATTTCGACGTCAATGATTAATTACTGAGATAATGTTGACTGAAATAGAGTTAAACTGACTTTATTGAAGTTAACGCTAGTAAAAATTAACACAACGATGAGCACAGACGCATTTTCATAGTCTTTTATTTGATAACTGTTCGTTTTATTTATATTTTGTTTAGTATATAAACAAAACCTCAACAAATATTAACCATAAATACATTAGCTCAACAAACAAAAGTATACTCGTAAAATAATAATTAATATCGTAGAGGTAAGGTTAACGGCGGTTTTTAATAACATTTCAATTATAACATTTGAAATTATAAATTTATATCTATATATCTATAACTTCACGCCAAATTCCTTGCGGGGTAGGCAGAGCGAACCGAGCGCCACATGACTCGATCTTCACAAACCTCACTCGCTTATCTAACATTCATTGCTCTTGTCATGCACGCTCGCCAGTTTCTGAGGCTTCTGACATCACCTTCTGATGGGACGATCAATTTGGTCATGGTAGGTAAGTTTTGGCCTTCCTCGAGTCCTACATCCTTCCTTCTATTCTGATGCCCGATTTGTAATTATCACTCGCTCAGCGTTGAAGGAAAACATCGTGAAGAAACTCGCACGTTTAAGAAATTACGTTTCACCTAACCTCAGAAAAATCTGGTTTTATCACTGGGTAGTGGAGGTGTGGCGGTAGTCGCTCCATGTAAACATCAGTATCTTCGCCAAAGTCTTAGGTAATACATTTATATGATATATTAATTATTCTAAATGATAGATTACATTTGTATTATATATTAGAAATACAATATCATGAAACGTTTCACGATTCTAAATTATTTATTTTGTATAACATGAGTGGTACAAAAATACAGGTGTTATTACATTTTGTTCTGCATGTTCGGCCGGTAAGGCATACAAAAATATGATAGATAGCACATGCCGTTTCATTATTACATATACAGTCTTCCATTTCAAAAAATGTCAAGTAATCGATTTATAAGAAATAAAATTGTCATCTTAATAAAAGTAATTGCTATACATTATCAGTTATAAATTGCAAAATAGTATAATAACATTTGTCAGCTAATAATCTTTTTAATTGACGCTTAAATGTATTGACCGGCAGTTCTTTTAAAAACTTTGGTAAGGTTATCAAAGTCTTTAAAAGAACTGCCGGTCAATACATTATAAATTAAAAGTTTATAATTAAAGAGTTATACTCGTATGTTGATTGACGTTCACAGAATAAGTTCATTTTAAACCACACTGGTTAAGAGATAGGTTAGAGTTATATAAAATATACATATTAAACTGTATGAGAGTGTAGAATTATAACCTAGTTCTTTTTGAAGTAGCTTATCATTTTAATAATATCAATATAATATTAAAAGCGTGCATGAAAAGAGCTATGAATGTCACAGAAGCGAGTGAAGTATGTAAGGACCGCGTCTTATGGCGCTCGGCTCTCTCTGCCTACCCCGCAAGGGGCTTGGCCTGAAGATATACATACATATATACATACATAATGACGAGCTCGGTGGCTCAGTCGTGAATGACGCTACTTTGACACCAACGCTCGTGTTTGTATTGTATGTATTTACAATACAATATGTATTTACAAAAAAAAAATGTATTTACGTATGTTTATCAGTTGTCTAGTACCCATAACACAAGCTTCGCTTACTTTGGGGCTAGATGGCGCTGTGTAATTTGTCCGACAATATTTATTTATAATATGCGTAGAACGTTGCAAGCGTCACTGCAGTTTTACTCGTGAAGTCTCAGTGAGCAGCAGCACTGCACCAGTGAAATCGCTCATCACACGCGACATCTTTACATTAGTAATTGATTGTTGACGAAGTATTACTCATTAGATGTACATGTATGAATGCAATTAAGCGCATACCTCTTGCGAATAGCGATTCGCGTGGGCGCACTCGGCTTTCGAAGGAAATTGCGGAGAAAACGAGTATGTACACGATATATCAACTACTAGTTGTTATTATTTGTCATAATTAACCTTAAATTACGATTTGTTCTTCGATGTATACGAAATATAGCATGAAATAGAAATGTTACGTATTGGTCCAAACATGATGAACATATTTTTAGGGTTAATAATCAGTAAAAATATATATTAATAAACTATTACTGAGACTCCGCTGTCTATCCGTCCGTCTGTCACCAGGCTGTATCTCATGAACCGTGATAGTTGGACAGTTGAAATTTTCACAGATGATGTATTTCTATTGGCGCTATAACAACAAATACAAAAAAACAGAATAAATAAATATTTAAGTGGGGCTCCCATACAACAGACATGATTTTTTTGCCGTTTTTATAGATAATGGTAAGGAACCCTTCGTGCGCAAGCCCGATTCGCACTTGGCCGGTTTTTTAATAAGTTTCATTACGTCAACCATTAATTAAACTATGTAATGGAATCAAAGTAAATTTGTACAGGTACTCAGTGTGAAATCATCATATAACTTCGTAATTTAATACATTTCTGACTACAGCACCTATTAAAGGTGCTGTTTTTTACTATTATGGTTTCATCACGCTGAGCCGTGATAGGGACTCCTAAAGATTTATATGTTGATTCTTATTTATATACAATGTCAGTGACGAGTTAACACTTGTTGAGACTTAATAATATTTAACTACTGACATCCACTGATTTCTTCCCGGTACTTACTTGACATTTAAATACATTATAATACACACGAAGTCATACAAATAAGTGAATATTATGAGACATGGATATTTTGAAACTTGAATATTGTGAAACTTGAACTTTTTGACATGTAGATATTTTGCAAATTGGAGGTTTTGACACTTAGATCCTAAGAGATATGAACTTTTTAGAACCGCATGTTATTTTGCAACCTGAATAACTTGGGATGAAATGGTAATGATTAGCAGCATATCCGTCTAGTTTGTACTTGTTTGAAAGTAGTTGTTTGATGTATGAGACGTTTGGTACACAACAACGAAGTCGTCTCACATATTTTTTCACAGAATGCTAAAAATTAATCCCCTTTATTTTGATGCCTGATATATAATAACTTGCTCGAGAGTGCAGGAAAACATCGTGAAGAAACCAGCACGTTAAAGAAGTTATATTTCACAAGTGTGAGCTAACCTCAGAAAAGTCTGATTTTTCCTCTGGGTTGTGGAGATCTGACAGCAGTCACTCCATGTAAAACTCCCTATCTTTGCCAAATCCTTAGGCTTAGGCAATGAACTCGGCTAATCCTGAAGGACTAGGAAATAGGGTAACGTTAGGAAGACGATTTTGATGTCTGACTTATTGTTAAAATGGACGAGCTCGGTGGCGCGGTGGTGAAACGCGTTGTTACACTACTTTGACATCAACGCTCGTGGGTTCGATTCCCACACAGTACAAACATTTGTGTGCATGAACATGTCTGTTTGTCTTGGTCTGGGTATTTTCTATGTATGATAAGTATGTGTTTACAAAAAAAAAATGTATTTAAGTATGTTTATCAGTTGTCTAGTACCCATAACACAAGCTTCGCTTACTTTGGGGCTAGATGGCGCTGTGTAATTTGTCCGACAATATTTATTTATTTTAAAATAAATATTTAATATAACGACCCAGCTGATGTAAAGTGGTTATCGTAGACTACGAACTCTTGGAAAACAAAGTGTACCGCTCACGTGTTGCCACTCCCGCTACTGACAAAGCAATTCGTCAAGAGCTTAATTTAAATCTCACTCACACGCAGGAACACAACAAGTCTTCATGGAGGTATTATTTAGTTTATACCCTACCTCTTATAAAGTCTAAAGTATGGAATCCCCTTTTTTTGTCTATGTTCTCAGAGTCTAGCAATAGTACATAGTATGTCTTGAATTACATGACGTGTTTCAAATTACAGTAGTTTTATATTTAAATTTATCTTACAACGTTATATAGTATTTTTTTTTTAGTTTGAATTAAACACCCTTAATCTTCCCACGTATTTATTGAAGGTAGTGGGTGGGTGCAGGCCGGCGGTAGTTCGCATAAACTAACTGGTGGCGAAAACACACAAAGCACTTTAGATCAAAATTGTTCATAAAACCTAAATCTGCATATGTACTCGTATGGTAAGTTCCGTTATCTAGACAGACGCGTTCCATGAAGAAATTTAAGTGCAGTAATGGCGTCGGTTCTTCGGAAACATTCGCAGTCCGTTATTTAGTCGCGACTATGAATATCGCGCACGTGATTCAAATTCAAACGTTTCGTTTCATATGACATTTGTGTGCCGTCATATTGCATGCATTATGGTGATTTTAAAATGACAGTGCATACTACAAAACGGGCAATTAATTCGGGTCATTATAAAAATAGATACAGAGAGACGGCAGGTCACTGTTACGAATAAGCTTTAAGATCATTCTATTCAGTCAGTAAGTAATGTAGTTATCAGGGAAAAGACAATCATTTCCTCCTCCTCCCGACATATTCCTTCGCAGTCGAGTAACTGATAACTACAAATGTGTACATACATCCGAAAACACGAATGTAGTGGTACACGCCAATTATTACATTAAATAGCAAATGAGCCAGGGACGCCGGATAATGAGATCAAGGTAATAAAATGTCCAAACACTTCATCTATGAGTATAGCTCTATATTACGATATATTTTTGAATAAAATATTATAAAAAATATTATCAAATTACTGTATTCAAATACAGAAATTAAATAATATTATTAAAACATCACAAAAAGTTCAACCTATTATATACACAATATATAATAATATTTCTTTATCTATCACCTATATAGGCTTTGCGTAAATTCTCACATCTACTTATCTCTTCCTTTCCACTTCAAACCTATGAGTATCTCCATGAGTGTTCGTGTTTCCTGTTATGGATAACCGACTTCGGCCTAGAAATTGTCTATTATTAGAAATCACTGTACACAATTTTCAATGTTTTCCCAAATCTTTTACGGTACACGCTGCACATCTATGGAGCGCAATCCCAGCCAAAGCGCAATTCTTTTTTACTATCGTATCAGTTCCGTTGATTGAGAGTATCATTAATACCTATATATGTTTATTTGCGTATACGTAAAGTATTTATTTACAAATGTTTATTTGTTTATACAAATGTATTAACGTCTTTAAAGTTTGCACTGCACCACCTAACTTTTTTGTGTACTACCTACCCTATCCGATAGATAGATCATGTGGAAAAGAGAGCATCGCGAAAAGAATGTCGTTCTGCTGTTACATTCAGCTTTAGTTTACATTATTAATTTATGTTTATTTTGGTAGAATAAAGTGTATTGTAGACTGCAAAATATTACCTTATACAAAATTTTGTCACAATCGAGTTAGATATTTGGTCACAAAAGTTAGATAAACCAGCACCACTTTCGCATTGTATTATATATGCATATTAGTAACTAGCAGGAGGATGAATGATGAAAAAAGGTATTATTTATTAACAAAATTGAAACAACAAATGTTTTTTTTATGGATTCTACTTTTATCATTAAGTCAGTAATGATTAGAATTAATTGTAAGTCTACTACAACGTCGACCGATCTCTCCAAAGTCATGGTCAAATAAACGCATGATTTTTCTACGGTATACTTGCATAAAGGAGTTTATTACAAATATATTTGAAATTATCGTAATCATTTAATTTCTCTACGACATCGTTTTCTTTAGAGTTTTGCTATACCTACCTTACGATTTCATCAAGGATAAATGCTATTATTAATCACAGGCAGAAAAAAAAAATATTGATTCCGGTTCAAAGTTTTGGGTACAATACCATATCGCTTTTGGCACATTATTTTTTAATCTAACTTTTTAATCTAATAGCCTAGATGGAGTGTCTTGACGTAATTAAATTTTAGGGTTTAGAAAGTACTGACCATTGTGAGCATTAAAGTAGAGCGGTAAAGACGCACTGCACTCATTGAAATAAAGGACAACGTGAATAAGCTTAGGCCTTAATTTGTTTAAAAAATTAACTTAATACATATATTATTACGGAAAATATAAAAGAAGCATGATAATACTAAGTAAATATAGATCGTATATGTATTAATTTAACGATTTTATGTGTGAATTAATATTTCAGATCGAATGAGTGACAGAATGAACCGATTTTACGGAAAAATATTTGTTTCGTTTTACATTTGGCGTAGGTAATGTTAAAAGACCAAGATGCCGACAGATCTTAAGAGCATACATGAATTCTAATCCCCAATCTCCAAAAAGATTTAAAACCTATCTATTTATATCTTCACGCCAAGTCCCTTGTGAGGACTTAAGTTGGTTAGTTCCTCATCGTAAAATCTTATTATTGCAAAATTTAAAATACTCTTGACTCGGTAATAGTGTACTTTTAAATTGGCAAACGGAAGTTGTAGGAGTCCAATAAGTAGACAGGACAGGTATATAAGACACAGGGTTATACATGATGGGAAACTATTATAAACAGATAGAAATTGACAAGTCGATGACTACTAAAAATACTTTGTAAAGAAGGATTCGACAAGATTGATCCCTGTGTATTTAAAACTTATTTTAATTACCGTACCGTACTGTATATTTTAAGTCAAGTATAACATATTTCGTTATAACTTTACTTAAATGATCATTTTTTGGTTTGCAAATCTACATGTAAATATAAAGACAGTTTGTGACTAAGAAATATGTAGATATAAATCCTTGTGGTAATTACAGAATTTAAAACTAATAAAAATAATACATACTATTTACTTGGCAATAACAGCTTGACAATTGATATATATTTTATTTTATTGACGCAAAGTACATTGTCTTGTATGAAAAATTAAAACCGGACGTTTTTTGTTTCTCGCTTTAGATTTTATCAAACGAAAACTTGGAGACGGAGTGATTCTTTGGATATTTGTCTATTCATATCCTTGATACACATTGGATCCAGTAGTCTTGGGTTTTAGTAGTTTTTACACAAAACATATATTACAGTTCTATTCCGTTGATATTTTAGTTTTTAATATGACAATAAAACACCTATTAATGTGATTTCTGTGACGATTTAGCTAATACTTTAAACAATGAGGCTGTGTATGAAAGTAACAGTAGTATCGAACGACGAATAAAAACCACAATTAAATTTCTTAAAAGATTTTATTCCGGAATAATATTTGGCGCGACGTATCTTGTGCTATAATGTATATGCTCCACACTTATTGTGAAGTTTTTTCGTGTGGTTTTTTGTATTGTATCATTCTATTTTGGAAATCGTACTGAATGAGTTTAGTTAATATTTTTTACATTGTTTTTGCGAGGTTACAGTCCGTCGCCGTTTATTTTTTTTATTTCTACGCATTGTAATTGTCTAATTTAATGATTCATGACAAGTAGGAGTATTTGAAAAGCATGTAGCATTGTGTCCAGTTCTATATTTATATATTATAACGTAGCTTTTATGACATTAGGCATTAAGCTTATAAAGATTGCTCTACAATTTATTATTATTAGTATTGACATTGATTAATCACTCGCAAAATATAACTTTGAAGGCATTCATCACGAGCGTTTGTGTCGATGAAAACTGTCGGCTATTAAAATACAAAATGAAAGGGATCCCGTACTAACGATTAATATTACGAGGAGAGGGTGTCGCCGGCGCCAACGAAAGAGCAAATCAGATTTGTGAGTAGGTATTAAAATAACATAAACACACCTTTGACGGGAGGTTCTTAATGAGAAAACTTTGATACGACTTCCATTTAAGTCAAACTTCTGTCATCAGCGTGTCGGCCATTGCCGTACCTCGGAAACGAGACAAGAATCTCTGTCGAAATGTAAACAAAACTTGATTTAGTTATCGGCTGTCGCCGCTGTTCTTCGATTTCCGCCCTCCCTAACTTCTTTTAGGATTGCATCAGAAATTGTGTTAAAAGTTTACATTGACGAAGTTCGACGGCGCGAGTTAAACATTGTTTTCGGGCAACAACAACAATCTGATCAGCTGTGGAAACGACGATTCTGTTAAAATAATTCCACCTGCGCTTCACACAAACTTTTTATCATTTCGTACACAAAACACAATACCTACTGGTACTCGGTGTTTAAACTAACGCTATAAATTTCCCAACTGCTGGAACTATTCCGTTGTTGGTCGTGCGTTCATACCGGATGATTTAGATAATGTACAATACATTACCAAAATTTTGTACAACAATAACAGGCTTAGTCAAGGTAACACGTTTAAACTAATCAACACTAGATCAATTAATTTTCGTATTCCCAAGAGATCGATAGAACCAAAGTTAAATTCACGACGGAGACGTTAATATGCTTAACTTATGCGTGCGAACCTCAGCAAAGTTCTCCATAGTTACGATCAAAGTTAACCGAGTGGCTTTAGTCCGCTTATCTACAGACTGCTCTTCGTTAGACATTGTTACATAACAATAAATGTTTATTTATTTGGACCCTGGGAAGTCGCGATCCGGAACAATATTCGTGCTGCATTCAGCGCGTGGAGGGAACGATTGTATCGCTATACATTAGTCAGAGCCCCGAGAGAGTTATTATCAGATCCGTAACTTCGCAGCGTCGGTCGTGTTCTCTACTCGGGGAAACTTATCGGTGCGGCCGAGTGCGGTGCTGAGTTGCTGATAAGAGAATAGAGCGGTCGTGAACTTACCATGTTAGAGAGCAGCAGTCGTTGGTGTTTAGCGACTTGGGGGTCTAGGGCTTGGAGCGGGAGGGCGAGGGGCAACGGGAGAGGCAGCGGCAGCGGGAGCGGATGCGGGTGCGGTGCCGGCTGCAGGAACAGCGGCGGGCAGCAAGCGCACGGCGTCACGTAGGACACGCACCCAAGCTGCGGCGGGAACAGCGTGCCGGCGGCCTCCTCGAGGCCTCGCACTCGTCTCTCACGACCGCATCCGCGGCCGACCTCCGAGCGTTCGACGGCCACACGCGCCGCCGACTTCCCTATATAACAGTGTCGACCGTCGCTGACGAAGGTGCCCTGGACCGATGCGGTCACCGCGAGAGATGAGAGCGCGGGAACAGAACTTCTTAAGTGCGGTGAAAAGTTGCGAAAACTCGAGTGTTAGGTCGGGGAAGGGCAGGGTTGCCGCGAGGGAGCGGGAAACTGAGCGATCGGGAGAAGTAAGAAACGACGCGCAGGGCTCGCGAGAGTGTGGAGAAAGTGGCGGCGTGCACGGAGCACAAGTCGCCAGGCCGGCGTGTGGCGGTTAACTGAGCGACGAGGCAGGTGCGCGGAGACGCGCGGAGGGCCAGGGGGCGGGCCCACCTGACTCACCTGGGCGCCTGCGCCGCGTTCGCTCAGCCTCCGACCGCCGTGCGCCACCTCGTACGCGCTCTGAGCCGACTCTACTCTTTCGAACAGAGCCGGTCAGCCGGTGCAAGACCTGCGGGCAATGCTGCAAACGCTCGCAATTCGCATCGCATCGAATATTGCATTACTAACATATTAAAACATCGAATGATTGATGACCCATTACTCTGAATACGATATTGCATTCTTTAATCAATTGTTGTGTATCTTGTCGACATCATATTTATTAATAGGACGATAACTTTCCTACATATAGCCTAATGCGAATCGGCTACTCAACTCTATGTATGCAACATAAACGACGCGGGATCTCTACAACTTAAAGTTGCATTTGTTCGTTTATATATTCAATTAAAGAGAAATATATCATCGGACCATAAAATTAAAGCTTTAAAACTACCAAAATATTATTATAAGCTTCACATGTTTTTAATTAAATACGAAATGTAGAGATCATTCTTGACATTTTTTCTAATGTTGATTAAAATTGATCTAGAACTTATAATTGTGATATACTTTTATTTTATTTTATTTATTTAACACATACTATAGTAAGTATACATTATATTATTTATAAAAGAATCACACATAAAAGAAGCCACCAAATAATTTTATTGGAATGTAAATTTCCTTTACATATTGCGCTAAAAACTTTTAGAGAGCGAATAATTTAACATAAAATACTTATTTATTTGCAAAAAATGAATTACTAATAAAATTCAATTTCCTTTTAGTTAATAGCTTAAATAAAAGATGGTTTTAATTTATTTTTTATTTTTTTAACTTCTATCGCAAATGTACATATAGGAAATAAGTGAACAGCAGGACCATTCTATTTTCTTTAACTTATTCATTCACTTTTATTCCTGAATGATCGGTCATAGTATTTTAATGTATATTTTTTTTTGTTGTGAGTCATAACAAATCAATCAGATGCAACCTTTTCTCGCCCAAATCTGAAAGTCTTTCATCACGTTTAGGAACGGCAATGCATGATTGACACCCCTGGTGTTGCAACTGTCCATAGTAATTACTAAAGGTTACTTACCATCAGGCAAGTCAATTGCTTGTTTTCTACCTTAGTAGCATAAAAAACACAATGTGACCCAAAAATCTGTCAAATTCAAATTATGCCCAGTTTGCAGTGCACAAATATCATCAGAATGCATCAACCTTAATATGTTAAAAGTGATTTGCAGTGACTGTACCATATTCATATTACAACGGGAAAGAACATTCAAATTGTAATTATCAAGAATTAAATATACTGATTGCATAAAGCTGAACATAGATTCATTTTGCGCACCAATAAACACGTGATGCTAATGGTGCAGTATATATTGTGATAGTATATGTATGTATGTATATCTTCACGCCAAGTCCCTTGCGGGCAGAGGCAGAGAGAATCGAGTGATTGTGACAGTGAATTTAGTTAAATGGTAATCCCTGTTGTTAGGGTTCTATATAATAATTTAATTTTCCCTGTTTTACCCCAGGCTATCAAGTTATTTACTACAGCGGATTTACATTTTATAGAATCTCAAGCAAGAAAAATATTATTCCTTTACATTATTTTCTTAAGCGACCTGGTCAAAAAAAAATGCGCTCGCTTTTTGTAAATTGACAACCAAAGCCTACAAAGAGTGTCCCATTTGCAGCGTAGGACCCCCAATTCCAACACATCATTCCATCATCACCATTTCAGCCAAAGAACCACTGCCGAACATGAACCTGCCTCTAAGACTTACACAGCGATCGGTTCAGTTCTGCTTGTATCTATGAACTCACACACGGCATTGAGCCCTTAAGTTTAAGGAGAAATTTTGCCTCCCTTTGCGTGTTCTACCGGTTGTATAATGGGTTGTGTTCTGAGGAGTTGTTCGACATCATGCCAACAGCCTCGTTTTACAATCGCACAGCTCTGGGAGTTCATTCTCATACACTGGAACCGCAATGGTCGCGCACTGTGCGGTTCACAAGAAGTTTTCTACCGAGAACTATCAAGTCGTGGAAGGAGCTCCCTGCGGAGGTTTTCCCAAGGGACTACAGTATGGGGTTCTTCAAGAAAGGCGTGAAGAGGTTCTTACAGGGTCGGCAACGCAAGAGTGACACCCCTAGTGTTGCAAATACCCATAGGCTAAGTCTACTGCTTATCATCAGGCAGGCTGTACGCTTGTTTGCCACTTTAGTGGTATAAAAAAATATATCGGATTCTCCCTGTGATTCTCACAATATCGTCGATTCATCGTGTGGGCCTACGATGTGTTTTCCGTTTCGTAGTCGCCATTTCTACCCCAATGGCCTCCTCCATTGGAGTTCAAAATGAAATGAATTTGTTTTTTTGGTCAGGTCACGTATTCATCTCGTCTATTAACGATGGATATGTCAATGTATAATTAAAGAATAATGATCTTGAATTAAAATAAAAAGAAACAGATGTTGAAAATATAAATACCAAACATAACCTGTTATTATCAATTAATTTTGACGAGCTCGGTGGCTCAGTCGTGAATGACGCGACTTTGACACCAACGCTCGTGGGTTCGATTCCCATACAAGACAAACATTTGTGTGCATGAACATGTCTGTTTGTCTTGGTCTGTATGTTTAAAGTGAGGTAGGGCTCATCAAAGCATCCCGTCTGGGGAAGTACCTCCACCTCACAGAAAACCGCAGCCGAATAATAACTCCCTAGAGGGTTGTTGTGTTCCTGTGTGTGAGTGAGGTCACCAGTAAACTCCTAAGGAGTTGCTGTGTAAGCAGCTGACGAGGCATTGTGCGAGTGATACTTAACATATTACAAGCATTAATAGGCTACGGTAACTGCTTTACATCAGGTAGACCGTATACTTGTATACCTCCCGACGTAGTAAAAAAAAATCTTGACACATTATTAAACATTATCACATCAAATAAACATTTTAACAAATTTGGAAAAAAAATCGGACTAGTAGTTTTGCGAATTATTTCGGGGCTTCTACTGTAAATATAAAATACTAGTGACTATAAATACATCGTATATATGCATCGTATACTTCGATAAACATACGTAAATACATTACAATTTTTTTTGTAAATACCTACTTTTTATACATAGTATCACTAGCACTATGCCTCCTCAGCTGCTTACACAGCAACGCCTTAGGAGTTTACTGGTGACCTCACTCACACACAGGAACACAACAACCCTCTAGGGAGTTATTATTCGGCTCCGGTTTTCTGTGAGGTGGAGGACCTTCCCCAGACGGGATGCTTTGATGAGCCCTACCTCACTTTAAACATACAGACCAAGACAAACAGACATGTTCATGCACACAAATGTCTGTCCTCCAAAGTAGCGTAACAGCGCATTTCACCACTGCGCCACCGACCTCGTCATATTAAACATAGCTGCATTATACAGAAGTGACTTCTGTAGGGTTTCTATAAGTGAAAGAATTTTTGAAGTCGATTAAGCATTTTTGTGTTTATCCAACAAATATATATACAAAGAATAAAATCTTTTCTCTTTATAATATTACGAAAAGAAATTAATCTTAATTTCACATAAAAAAAAACTCTTAACCTAAATCCCCCTAAAAATGTTAAAACAAATACTCGTAGTTTAGATAACCAATATACATTCGTAAATATTGGTTCTACTTTATATTTATTTAACGTTAAAGAACCGAGTAAGGCGAGTAACAACCGAGTCATGGCCAGGTTCTGCCCATCCGTGAACCGTACCTCTCTGAGGTGAAGATATAGACAGGACCTAGGACCACAGGATACACGAGGGTATGTCATCAGCAAAACAAGTTACCCATTTAAAAAATGTAAAGATAATATTTTCGTAGTTATCCTAACTCAATTGAAGTGATCGATTGCAGCGTTTAGTGAAAATTAATTCTTAGTCGTGAAAAATCTGAAATAATTAGATATGTTAAAGGCTTTGGTAAACATTATGAGCCTGTTATGAGCTAGTTATTATCGATGTATATGTAGTGAAAAATCTGAAATAACGAGTCTATTAACACTTGTCAGAAGGTAATGTCAGGAGCCCTAGGAACTGGCGAGGGTGCATGAAAAAGCTATGAATATTAAAGAAGCGAGTAAAGTGTGTAAGTACTCGAAGCAAAATAAAAACATCTGCATAATTACACCACAGTGCAAATCTAGTAAAAATATTTTACAAGGTTTTGAGTTATTCAAACACGCTCAAACTTCTACACTCAACTCTTACACGACTCACATTCACACACACACACACACACACACACACACGCACATGACGCCTTAAGTCGCACTTTTGTAGTTGGAATAGTGCCTACTTATTTTGTTTTAAGACTTATGTTTACTATTTTCGGATATATAATGTAAATCCATCATTGGCTGTAAATTTATATATAAGAACTGCTATGTAATACTTCAAGGGCTGTGGATTTTGTAATAATAAATAAATAAAGTACCGCGTCTTAAGGCGCTCGGTTCTGGCTGCCTACCCCGCAAGGGACCTGGCGTCACATAGACAGATATACTATTGATATTTGCCACTAATAATAAATAATAATTATTATATCGTTTCAGAATTCATCACCAAACCCGACTACTAGGTATTACTAATTTGGGAAGCAATTTCTTTTACCTATAAACTTAGTTATACGGTTAAAGGACAGCACAACTCGGTTCACACTTGGCCTTTGGGTTACGTTTGAATGAGATTTGGGTAAGATATGTGTTAGCCATGCGTCAGTTTTAGGACAATTTGATCTAAACCACCTACTTTGTGTGCTTCGGCCATCATATAGTTCTGTAAACTAGCGCCGGTCATTTAGAGCAAGAACCTCATGCACCAGCCATTGTTTCTGCTATGCCTTTGGTAGTATTTACGACAAATGTTTCACCTCTCCACGAGGCATCCTCAAGCGCTGAAGGTGCTAGTCATTAGAATAGCATGATTCGAATAACAAGTCCATCGCACCCTCATGGGATGGAAAGTGTGAATGTAAACAGTGAGGGGTAGCCGTGGGCGAGTGCGGGCCGGTGCTAGTTCACATGAACTTATTGGTGGCGGGGGCTCACATAGTAGTTTAGAGATCAAATTGTCTCTACTTTAATTTAACTTACAACAAAATAATGCCTAAGTAATTATAATTGGATCAGATTTGGAAAAGATTAAGGAAAATATATCGATTTTTCTAACCAGCACTGATTTTATAAATGATGAAAATTATACGCTATTAAACTTAGTTTCACGGTCCAAGAACCAAGAGTCAAAAGACCACACACAACCCTTATCGTCGGGCTATCACCGACGCGCACGTGGCCGGTTATATTTATAATAAGCGCGTGTATTTTCGATAGTTTATAGATTCGCGGTTTTTACCTTGTTTCCTAAAAACCTATAAAATAATTATTAACGGGTGAGTGACGTTCGCATATAACGAGGCATTATCTCTGAGGAAATCCCACGGGATGTTGAATCGCATTGATCTCATCATTAGAGGACATCAGAAGACATCGGTATAAGCTCATTGTACGTGCTTAAAGGGGGATTAGCCACCTTTTAACGTCCGTCGCACTATTTACCTTCTTCGTGCTGCGTCGAATAGGGCTGCCTACCTTTTAAATAATGTATTTTAAGAAAAATATCTTAAATGCATTACTTTAGAGTAAGGTTAAAATAAATCTTTTTAATAGAATTTTTTCAATCGATAGAAATCAATGCAATAAAAATAATCCAGAAATACTTGTCGGTTCCAACATATCTGTAAAACAAATTCAGTTTAAAAAAAAATACTGATCGCCTTGGGTTGTTCAAGTAAAAAGCAAGAAAACGCCGAAAAGCAAGATTTTTACTCTAAGGTTCCTTAATTGACGTTGACGTAAGTGGGCAACCCTTCGAAATCCGTGTGGTCATATATGACCGCGAAATGTATGGGAAAAGGTATATAACGGGTTCTGAAGGCTTAAGAATTGATTTTTATGGATTTCCAATAAATGGCTAGAATGGGCGATAAAATTTTGTACAGAAGTTTGTGATTTTTGAAGTTATATAGTGATAAATTAGACGTATTCGTGTGATCAAAAAAAAACGTCCCGTAAAAGTTCTTTCCGAAAACGTGAACCCTAAGGGAGATAAAATAGGGTGTGAAAGTTTGTTTACAAAAGCGTTGATTCGGTTTCCATAAATTATGGGCCTTCCCTGATAGTGCTGGCCAATAAGTAGAATGAGTTATATCGTTCTTTTTATCTATAGCGAAACAATATTTGTTTTATTACTTGTTATAAGAATTTATCTAGTCATAATTTTTAACTAATTTTAAAATGGATGTGGTTGAGGTGGTTCGACTAATATGTTTTGCATGGAGTGAGTGTATGTTACATGACATTTTCGCCGACACGGGGGAACCTTTTGAGAAAAACCCCCTTTTTATTTTGAAGGTTTTATTGGTTTGATTGGTATGAAAATATATTTTTTATCATGAAGTTATTAGGATTTGATTCTAAAACAAGTATGAGCTAGCTACAACTTTACAAATCCTTTGAAGTTAATGAATATAGTTTTTTAAATTTATGTATTTACATTGTAATTACGTTGCATTTTTTATAAGTCAAGAGGATCAGGATCATACAGGAAGTATCACTTGCGCATTGCCTCTCTTGCTGCTGCTATTGGTAAATTCACTCACTACACCAACAACCCTCTAGAGAGTTGAGATGTTATTTTGCTGCGGTTTTCTGTAAGGTGCAAATTCTTCCCCAGTCGGGTTGTTTTAATGCGCCCTACCCCTTCTACCCAGATTAACATAGATAGACATGTTTGTTGGTGTGGGAATCGAACCAAGGACCTTTGTGTTAAAGTAGTAATTGCTAACCACTGGATCTCTGCATCCGTCGGAATTAAATTGCGACGATTATAAAAAATATACCTGACATCAAGGAAGTCAATGCCTACAACGCAATAATATGGTCCATTCTCCGACTGAGCCTAAAATCCATATAGTTTCTAAGTTATAATTATGCATACGTATAAAACAAAACTGTGGTTGATTTACTGACAGACAATGTACATTCAAAATAGCTGAACTTAAAGTAATGAAATTCAAGGGGAATATTTCTCGTGTACTGGTAGTGGTTTTTGCAGTTGGTTAGCAAATCCTAGTAACATAGACTAGCCAATTAAAAAAGATTTCCACAGAAATTTCCGGTATTTAGTATTTTTATGCTTCGTGGATAATAAAAGCTTCAAGGCAGATACATTTTTTTAAAAGAATTATTTTATGTTTCATCCATTAGAAAAAAATATATTATTTTTTAATAAATAAGTTGACAACCATAGAACGTTCAGCCAGAGATTACAGTTCTCGTTAGTGGTGGAAGAGTAAACAGAGTGTGCGTATTATGAACCGTTAAAGTAAACCTAGACTGTGGAAGGTCGTCCATTTGGGTAATCCTCAAAAAGGGAGCTAATGAGTACAGCTACATCGATGTGTAAATATCCAGGTTGACGGCTCTTGTTTACCTATACTGGAATAAATGTGGGAGCATTAATGTTTATTTTAGCCAGTTATATGTTTTTATATATATTTTTTTGATCTTGTAAAGATCGTCGGGGGCCGTTGGATGCAAGCAGCACAAGACCGATTGCTGTGGAAGTCTAAGGGGGAGGCCTATGTTCAGCAGTGGACGTCTTTCGGCTGACATATGATGATGATGACAATTAGTGTGATAGGGTGGTCAAACAGAAATTCGATTTTTTTTGAGAATGAAGAATTTCTTAAGTAGAACAAATGCTGTCGAGATGAGAGAGCATTGGGCAATTTTTTTGCCCTAACGCTTGCTGACCGCGTTTGTAATGATGACGTAAAAAAGAGAGTTGGTCTGAAAGAGAGGACCGCGTATTATAGCAGCGCTCGGTTCTCCCTACCTACCCCGCAAGGGACCTGGTGTAAAGATATACATATACATACAGGAATTGATTTACTTTGCCCACAAGGAACTCCTCAAGTTGTGGAATGAACTCCCAGTGAAGGTTTTCCCAAGGGACAACAACATGAGGTGTTTCACAATGGGCGTAAATAGGTTTTACAACGCCCGAGTAATACCTGTGGCATTATTATATTAGGTAGGTCATACGCTTGTTTGTGACTGCAACTTATCGGTATAAAAATGGAACAATTTTAAAAGACTAACTAGATGGATATTCTTATTCTTATAAAATTTTCAGCGCCAAAATGACGACAATGAAATGGATTCAGTGGTTAATAGTTGTGCAATTTTTAGAGCGGATTTAATGTAAATTCATAGTTCGAATGATATAACACACAATAATTTTGGAGGGCAATCTTCCATTGAATTTACAAAACGGTCGAAATCCTCGAACTACTCGTTTCTTTTGTGAGATGAAAGACCAAAACGAATCTGTTACAAAACTAGTTGAACGTAAGTATGTTCATAGTATGTTACGCAAGATGGAATGCGAATGCTGTGGTTCAAAGTTGGAGGCTGCGTGCGCGCCCGCACCGGCCCCGGTCATCGACCCGCGGCGCGCCGCCACGCCGTCTACCGACCGTGTTATGTAACATGACCTTAACATTGGGCTGTCAACTGGGGGGGACAGGGAGCCATGTATGGAAAGAAGTATTTTACTATAACTCCTTAGTCGACAACTTTTATGAATTTATTCTAATTTAGAACACCTATAGATACAGCGGGCCTGTTGTAAAATTAGAACGGTTTTGAAGAATTATGAACCCTTTTAAACAGCTGCAAATATATAAAAATAAAACTGGGTAGAAAACATCTACAAATTCAAGTACTTTACTTACCTAAGTTCGCTATGGGATGAAGTTGTTCTCGTTTTTATTTTATGTAAAGCTCTTTTCAACTACCGCCTTTTTTAATTTCCACTTACCTGAAAAAAAATAAGCCACATTTTAAAACTACATATTGTTATATATATAACACCTATAACTATATTACATTCATTATCTATAACGATTGAATTTGTTGGGCTAATTGGTGGTTTACCAATAGAAATATTCTATTTTTTTTGTGAAACTTCCCTCTTAGACTTCCTTCTAATTTGTTACATATTATTAAAAAAATAATAAGATACGTGGAGGTCAGCATGTCACGTTAATATACTAAATTTCATGTCTGTATGTGTTAACACTTTTTGAGTTATTTGTCTATGACAGACTGACAGGTGAGGGATTTCATAAGGGTTCAGCTTGATCCTAAAAAATTACATACAACAGGAAAGGAAAAAGAAATAAGACACCTTTACACCGCCTATACCATTTTGTAAAATAAAACAAATAACATGTAATTGAATTCCAAATGACTCAGTATGTAAATAACCACGTCAGGCGACACGAAAAAATGCAGTAGCAAACAAAGTGCATAAAATGCGTAATAACGGACGTCAAAAAGAAAACATTAAACAAGTAAATAGCGCAAGTAAATAAAGCAAGTAAATCGCCCGTGGAATCCGAGAACAGAACAGAATAAATTGCTTTTAATAAGGCATAAATTGACACAAAAAATAGACTGATCACGCCGTTACGATAGTTGCCCGTGGCATTTATGCTTTGCTGACCACGCCGTATACGGCGGCCGATTGAAATGCACTTTTTGTGCAAGCTTCTGCAGTTTACTGGACTGTTACACTACAATCATACTACCAGTAACTCAACCTCAATAAAACAAGTTAAGATGCTCGCAGACAGACAGTTCAGTTTTTTTTACTTATATTAGAGGGAGGCAAACGAGCATGTGGGTCACCGATGGTAAGTAGTCAAAACCGTCCATAACATCAGCAACACCAAAAGGTCACTGATCCGGTGCCAGCCTTTTTAGGGAAACATAGCCTCTTTTCTTGCAGGCACCCATATTATTTGTTCAGGAAAACCGTTAAGGGCAGTTGAACCCAAAATTTAAATGTATGTTTAATTAATTATTTTTGCTTAAAATTCCCACGACCCATAATAATGCGATATTTAGTTCAGTGATAACCTAGAGACATTTATCTGTACTTTATCAATATTTCAATTTTGTCCGCGCTGTGGCGATTTTCTCACATACAATTTGCCCATTGACCTTTATAATGATCATCTCTGTGAGGCTGAGGATGATAGTGTGGATACGCGTGTCAGTTTAATCGAATACGTAAGCTAAACGATGTTAACTACAACCTTTCAATGGATGGGTTTAGTGGTCTTGAGTTACTCCGTGTTTCGGAGGGCAAGTTAAACATTCCGCCGTTTTTGATAGATGATAGTCTTTAATCGAAGAGTGATAAAGGAACAGCCCGATTGAAGAAGTACCTTTACTACTAATACACAGCCAAATAACAATTTCCTGGAGGGTTATTGTGTTACTGCATTTACATCACCGTCGTTTGCTTGCATGCCATTTGCAGTTGTATAAAAGAATATGTCGAATTTGTTCGCTCATGAAATAGTTAGTTACTGAAAGATATTTTTATCATGCGAATGCATACAAACTTGGTGGTCGCGCTTAGACGCGTTTGGGGTAAGATGCAGGTGTAACCCGAGAGGGCTGCACGGTACGTGCTAATGGACGTGGAGGATGCTAAACGTAAAAAGTGATAACTTGAATGATAGACACGTATTTTTTTTTTAATTTCATAGATTGGTAAATATATTATTGGTTTAATACAAATTCGGTTTATACGGCATACCGACTAGTTGTTAAGTGATGTTTAATTGTACTGTTTCCCCTTTTTAGTTAACTTAAGTTTGCAATCCGAAATGCGTCATGTTTTTATTTATTATTATTTTATCCCGTTGGCTCGGTGATCCAAAGTGGATCTTGTGCCACGAAACAAAATGGCCTCAATATTCACTGTTCTATGCTACTTGGCGCCGCCGTCTTCGTATTATACATACTTAAAAGGAAAACTGTAGTCCTCAACGTATTTTAATCGATCTAGAGAGCGAAAATATTTATTTTCTTTAACATTCTTATACCTTTTCCTTGTGAGTGACATAAATGTACAAATTAAAGAGTGCAACAAATCAAAGAACACAAGTGAAGTGAAGCGGGATCAGAAATTTACAGAGTTTCAATTTATGGCGTTTTTTTTTAAATAGCAACGAATCCTTGTCGTAACATATGTAACATTATATAGAAGTAAGTGTTATATATCTACTATATATATAACTAGCTGTGCCCGCGACTTCGTCCGCGCGGAATAGTTTTTTTTTTATTATTTATTTATATTGATAAAAATAAATAAAATTTCTAAAATAAAAGTAGCCTAAGTTACTCCTTATTACATCAGCTATCTGCCAGTGATAGTCCCGTCAAAATCGGTCCATCGGTTTCAGAGATTAGCCGGAACAAACAGACAGACAGAGAAAAATTGTAAAAAAATATTTTGGTAATATTACAAACAGACACTCCAATTTTATTTATCTGTATATATATATATATATATATATGTATGTATACATATATGTCATCATTTCCTAAGGAGCTGCTGTGTTAGCAGCAGAGGTGGCACCGCTCCATTAATACCTAATGTATTACAAGCGTTCATAGGTAACTACAACATTAACAGCAACAGCTTTACATCAAGTGGACCATATTCTTGTATGACTGAAATTGTATATAAGAAAAATACTACCTCCATATACATGACTGTCTCAAACAATTGGAATCATCGTATACCCCTTTTTGTTATGGTTATTCATCGACAACGTTTCTTAATACAACGTCTGGAGGCACAGTAGCAAACGGTCCACCTGAGGGAAAGTGGTTACCGTAGCCTATGAACGTTTGTAATACAGAAAGTATCACTGGTACGTTGTACACCGCCTGCTAACACAGCAATTCCTTAGGAGTTTACTGGTAACGTCACTCGCAGGAACCCAACAACCCTCCAGGAATTTATTATTTGCGATTTTCTGTTAGGTTAGGAGGTACTTTCAGAATCCGGGCGATTGATGCCACCTATCTCTTTAAGAAACATCCAGACAACGACAAACAGTTCATGCACAAAAATGTTTCTCCTATGCGGGAATCGCTAATGCTTAGTTGCAGCACTGCCACCGTGCTCTTCAAAACTAAACGAAACAACGGGATCTACTGCCTTATTAAACTATTACTGAAAATTTGATTTTTTTCACACGGCCCACCTGGTGTAAAGCGGGTACCGCAGCCTATTAACGCTTGCGATATACCTCCACCGTCTACACAGCAACTCCTTGGGAGCCTACTGGTGACCTCACTCACACGCAGGAACACAACAACCCTCTAGGGAGTTGTTATTTGGCTGCGGTTTTCTGTGAGGTGGAGGTACTTCCCCAGACAGGCTGCTTTGATGCGCCCTACCTCTCTTAAAATACAGTCGAATTAAGAACTTTCTCCTTTTTTTAAACCGGTTAAAAATAGGAAACATTGAAGCGAAAATATTCAAATCCGGGTTAATAAAACATTGTGGACGCATCAAACACACAATATAATGGATACAAACAACTTACCAACCATGTTGCACATTTGCAAATTACAGTAAATTTCAAGCGGCGTGTTCATACAAAATCATAATAATTAATGAGAGCTCATACACCTAGTTCAATCTGCTTGCTATTATGTAACTGGGCGTTCATTAGAGCAAATAATACAATTCGGTCAAGCGAAATGCGAATAATGCAATTGAAACAAAACAAACTTATATACGTAAAGGGATTGAAAATAGTTTTGACGAGCTCGGTGGCTCAGTCGTGAATGGCGCGACTTTAACACCAACGCTCGTGGGATCGATTCCCACACAAGGCAAACATTTGTGTGCATGAACGTGTCTGTTTGTCTTGGTCTGGATGTTTTAAGGGAGGTAGGGTGCATCAAATCAGCCCGTCTGGGGAAGTACCTCCACCTGACAGAAAACCGCAGCCAAATAACAACAAGTTGTGTTCCTGCGTGTGAGTGAGGTCACCGGTAAGCTCCCAAGGAGTTGCTGTGTAAACAGCAGAGGAGGCATCACGCGAGTGATACTTAATATATCGCAAGCGTTAATAGGCTACGGTACCCGCTTTTCATTAGGTAGGCCGTATGCTTGTATGCTTCCCGACGTAGTATAAAAAAAAGGTTACATATTTAAAAACCGCGTAAACCAATTTCAATGAATTCGTAGCGTTACTAAATTTATACGATACCAGTAAGATGACAGAATATTCAGTTAAATTAAAATGAAACCAATATCGTTTCATAATTGGCGAAGATATCGTGTAACATACACGCAATACAATATGAGAACAAGGGGGAACCTCATTCTTCTTAAAGTCGGTTATAAACTGTCAAGAAAAAACATGCTCACATCAAAAAATTGAATAATTTTCTTCTCCTATTCCCATTCCTAGAGATAGATTTCTATCTTCAAATGTGAATCAATGAAACCTAATAGAACAAAAAATCATCATGTCAGCTAGCTAGCAAAATGCGTGTATAAAAAAAATAATGGGTTTACCCATTCGTTATTATATACTTACGCATTTTTATTTGAAAACCTTATTTTGTAAATTTCTATTATTTTATGTCAAAAATATTAATTAGATATTTGTGTGATCTTCAGCACGAAAATAACTATCATTCCTCGTACCCAGTAAAAAAATATGTCTATCTCTATATCTCAACGCCTTTCGGCATTCCATCTTCACCAAAAGTTATTTCCGAAATTCTGATACATTTATAAAACAACGGAATAAAAAAACAAAAGAAAATATAATGTGTTTTTATACAACGTCGGGAGGCATACAGGCATATGGCCTACCTGATGAACAGCGGTTATTGTAGCCTATAAACGCTTGTAATACATTGAGTATCGTGCGATGCCACTTCTGCTGCTACACAGCAGTTCCTTAGGCGGTTTTTGAAGACTGATATACGCTTTTTTTATACAAGTTCAGCATGGCTCCTCTTTGCCTCTTTGATGGTAAGCGAAAGAGGAGCCCAAATCGCAACGGCAACGACAAAAGACTACACAGTGTCCTGTCAGTTGACGCTGCCATGTCGACCTGCAAGATGCCATCTTGCAGGTCAACATGGCAGCGTTCACGTTTAGTTTGAAGGATCCCATATTGTAGGAAGGACAGAACACATGTGCAGGCAAGGCGTTTCACTTTTTAATGATACGATAAAGATAGGAGTTGGCGAACTTTTTGGTAAGCGAAGAAATATTCGCAACAGTGGAACAATGACATTGCAAGCCTGCACGGGTGGTTCTATGACGGAAAGGAGAGGGTGGGATAAGAGAAAACAGTTCTTCAGAGCACTCGCCATGATAAAGGCGGTGAAATTCGCTTATGTCCCTACGGAGTTGAAGAGGTTCTAGGTTTTTGGTGACCTCTTCGTCGTCGATTATGCGGATAGCCCGTCGCTGCAACTGTAGAGGATCCGGACTTTTTTATATCAACCTGTTTCATGCTATATCCAGTGAATATAAAAAAATATTTAAACTAAATAAATTGATATTACACATTAATCCGAGTTTAATGATTGGGTTCTGCCAAGTAGAAACAAAATGTTTGAATTGTATGCAGAATTGTGTTACAGATTTGAGCCAGATTTGTCAATTATGTAAAGAACTATTTCAAAATATTTAAAAATGTTTCCAGAGAAGCAAAGTCTATGTATATACATTATACATTTCATCATTATACATAAAAACAAAATTAAGCAATTATCAAATAAAATTAAGGCTGTATGGGATATTGTTAGTAAAGAAACAGGTTTTCTCTAACACATGACAATCGAAGTATTACAGACGTAAAACAAATAGCAGATCTATTTCAAGACTACTTCATCAATATCCCTTACCTTACCACTAACTCTCTTAATTCATCTCCAGATGGTGCTGCTGGGTTATTGAAAGAAAACGTATAACCTAGTGTGGAACTTTTTCAGTTTACACATATTGAACCAAATAAAATTATCTTTTAAACATTTGTACATTAAAAACTCAGAGGATCACCGGGGAATGTCTACTAAAGTATTTTATTGTATTATCGAGGCAATAGATCCACACTTGTCACGTATTTTTAATATATATGTAGATATGGATGTGTTTCCAAACTGATAAAATTTAGTAAACTAGTTCCTTTATTCAAATAGTAAAGAGCGAGCTGGGAAATTACAGATTCATATCTATACTGGCAGTTTTGAGTAAAATATTCGATAGGATAATGCTTGATTAATTGCATATCTTTTTTAAGACCATGACATTTTTCATGATGCACAATACGGTTTTACAGGTGGTAAATCTACTACGGATGCAGGGGCGGCATTGGTTAGGCATATCCTTAACGAATGGGAGAGATCACAGGATGTTGTTGGGGTATTCTGTGATCTGTGATTTTGTGCTGCGTTCACATTTCGGTCACATTTATTCTACTTTCTTGCTCTCTCTGCCATACCTACTCCCGCTTTGCTAAACCTTCAGGCTAAAATTTTGTTACCTAGAAGTTTTCCCAATACTCCATTCACACTATTCTTAGCACTCACTATTCTTTCCACATCAGCGCTGGATTCGCTATCAGCTGGAATGAAGGAAGGAAACCTCCATCCCCGCTTAAAGCGCATCCCAGATATCACATCATACATGACTATGCTAGCTAATTTTAAGCTTAGTAAACATTCATCAACGTAAAACCTGAGTAAAATGTTACTAACATATTTAATTAAATAATAAAAGAAGCAAAGGAGTTAAAGCTGAGAAATTAATAATTAAATTACCATTATGTTATACTCGTGTTAAGCACACCAATACATGTATAAATTGTTAAGTTCAGTCTGTCTGCTTATAATATTCTTTGTGAAAGGATGAAGGGCGGTGTGCTGCGGTTATTAGTGATGTGTGTTTATGTTATCGATACATTCGTTTTCACGTAGCATATTTCATAAGTCGGCCTTTGGGTTTCTTGTTGATCGTTTAGACGTTGGCAACTGATATTGGTGCGAATCGTCATGTAATTTTTCCGTTAACACATTTACCTTTCGGGTCTCCCGACTCACAGTGGTACTTTCAACTGCCCCAGACATCGCATTGTTTTAGTCCAGAATGACAAGTGAATTTTGCAACTACGATGATATGATTTTTTTATGCCACTAAAGTGGCAAACAAGCATGCGGTTTGCCTGATGGTAAGCAGTTGCCATAGCCTATGGACATTTGCAACACGAGGGGTGTCACTCTTGCAATGCCGAACCTATGTTCATTAACGATTTTTAATTACACAATATGTAATGGGTTTTTGGAAAATAAATTCGTCCATAGCACTATCCTTGTGCTGTGTTTGTGTGACTTTGTACTAAATTTAGTCTCATGGTACCATGTCAGTCCTTATTTCATGCTGGTTTTTAGAGTTCTTCCTTAAGGCTTCTTCTTCTTCAAGGTACCTATTCCTTTAGCTGGTTTTCTTTTCAGCACCGCTAAAGCGTTTATAATGGGTTGTCCAGTCGTCAATAAATGTCGGATGGAAAACGATGTCGGAGTAGGATTGAGGTGACAGAGGTTTAGTACACTATTTTCGCTTCGCTTCACTTATATGAAATGATATTATATTAAATGAATGAGTGTGAAATTGGAATAGTTCAAAAACACAGAAGTAGTGCAACGTATTTGAATACAATCGTAGATGTTTATTGGGTCACGTTAAATACTAGGTAGACAATGTATGTATTTTGTGTACTAATATTTATGACTCTACTAATCGTAGAGGATGCCATCTTATGACCAATTTACATAATTATGCTCATAAGATGTGTTTTCTACATATATTACTGTGAGAAACTATTCAACACGAAGAAATTATTTTCGCAAAATATTTTTGTCGATAATCCAAGCAGAACGTGCGGCCTTCCCTCGCGCCCTTTGGCGTCAGCACCAGATCAAATTAAAAACAGAATTTGTTATAAGTATCATTAATAATTTAATGCAATACTTTGCTGCCGTTGGGATGGACCGTTCACTGACCGCATCGTGTTTTTGCCAAATTCGCCCGCCGCCGTACAAACAGAATAGGATATTTAGATTAACACTGAAGGGTTGTACGTTGTCGCGAGTTTAGTGAACTGTCAAAAGGTAAATTGGCTTTTCACATAAATATTTTAATTGAATTGTGCTTTTCGTTAGGCCTTTTATTTATTTATGATTTCTCACTCAAATTAGTAGAAGAAGAATATTTCCCTTATATAAATATATCTAATGTCTGCGCCTTACTTGCGTAAATTATGTTTATTTTCAAGTTCTACGCAGCAACCCCGTCATATACGGGGTTTCGAGGTAAAAAAGCAGCCTAAACATTAAACTGGCGTCAAAATTTTACACGACATGCATCAAATTTACAAAAGGCTAACTTTTTAATTAAGTGTATTAAATAACCATGCAGTAACCTATTTTTTTTTAATAAGTTCAGTATAGTGGCTCCGCTTTGCCTGATGGTAAGCGAAAGAGGAGCCCAAATCGCAACTGTAACTGACAAAAGACTACACAGTGCCCTGTCAGTTGACGCTGCCATGCTGACCCGCAAGATGCTTCTTCACGCTTCGTTTAAAGGATCCCATATTGTAGGAAGGAGGGAACACATGTGCAGGCAACACAACGACTGCTCAGGAGCTTGGTAACCTCTCTTACTCGCAGGAACGCAACAACCTTCCAGGAAATTGTTGTTTGGTTGCAGTTTCCTGTGAAGTAGTGGTATCCCATGTGGCAAACAAGTAGATATGTGGCCCACCGGATGTGAGGTGTTAACTTAGTCAATGAATAAGGAGTAACGCACACACGTTACAACACCTGCTGCCAAATAACAACTTGTGCTTGCTAGTAATCTTACTTACTCGCAGGAACACAAGAATCCGTCGATTACAAAAACCTGAATTACAAATCCGTACATTCTGTCACATATATATGTTACAATCTGGATTTTTTTCGTAATCTTGTCTGTAAAAACCTTACTGAAAATTAATTTTGTGTGAAATATCAAAACACTAGGTAGTTTTTGATATTTCAAGCTAAATTAATTTTGCATTTATCAATATCATGAAATGCTAATGAAAATAAATGTTGCATTTTGTGTTTACGAAAATAATTACTCATTTTAATTATGAAAGATAATCCAGGATTACCATATTATTTTTACGTGGGGATTAAGAGAGCAAAAATGGACTGAAACATTTTTAAATGATTATTCGCTTTAACGCGGCGACTACGATAGGGAAAAATACATTTGTTGCATGCATTTTATTATTTTCATACAACTATTCTGATATACATGGAATACAAAAGCTGACTTAATGGTAAAAGCATTCTCTACCACTCAACCTGTAGTAGTGCCGACTACGGAGCGATAGTATTGATACTGAAATAGTTTTGTATTTATACATTTACATTTACACAT
Source organism: Pyralis farinalis (assembly GCA_947507595.1). NCBI lineage: Eukaryota > Metazoa > Arthropoda > Insecta > Lepidoptera > Pyralidae > Pyralis > Pyralis farinalis. Next base: position 25,959,715 of record OX382267.1, read on the forward strand.
ATTAAAAATAATTTGTTAAATTCTCAATAAATCCAAATGGTGATTTCCCACGGTAAACAAAGACGGATTATGTATTTAAATATGTACGTTCGTGTAGAGTGTTGATAAGCAACTTATCAAAAAAGTTCTTCCATTAAATCAAGATAGCAAACAGCAGTGTAAATTACATGTTTGAAAATTAGCGAGTTGACAAGTATTTCAACAGGAAGAAATTCTGAATCGTTGAAGAAAACGCAGCCAAGAAGTGAGACAATTGACTTCAAGGATTTGTAAAGACTTCGCATTTGTATTGTAGTTTTTTTGTATGGAAATTAATGCGAAAAGTGGATTTCCACTCGAATCATGATGAGATTGGTGATACTGCACTGAGAACAATGTTGATATCGTGTCTTGAGCTACCCAAACTTGCAGCCCGTTAGTCTAGACTGGTATATCCATAAAACATAATCTGCACTAACATATACAGCGTATTCGCGGAACTATCAGTTTGATTTGAAAAAATATCTTGTATTTGATATCGCAATTCTTGAAGGCTATAGGCTGTTCAATATTACAACACGATCCTTAAAAACCGGCGTGCATGAAAAGAGTTATGAATGTTAAAGAAGCGAGTACAGTGTGTAAGGACCGCGTCTTATGGCGCTTGGTTCTCTCTGCCTACCCCACAAGGTATTTGGCGTGAAGTTATAGATATATAGATAGATCCTTAGAAACCGAGCATGAACAAAAGCAGTTTCCATGGCATACACGCGGACGAAGTTGCGGACTGTAGCTAGTATGATATAAGACTACTATGACCATGGAGAGCTGATCACGAAAGATTTTGAGTAGTAACTCAACTCACCGGTACGGAGCGGGGGGGTAAAGTAGGACGCGCAACTCTTATTGGCTTCGGACAGCACGAATCCAATGAGAGTTGCGCGTCCCATTGGTGAGTAGGGTTGAATCGCTGCGATATTTAGGCGCTAAAACACTATATTTTCGTGAGTGAGGAGTGCCTTTACTAATCCCGAATCCGTATTGTTGAAAACCGAAGAAAACTATTCCTTCGATGCCAGTGGCTACAGCAAGCAGTGGACGTCGGTCGCAATCAAGCAGCAGCCCGGTACGGTGGTATGTTACAAGTGAGGTACGCCACGCCACATAGCAAGCCGCTGCACCGCGGATGGATCTAGCGCTGCGACGCCGTCGGTGGAGAAACGCGTCGACCTATGCGCCGTTGAACCCCCATCGGGGATACTGAATCAATCCTGGTGAATGTTGTAGGTTTGACTATGACTTTGGTGCTTTATCCTATATATATATTCCTTTGAAAGAAAGTATTGCAAATAAATGTAAAGGCAAACGAATTGATAGTGTTACATCGTAAGTTGGAATAGACAATACCAAGGTAATTAGGACTGTACAATTGTTGTGTCAAGCAGAAAATAATGATTCAACGACAGAAATCTTATTTCACGTTTTACTGAATGCATACTTGCGCAGTGACATTTTAATAGGCCGCGAGATTTTAAGCAATGGATTTCGTGTAATCAAGACAGCTACTAATTTTACCCTGTTACCATACGTCAATGCCTGTTACAAGACATACAAGTTGTAAATACGTGTACTTCGATTGAGATTATTGTATATGTGAATAATTTTGACTTGATCCATAGTTGCTAGTTGATATCTTACAGCAGTACTCAGATTATTTTATTAATCGATTTCTGACTAATCGCGTTAATACTGGCGAGTTAGAGGTTAGGATAACAGACTCCCGTCTCATTGTACAACGTCGCCCATATAGGTTATCTCCCGACGAATGTCAGGTTGCGCGTGATAGGGTTGACAATATCTTAATTGCGTCAGGTTCAATTGATCGAGGTTTAGAAACGCTCCGGGAAGTACTGGAAGTTTAAAAAAAGCGGATTTTTCACTTATCCTTAAGAAATTTTCCTTCCTTAAAACCTGCGTAGAGTTCCTTGGTTACGAGGTACAGGCAGGAGTGATTAAACCAAATAAACGAAAGGTGCGGCTCTTTCATCATTACCTGAGCCAGAGTCAATTAAACAGGTAAGCAATTTAATTGATTTGGTCTCATATTTCCGCCAGTTTGTGCCAAACATTTCACGTTTAATGGCTACTCTCTATAAACTGACTTCGGGTAAGTTCCCGATCAAATGGACGGCTAGCTGTGAAGTGGTACGTAAAAAGGTAATCGAGGTTTTAACTAATAAACCTATACTTATGATCTACGATCCGCAATACACGGTGAATCTTCATACTGATACCAATGCTGAGGGCTATTGCGCAATTATATTTCTAGTCGTGTATGGTAAGCTAAGACCTGTCGCTTATTATAGTAAACGATAGTAATGAAATAGTTGAATAACAAGCGTACTTACAAATATGCTCACGATCGTATAATAAAGATGCCCGAGGGCCAAGTACCTATTGAAGTAGTAGACGATAAAGTAATTGATGAAATTATTTCTGATTAAACCGTGTCTCAGTGTACAGGTTATTGGTTCGTTGGGTCGGAGGCTGTACCAGAGTTATCGTATCCTTAGCCTGTTCGAAATCGGTGTCTGCTCTGAGTAGTCCGTGCATACGCGGTAAGCGGTAGCTCTGTGTAGTACAGGCAGGCTTTCCTTGTAGCGAAGACCATACAATTATGGATATGATTCGGCGTTCGAAAACGAATGGAATGGAAAAAAAATAAGTATGCAGCAACAGTGTATTGCTAAGAGCTATTGTCATAGCTTTTTTAAAGACCGCGAACAAGATACCTGGAATTTTATGTCTCTGATTGATTGGGTGGTTGAGTGAGACAGTAATGGTCAAGCAATGAGACTATCTATCTTAATACGCTTTAATGATACGCGTAATTCATTCAACGGTACTTGGACTCGATAATATTTAAATAGACAAAATTGTTTTGTGCACAAAATTTTGAATGTTTGTTTTTGATTGTACAATTAAGAGCGCTTCTCGCTTGACAGTTGCAGTCCGATTTCAATTCTCATTACGTACGACATAAAACGGTACGAAGGTCAAAGTGACAGGATTGAGGTGCACTTGACTGTACAAGTAAACGACAATAGAGCAAAATGACTTTACATGAAAAAAAAGGTTAGAATGAACGTACATTGCGCAGAATTTGCCGAACGACATACTGCGGTGTAGTAATTTGTTGCAAAGTACACACAGGATGAGCGTCTAGTAGGATGATAGCCGTGTCGCATCCGGTCATGAGTATGTATGTTTAAAGCGCACGAACGGCGGCGGTTGGCAGAATCAAGAGGTAGACACTGGGAGAAATCGAGAGTTAGTATAAACGGCGGCAAGTGACGATATCTTGGGACTGCCCTCACGTTTCGTATTTTCCTGAACATTAATTACAAGTGTTGATTTAATATTATAGTGTGATACGAATTGCATTTCTCATTATACAACTACCCGCCACACACCCGCATAACATCGGATAGACCGAAAAATCATACGAATACGACATATATGTATCGGAGTTTTCTGATCCACTATCCTTATGCGATTCAATGTATGTATACCACATAGACTTTTGAATCCCTACGTCTGGGGTAACATTCGCAATGTGACGCTATAAAAGCAAATTATCAGATTAGTAATCCACGTTGTGCAAAAAATATTCCAATCCTATCGAGTGAGCAGTGTCGTATAAAAATATATACGACATCTAAGTTGTAGGTGTATATATATATATATATATATGTATAGAACACATTTTTTTACAAGGGAGTTTGAAAGATATCAAAAATATATACAATTTACAAGGTCAAAGCTACTTTTTAGTTTAAAAAATATATAATAAAATAATTTAATACTTATTTTTTTATTAATGAATCCTGAATACTACTTTCTTATAATTACTTTAGGTATTTTTAAAAATTGCAGACGGGGCTTTATTTTTTTTTTAATTAAAAATACTGTGACTTTTAACCAGTACAAGAAATAAACAAAAATAAAAAATAATCGTGAAAATAGCCAAGCCTCAATTAACTCTTGTAATTCGGGATTAGCCCTTTGAACGCCAGTTTGTTAATATTAGTTGACTCAAAGCCTGAATACGGAATTAAATATGAAAATTTGTCCGGGGCAGTCAACAAAATGGAAGGTTCAAGCTTCTTCGTGGCTTTGTAACGGTTCGCAAGCCTCAAGAGTAGGTTTACTTAGGCCTCTGCCTGTGGTATGTTCCGGACGGCATGAATACGCAAACGTATTTGCTTTTTGACTTGTAAATGCTCTGTTAGAATGAGGGCATTGTTAATAAATAACTTGAGCCATTCTTGTGTGTGTCTTCGAAAAAGTTTCTTTAGGGGAATACGTAAGAGCGCGTTCACACCTGTGTCGTGATAAATAGTCCGCCGGTATAAGTGTCGCGGCTTGTATATCTAAATACAGTTGTTTGCGTAGTCGTCGAAGGTCGTTCAACGAATATAGCGTGGCAACAACAACACACGTACCCATTTCTAAACTTAGTAGAACTTTTATTTTTGCAGACGTAATTTGGCTGACATGTAATAAAATTACTCGTAAGTACCTTATATCAAATTGATATGAATAACTTAACCCTAATTACTCATTTAAACACTTAGTACAACAGTTGATGTTCTGATTTCAAAATTAAGTAATTTTAAATATATGAGTTAAAGATTATTTAGTATGAAGTAAAATGTTTCATGAAACATTTTATAAGCTTTGAAAATCGTATTCTTAATTGTACGTGAAATTTGTGCACCTTTTGGCTACCTCATACAAAGTGGTTATCGTAGCTTATTAACGCTTGCAATGTAAGAAGTGTCATATTGCCTCCCCTGCCGTTAATACAGCTACTACTGATGAATTTACTGGCAATCTCATTCACTCGCAGCAATACAACAAATCTCCAGGGAGTTCTTCTTTGGATATGAGGTAGAGGTACCCCTGTTAAAATAGCTTATTGATTGTCATCTATCGAATAGAGGCCGGACCGACGGCTTATAAGCCGTTTGATCAGAATCAAATGTCTAGTACACATAGCAAGGGCTTTTGCTTAGTTTTGAGACTAGATAACGCTGTGTATATTGTCTAGATAAATCATCAAAGCGTTACGAATTCGACTTTACGAGTACTTTATTTTAGGTTAGAATGATCCCAATTCGTTGATGTGTTTTAAGTCGGTTAAACAGAAATTAACTTGCATTCTTACGCCTACATCCGCGTTCACAAATGAATGTACGTACGTATGTGCCGCAGCAATAAACAGTATCACGTTTTGTACACCACTCATTATAAAAATTGTAGAATCATTTCTGAACAAATTCCGCAGCGTCATTCATGTAGTCCTGAACTAAGCAAATCTTGTACTATGGATACTAGATAACTGATAAACATATATAAATATAATACATATAAATATTTCTCAGTGCAATTTTAAGCTTTCACTGTTGTAAATATTAGATGAGTAATACCAGTTATCCCCTGATCATGGCGTCTGCAACGTCACTGAAATTCAAGTTTTTACCATAGCAATATTTTCTGGCTTATTTGCCAAATGCAATGGTAAAGGTTGTATTGTGTGCTCCGCAACTGATGAAAATACGGAAATACGTTTTCTTTTTAACCCTTCGAAACCCGGGTGGTCATATATGACCGCGAAATGTATGGGAAAACGTATATAACGGGTTCTGACTGCGTAACTAAATATTTTTTCGTAATAGGTACTTATGATACATATAAAACACCCAGATAGAAATAGACGGATTATTCAAGCACACAAATGAACTCACAACTTTTGGTGCTAAAGTAGCTATTGCCAACGACTAGGCCATCAGGCTCGTCAAATTTTCATATTAAAACACCATTGGCAAATATTCAATAAGTTTTATCCTTGTCAAATTTCAAGTCTAATTATAGCATATATCGCGCTTTGAAGCCCAAAAAGTATAACTTATAAAAGTATAAGTAATGGACAAACACCGAGAAGTGTTCAATGTACCGTTTTCCAATTTTGACCCAAAAAGTTAAAATAGACATGGAACTCGCCGACTTGCCTAGTGTAAATGCCCCCTAACTTCGTATGAAGAGTCGTATGTAGGCTTACACACAAATGAAAACGACAAGTTAAACAACAAGAATATATTAAGGGATGATTGATTTTATTTTATTAATAAAGTGGTCTCAAGCAAGTTCTCAAGCAAGTTCTGTGTAATTATGAGGTGAATTTATATGTCATTTATGGATGAATTTCATACGTAATTTTAGTTCCTATGTTTACACTAGATGGCGCTTTTCGCAAATTATTTCGCCACATAGAAGGCAACCGGGTGTGGACTTAATATTCATAAAATGCAAATACGTTTAATGCGATCTGGATAGTCGCAGATTTTATTCCACTTTGTATATACCTTTGGATATTTAATTACATTATTGAAATAGGTATGGTTATAAGAAGTAAAGTTTAGTTTTGAATGTTAAAAAAAATCCAATAAGGTCGATTTCCTATTATTTTAGGCAACTATTTAATTTTTTCGCAAGCAAGCAACGCGAAGCAAATACGGAACCCTACACTGTGCGTGGCCCGACATGCACTTGGCCGGTTTTTCTACATTTTCATTTATTTTCCCTACTCGCGTTTTTTTTTCTAAGTACATACGTAGTTTATCAACACCCGTTAGTAGTTTTCATTTGACATTCCTGCTGACTAAAAACAAACAATATAAGGTTTTTTTTAACGTTGAATAACAAAAATAATATCTTTTGCCCACAAATATGTACTTTTACCATACTTTACACGACGCTGCGGACGCGCCGGAGTTGAAGTGCCGTCGGATCTTAAACTAGCGTCTCAAACATAAGTCGTAATTGAGCAGCTCTCATAACACATTCAGTTGAATGGAGACCCGTATCCCAGCAGTGTAATTGTGCGGTGGAGCGGCACCAGACTCGGCAGCGGTGCGGCACCGGCGCCGTTGCGGCACAAATACTATTTTTATTTGCATAAAACTAGTCTATGGTCTGGCGCTTATGACGTTGTGCATGTACATGTATGCAAAAAGCATGCTTATATTTCGCACATACTTTTGTAAGTGAATCACAACATAGGACAATGAGTTTTATTATGTGTAAAATTAGAAGTTCCTTGTATAGTTTGGCTCTCGGAGTTTGTGACTCTTCACTAACTCATACTTACTAGCTTCTTTAACATTCATAACTCATTTTTATTCAGGTTTCGGAACTTAGGACTGATGCATTCGCTTCTGTTAAAACACAACCAGTTATATCATGACAAGTGAGTATTAACCTTATTCGACTCCTACAACGCTTCACTTTCGCGTCAATCTGTCATCTTTAACCTACATCTTCCGAACCTACGGAACATCCCTATTTATTTTTCATATTCGTTGCGAATGTGGTTTACTAGGAGCGATACTCTACAGATTTAGCGCAACTGGTTATTTGACGGCATTAACGACGGAAGTCTGCCATACCCATTCCTGTTAGTTAGTGAGGCTACCACCAGTATACTCCAGATTAATTGCTGGCTCCTGTTAACAAATGGACTGCACAACACTCATTACGACATTGTCTATCCAGTATCCCTGAAAATAGTTTCAGCGATTTCGCACAACCCTGTCATAGGCCCTAATGAGTAAGTAAGCAAAACTTGATCCGTTCATCTTATCAAAAGATAAAAATGGCTGAAAATATTTATTAATTGCTTGATGCCAACCAACTCTGAAATATTATAAATATTATCAACATTCAGGATGAAAACTTACAACACTTGATCACTTTCGTATCGAGTAATGAAACTTATATTGGGATGCCTTATTTTGAGCTTCCAACCCTCGATACAGTTGTATGAAAAAGTTAGTTTAACCTTCGTAACTATAAGAAACTGTGAAATAGTATTGAAAGTTAATAGATTTAGACGCTATTTTGTGAAAGTCAATTTACATGCAATTTGATCTAACCTGCTTTGTGTGCTTCCGCCACCAACCACCATCAAGCGGAAAGTTTTGACACAAATACTATAATAGCTTGAAATCCATGCAAATGATCTAGTAACATCTAGTCATAATAATTCCTAGAGTATATACTAGCATATTAACAAAACCTCATATTCAGCAAAGTCGCTCGTTCAAAGGGAATGTGTGATTCTGACACACACACGATTAATATCAAGGTGTTTGCTAGTTAACAGTTAAGGCCGGCTCACAATCCCGTTCACATTTAAATAAGGGATGTTTGAAATAATTGATTAAACATATATGTCGACACTTGATTAATTGGCGGTGCGGAGTATACAAAGATGTACGCGCACTAGAAGATCTTGAAGTTAATTGGAGAATAACGAGGGCACTGAGCATGATTATTCCTCCTTATCTTATTCTCATAAAGGGTTTGATGGCGCAGCATCAGCACTGTGCTTGCTTCTTAAATTTTTTTTGCACTTATTCTTTTGTTTCTATTCTTGATTTTACGCCAATGGTAATATCCGTAAGTCACGTCATTTGGTGAGTTAATAACAATGACATTTTACTTAAAAAGTGAAAAAAGACGTGTTTAAGTGATCGCGAAGAAAAGATAAGAATTTATTCTTTATGAATTGAATTTATATTTATTTTCAGTAATTCTTCACTATTTGATTTAGGACATATTTCATGTACTTCAGTGCACTTTATTGTAGGAAGTTTGGAGATACGCTTCCGGTGTGGATATGATATACTTTTCCTTGGTTTCTAATCATTCGTCAGCTTCGGCGTCTCAGAGGTACAAACACAAAATGACCTCTCCCTCGAAGGTGAAGTAACTACCAAAACGTTCTCCTAAGTTCTGCTGCTTCCACAGCAACTCCTAAGGAGTCGCTATGGAAGCAGCAGAGGAGGCATCGCACGAGGGACAAATTACAAGCGTTAGTCTACGGTAACTGCTTTACATAAGGTGGGCCGTATGCTTGTATGCCTCCCGACGTTGTATAATAGAAAAGATTCGTGACGTTAATGATTTTTCGTTTCTATATGTTACTACTAGCGATCCGTCCCGACTTCGCACGAGTGCAGTAAACCGCGAACTGAAACCAATTGAATGTTTGGAACACATAAAACGAACCGTCGGAATTTCAAAGACATTCTTTCATACATACCATGTTGTGATCATTACGAACATAACAAAAAATACAGCCGTTCTTAAATGATGATTTTACATGCATTATACAGATATCCCGATATCCCGTGGGAACTGCCTTTTCTTACTTTCCGTCTATTTCCTCGGCTTCTAAGGGTCGTATTATATTAAATAATCTACAACCTTCATCAGGATTTCGGTTATCAAATGCAAAAAATATTTTTTCATATCCAATTCGTAGTTCCAAACGTCTACAAACGAACAAATTCGCCCGTTTTATAAATCAGTATAGATGACGCAACCCGTGTAAGTTAGACGAAATAGCTGCTAAAATAACTATAACTTCTTAGACTTCACTTAAGTATTTTGATTCACTATAGATATTATTAACCCGTCTTAACTTAAGAGTTGCAAAATATGAATTTCCCCAAGATAATTCTTTATTCAAATAAAAACAAACGTAGTAGCATTTATTTTAATTCCCTGACTGACGCGTTTGTAGCAAAATTCTTGCATAACTTATGCAAATTTACCGCCAATCCCCCGATCTTACAGCTAGATGATATTGTGACAGTTCAAATTAATTTTAACATATACGTCGACATACTAGGTATGCTCGGTAACCTTACAGTTCTAAGATGACTCTTAAATGTTATATTGTTAATGCAGTAATTAATGAAATAATTAGGGCAGATATACAAGTTAAGACTTGCCTACCGTGACCAAATTGATTATGTTTTATCAGGTTATGCCAGAGCTTTAGAAACCGGCGAGCGTGCGTGAGAAGGGCTATGAATGTTAAAGAAGCGAATGAGGTGTGTAAAGACCGAATCACGTGACGTTTGGTTCGCTCTGCCTACCCCGCAAGAGATTCGGCATGTTATTATAGATAGATAGAATGAAATAATTGATCAGCAGGATGTCGCGACATGTTCAGTATAGGGTTTCGAAGCCGTCACTACTAGGTAGGTACTTAAAAGTCTTAAATAATTTTATCACTCAGGAAGCAAAGGAAACATTAAGGAGTTAATTTTTATCGTTTATCTTTTGTAGCGAAATTTTTGAGGAAAAGGTCATTTGCGAATGGGACATCCTAAATACGGAACCTTTTGGTACTAGGGTACGTTTACGTACGCTAAGTACGAGTAAACGGCGTAGAAGTAGACGCGCGGAAGTGTATGAGCTACATATGACAAAATAAACTCAAGTTGGTAGGTTATATTTGTAAGCTATTTGTCAATTTATAAAGGAATTTCAGTCAATGATTAATATTTTCTAATTTTATATATTTCAACATACCCTCTTCAGAGAGCTACCTCGACATTCACGTACTAAGGGCTCGTTTACTCCAAGTCGGCACTTCATGTCTGTTGAAAGAAACCATATTTCGGACTAATCTCTGTCAGTTTCATGTGCGGTGACCAATGATCACGGCAGCATGGCGTCCTGGACTGAATATCGACCAGCTAAATATTGACGAACGAACATGAGACTTCAACAGCACTAATGTGATACTACTATTTGCGACGATTTGTATGTATATCTTCACGCCAGGTTCCTTGCGGAGTAGTCAGAGAGAACCGAGCGCCATAAGACGTGGTCCTTACACAATTCACCCGCTTCTTAAACATTTATAGCTCTTTTTATGCACGCTCGCCGGCTCCTACGGCTCCTGACATCACCTGATAAAATACGACAGATTTGGTCATGGTAGGTTAGTCTTGTTAGAGACTGTAGAGTGATTACATGAAAATAACAATTTCAGTAGCGAATATAAAAAAGTGAATAATTTTGCTGTTACCTCATATTGATTTGAAGTACCCTTTTAATGATATATAAATCGAGGGGTGTTGAAAGCATCATATCCTCTTTACAAGTATTGGAGGTAGCTTTATTTCGTCAAGATGTTAAAACAAGTCATCAGACTGAATAACAAGATGGACAGACAAAACAAACTATACTAATGTATACAATTTACTATGTAGATCTAATAAAAATAGAGTAGAGACTGATTGGAGATGTACGATGAGGATAAATAGCTAAATAACATCTTTAGATCTTTAACAAACTTCACTATAGGTGAATGAACAACATTTTACGTAAAAGAAACAAAACATAACAGCTCCTACAAAGTTAGATTCATCACACGGAATAGCTATGAAACTCCTATAGACGATCATAACGGTAACCAGCGAAATTGACTAAGGTTGCCGACTGTTTCCTGTTATGGCATTCATTTTATTACGCAAATATCAATACAAAATATAATTAGATGTGTTTCAAATATGTATATACCGCACTGCTATGTTTAGGTGAAGAACCCATAATGTATCAATCCGCTTGTTCACATATGCTAAACGTGACAAGCACACATTCACATTCTGATTCACATTGATGAAAATACTTGTACAAAGAAATTCTATGCTCCCGCTGCGTAATAACACACCTCATTTTTTTCCTTTCTACTTACCATTTATCAAGCTTAATTGACAAATTACTTAATTGACGCTATTAGCCCTTGTATCAAACGCTTAGTAATATATGCGCGTGCATGCCCCTATTATTTCAATACACAGTGTCACCACTGAAATATTCTTCCATATATACCTACACGCAGGCGGGCAGCCGAGACTTCCTCGCTTAAAGACAATGAAATAAACAAATAAATTTTATTCATAGCAATTGGTTTAATACCCTTAACTTTGCCGATGTAGAATCCCTCTTTTTTACAAGTTCACTTCCAATAAAACGCCATATTTACTTCAATTAACTGCTTATTTATTAACTGTGCAGAATCAGTCACGCGAAACGGGTGTAACGTCAGTTCCAGAAAACAAGAAGCATCTCCTGTTATAATATTCACTTTGGTGTGCACCCCCCGTACCAGCACCCCGCGGTCCCTTCCGAAAGCTCTTAATGCGAAGGCGGGCTGACCTCATGCCAGCTCCATTAAGCCGTTTATACATAATGTATGAATTTATTATGCCGTTTGATGTAAAGAAGCGACTCAGGTTGTGAGTAGGTTTTAGATCAATTTTCATCTGATGTTTTATTGCTTCGGAGTTGTGAATGAATTACCTTCGCAAATTTTCCGATCTGCAGAAAGATACAAGCAAGTAGACGTTGAGTATATACTGAACTTCATCCTCCTCCGTTTGGCTTCGACTCGGCAATGCTCGTTAACCCACTCACTGCCCTTAGGCGCAGTTTCAAACAGACAATTTTTACTTTTAGTCGAATCTGTATTGCTGGGCAGACAATGGGTCACTTTTACGCCTATTTGACGTTTTCCTCCAAGTTACTTCGGTACTGGAGTAAAGAAGAATAAAGGGTCTAGTCAGGGCACTTTCGTTATCAGGATCACGGCTTACTTCCACATGGAAACGAGAGATGTAAGCACTGTCTGTATAATACGTGTACAATGCTGTCCACACAGCAATGAGTAAAATGTTATTGAAAGAGAAAAAGCATTGTGAGACACATGGACAACATTGGAGCTGTCATTGGCTTCTATGTTTCTTCAGGACAAGCTGACAAATGACAATGACATTTGCACAAACCCTCGAGCACTCCGTACGTTTGTAAATTCAATTCAATCCGAAAACTCCTCTACCGGACTGATACTCAATCCCTTTATTTCGCTAACGACGAACAGAAAACAATACTCCCCGGATAAAGCCAATTTACTAAATAAGTACCTTAACAAATGATTAGTTTACCATATCGAATGTTTCCACATTAATAATCACGTTGAAGCATATCGGAAACATTGAATATTATCTAGAGCAGGGTTTCTCAAACTATGGGTCGCGACCCAGTGGTGGGTCGCGAGCGAACATTAAGTGGGCCCTGCCTGCAGAACGGCACACCACCCTACCGATCCAACCGCTGCTGGGCAGCGGGCGACTGTCAGCCGCCCGGACAGGCTGTAAACGCGGGCGGCGCGGCGCTTAAAAAAACTTAAACTTTGTTATTTGAAAAGTCCTTTATTTAGGTATATTGGTAACGGTTAAATTTCCTATAGGTGGGCCCCGAGTTTGGGAACTTGTATTAGATGAGTCGTAGCGCAGACAACTTTGAGAACCACTGATCTAGAGCATAGGAAATGTTTAATATGGCCTTGGTTGTATAATTAGTAAGTAATATGTGTAGTATGGTTTTATTAAATTATCGCAACGATAGCTTGTACGGAACTGACCTATTGACCAATTGATCCTCGATTCGAATCCTGACATGTACCTGGTATAAACACAACCACCCTCCAGCGAGTTGTTATTTGGCTGCGGTTTTCTGTGAGATGGAGGTACTACCCCAGTCGGGCTGTTTTGATGCGCCCTACGTGGCTGAATTCCGCCATGCGCGTTACGGCGCCAAGTATAACGGGCCTCAAGGCGTCAATAACACCTAAACCAAGACAAACAGACATGTTCATGCACACAAATGTTTGTTTTGTGTGGGACTCGAACCGACGAGCGTTGGTGTCAAAGTCGCGTCATTCACGACTGCGCCACCGAGCTCGTTAAAACCTCAAAGTCACATCACCTATCGTCAAAAAGTTTGTCAGTCAGTCAGAAGAATCGCTACGCTGATGAAGCGCGTACGAACCTCGAGCTAAAAACTCTTTAATCGGGACGAAAGGGACTTCTTTCTTTAACCGCCCCTGAGTACTTTTATTTCCTGTAGGATAGAGTGAAATTAATTTGACTGTCTGACTATAATTAATAATAATTTGGCCTTCTAAGGGTAGATAACGAGACGATTACAATACAAGGGAAAGGATGGGCTGGGGACGCCCGGGACAGGAATAACTACGCCGTACAATCAAGGACGCAGAACACATAACGCAGCCATATGCCTGTGTATGTAGTTAGACATGTAAACTCCAAATGCGTACAGAAGTAACATCCATGTATATGTACCCGCCGGTGATGTAGAACACAACTAGCCGAATTTATACAAACATTGAGTACATCGGTGTATATGTACATAGGGTATATGTACCCATTTACTCTACTCTTATGTCGAACTCGGTGGCTCAGTTGTGAATAGCGCGACTTTGACACCAACGCTCGTGGGTTCGATTCCCACACAAGGCACAACATTTGTGTGCATGAACATGTATGTTTGCCTTGGTCTGGATGTTTGAGGTAGGGCGCATCAGAACAGCACGTCTGGAGAAGTACCTCCACCTCACAGAAAACAGCAGCCAAATAACAACTCCCTAGAAGGTTGTTGTGTTCCTGCGTGTGAGTAAGGTCACCAGTATGCTCCCAAAGAGTTGCTGTGTAAGTAGCAGAGGAAGTATCGCGCGAGTGATACTTAAGGTATTACAAGCGTTAATAGACTACGGTAGCTGCTTTACATCAGGTGGGCCGTATGCTTATATGCCTCCCGACTTAATAAAAAAAAAACTCTATTAATAATAAATTATATTAGTAATGATGATTTTAGAAATGTTGTATTTACCTTTGAGCAGTAAGAAAAAAAATAAGAGAAGAGTGGCGTGGTGAAGAACCTAACAATGATAATAATTTAGAGTTTGACATTTATTTAAATGTTTAGGATTTGGTTTGATATTTTAACTTAAGTCTGACTGTTATTTATTTTAAGTACATTTGGGTACACTTTGACATGACAAAATAATGACAAAGAGTACATTTATGCATTATTAAAGCGTCACCGATACGTCACACTGTGTCTCATCTTGACAACGATGATGAGGAAATGAATCTCGTCTTGTGAATCTCGTCTTGTGAATCTCGTCTTGATACCTAAATTATAGGGTACCTGTAACGCTATACCTTAGGCTTAAAACCTTTTCACGCTCTTTATGAAGAAAGACACAATGTAGGCTGTTGAAATAGCCTTAGGAGGTAAAACTAACCCTCTGGATATGCACAGGGCACGGTCATTTTAGTTCCAGCGTGTAAGAATAAAATCTATATCAATTACAAGTTTACCCCCTTTGTAGATTCGAATACACAAAGGGATGCAATGTCTCTTCCTGAGGACATCAATACCGAGTCAGCTCAGATTCGTCGATAATCCTCACAATTCGTCTGTGAACTGAATCACAAAGTCTTTGTTAGTATCTAGGTATTCTCAGCTCGATCATACAGCTCTCTATGCGGTGTGACTTCTTTTCAGCATAAGTCTTTGCCCCGATATGTATCATATTCGACAGTTGACAGCTTTGAACATGAAGCTGAAGGAACGTGACTATTTTTGCGTGTTTGCATTCAAGTAAAATGAAATATATTCCTAGCAAAGAATAAATCCAGATTTCTCGTAGCATGCACTGATATTATTTCGCCATTTAGTACGTTACGTTTCTGAGTTGCGAGCTCGTTACACGGACATGGTCGTGTCTAGGGAACACAGAGCTATGATAAATAGGTTTTTAAACTTTGTTTCAAATAGTTTTCAGCTGAGACTGCATAATAAATATTCCAAATATTTAGGAACATTAAAATTGTCTGTGGTGTATTACGTCATTACAGTGAGACAAGTATGCCATTATTAAATATTAGTTAACGTTTGAGGAGCTCGAAGACGCAGGTTAGGTAATGTCAACTGTCGTTACTCTATGGATAGCTTCATCTATCTTCAATTTCTAAGAGTTGTTGCCAATAAATGACAGTGGTTATGACAGTGGCCTTATGGGGTCTTGAAAGCCATCGAAAATAAGCAGCGAGGCATATTATGATCACAGTTATGAGATGATATATGTTAATATTAATCAATATATGATGACTGAAGGATAATTAATACCAGAATTGAATTGAATTGAAAAGAAGATTATAGTTGAAATCCAATTTGATAAAATCTGTCATTATGTACGTTTAAAATGGGAGTTTATCTCTTTGATAATAGAGACTGGTGAGACCCGACTTGTATTTGGTCTCTTTATTTTTAAATAGTATGTGTGCGTATGAGTACTATCAAAATAAAGTAGGTATAGCTCAGTAGATAAAGAAGCGACCTGTTACCTGACGGTTCCTGGTTTGAATCCTGATGTGGGCACGTACAACTGAATTCATGTTTTAAGATTTATGTACATATTTGTAATTATCACTTTGTTTGTGAAGATAAATATCATGAGTAAATCCGAAAGTCAAAGAAATTATATTTAAAAAAAATCGTGTGACCTAACTCTACACAATAGAAAGATCTAGTTTTTCCTCTGAGTTGTGGAGTTCTGAAAGTAGTCGAGTATCTTCGTTAAATCTTTAGTCTTAGGTAGCGAACCCCGCCTATCCTAATGGATTAGGAATCGGGATAACGCTAGGAACACTATCACGGTATTATCTAGTCCTATAAAGACAATCTGTCGTGCCGTCCACCCGGTAACACTGAATCGTACATGCGTTTCAGAATTTACGGACTTCATACGGCTTGCCTTATATTTATAGTATAGGTACCGTATACCATGTCTCGAGTCTTCTGCTAAAGCTGAACACACTATTTTAAAATTCAATTCCTTTGAGATGTATATGTAAAGAATCGTTATTGTTTCAAGACAAAAATGGTCTGAGACATAAAGACCGAAGCGTCACTTGTTGCTCGCATCAAGTATGCGACACGCGCGCGTCGTTTCACTTACGGCATACCTGCTACATTTAACTGAGAATGCTAGCAATATGGTCTTTAAAATAATATTTTATTTGGTTTGAGAAAGGATTTAGTTTTAATTTAGAAATAAAGTTCATATATAGCGACATACATAGGTGTATATATCCTTTACTGCACATTTTAATGTTAAACAATATGATACAATGTGTCTTTACAAAGGGGAAGTTATCTCTCGATGAAACATTTTCCAGCCATCAGGTGTAAGATTTAGTTTTAATTTACAAATAAAGTTTATATATAGCGACATACATAGGTGTATATATCCTTTATTGCACATTATAATGTTAAACAATATGATACAATGTGTCTTTACAAAGGGGAAGTTATCTCTCGATGAAACATTTTCCAGCCATCAGGTGTAAGATTTAGTTTTAATTTACAAATAAAGTTTATATATAGCGACATACATAGGTGTATATATCCTTTATTGCACATTATAATGTTAAACAATATGATACAATGTGTCTTTACAAAGGGGAAGTTATCTCTCGATGAAACATTTTCCAGCCATCAGGTGTAAGATGTTTGTAATAAGAAAGCGAAGGTACATCAACATTTAATGAGCAGGTTGACTGAGGAAATTGCTGGCGATTCTTTGCAAAAGTTACAGCAATAAGTTCTTCGTAAAAAGCGTGAAGAAGATTTACAGGAAGGTTGGCAATGCAAGACTGAGCCTCTGGTGTTACAAATTGTGACATTGTTTTAAGAAGCATTCGTATATTAATAAAAAGCAGCGATACTGAGGGCCTCCGTGAGTCTTAACCTTTAAGAAGATTCAAATATCAATGACCTATAGCTAGAGGACTGATAAGAGGTTGCTGCGTTAGCTGCGGCAGTGGCAATGCACGTGCTATACTGTTCGTGCGCTAAGCTCCGTAGATTTGCTTGTTTTAATTATTAATTAAGAGACGAGCCCGGTGTCGAGTTGTTAGCAATAGCTACTTCAGCACCGTGATTCGTAGGTTCGATTTGCACACCGGACGAACACTTATGCGCATAAACATGTCTGTTTTCTTGGTCT
Organism: Pyralis farinalis; assembly: GCA_947507595.1. Classification (NCBI taxonomy): domain Eukaryota; kingdom Metazoa; phylum Arthropoda; class Insecta; order Lepidoptera; family Pyralidae; genus Pyralis; species Pyralis farinalis. The sequence continues at coordinate 25,977,497 of OX382267.1, forward strand.
GGGTGTTTTTTAAGAGTAGTAGGGCACATCAAAGCAGCGTCTTGAGTAGTACCGCAACCTCACAAAAAATCACAGGCAAATAACAACTCCCTGACGGATTGTTGTGTTCCTGCAGTCCTAACTGGAACCATCTTAACATTGTAACTAGAGGTAAACTTCTTACATCAAATGGGTCGTGAGCTTCCGAGGTTGCATAAAAAAAAGAAACAAAAACCCATGCAAAAGATACAACCACCTAAAATATTGCGAGCAGCGGGTTTCCAATTTTTGCCCCTTTTTAATCAAAAAAACACATTAAAAATAACATTCAAAATTAACTAAACGAATGCGACAAATTGCTAACAGTGTATGTTTATAGTGTATCTTAAAATGTACATATGTGAAGATTAAGTGAAAGCATACATTGTAGAGTAATTTGAGATGGACAGTGGTGCGTCGATAAACCGCGGTCGTAAGTTGGAATTGTCGATACCTAAATGCTGGCTGCTAAGCGGATGATACCATGGAGGTACGAGACGATGTCTGCTCAGCTCTGATATAAAACATGTTAATTTAACACACAGAGTTTAGACTTTCCGAGTTTGGGTCTTATGTGAGCTTTTTGCTGTTTGGACTAAGTATGATACAGCGCCATTATAGTCAAAGACAGACTAGTTCAGCCATGCAATTCTGTAAGAGCAAACGTCCTTACATCCTCGGAAACATCGGCTGTTACAGCCTTGAACACAAAATTGCAATTCTTTGGTGTCGCTTTTCATGGTTGTGCGACACTAGCGCCGCAAGGCTGCGTTTGGAATTGGAATTCTACAAGGCAACAGCCTCGCGTACGCTTACAGCCTTATAGAATATCAAATAATTTAGCCGTGATCGCAGTAGACAATGTCAAAGCTGTGACATCTGTGATCACAGCGACGCACACAGCCATTACGAGTCGCTTAGAGAATTGCATGGCAGTTCATAGTTAATAGATTCAGGCGTTATTTTGCGAATGTCAAATTTACGTGACTTGTAGCATGTTATTCTTACGAATAATATCTACAGCGCCTGATGATGCCTCGTGGAGAGGCGAAACACGTGTCGCAGCGACAACCAGGCCAGTCGTGGCAGTGACGGTGGTGGGGGCATGCGGTTTCTGTTCCAGATGGCGGACGACCGCAGCAGCCGAAGCAGACTACCGGAGCAGCCATGACTGCGTCGGCATGTTGCATCAACTAACAGTAGTGGGTGGGTGCCGGCCGGCGGCTAGGCCGCATGAACTAATTGGTGGCGGAAACACACAAAGCAAAGTTGGATCAAATTGCATGTTCATTTTCTCTTTGCCAACCGATTTTTTTTCTTTGTTTAATCACTATTGAGGGACCAAAATTGGGTATCAAAATATTTTTATTGAATGCACTTACGTTCAATAAAAAGATTTTGATAGCAATAGAAAAAAATTCGATACGTGCAAATTTGTCCCATTTTAATAACCTTAAATTTCTGTTTGTTTGTTTGTACAACTTTATTCATTATCCATAATTACAAAGTATACAACTTGTATGATTTACAAAGGCGGACTTATTCCTTCAAGGAATCTCTTCGAGCCGACCATTGCTTTTGAGTACTTGAATGGAGCAATGAATGGCGGTGGGGAAAATATTAAAAAACAAAAAAAAATTTTTTAAATAAACTTGACCATTAGTCATTTTAAGCTTTCAGCAGGGATGGAAGGTACACCGCAGATGTGAAAAAACTAGTGAGTGCTGGGAATAGTACAACGCAGTGCTGGTCCCAATGCTTCCTTATGGAAGCGAGAGCTGGATATGGCAGAAAGTGCATGAAAGTAGGGTAAACGTGGTCGAAATGCGAGCGTTGCGCGAAATTTGTTGCGTAACGCTTGTAGATCGTATTCGCAATGATGATGTTAAAAACAGACTTTATCTGAAAAAGAGCCTCGGTGTTAAAATACAACGTTGGTCCGGACATGTGGAAGGAGTGCAGGAAGAAAGAATCATGAAACAGATATACAACGCAAAAGTAGAAGGATGCAGAAGCCGAGGAAGGTCATGTCAGGAGTCTTAGAAACTGTCGAGAGTGCATGAGAATACCAATGAATGTCAAAGAAGTGAGTGAGGTGTGTAAGTATCGAGTCATGTGGCGCTCGGTCCGCTTTGCCTACCCCGCAAGGGATTTAACGTGAAGTTATAGATAGAACACTACCTGTTTTCAGTTGTTTGTTATATGTACTCATATGAAACTATAATCCTACTATAATATTATAAATGCGAAAGTTTGTATGTATGGATGGATGTTTGTTGCTCTTTCACGCTTAAACGGCTGAACGGATTTGAATGAAATTTGGCACGTAGATAGATTATGATCTGGATTAACACATAGGCTACGTTATTTGACTCCACGTGGGCGGAGCCGCGGGCAGCAGCTAGTGTAATAGGTAATACTTTAGTACAACATTGATAAATGTATGGTGATAATAGTGGTGCCATGTAAACAAACCGCACTCGAAACTTCAGGTCTGCCATATAAAGCCAAGGGACAACATTTTGACTTTGTACGGCAAAAGGAAAAACTGTCAGATTCTTTTTGTGCAACTAACATCGCAAATCACCGTACGGGCTACATGAGAGTGTGTTGTTGCCATCGCCTATTATACGTATCCATAAAGATATTAAAAAGGAATTTTGAAAATTCATACGAATTTATACTGCGCGCTAACGGAATCGGGAAACTTCACAGCTACTACCATTTATGAATAACAAGGATTCTAACAGACGAATATTACATTTTAATGAGATGTAACTCAATACTCCTTTTAGCGTCGGCGTGATCGAGTATAATATAAACATGGCAGTAACATATAATAAGCAAGAGCAAATAATGTTCGTACCGTGTGTTTCAATCTGTGTTTACTTTGTGTCGGTAGAGAACTAGGAAAACTGGAATTACGGTTCTTAAACAAATGAATATGATTTTAAACCGACGTTTTTATTTATTTCTTTTATTCAATAATTAAAAAAAAAAAATCGTGAACTGCTCAGATGAAAAACAAAACGATTGGCGTGACGCCGATGAAGCTGAAAATGGTTCAAGCAAAAAATATATTCGTATTAAAAAATCAAACAAAAGATACTTGTATTTAAAAATATCATTTTCAATTCTTCTCGAAATTTTAGAATGAAAATAAAAGTTCATTTTAAATATTTTTTGAAAAGGTATTCCTGGAACTAGCAAATTAATTTTAAAAATGTTTTTTTCTAAAAACACAATTTAGAAACTTAATAAATATAACACTTTATACATATAATAAAACTGCAATTGACCTATGTTTATATAGGAAATGTAAGAGCAACAGATGCCACACATATCATCCTTGGAATTTTTATTTGTCTACATCTTTAAGGCCTATCACGCAATAACGTCACTATCCTAGAAGCTGAGTTATATTTCATCAATTGTAATCATTTCAGATTTTTCATTTATTTATACTTCAAAAACAAGGGAGTTGGGATGGTAACTTTCGATATACGACGAGATAATTTTTCAACGTTTGTACAATTTTTGGACGTGAAGCGTCTTCCATTTCAGTCAATCGCTAGCAAAAACTAAGCGCGTTTCTAACTATGTAACTAGACTATAGCATCTATTGTTACTGGTATTATTTTAATACTAGTATTTAGCAGAAAAAACATATTAGTCGGTAGTGCTCATGACGTCACGACACTGATGTAAATGGCGCTGTAATCGCGCACAGAACGACGCTTTTGAGAACTAAGTTTGCCATCGCGCGCAGTGTTTATAGTGATTACTCAGCAATAAACCATTATAAAAGCTGACCGAGCAAGTAAGTTTATTCGTGAAGCATTTTCCTTCATAAACCAAACTAGCTATGCGGTTGACGAATACGGTATGTGTCCAATTACTCTTGACTCTACACTTTCGATTAGTTATGTTAAGCTCGAGTCAGGTTTGCGAAAAAAGTTCGAAGTAACCCCGATGTGCGAGTCCGGTTCGCACTTTACAAACAAAAAAAATATACTTCAATTACCTACCAATAAACATTTTCACTGCTCCGGAATCGAGATTTTAAATGAACCGAACTGTCTTCGTAAACATTTGCAATCCGCAATCAAAAGTTTAACTTGCTTCTGATACCTCAAAGCTTCCACTTATTTCAGTATCGATACAACTACGCTGCATGCAGCATTTAAATTTATTTATCATCTGTTTATAGAAAATATTATGACTGTCACAGAGGAAATTGAGCCTCGCGTATCAAATATTTGGTCCATTGATTGAACAGCCCTTGGAAACGAATTGGACTGCAGTTGTAAATAATGTGTGCAATATTGGAAAAGCTATGATTGCACTTTGGTTATTTTATTATGCACTTTAATAGAAAAGTTTTTAAAGTTTGATATGTTTTATTCGGTGTGTAAGTTACGCGATATCTGACCCGTCAATGAACAATGTTCGAAGACTTTTTTAATACTGTCATCAGTTGCTAGTGAAAATCATACTCTTACATTATTAATCTGTTATATGCGATTTAAGCACACAACATATTTGATATTTCAACTGACAGTGAGTAGTATCTTTAGACACTTGTAAACAGCAGAAGCGTCAATCGAATGTCATATTCAATTTGACCATAGAATGTTGTTTTTTGTTTTGTTTGTGACTTTCAGAGTTTAGTAAACGAACTCAGTTATCCGATAATAATAGAGACTTGCTCCACGAGTCTGGCGTGCATTTAACCCGGTTTTTAACAAAAAAATCTGCCTACCTATAAACTTTTTCACAGTTCGAAAATTGAGTTTTTACATTTAATCAAACTGTTTTCTTTATATAAACATAAGTATTCTTTATTCATATGTGTGTATTTGTTAATTTTTGATATTCAAAATAGATTCCTCTATTAAAAGTATAGCGTATGTTGCGAGAAAGTTGTGTCGATATTATTATGATTTTACTCATACCATTTACTTAATACCACTTTTCCGTTCGGGCTTCATGTCTAATTCCTTTACTCTACAAGCTTCACGACTCTGGAATGCGTTGCCTGAACCCATTAGAAACTCCCCAAACAAGTTTACTTTTAAAAAGAAGTTACGTGCATATCTTTAAGAGAGTCTGTCCAAGCAGTAATCATCCAATGGGTGTAGTATAATTAGTATATATTATATTATTTATAGAGAAAATATGTATGTATCACTAGGGTCTTGTATGTATTACTGTAGTTGTGTATGTATTATCGTAGTTATTTATGTATTCTTATATTTATGTTAGGTGACCATATAAAGAACAAATTCTTTATAGGGTCGATTATTATTTTCGTTGCAATCGCGTTTTTCCCAACTCCCGATGGTTGACTGGTAGAGAATGCAACTAGCATTAAGTCCGCCTTTTGAACCAACTGTTTTGTGGTCAATAAAGTATTAATGATTATGATGTTTTTATTTTTTGTTATTCCACCTGCTATATATAACATACTTTCTATTCAAATTTCAACTCGATTTCAACAGTTAGAAAGATGCAATTGTTTCAAGATTGGATCGGATCGGAGCTCCTTGAATCATAATTTAAATGTCATTACGGGGTACTGAACGACAGAAAACATAACATTTTCAAAATAAGTGTCCATTTGAGGTTTTCCTGGTTCCTAGTACGATCGGTACTGACCCGGATCGGACAACTACAGTTTCAAGTAAAATACATTTTGCAGTTGCATTTAATTTATTTCCACTCTAATAATTTTATTCTAAGAAACCTCAAGAGTCTGATATAGGAAATTTATACTTGGAATCTATTGGAAATTTATTGGTGTTGATTTAATAAGCTAGTGATTTAATATATACCTGAAAATAGAAACAGAAGAGATGTAACATATTTAGAAGAGTTTAGATATTTGTTTGGTAGAGATTACCTTCGTAAATTAATATGTTGTTTTTGGTTTATGCAAATAAAACCCATTGAAAAGAAATAAATAATCCTCTAGGCCTAATTATCAGATACCGTATTGTTCAAGCGTGGTTTTACCCCCGTGCTCTGTCTAATGGAATGTAACTCGTGAGTAATACTGTATTATTGCAAGCGTCGAAAGAAACTGTTTACTATCAGATGGACCAAGGGCTTGTTTTCCAATTCGGTGTTGTGGTTTGTCTCTTATACTATATCAATAAAAAGAAACAGGACGAAACTGAACGCTCTTTCAATTGCTTAAAATTTATTATAGAATTCAAAACATGTATATAACAGAATAATATATATGCATATACACACATAAAAAGTGTCTAGGGATCAACATATATTTTTGCAATAACTTTTCTCCTGATTGATATTAATTAAAATTTTCTTTAAGGATTCATCAAATAAAGTGTTTTCGTTTGTCTACAGTAACGATAAACCAAGTCACCTTTGCATTAATAAAGAAATTTGCCATTTTCATAATAAAGGGATTTTTGACATTTGAACCACTAACATTAAAGTTCGAAAAAAAGACTGAAATAACAGTTTTCTTTAAAATTTTATTGGGTAACTTAAACAATTAATAATCCGTGTTTCTACCGCGAACACTAACAACACAAGAACATCGGTTTGGCATACTCAAAATGAGTTCATCCAAATCACGCTGTGGAATGGCCGCCCATGTTCAGTTGCAACAACAAAAAAAGGTCTTCTTGCGACTGGATACCCTCCATATTCGGCAGAGCTCTTCTCTGTAGCATATCCCATGCATGCTCAATCGGGTTCAAGTCTGGCGACTGAGCAGGCCAGGGCATGACATTGATGTTAGCTGCGGCGAGAGTCTGTCTTACAACTCTTGCGGTGTGCGGTCGTGCATTATCATGCATTAACTGAAATAAGGGACCGATTTGCACTTGTAGAGGAACGATGACGTCTGATACAATCGTCTCAGCATAAATTTGAGCGTTGAGGTTGCCTCTGATCCAAATCAACTCAGTTCTTCCGCCGATCCCAATACCCGCCCATACCATGATGGTTCCACCACTATAAGGATGGACTTCCTGGCAGGATTTTAATCGCTGTTGGCGTCCAGGGGTTCTGCAGTGTCGTATACGTCTTATATCCGGTCTCATACCAAAACGAGACTCATCAGAAAAGCACACGAAACGCCATTGTTCTTCTGCCCAATTTCTGTGTTCAAGAGCCCATTGATATCGAATACTACGATTGTGCATTGCTATAGGTGGTACCCTTAGCGGTCTTCGGGAATGAAGGTTCACTTCATGCAAGCGGTTTCTGACTGTTTGGTCGCTAATTAAGTTCCCTGAAGAGTGATGAAGCGTCACGGCTAACATCATGGCGGTTATTGTTGGAGCTCTTCGAGTTGTGATTTGAATGTATCGGTCTTGTCTCCGTGTGGTGCAGCGATACCGTCCTCCATGGCGCTCAGCCACGGTACCAGTGCTTCGGTAACGTGTCCAAAGTCGACTGATAACACTCTGACTTGTATTCAGAGCTAAAGCCACAGTACGTTGCCGGGAACCAGCTTCTATCATTCCCACGGCTCTGAGCATTTCTTCCCTGCTTAAATGACGTCGCCGCTCCATAATAACGTTGGTTTTAATCAGTAGTAGGGAAACAGTAGCACTAATAATGTCTTCAATGCGTTGTATGTTTTTATAGGGAAAATATTGACAGCTGATTTTCATCTTTTACTCGAATTTGATTGACAGTTCCTGTTTCAAATTATGAAATGCACCAAAAAGGATCCATATAAATTTATAAAATCATAAATTTATTACAAAGCCACATCTCAATCTCAAGAAATCCGCATAAAAATGCTTGATCCCTAGACACTTTTGATGTGTGTACTTGCCAATTGAGTATTTTTTTATACAACGTCGGAAGGCATACAAGCATACGGCCCATCTGATGTAAAGCGGTGACCGTAGCCTATTAATGCTTGTAAATTTAGTATCACTAGCACGATACCTGCTACTTAGACAGCAACTCCTTACGAGCTTTCTGGTGACTTCACTCACAAGCAGGAACAGAATAACCCTCTAGGGAGTTATTATTTGGTTGCGGTTTTCTGTGAAGTGGAGGTACTTCCCTTGAGGGGCTGCTTTGATGCGCCCTACCTCTCTTAAAACATCCAAACCAAGACAAACACACATGTTCATGGACTCAAACTTATGTCTTGTGTGGGAATCGAACCGCGCGATTTTGACACCAACGCTCGTGTGGTGTCAAAGTTGCGTCTTTCACGACTGAGCCACCGAGCTCGTCATGATGAGTTAGTATTTCATTCCATTAGCGAAAAGAAAAACTCATGGGTTATCCTAAACATGTCAAATAAAAGCACCTTAATAACGCCCAAACTTCTAAAATAAAGGAATTATGGTTGAACTTCTGAATTGAGTGATCGTTAGTATAAATAAGCCGATGTACAGGCAACGACACAGCAATCTATAACCCCATGCATCATAAATCGCAGTAGTAAGAGTCAGTTCTCATTGAAAGAGCACAGTAACTTTTCGGCGTCAAAAATTACCGAGTATATTATTTATATTTTTTGTTTATATTTATTTATTTAATTTCTCCACAACTATAACGATATTGAATCTTATTAACTAAAGAAAAAAATTCAATTTTATTTAAAGCGATAAAAGATGTAGCGCGGCGCAAGCTACTCAGCTACTCTTTAAAAGGGAATTGACGCTAAAGGTAAGATTTGCATGGTTTTGCATAGCCTGAGCTAACGATGTCTATACAATAAATAGCTGAGAATACTTGCCTAATATTGCGCATATTATATAATAGTATCGAAAATTTAGAATTCAATTCGTTTCGGATTAAGGATTAGTTCGTCAACAGACAAAATATTTAATACGCAAGGCTACTAAACTTCCTCTTTGACAGCAATATTAAAATATTTTCTATACACAGATGATTTTAATTCAAATGTTGCAGTCGGCGTAGTTGTATCAAAACTCAAGTGAGTGGAAGCTTTGAGGTAACAGAAGCAAGTTGGACCTTTGATTGCGGATTGCAAATGTTTGCCCAAGCTCACGGGAACGGCATCAATTATTCAAATAACTACGTACAGTCTGACTAGGGGAGTAATTTTGTGAATATTACCACAGAGTAGCAGATGGTAAATTTAGTACAACGCACATAATTCACAGTACTTTACGCACAATGGGAATTAACCATGTCTTAACTGGAATTTTTGTATATCTACTTTTGAAACGTTAAGCAAATTCTTCTGATGGAGGCACAAATAATGACTACAACATTAGATATTTTAATCAATAGTCAAATGTGATACAGCGACAATGACAACGTACGCATCAATAGTGATTATTCATCATCAAGAGATCGCCTACACTCGATTTAAATAACGATGTCCAAAAAACGATTGATTGAGCAGTGATAGCCTAGTGAATAAAGAAACGGCCTAGTGACAAACTGACCCCCGGTTCGAATCCTGATGACATATGACATATGCCACTAAATTTGTGTATTTGGATTTATGTACACATTTGTAATTATTACTTAGCGGTGACGGAAAACATCTTGAAGAAACTCGCACATCCAAGAAATAATATTTCGAAAGACCTCACCTAAGAAGTCTGGTTTTCCCTTTAGATTCCGTAGGTTTGACGGCAGTTGATCCATGTAAACCATGTAAAAATTAGTATCTTCGTTAAATGTTTAGTCTTAGGTAGCGAACCCCGCCTATCCTAATGGATAAGGAATCGGGATAACGCTAGGAAAACGCTTCGCCAAATGTTTAGGTTTAGGTGGCACCAGTAAGACGAATAACTCCCATTAAAAAAGTGTGTGTGTAATAATTATGTACGCACGTTAGAAATTATACTTTTTATACGTTTGTAAAACAAAACGATAACCAACTTAGTGGTGTTGACTTTAGATATCGGCGTATCATAACAACTCCCTAGATTTTTTCCTAAATAATTATAACTTCAAAATGTTAATTCACTAAAGTAGATTCAAATAAATTGCTCACTTTTCAATTCTCAACCAACTCAAAGGTTTTATTTATTTATATATTTTATAATAAAAGCATTTTAAAATTATGTCAGACGATTGGTTTACGATTAGATTAACTTTATTTGCATGAACAAGGTACAATTAAATTGATGTCTTAACAATTATATGTAGTCCGTTCTTATTCTGCCACTAACAGCAGCGTGCAAATATTACTACTACTACTATAACTTCACGCCAAATCCCTTACGGGGTAGGCAGAGGGAACCGAGCGCCACGCGACTCGATCCTTACATACCTCACTCGTATCTTTAACATTCATTGCTCTTTTCATGCACGCTCGCCGGTTTCTAGGGCTCCTGACACCACCTTCTGATAGAACACGACCAATTTGGTCATGGTAGGTAAGTCTTGGCCTTCCTCGGCTCCACTTTTGCATTGTATATCTGCTTCGTCATTCTTTCATCTTGCATTCAATTATTGCAAACATTGCAAATATTACATTGATTATAACTAAGAAACTGACTTTATTTTGCATTAAATGACAAATGACTGTACAACCTGTGTTATTGATCTTAATTTTATTGATGCGTTTTTGATTTGTTTTATATCATAGGGTAGTTTATGATATAAAACAAATCAAAAACGCATCAATAAAATTAAGATCAATAACACAGGTTGTACAGTTATATCTATGTGACGTATCATTCTGGGTGCCTAGCAAGAATTTTACAAAGACTTATACTAAAAAACTACCGTGTTATGTTTATTTGAACGAAAAACTCGCTATTTATACGGAGATGTTGTACGCATTTGTATGCTTTACGAACTGTACGACTGCAATATGTTCTGTTTGGCAGACCTGTTTGATTTAATACGAGCCGCTGAGTTCTATTATGGTACCACTCGCCATTAATTAAAATTTATTCATACCACTTTGACGTTCTACTTCAGAACTTATCAGAGATTTTCATTTGCGTACTGTTACGGAAGCAACTTTTCTTAAAGCTTTCGTGAAGAAATTCACCATGGGCTCTATAAAAAGTATATGTTTCTCTTAAAACGCAAGCACCGGTATCAAATGAAATGTCTCAAATGCTCGTATGCCTCTCTCTGATATAGAAAGAAGTACTTACATTATTTTATTCGGAAAATATTTAACTGAGGGAGTCTCAAATTGTTTTTTTTTATAACTTCACGCCAAATCCCTTGCGGGGTAGGCAGAGAGAACCGTGCGCCACGTGACTCAATCAAATTGCTTACAAAAAAATATTTTATTACGATTAATGTAAGTTTTTTTTATGATAGAGGAAACGAGCATATCGGTCACCTGATGGTAAGGGGTCACTACCGCCCATAGACATCAGCAACACCAAAGGATCGCTGATCCGTTGCCAGCCTTTTTAGGGAAACATAGGCTCTTTTCTTGAAGGCACCCATATCGTATTTGATCGGGTACACCGTTGAAGGCTGTTGATTCCGCAATTTCACCGTAGGGGGTAGAAAATGCCTCAAAAATCGCACTGTAGTGGATTACCGCTCATCAAGATAGTGAGAGTGAAATTTTAGTTTGCGGCGAGTGGTACGATAGTGGATAGTGGAATCGGCGGCAAAGTTTGATTTAATTATATATAAAACTATAACATCAATAAATATGTCACGTACATTTCGATTCTACTTATGGTTTTATATAATAAATTTAATATTAATTTATTATACCGTACATTGTATAGGTTTCCCGCAAACATCTGAAAACTATAAAATGTCACATTGTAAGGGTAATACTGTTACGTCAGGGGGACTGAGAATGTGAGTTGTGTTTTTGTAACGCTCATCTGCCGTAAGGATGTGACATCGGTTTCAAAAAATCATAGAAATAAGTTCATGCCGGTACATCGGCATGCTAGGACTGGTAGATCTTTTCTTTTAATTGTATTCGATTTTATAATAAATTGCCCGAAACAGTTCCGTCCTTTCCTGACAATGTATTCAAAAGGCACATTAAAATACTCTCTGTAGAAGGGCTTATTATAGAATTAAATGAATATTTAACTCACAAACATGTCTGGAAATAATTCAGCACAGACTATCTGTCCTTAATAATGTGAATTTATTGTAATATCTAATTAACAATTTCAAAAGAGACCTATATTGGCAAGTTTCTTTCGGCATTTCTTCTTCGCCAATGGTCATTTCCGAAATGCTAGTAGATTAAAAAAAAGGAAAAGTAAAATAAGAGAATTAAATAAGATACAATAAGATTATATTTCAAAAAATGTAAGACCGCCCGCGAGGGCTTAATGGCAAATATTTTTTTTTTATCTTTATCTTTATAAATTTTAGAATTTTTCCCGTACTTTCGTTGAATGTGATCTAGTTACAATGGTCCTACTAAGAAAACTATTAGGGACCTTTTCCTGTTAACATATTCATCATCGCGGATTGTGGAAATTTAAAGGAAAAAGTATTGATATATTCTTATTATTTTTACCCCGGTACAACGAAGTGATCGAAGATAGAGAATGCTACAATTTTTATGTCTCTCAGTAATTCATCTAGAGTTACTAAAAGATATAAAAAATGTACGCTGGGATTTGAACAAGGGATCATTCGGCAAATATATTGTCCACTGAGGTATGTTAGCTCATTATTTAGCTTATTATCCGTAATGACTATTACTATTGTCTGATATAATTTAATCCAATCTAGCCTACGTACCTATTAACGCTCTTATTTAGACGAAACTTGATATCGACGCATATTTCGTTAAACACTTAATATCTATTTTTTTATACCTACCAGTAAGGTGGCAAACAATCATACGGCCTGCCTGATGGTAAACAGTCACCGTAGCCTAAGGACATTTGCATTTTTATAATAGACTAACAATCTCTATCTAACTACCGTAAGTTATGTATGAATAGAACTCGCGACAAAATGAACCTGTACATATTTAATCAGTAAATATTAGGAACTAAGATAGCTCGGTGTGTAAGCAGCTTATAAGTTTCACACCGAAGAACTTGGGGACACCGTACAATGGCTCTTACGTGTTGCAAGTCCGAAATTGACTAGTTAGTTAAGTGGCATTATTAATTTGATGAATATACCCATTGGTCGTGTGTGTTAGGAGTTAACTAGGTTTGGCTAGACAACGTTAAGAACGGTTCAGGAGAGTAACCGAATTTAGCTTCAAGTTTAGCTCGCTCGCTGTTTATGAATGTGGCAACCTCCATACATATTATGTACAGCACTGCGATCAAATATAAGTTAAAATTATCTTTATTTATAATTTTCCATGAGACATCCATAAAAGTTCCCTGGCGAGTCTGTTTGGCATAAGACATCTTTTCAGATCTTTTTTCATAAATCGAATTCAAATTTGGCACAATTATAAAATATGTCCCCTGAGTATTGTTCAATTAGTTTGTCAGGAATAAATAAAGAGGTTTCTAAATATACAATATTTTTAGTTACGTCAAAATGAGCTCAGCGTGCAATATTACACATTCATCATCTATCCAACATATATGAATCTCTCTTTCTACCATCCAGCTACTTAGGTCGTCTAGAAGTGGATATCTAAGGCTTTGTTCACTCGCGGTCTTTAGGTCTTTTCTACAAAAATTAAAATATTAGCTTCCATCTACAAATCAAAAGCAAGATTTTGTCGTGGAATGCTCAATATGCGATCCCGCTTCGCACTTGGACATTTATGCCAATATATCTGAAGGATGCTCACGTTACGATCGTTCCGTGGTTTGAGTCAAATTCAGTCAACAGTAATTAACTTCTGATTAATGATAAGCATATTTCATCTCCATTAGATAAGTTTGTTGTAAATTAACAGTCCAATTTACGCCAGTTATATTAGAACAGGATAATTATTCGACTTTGCAAAGTCTCGTGGCTACAAACTGACCAAAGTCAAGTTTAAATTGATTATAGGTATCTATTATTGTTAAGTTACAAGTTAAATTGAAATACTAAATGAGGCTTCAATACTGAGCTTGAACGTTATTTACATATCATTTTGTGATCTCCACTTTGAAGGGAATTTTGTTTTTTTTTTATTCACGAGCTGCGGGAACACCAACCTAACAAGCTAACAATCTTTGAAGACCTGTGGTGGTTACTTTGGCCACTGTGTGCACAGCTCTTTGAGTCTGATGCCCCCAACGGGCAGAATGTCTCACCCGCAAACACACAGATTAAATTCATGCCACCCGCGCTCCCAACGCAGCTCTGGTGACTATATAGAATAAGGTTGAAAATGTTAAATACTTCTTTCTATCTTCACGCTCAGATTGTTTTGTGACAAGGATCTTGAATGACAAATAAACAATTATGGCAGTTGTCACAGCAAACATTATAAGAAACTATTACAAAGCAACAACCCTTATATTTATAGTTTGTAACAAAAATAAGGGCATGTCCGCAGCAAGCGCACTTCAAATAGGTATGAGTAAACCAAATAACTCACGCACTTTAAGTACGAGAAAAACCTCGATCTAAATAAAGTCTGGCATACTCTCTGTGATTTTGCCGAAAAGGGTAGAAGGATTAAAGAGGTGAGGAAGCTGACATAGTAGGATTAACTGAACGTTGCCGACTCAGCAAATAAATGACGATTCTTCGAATGGACTTATCGTTCACTGGAATGGGCTACATTTTTTTATTCGATGATAGTGTTATGGAAAAATGGCGGCAAAAAGAGGTGGCATATTTGTCGAGAAGAAATATCGACCTTCCAGTGCTACTGCAACCCACGTTTCTAAGCAATGGTTTCAGAAGAACAACGTTTTATGAGTTTTCGACTAAAACCGTTTTAGTTGCATTGATATTAAACTACAAGGTGGAAAGAATACAAGACGAATTATTAACTTCAGTATATACACTGGAAAAGATGAAAGATATGGGAGCCGTGGAAGGTCAAGACTCACCTACCAAATTAGTCGAGTTTTATCCGAAGGTGATGTCAGAAACACTAGGAACCGGCGAGCGTGCATAAAAAATCTATGAATGTTAAGGACGTACACGCGGTGTATATAGACTGCGTCCTGTGACGTCCGGGTCTCTCTGCATACCCCACCCCCGACGTGAAGATATAGGCAGGTAGATAAAATATATTCTAGTAAAATCGTCCGCGCTTTTCGATATCCCGAGTAGTTGAAAAGAATTCGCACTTGAAGTAAACAATTTGGCTTTATTAAAATTACTTCACTACATAACCAAAATTTAACTATTTTCTAAGATGTATATTTATTAAATCAAAATATTTACCCTCTTTATCTATGCATTGCTGTCATCTAATCGGAAGTTTATTTATGCCTTCGCGATAGAACTCTGGGGATCTAAAGTCGACAAACTGTGTGAAAGCATTTTGTACTGCCTCCTGGCAAGAAAATTTTTTACCATGTAGAAAATTGTCCAAATCACAAAAGAAATGGTAGTCAGTTGGAGTAAAATCTAGCGAGTACGGAAAACGACGTATGGTTTTTAAGTGTAGCTCCTGTAGAGTATAGTACAACGGTTTCTCGTGCAGGGTGAGGTCTTGCGTTACCATGGCGCAATAATGGTGAAGATCGATTCACGAGTCGGGAATGTTTCACTGACAGTTTCGCCATCATTGTTTGAAGTTCGGCGCTGTAAACATCCGCTGTTTTGCTTGACCAGACCTGAGAAAGCTATAGTGAATAACGCCATAAAGAGACCATCAAACAGTTACCATACCATGCCATTTCCTTTTTATTGCTAAGCTTGACTTTACTGTTGCAGCGTTTGATCTGGGGTCAGCCTTTGCATTTTTCGCTTACGGTTATCGTGAAGAATCCACTTTTCGTCACATGTCATAATTGTCTTTTATACAAATATACAGTTGCTATGATGGGATAATTTGGTTCTACCTTTTTATGATTAAATAAACGAGGCGACCTAAAACCTTTGTACGAGTAAATAGCAAACAATTCAAATGCGCGGTTTATGTCCATACACAAATCCTATTTAATCCATCACATTAACTAATAAACAACTGACTGTGATTTGGAGATAGAAGTAGCAATAGTAATTCATTATAAACGGACCGGGAATATCATTAGAATAACACCCGGCAGAATATCGAGTTGCTTACATTGGGTACCCATCGATGCAACTGTTATTAATTATCAATGAAATAAATAATTGTGGCCGCAAGGAGTCCTTATACCATGATAGTTGTGTGTAATCCAGTACACGACCCGCCTATTTTTATATATCTACTAAGTTACAAACAAACGTATGATCTGCCTGATGGTAAGTAGTTATTGTAGCCCATGGACATTCGCAAGACCAGGGATGTCATTCGTACGTTGCCGACCCTGTAAAAACCTCTTCACGCCTATCTTGAAGAACCCTGCTGTAGTCCCTAGGGTTAGGTTGGGAGTTCATTCCACAAAATCATAGTTCTCGTAAGAAATCTTTTCAGGAACCACGCAGTATGCAATCATTGCGGTTCAAGTTTTTTTTTATACCACTAAGGTGGAAATCAAGCATACGACCTGCTTGATGGTAAACAGTCACTGTAGCCTATGGACATTTGCAACACCAGGGGTGTCACTCATGCATTGCCGACCCTCTAAAAACCTCTTCATGCATTTCTTGAAGAACTCCATGCTGTATAGTCCCTTGGAAAAACCTCGGCTGAGAGCTCATTCCACAGCTTGAGAGTTCTCGGAAGAAAACTTCTCTGGAACCGCACAGTACGCGACCATTGTGGTTCCAACGTGCAAGGGGGAACTCCCCCTCCGTCTGCGAGCGGTGCGGTTATAAAAAGTAGCTGTCGGCATCATTTCGAACATCTCTTCAACACACCCCGTTGTACAATCGGTAGAACACACAAAGGGAGGCAAAATCTCTCCTTAAACTTAAGGGTTCAATACCGTGTGTAAGCGTAGGATTGTCGACAATTCGCACAGCTCGTCTCTGAATCGAATCACACGGTCCAAGCTGGTATCCAGGTGCTCCCGCCCAAACGTGACTGCAGTACTCCAAGTGCGGTCTGACTTGAGACTTATATAAGTCTTTGCCCCGCACTGAAGTACTGCTTAGCCCTGTTGAGCACACCAAGTTTTTTGGACGCCAGCTTGACCTTCTCCTCCAGGTGATTTCGAATCCAGTGTGTGAGGGTGAACTTCCTGCCATCGGTGGCGGTGCAGTTGCAAAAAGAAGCTGTCGGCATAATATCGACGAATTCTTCACATTGAACAAACAAAGGGAGGCAAAATTTCTTCTCAAACTCAAGAGCTCAATACTGTAAGCACAAGATTGTCGACAATTCTCACAGCTTGTCTCTGAACCGTATAACATTGTCCTAACTGGTAACCAGAACACACATGGAGTACTGAAGTTACTCAAAAGTTACTACAGTATTCGTTATATGCGTTCTGATTTGAAACTACTATATCATAAGCCTTTGCCTCGCGTTGAAGTATTGCTATGCTCTGTTGCTCGTCTATATCTTTGTACACATAGTTTCTTGGACACCAGCTTGGCCTTCTCTTCCAGACGACTTCGGTATTGAACTTCGTTGAGAATCTCGCCACCGAGAATCCCAATGCTTTTGGCGATGCTAAGGGATGTATTCTGGAATTGAGGAACCACAGCAAATGGGGTTTTCGTAGCGGTGAACAATTTATGGGGTTTAATTAGAATACTTGACTTGGATACTTTTTTCACTGTGACAATCTGATTGGAAGACCCTCAATTTCAAACATGAATTTATGGCAGCTTTCTTCCACAAGGGAACGAGGGATATTATGTAATAGTAAGTCTCTCGGTGCTGTCATCTGCATAACAATGAATGCCATAAATTAACAACATATCATTAATACGCAGCAGAAATAGCATCGGAGAGCCCTGAGGGACGCCAGCATTGATGTCTATACTATCGGAGTAAATAATAAGCTGGCAACTCATTTGCACAAACCCTTGGACAGCCAATAGGATTGTGACTTCGATAGTAGATTTCATTGCCAGACCTTTGCACCCAGTTTCCCTGACCGCTGCGTCAGTCTACCGCACCTATACTGCTAGTTCCACATCTGCCGATCCTCCTGCTGTCCGCACAATAACCTCACAATTAGCTGGTGACCTTAGTTATCCACAGGGACACAACAATTCTCCCGGAGTTATTATATAGCTGCGGTATAGTGGAGGTGTTTCTTCAAACAAATATTTAGAACAAGAAGTCCTGCTTTTCGCCACCACTACAAAAAAACTGAGGGGGTGGAGCACAGCACGACCTCTTGCTGAGCCTTACTTCTACTAATGTAAAGCGTCATCTTAGTCTATGTAATGTAAGGAGAAATGTCGACCATTTAGTTGCCACCGCCACCACTAACGCCTTAATTCCTCAACAGTTCCCTAGGGACTTCGCATACTAACAAGACTATTCTTCAGAAAAAAAAATATTCGGTAGCGGTTATCCTCAACGTGGAGGTACTTCTCAAAATAAAATGCATGGTTCTTAATAATTATAGCAGTAACTAATCTTCTGTTGTTTGCTATTTATCACCACGTGTAGGTGTGATTGGCGTTGACTCTTAAACAAAATGCTACTTTCATCCCCAAGAAATTTTATATCACTTGCTCGAGGTATAATTTGAAAAGTTTGGGGGTTAACAAGGTTAACTAAAAGTAAAGTTTTTAATTAAAAAAGTGAACCAGACTTTATTGAAGTCGACGTTATCGATATTTTAATCTTTTCCGCTGTCGACTACAATGAATTCGGTAATGATTGATGAAGAAGGTTTTGTATTACGATGAGCAACGTGCACAAACAATGAAAATAGAATTATGTATAAAACAAAGACAAGTCGGTAACCGATTTTTATTGGAGTCAAAATCAAATTTCTTCTTCTTAGTGTGTTCCTGTTCTATAATTCATCAAAATTGGCAGGATCCGCTACTCCCAAGTCTAAGGACTTGGCTTAGATACTGATTTATACATATAGCCACTGCCGTCAGACCTCCACAACCTAGAGGGAAAACCAGACTTTTTTGGGTTAGGTCACACGCCTTTCAAATATAATTTCTGGGACATCCGGGTTTCCTCGGGAGGTTTTCCCCTTTGTTGGTAAATAATTAAGAGAAAACAATTTTTTTCGACATACATATATTCCGAAAATGTATTTTACCGGGACAATTTGATAAATTAGTAGCTTAGCCTGCGGAGTAGTTTTGTGTCTCATTGGCTGACCGATTGATAATGTTCATTGTATAAAATAGTCTATAGTTAAATAGGCACTTCTAGAAGAATACATATTTTCCGTGAATCCCCGTGAAAATAGGCTTAGTCGGTCGCGAACACGTCAATAAATCTGACACTTGTCAACGGAAAAAAAGCCTACCCGAGTCCGGTTTTAAGAGCTATTCCGAAAAATATTTTTTCCATTTTAAAAACACGTAACTATTCTGCTTTAACAAATACAGAAAATTTTATTTTGGTGACTTTCATTAGCCGTATATGGTAATATGAAACGTTAAAAAACCCATTGACGAAATTGGAAATTAGTAAAATATAGTCAATAAAAACTTTTAAATAGAAATGTAGAACCGATTTTATTGAAATGCTAGACGGGCCCAGTGGCGTCGCCACCTTCGGTAATGATTTGCGCAACAAATCTGAGCGGTCAGTGAAGTCTTAGAATAAGATGACCACGAGAGACACATGTCCGCAAGAATAAAAGCTAGAATTCCAATAGTGATAACTTACAAGGAGCAAAGCCAGAGACCATACTAACTATGAACGTTAAGACACAATTCCATTGCTAGCTTAGCTTTGCATAGAAATGTAGGTAGGGTTATCTACCCATGGCCAAGCTACGTACGGACGTGTGGCTTGATGACGTTACAAATACACGGATATGACACAAAGCTCTCCGTACCCCTCTTTATACATGTGGCACAAGGAGGTATAGCTTCACAGCTTCAACGGGTATCGGATAGGATTTGGTAATGGGGTAGCACATTTTGCCGTAGGAGTGTATGTTCTTCAGTGGAAATGAAGACAAATGTACCCATGTAACATACGTGGCCAGCAATATCATCGTACCCTTGTTCTCGTATGTTTTAGTGTATATTTCATTATATAATACCCATAAAACTGTACATACAGCAAGCCCTGATAATAAATAACTCATGTACATAGTTTCGCTGTAGAAAATTTACTGAACTATGTTTAATTATACAACAGATGCAAAGTTGCACACAAAAGCCTTATTATCGTAATAATTTTGTGCATCGGATAACATCAACCATTTTCCGCCTACAATTTACGTATCGGCATTATGCCCGGAATCCTTAATTAATACCCTTCCTTTAATATTACATCATTAAAACCGCAATGTTCAAACTTACCTGCTTTTGGTTCAAGTTGGGTAAACAATGAGAAGTTGCTAAACTTTGGCCAGTACCTATGTCAGGTACAAGTTATTACGTCCTATTCTAATTAAAAATTTAAGCAAAGGGTAATAATGGACGGCGAATCAAGAGTTACCCTTATAATATTAGGATAACTAATTGATTAGTTTGAGTAGGCAGGGCTTATAGGAAACCTATCTTTGGTCCATACTAGTAATAAGAAATCTCATTTAAAATAATATCATTGATATGGAAGTCTATTTTTATTTGCACAATGTAGTTCATAAAACCTGTTCGGGATTTTTAATGTATGTAGTAACGTTAAAAGCTTAGAACAGTTTACTGACAGTTTACTTTGGGTAAAGAAGAAAAATCTATAAAAAATCAAAGCAAATCATAAGATTTCATACTAGAATTATGGAATTTACACCAACATATTATTATTATTTTTGTTTAATATTGGGCCAATAATCAAACTTTTATAGATAGATCTATTTATTTTATCAGATGATTCTATAGAGCAATTGCATATTTTAATTAGTTTTAACAGGACACATGTTCGAATTCAGGATTTATTGTTTTGGATTGGGTCTTAGATCTTTTAAGAGTCACGTTTGACTAATGCATGAAATAAAAAAAAAATGTATTTATCTTCAGTCTTTACATTCCTTTTAAAAGTGTCCGATCGGTAACGAGGAGTGATGTTGCTAGTGAGAGTTATTGGATCGATTTGATGTTTGGATTTTGGTGACATAGGGATCTTCAACGGGGAACGAACTTCCTTGAAGATTAAAATGCATTCTTATCTGTAACATCAGTATTCAATGTTGTTTTTTTAATAAACAAAATATACACAAATTTGATTTTAACGAAATAAACAAAATGATGACTGCGTCATTGTAGTGTAAGTAAAGTATCTAATTGGACGAATATACATCGCTCGACATTTTTAGTTTTTATTTATGCAAAATTGCGTTTTTTCGTAAATAAGAATGTTTTTTCATAAATGTTTGGAAAATTTTATGTTTTTTCAAAAGGTTTCTCATTTACGAAAACCATTTTGAAATCATAAAATAAATATAAATAATTTGACTCGTATTTACGAGAATGTAGAATTTTCTATAAAAGTTATGGTAGTTAGTTTTACAATCATAATAATGAAACTTTGGAAATAACCCAATTATCTTCAGGTAAATAGAAAAAATTAAATAGAATTTAAACTATAATGAAGGTTATGAATATCAAAATGATAAACGGAATCGTAGATATTTCCGGTGTACATAATAGGGCATATTGATATTCAGTTAGAAACAGGCCGACCGGGTAAGTACTACCTACTTATAGAAGCCCGCGGCCAAATAACAATCCCGAAAGGGTTGCGTGGCTGTAAGCAAATAGGTAAGAGTAAATAAGGTCACAAGAAAGTTCATAAGGCGTTGCAAGCGTCCGTCCATAGCCTTTAGCTATGGTCCATAGCGTTCAAGAATGCGGTATGACTATAATTTTCAATATATCCATCTCAGGTGCTATCTCCCTTGGTATCCCACATGTTGATTGGGACAGAGTTCTTTATTTTTGATTTTTTATATCAATATCGATGACAGAATCATATACTCACCTGATGTGAAAAATCACCATAGCATAAAGGCATTTGCAATTTTCACCAGCTTAGCGGTGAAGATAAACATTGTGAGGTCACGCAAACACGCACGTCCCAAGAAATTATATTTCTAAAGACAATATAGTAATAAGAAATGTCTGGTTTTCCCTCTGGGTTGTGTAGGTGTGACGTAAGCTCCATGTAAAAATCAATATTTTCGTCAAATCCTTAAACTTAGGTAGTCGCCGATCCTGGATTGAGAAACCGTATAAAACTAGAAAGAAGAAAGGCAATTTAATTTTAAGGCGTATCGTCGCTGTTTTTGACATCCCCGTTACTAAGATATCTCTCCTTAAGAATTTTATTTAGTATCATTAATAAACTATAACAAGAATCTTTGAACTACAAAAATACAACTGACAAGTTGAGATAGGCGGTATATACTACGAGTATTCTTAGTTAGTCAGATTTACGGACTCGAGCACTTTCCACCTACCCGGCAAAAGTGTACATATAGATACATATATAAACATGTATATTATAATTTCTATTTTACCGCTAATCAGTGTATTATAACAATAACTAAGGGCACAATAACTTTCTAATACCTCTTTCGTAAATTGCGTAAAACATAATTTATTTTACGTTCACATATTCTACGAATAAAAGTTGAAATCAATATTACATTTTCGGGTTACATAATTTGTTACGTATACGCAATCAGAGGTAACAAACAATATGAGGAAAATTTCAAACACAAATACAGTTATACGTTCAGAAGAGTTCATACAATCCGAACGAAAGGATAGAACAAAATAACAATATTTTGTGGTTATATCCAACTCTTGAGAATAGAACTAAGCTGTTCACAATACCTACTTAGTTAAGTTTAACTTAACAGACGACTGTTTTAAACAAACACTAACTTAAATATATCTCCAGAAACTTGGTCTTGACTATAACAGAGTGAGTTATAAGAAGAAAAAAAACGTTGACTCAGAAAAAAAAACATTACACAGTCACCTGCAAATCCAAGAACGCTGTTATAAAGTTGAAAAGAAAATTGCCAGTGCAATCTTGGTTTGAAAAGTATTCGGTATTGTTTTTAATTTAAGGGGTGACATTCAAGATGTTATAAAAAATATTTTGCATCACACGTCCTTGTAAACAGCCTCATAACATGCACACAATACGGGTCATATGGATTCCATAACGTCAACGGTCATAATACGAGTAGCTTTAATATCAAGTATTCACGTCAAATGTCAGCTATGAATGTTTAAGAAGTGGGTGATGTGTGTAAAGACGAGTCAAGTGGCACTCGCTTCCCTCTGTCTACCCCGCCAGGGCGTGAAGTTATAGATAGGCTTATATATACATCTATATATATATGCTTACGCCTGCGTCAAATTCTAAACAAAGATTTTAAATCTAAGAAAGCAAAATTTTTTGTACCCCTTAATCTTACATATTACTATATCTTTACTCGTTATTTGAAATAGATTAAAGGTTAAACTGGGTTGTGAGTGGTTCTCTATATTCTTTAAGTCAAAGCCAGCTCACGCAGGTCAACCTGCTAGAAACCTCAAAACAAGAACATCGAAGCAACCCGACGGGACAAGTAGGTTGACCTTGACTGCTGCCAGATAGCAATTCTCTGGTTGCTTCATTCTTGACATTACTATCAGATACAGAGCAAATACGTAGTAAGCAACATTTTTTATGACGCATGATAAATTACCTCCCTACATTGTACAAAAAAAAAATGAAATGCGATAGATATACATATATATAAAATAAGTCATATCTTATGGCGCTCGGTTCTCTCTGCCTACCCCGCAAGGGACTTGGCGTGAAGATATACATACATACAAGTCATATCTAGATGTAGGCCCCTCCTTTATCTTTGCTTTCGCGCTATGAATTGTAATATTTACATTATCTGTGCCGTGAGATTATCAGAAGACCTATAGTCATATTAAATAAAAAAGTCAAAAGGCATTAAAAGAAGCTAAAAATGTATTATTAACATAGCTAAGAAAAATTCAAACATATATTTATACCGATTTTTCTCAAAATTTTATCATTCATCTCGGTCGCGTCCTAAGGTTCGGAGCCGAGATTCGTTTTCTGGCTTTTTCTTTTCCCGCGGTGTTTGGTATTCCTTATGAAGAGACTATAGGCGTGAATGTCATTTCTTGCAACGTCAACCCAGTACTTTTTCTGTAGTGACACTTAGTGTCTACATACTCGTATTTGTACCCCGCGTAACTTGCCGGTTTTCGTAAGGTGAGAACTGCACCAGCGACATTTTAGCAGTATATCGGCTATGCCACGAAAATGAAGGCTATTGTGAATACGAGAGCTCCTGATGTAGTTCGTTCGCGTCACTACGCACAATCGGCGTAGTATATTTATCTCCGTTCATGCGTTACCTCAGGTATTCCGCATCCGCGTCTAAAAAAAAGGTATACAGCCGACTCCGCTAGTTTTATAAAAATGTTTTTCATAAAGTTTTCAAAAATATTGTGTGTAATCCATCAATTTTCAACCACAGGCTTCGAAATAGTCTCTCTTTTCTAATACCAATGTTACCACTGTTAATACACAATAGGTCTCTTACTTAACCATTCCTGATATGGCAAATTTGTTTACTGTATTTTAAGCATAGAGCTATGTAGTCTACGTCCAGCCGTCCACCGCGTTCCAGGCCGTGTTGTGTTCTAAGAGGTTATACTCGAAATAATAGTTTTAGTATGTTATATATTTGGTCAGTTCAACTTATATAGGTCGATGGAGGTTATGCGTTTGTATTTACAAGTTTTGCTTATATACATCACATGTTAGAGCATCCACAGAACATCTCGACTTACGAATCCGCCATAGGCCGACGGCCGTGTACATAAATTAATGAATGGTTATTTATCTTTTATTCGTCTATTGAGTAAATTTTCGGCAACGCTGTACTCCGTAAAAACATTTGAATAGTCAAAAAATACACGAAAATAAAAACATTACGCTGAGTAGATTAAGAGCTATTTGCAGTTCAAAACACTTTTTCGCGTAATCCATTAAAAGTTAATTCAGTCTTGTTACAAGCCAAATTAATGTCAACTTTTGAAACATGGACATATTTTATTTAACAACTATTTACGAATATACAACTTCAATGTCTAGAAAGTTTTAATTACTTACTTATATATTACCTAAATTAAAAACAAAACAAACATTGTCTATGCTTAAGCTTAAAAGGGGCTGTACCCCTCAAGTTAAAAATGATCATTAAAAAAAACGGGGTGTGGCTGTGTTGTGGACACGGCCGTGAGATTAACTTCTTCGTAACTGGCAAACGCAAGTAAATTACATTAAAAGGAAATTATATGATGCAGCGAAATGATCTCGCAATGGTGTCGCCATCCAGCTGCTCGATCCTGTCCGAATCGTCTATCTATGAGAAGAGAGAACCTCGTGTCTTCGCTTGAACGGGAACCGTAGCGCAAAGATTACATGAAATAGGGGTAGGCACATATTTTGAAACGTCTAACTGGTTTATTAAAAACAATTTGGTTATTCAGAACATGACACGCTTCTTATTGCTTTTTTACCTTCAAATTTATCAGAACATCATAAACGGTAAAAATTTAGAAGAATCAAGAAAAAAATTAATGCTTAGATTTTTCTCCACACCAAATTAATATTAATTTACCATCAAACTAAAACCGCTATTAACCCTTCGAAACCCGGGTGGTCGTATACGACCGCGAAATGTATGGGAAAACGTATATAACGGGTTCTGACTGCTCAATAATTTTATTTTTTTCTTTATAATTTAAGTTAAACAACACATCTTTTTTAAGGTTTTTCAGATTCGAAGATAGAGGGAGAAGAGGATAGGGAAAGTTTTAGTATAATCGCGGAATGACCGATTCTCAAAATGACATCTAAATGAGTGATTGTACTAAATATTGATTCTATACATGAATAATTCTCATAGCAACGGATAAATTTAATTACATAATTTATGAAAAAGTACGAGTAGTATCGTAATGAATGTCTCTAGTAATTTCGGCGAGTAAACGATTTATTGTTCAAATAACTTTAATCAAAAACGTCTCTATAAATCATCTTTAAATATGTTCTGCATTTAGTAACGCAAAATAAACATGGTAAATGAAATTATTAACCAAAATGATTAATAATCATAATAACATCATGATTATCATTAAATTATAATAATTCATTTGGTACCTAGTATACATGCGAGGTTTAACATATTTAACCCGACAAACTTTGCAGGGTGTATGTATACGTTGTACCCTATTACGATTATAATGTTTAAAAAAATAATATTATGGAAGTAATGCGTAAATCCATAGAATCGTGGCCAGAAAATAATATATTTTTTTAATTTTGTTTCAAGATTTCCATAAATATGTATATATAAGTTTTATTAAGATTCCATTACTTCATAAAAAAATAATAGCATATTCATTTGTAACAGAACTTTTAGCCGGACTGTACATGTATACAGATCTTTCATATGTTCGGTTATGATACATATTAGAAGCACACTCGTGTACATATGTAATGCAATCACTCCTGAAAATGCAGTGTTCTGAGAAATGGTACACAATTCTTCATGTCAATTAGGTACACAGTCTGCACATGTGTGCAGCGCATTCTAAATCAAAAGCAGACAAGATAATCTTACCTTATAATTATAATACCACATGTTATCCGTACATATGTAATATAAGTATGTATTTACAAAAAAAAGTAATTACGTTTATCAGTTGTCTCGTAACCATAACACAAGCATCGCTTACTTTGGGGCTCGATGACGATGTGTATTTTGTCCCACAATACTTATGTCTATATCTATACATATATCAAACATAAAAGTATTGAGATTGGACTATGAACTTTTTAAGACAGTTGTTGATTAACCGGTGACATTACACCCTGGGAGTTGTTATTTGGTAGCGGTTTTCAGTGAGGTGGAGGTACTTGCTGTTTCGATACGCTCTACGTCTCATAAAACACCCAAACGAAGAGAAAGAGACATGTTTATGCACACAAATGTTTGTCCAGTGTGAGAATCGAACACACGAGCGTTGGTGTCAAAGTAGCGTTACAGTAAGTAACGCTACTTTGCCACTGCGCCACCGAGCACGTGTATCAATAGTAAATAGGTATATAGATGTAATTGCATATAAGAGTAATTTAGAATTTATAAAGGAAATAGTATATTACACACATAATAAATAAATTAAAAAACATACATATTTTGTATTATATTACTGATACTAACAAAGTGCATTATCATGCTAGATTTAGAGAAACATTTGTTGTGTCATTTTGATTACAAAAGATAAATAATTACATTACCATAACATAATATATAACAGCCATATATATATACATATATATATATACGTATATATACATAATTATTAACAGCCGTCGTAATAGTGCAATCGTCAATAATAATAAGAATTATATTTTTTTTTTTTTTAGACAAATTACACAGCGACACCTAGCCCCAAAGTAAGCGAAGCTTGTGTTATGGGTACTAGACAACTGATAAACATACGTAAATTTTTTATTTTTTTTTGTAAATACATACTTATTATAAATAGAAAATACCCAGACCAAGACAACCAGACATGTTCATGCACACAAATTTTTGTCCTGTGTGGGAATCGAACCCACGAGCGTTGGTGTCAAAGTAGCGTAACAGCGCGTTCCACCACTGCGCCACCGAGCTCGTCATTCATATTTGACTATTATTGGAAAAAAATAATTATACTATCTTTCCTTAAGGCAGTTTCGTCGGACATTCAAAATTATTATCATATCAGTTGTATTTACTTTTTATTAATCATATTAGGCTAACGTCTTGGCTTTATGAAATATTTTTCATGTGTTCATCTCCACAATAAGCAAAACGTGACCAGCCGTTTCAAAATACAAATAGTAACTGATTCGACTCTAAATTTAAAATCGTGTGGATGCACGCATCTGTGTGAGTGCCACAATTTCGAACGTTAATGTGAAGCTATACTACTACCTTTATCATTACGTGGAACTTCATTAAGTATCCCGTCCAAAACACCTGGTGTCCAAAGTCAAAGTCAAAATCTTTTTATTCCGTAAAAATGGCTACATTTGTTTGGAATCGTCACAATTTTTTTCCCTACTAGTATTTTTATCAGTGCTCACCTAGTCATGAACTGCACGTCATGACTAGGTGAGCACTGATAAAAATACTGCCAAAATACTCAGGCATTCCTCTTTTGGTATCCAAACAAATTTACATATTTTATTAATTACATTATAATTGGATCGACTCACTCCCAGGCATTTTTATCATTAATATAGTCAGATACTTTATAATATGCCCTGCTACACAATTTGGCTTTAATAGTAGTTTTAAATTTGTTAATTGACAATTCTCTTATATTGCTGGGAAGTTTGTTATAGAACCGTATACATTGCCCCATAAAAGAATTACTTATTTTGTGGAGACGGCTTGCATGTAAGACAAGATTATGCTTATATCTAGTATTTATGCTATGAGTATCACTCTTTTTACAAAATGAGTCTATGTTTTTGTGGACATCCGTCCGACAAGGAAAACAAAAACCGCCAATATACCTACCGTTAAAAATTATATTTTTTAGCAAAACTTCAATGAAGACATTTCAGCTGCATCGTAGAATTTTAAAGAACGGTTTTTATTTTATTTTAAAATAATTTATGTCTTGCTTTTACACGACGTAAATAAAAAACCAGACATTGAAAGTTTTCATCAAAAGCTTTTGCGGAAGGGAACCACAAACCATAACATTATGTGTGCATATATTTTTGTTCGTTGATTTTCTCAAAAAGCACCGATAAAATTTCGACACAATTTATGCGGGACTACCTCTGAAGTATGATCTATAAAACAAAAAAAGAATCATCAAATTCATAATTGGCGAAATGATGACGTAACAAACATATAAAAAATAAATACAATCGAATTGAGAACCTCATCCTTTTTTGAAGTCGGTTAATAAAATGCAACAAATATAACAATGTTCATAAATACATTATCACTGACTGTCTCTGGTACCTGCAAGAGTTTTGTATCTGTGAGGAATGCTACAGCAGACAAAACGGAAATCCAATTAAGTTTGTTTTCCGTACGACATTATATTAAATTGTTATGCAAAATTCTTTACATTACTTTTTTATTCAAACATTACATTATGAAGGGTTAATGTCAGCTTTGTCTGTTGATGCAAATAAAAACCTTACATACGTTAAATATCTTTTCTTCCGTAAGAATTTTAATAAAAAGACGGGACTATGTATGCAACTTTGTAAATAAAACATCTGCCTCAAAACCATCAAAAATGTACAGTACATTGTGATACTACTTTGACAGTAAACAAGTAGAGCGATATTCTCTTTTTTTATACAACGTCGGGAAGCTTACAAGCATACGGCCCAGCTGATATAAAGCGATTACCGTAGCCTATAGACGCTTGCAATACACTAAGTATTCCGCGCGCGATGCGTCCTCTGCTGCTAACGCAGCGTCCCCTTAAGAGCTTACTGGAGACCTTATTCACACGCAGATACACAAGATCCCTCTAGGGAATAGCTACGGTTTTCTGAGAGGTGGAGTTACTTCCCCAGACAGGCTGCTTTAATTAATTAATTAATAAATAATAATTATTATTTGTGTGGCATACGACTCAGTAAAAAATAAAAGTTGTTGAATACAAGTGCTTATATACGCCTGTAAATTATCGCAACTAGTAAATAAACAAGGAGAAAAGACTTCATAAACAATTACCGGCTGTAACTAACTAGCAAGCTTTTGCAAAATAGTCTATTATACGGTTTATTATGATAGGCTTTATGTAGTTTTGGAGAGTACACATGACAGCCAGACAGACGGACAGGGTGGATTCACAAGGTTCTCTTTTGTATCTTTTTCGCACGAAACCTATGCTTCACCGGTTAGGGAGAAACAAGCTTACGCTAATGTGTGAACTTAACATATATGAGTTCATATACATATAAAAATGAATGATATCAATCATTTATCCAACATTCAAAACGTTACACAGCGGAAGTATACGGTGAAAGCACTAACACTGTCCTGAAGCATACATTTCATTATTATATTCGGTCTTGAACTGCCATAATATGTATAACATAACTGGATATGCAAGCAGGCAATATCTTTAATGACGAATCAGAAAAATAGGCTACTTTTATTTAGGTATAACAGCCCAATCTAAATCTTAAGTAAACCAATGACTGTTTCAAGATGTTTCTGAGGAGGTGCTAAATTAGTAGCTTTTGTACTGCAAGCCTCTGTATATATCCCAAGACACCTATAAACCCTTTTTATATTATTAAAAAAAGCAAAATAACCAAAAAGGCGTCTTAGACTCGATCTATTTCAATTCCAATCCGAATTTCGCATTAAGACGGCATCTGTGTAATTTGTCGGTCCGCGAAACCGACTATATCTTCCATTGGTTTCATCCCTAATTTAACTCCAAGGAGACGTATTGGTGAGCCAGCCGACCCAGAAAGACGTATGTAGCCGTAAGGGAGGAGGCCGAATTGATAGAAGCTATTCTATCGACATGCCCCATTGCTCCGCGGGTGAATTTCGACGATTTTATTAGTTGAAAACCGTATATTGGGGTCTGTATTCGGTGAACTGGCTCCTGTTCAGTCGCACCACTAAATTTAGCTCGTTAAGAGAACATTATTTTCACTGAGTTACTGGGATAGTGAATTAAGGGTTGTTATTTCTATGTTGTTCATTTTAGGGTTTTGACAAACTGGCATGTTAAGATCTTTATTCACAAATTACGGCGTAAGTACAGTTATTATATAAAGCCCGCCTTAGATTTCAGTAATAATATTTGCTATGTTGTAGGTAATTTCTTATTTTAATAACAATAACATATTTTAATAACGCAACAACAACACCTTACTCGCTTTTTTAATATTCGTTGCACTTTTCACGCACTCTCGTCGGTTCCTAGGGCTCCTGACTCCAACTTCTGATAACATACATCCAATTGGGTTGTGGTAGGCTGTCATTTATATCCTATTACAACCTACCAAAAAAAATACCTTATAAAAAAGTAACGGTGCCTAACATTGCTGTTGGAAAAGGAAATGCGTCTCCGTTCGTTAATGTGCACGTATGTATAGTTGTACAGACAATATTTTTTTAATACATTGGAAAACAATCACACTAAAACTCAGTTGTTATTTAGAATGATACGCCTATTGGTTTAATTGTCAGTACATGGATGACCTCGATGTCGCTGTGCGTGTCATTCTACCCGATCACGCAGGTTAAGCAACGTCGACCGCAGCCTGTGTATGGATGGGTTTATCTATCTTGAGTTTCTCTGAGCTTCGGAATGCACGTTAAGCCGTCGGTCGCGGCTGTTGTCGACAGATGACAGTCGTTAAGCTAAGTCAGTGGCCCTCGGGCGGCTTGAAAACACTGGCGTCCGCCATCCGCATTTGAGTAGCATAGTGAATGCTCTAAACCCCTTCGGTTGAAGGGAGACCCGTATCCCTGCAGTGGGATGACTAAGGGTTGATGTGTGACATGGATCACCGAGATTCACATTGCGATTTTTTTTGTTATAATATCGCATTTTTTTAAACAAATAAAATAAAAAACCAAAACCTTTTCTAAATATAAAACTTAATCCAAATCATTAGAAGTGTTTTTCAGATACGCGAAATATATATTTTATATATACGTATATATATTTCTACACATGTATTCTTTATTTATATTTACATATAAATACAAGAATTTTTTAATTTAAAATATCGAGAAATGCACAACTATTTCTTTTCATATGACTATTCTCAGCATGTCGACTTTTACGAGAAATGTATTATACAGTCAAGTAGAGGTACTTCCCTAATCGGGCTACTTTAGACGACAATCCTCTCTACCGCCAATGCCTCGTTTGATAATTAATAGGGTACCAAAGAGGTACGTTTGTTTTATACAATGCCGGAAGGCATACAAGCATACAGCTCACCTGATGTAAAGCGGTTACAGTAGCCTAATGAACGTTTGTAATATATTAAGTATCACTCGCGCGATATCTCCTCTGCTGCTAACACAGGAACTCCTTAGGAGCTTACTGGGGACCTTATTCATATGCAGAAACACAACAACCCTCTAGAGAGTTGTTATTTAGCTGCGGTTTTATGTGAGGTGGAGGCACTTCCCCAGACGGGCCGTTTTGATGTGCCCTAGCTCTCTTGAAACATCCAGACCAAGACCAACGGACATGTTCATGTACACAAAATATTTGTCTAGTGTGGGAATCGAACGGGCGTTGGTGTCAAAGTCGGGTCATTCGCCACTGCGCCACCGAGCTCGTCAAGTGTGGTGAACGTGTAGGTGAAGGTGTTTTTAACTCTCAAGATAATACAACATTACATTATGAAGGGTTAATGTCAGCTTTGTCTGTTAATGTAAATAAAAACAATACATACGTTAAATATCTTTTCTTCCGTAAGAATTTTAATAAAAAGACGGGACTATGTATGCAACTTTGTAAATAAAACATCTGCCTCAAAACCATCAAAAATGTACAGTACATTCTGATACTACTTTGACAGCAAACAAGTAGAGCGATATTCTCTTTTTTTATACAACGTCGGGTAGCTTACAAGCATACGGCCCAGCTGATATAAAGCGGTTACCGTAGCCTATAGACGCTTGCAATACATTAAGTATCCCGAGCGCGATGCTTCCTCTGCTGCTAACACAGCGCCATTTGAAAATATGTGCAATTTATAATGATTTGATGTAATTAAAAGATGTCTAGTACGTGGCTTGTAGGGCAATAGCCGCCAGACTAATTGCTAGAGTCGGTCATGCCGCGATGATATTTTTAATTACGGTTTATTTATCACCGCAAACACCACAGTATCCTCGATCGTGTGCCCTTTTGGTGTGACAGTATTATACACGAAGAAAACAGTACATATATAAAAGGACACAAATGCGAAAGTTCAGGTTTTGTATCACATTATGGTTTGGTTCGGGATATTAAAGAGCAAACAGTAAGTTAATATCAATAAAATCCATAAAAAATATCCTGAACGATGCAACCAATTACGCAGTGAGGCTGAAAATTCCTCATTATTGTTAGCACCGCGCTGGACTGTGGGATGGATACGGTGTCGCTTGTGCATTTGGCTGTACACTGAATTGGGATTACATTGGATTTTAATTTTGCCTGTAGAATTGAAATCACGCATGTACCAGGATAAATTTGTAAAGAAAAATGTATGTAAAGAAAAAAGTTTAATTAATTAGTAATGGCTGGTATATCTATATGGTTAGATACGGTAATAATCGCACAGTTCGCCGACGTATAGGATCCTCATACACTGGAGCTGCAATGGTCGCGTTCTGTGCGGTTTCAGAGAAGTGTTCTACCGAGAACTATTAAGTTGTGGATTGAGCTCCCTGCCGAGGTTTTCTCAAGGGGCTACAGCATGGGGGTCTTCAAGAAAGTTAATTTGACATCAAAAGTCAAACTTAAATAGTTCTAGATTTCAAGCCAAGTAGACTTAGTGTGAATCTTTTTTGACGTAAACTAGTACCTAGTCATATATATTCTACGTTTATATTATTATTACTCTCATGCCTTTGAATTCGCTCGTTCGGAGCTTTGGTATTCAAATTATTGCAGACTGTCTAAAGATATCCAGGACAGAAAGCAGCTTAAATATTGTCGTCAAAATTCGTCGAATGATTTTACGTGATGATATAGATGCCAAAGCCTTGTACAAATTTAATCTTTATATGCATGGACACAGCACTTGGGAGATCGGAGCTTCGCTCGGCGTATTTTATATTTTGTATTGTATGTGGATAATCGTGTTTCGTTTTTCAGGAAAAAAAGTGTGCAGTTCACACGCTATAGTAGTGAAAGCTTCAAAGATCTGAACTTCAAGATAACGAGACGACTGTAGAATTTCAGGATAAGGATAATGGTAGGTATTTATTTATGATGATATTCATCATACTTGAAATTTGACTTGGAAAAATGTTTTTAATAAAATAGTGAAATTTTTATGTAAACAATGCACTTGTACAATACACCGCGGTTGCTATGACGCCTTATCCCAAGCTTCGTAATACGCAGGCGCGCACACACACGTAGAAACGCTCGGACCATGTAATAAACACTGTAAAATGCAATAAACATTCTCTCGCACATTAAATCCTATAGATGTGTGTGGTTCTATTTTTTTTACTGTCGCTTTTCCGTTGCATCAATTTTCGAATCACAACAACGCTAAAGAAGCTTTCACTTCAAAATAAATCATATTTTTGTAGTGATACTACGGATAACATTGCTCTCAAAATGAAGTTAGATATTTGCAATATAACGAAGTGTAGAAATATGTATGAAAACATAAGTATTATATGTTCCGCGCACATCTTGGTTAGTTAAAATTATACTCAGAGATGTGGCTGTTTCGAATGACTTATCGTGGTAACCCGCCAGTGGGTTCCACGTAGATATTTCAGCCAGCTCCTGCAACCGATTATGCGTTAAATTAATTAAGCAAATAGAGGAAGTTGAAGCGCTCGCCCCAGGCAAACTGCTCTTCTTGTACATTGTTTAGCAAATATCTACCTTATTAAAATACCTATGGTCACAAAATGACAATGCTATTACGGAATAGTACAAATTGCATTTGACGATCATACCAGTTTCATAGTACGAGTATTTTGATTGTGCTGCATATTTTAAATGTTATTTCGTAAAGGTTTCAATTAATGGTATTTTGTACTAGTATTTGTAGTAGATATTGAATCTAAAGAAACATTTTATTATTAAATTTTGGTACATTTTAATATTTTTCGTAGCAAAGTATATTCGACTAAGTACTATGTTATCAAATGTGTTTTAATATATATCTATTAAAGGGTTATTGTCCCATAAACGTCTCATTAATGATAAAATTATAATGGATTTGAAATGAACGAAACGAGCATTTATGCCATTTTCAGGATTACGATTCGTACGCAAAGGATAAAAAATAGAATTCCTGTAATATCACTCGCATGTCTATCTCTTAAAACAGCCTTTTAAATCTCAAAAAGTGAGCTGGCAACAAAGATATTTTTGATTCGGCTTGAGTATTTTATATACAAAGTACTTTATAATCCACTTGAGAATAATTTATACAATATAATTTCTAGCAGAAAATCATTTGTTACATAAATAATTGGATTTATGCAATAAGTACCTATGTTATTACAATTATAATGAGAATACTTAATAAAATGAGCGAATATTTACAATAAAATAATTGTTTTAACGGTAACTTTGACAGTGTAAGTGTGGTTAAATTTAAAACCAGCCGTGCTTGGTGCAAAGCTCGAAACGAGCTTTATTTACAATATCAATAAAAACTCAATAAACCGGAAAACTATAGCAAATAATTGTTTTAAATTAAATACGGTTCGTTTGCGCCGTTTTACATTTTAATTAGGACTCTTTTAGTATCGTTTAACAACGCTAAAGTAAAATTAAATTGAAATTTTATCGAATTCAAAACGGAGAGGCAGGTTTTTCTTTCCGGCCAGTCTATTAAGAAATACAGGGTTTTGTATGTGTAGTATACGTATATGACGACTATATGCTCGTTTGCCTCCTGACAATACGTCCTCCCACAATATTTTTTTATAAAAGGTATAAACTGTAGATACAATGTTCTCCATTCAACCGAAGGGGGTTAGAACATACTCACCACGCTACTCAACTGCTGATTGGCAGAGACCAGTGTTGTCAAGCCGCCCGAAGGCCACTGAATTAGTTTAAGGGCTATCGGTTTTCGACAACAATTGGGACGGACGACTTAACGTGCCATTTAAAGCTGCCCGCCCACGTCAGGCTTTTTGTGGGATCGACAACTGGGCCGATTTTTCCTCCGAGTCTTAAGACCGCTTTTACGACCGACTCAACGCACGTCACTTTCCCAGTCTATCGTGGGTGGAGCACGTCATGGATTTACAGAAGAAAGAGAATTTACAAAGGATAGTATATTTTTGGTATTTGAGGGACAGAAGAAAGAAAAGAAAGTTCTGGGTTGATCTAATAATATCTCAGAGATTATTAAAGGTACACGGCACGTATGATACCTATGGTATAATACTATTGAGCATCATGCAATTTTGATTTTATTTTTAATTTAAATACGTACAGAAAATATTTCATTGTAGCCGTCGCCATTCATATCGTTGTTTTGATCTTTACAAAACTGACATAAATGAAATAGGTGTCTTCTTATTTAAAAGCTTTCAACAGAAATCATTTGTGAGAACGTTCAAGCTTTGAAGAGAGAAATATCCCGCGTAATAGCTTCGATGGAAAGTAGCCAGTACTGATAAGTAGATATTATATTTTATATTCAATCACAGTTTGTGTCAAACTGTTAAAGCCCGCCTGGCTTATGCACGTTTATCGTCTACGTTATAAGTTTATAACAACATTATTTTGTATTCTTGCATAATATGCATGTTTTACCATTTGTAAGAATTAAATTAATTACGCAAATACAGGTTTATTTTTATATAACCTGGGGAGATATACAAACCTACGGACCACTTGATGTAATGCGGTTACCGTAGCTTATGAACGCACACACAATAACTTTTTATGAGCTCACTGGTAACCCTCACTCACTCGCAGGCAGACAACAACCCTCCAAGGTTGTTTGTTGTTACTTGGCTGGGGTTTCTTGTGAGGTGGAGGTACTTTCTCAGACGGACTGATTTGCTGCGGCCTACCTTTCTTAAAAACACCCAGACCAATACAAATAGACATGTTCATGCACACAAATGTTTGTCCTGTGTGGGAATCGATCCCAAGAGTATTGATGTCACAGTAGCGTAAACTAACCACTGCGCCACTGCAAAGTTAAGTCGAAGTTATTCTGTCTATATATGTATCTATTACAATGACTGTAACTATTGACCCGATTCTTAAAATTATTTCACTAACAATAGGATACATAAACCGGAAATGTTCTAGGTTACTTTTTAATAAGGATTCCTTAGTAATACGTAAGAACCGAAGTTTATGCCGAGAGTGTCGTGGGAAGCAACTAATCTTTTTTATGAAGCAAAATGCAAGTACAACTGGGGAAGTATCTCCACTCCATCTTAAAGAAAACCGCGGCCAAATAACTCACAGGAGGATTGTTGTGTTCTTGCGTATGATTGAGATTACGAGTACGCTCCTGAGGAGTCGCTGAGTTAGCAGAAGAGGCTAGCTACCCGAGTGCAACACTCCTTATGTTGCAATCGTTCATTGGTTACGGTAACCACTTTACATCAGATCGGTCGTATGTTTGTCTGCCTACCGACGTGTTCTTTCGTTTTTTGTCTATTTTCTTTTTTTCTGTCAATTTTTTCCCGGTAGTGTTCTGAATATATCTTTCACAGTATTTTATATTTACGGTGAATTCATTGAAAATATAACTAAAATACAAACGCTTAATATTTATACGTACTGTATGTACATTATTTATTTATTATGTGTTATAACGTAGTACAAGTTTATTTGTACAGATATTAACAAACAAAATAATGCTGCAATAAAATAAAAACAGAAAAAATTCTATTACATCAAATATATATATATATATATATATATATATATATATATAAAAAGTGTTAAAGTATGAAATTGCCGTTTTATAGTAATACACACATCAAATGTGTCTAGGGATCAACATATATTTTTGCACTAACTTTTCTCCTGATTGATATTAATTAAAATTTTCTTTAAGGATTCATCAAATAAAGTGTTTTCGTTTGTCTACAGTAACGATAAACTAAGTCACCTTTGCATTAATAAAGAAATTTGCCATTTTCATAATAAAGGGATTTTTGACATTTGAACCACTAACATTAAAGTTCGAAAAAAAAACTGAAATAACAGTTTTCTTTAAAATTTTATTGGGTAACACACATCAAAAGTCATTTAAGCAGGGAAGAAATGCTCAGAGCCGTGGGAATGATAGAAGCTGGTTCCCGGCAACGTACTGTGGCTTTAGCTCTGAATACAAATCAGAGTGTTATCAGTCGACTTTGGACACGTTACCGAAGCACTGGTACCGTGGCTGAGCGCCATGGAGGACGGTATCGCTGCACCACACGGAGACAAGACCGATACATTCAAATCACAACTCGAAGAGCTCCAACAATAACCGCCATGATGTTAGCCGTGACGCTTCATCATTCTTCAGGGAACTTAATTAGCGACCAAACAGTCAGAAACCACTTGCATGAAGTGAACCTTCATTCCCGAAGACCGCTAAGGGTACCACCTATAGCAATGCACAATCGTAGGATTCGATATCAATGGGCTCTTGAACACAGAAATTGGGCAGAAGAACAATGGCGTTTCGTGTGCTTTTCTGACGAGTCTCGTTTTGGTATGAGACCGGATACAAGACGTATACGACACTGGAGAACCCCTGGACGCCAACAGCGATTAAAATCCTGCCAGGAAGTCCATCCTTATAGTGGTGGAACCATCATGGTATGGGCTGGTATTTGGATCGGCGGAA
The DNA here is from genome assembly GCA_947507595.1 of Pyralis farinalis. Classification (NCBI taxonomy): domain Eukaryota; kingdom Metazoa; phylum Arthropoda; class Insecta; order Lepidoptera; family Pyralidae; genus Pyralis; species Pyralis farinalis. The sequence continues at coordinate 26,016,129 of OX382267.1, forward strand.
GAACTGAGTTGATTTGGATCAGAGGCAACCTCAACGCTCAAATTTATGCTGAGACGATTGTATCAGACGTCATCGTTCCTCTACAAGTACAAATCGGTCCCTTATTTCAGTTAATGCATGATAATGCACGACCACACACCGCAAGAGTTGTAAGACAGACTCTCGCCGCAGCTAACATCAATGTCATGCCCTGGCCTGCTCAGTCGCCAGACTTGAATCCGATTGAGCATGCATGGGATATGCTACAGAGAAGAGCACTGCCGAATATGGAGGGTATCCAGTCGCAAGAAGACCTTTTTTTGTTGTTGCAACGAACATGGGCGGCCATTCCACAGCGTGATTTGGATGAACTCATTTTGAGTATGCCAAACCGATGTTCTTGTGTTGATAGTGTTCGCGGTAGAAACACGGATTATTAATTGTTTAAGTTACCCAATAAAATTTTAAAGAAAACTGTTATTTCAGTCTTTTTTTCGAACTTTAATGTTAGTGGTTCAAATGTCAAAAATCCCTTTATTATGAAAATGGCAAATTTCTTTATTAATGCAAAGGTGACTTGGTATATCGTTACAGAAAAGTTATTGCAAAAATATATGTTGATCCCTAGACACTTTTGATGTGTGTAGATACTTTGAATTGACATTAACGAAACTTTTTTCACATGATACCTATGAGATTTTAATTTTAAAAATAGTGCAACATGGGATTTTCGAATCTCAATTATTTTTTTTATTCAGCTTAGACGGGAAAGATGGATACTTCGAAAATCCGAGTAATTTTTGAATACGAGTTCCAACGCGGAACTAACGTGGCAGACATGGCTCGCAATATCAATTCTACGTTTGGAGAGGAGACTGCTAATGAACGCACGCTGAATAGAAGGAGATGGTGGAAGCCGATCCGAGCCAAACTACTCAGGAATTAGCTGCATGGTTTAACGTTACTTTACTTACAATATTGACTCATTTGCATCAAATCAATAAGATAAAAAAAATATGAAAAATGGGTGCCTCATAATTTCACTGATCTGCAGAAAGAAACACGTAATGAAACTTGTGTTGCCTTATGGAATCGGTACAGAAATGAAGAAATATTGGAATTGTGACAAGTGACGAAAAGTAGATTCTTTACGATAACCGTAAGCGAAAAATGTAATGGCTGACCCCAGGTCAAACGCCGCAAGTGCCCTAGAGCAAAGCTTACCAATAAAAAGGTATTGGAAACTTTTTGGTGTTCTCTTCATAGCGTTATTCACTATAGCTTTCTCAGGTCAAACTCGCCCGACTCGTGAATCGACCTTCACCATTATTGCACCATGATAACGCAAGACCTCACACTGCACGAGAAACCGCTATAACTCTACAGGAGCTGCAGTTAGAAACCATACGTCATCCTCCGTGCTCGCCAGACCTTGCTCCAACTGACTACCATTTCTTGTGATTTGGACATATTTCTACGCGGTAAAAAATATTCTTACGAAATTTCAGTACAAAATGCACACATTCACACAGTTTGTCGAATCTAGATCCTCAAAGTTCTATCGTAAAGGCATTAATAAACTTTCGATTAGATGGCAATAATGTATAGATAATGAGGGTAAATATTTTTATTAAATACATTTGTTACATCTTAGAAAAAAACTAGTTTTAATTTTTCACTACAAATCGGCAATTTCATACTTTAACCCCATATTCAATTGTAACATACGGGTAGACAATGAGGTTAAAACGTAACATATGGCTATGAATTTCTAGAAACGTAGAAATTTCAGAATAAGTTTAATTAATATCCAATTATATGATAGTGCACCGCTACTTTCAATGGTCAACTAAACATTGATTTGCAATAACTAGAAATGTTCCGGAAAATGATTTACTTTTACCGTTATTTCTTGATAAATAAGCACAAAGCCAGCGCATTCTATTGCTTACACATATTCCAATTAATTAACTTTCAAGCGCACATCTTTGTGCACGTAGTGTTTTCCGAGCCATACAGTACTAGTCAAAATAATTGTTAAATTGATATTTGACTGCATCCCTCGGAATGTTTTTTTTATACAACGTCAGGAAGAAAACAACCATACGGTCCACCTGATGTGAAGTTGTTACAGTAGTCTAGGGGAGCTTTTTTTGTGCAACATCGGGAGGCATATAATCATACGGTCCACCTGACGTAAATTGGTCACCGTAGCCTATGAACACCTGCAATACATTAAGCATCACTAAAGTAATGCCACCTATGCACCTAACGCAAGACCTCACTCACACGCAGGAATACAACAACCGACTAGGGAGTTGCTATTTGGCTGCAGTTTTTTGGGAGATAGAAGTACTTTCCTAGATGGTGTGCTTTGATGCTATCCTACCTCTCTTAAAAAAGCTTGCAATACAGGAAGTGACGCTCCCGCGTTGCTACCCCTACTGCTAATATAGTAACTCCTTTGGCGTTTACTGTTATACTTACTCACTTTTGCCCTCTGTGCGGTGAAGGTTACCTCAGCTGAAATGCTCTTATGTGACCTATGTCTCTTAAAACACCTAGACCAAGACAAATAGCAATGTTTATATAGACAACTATTTATTTGAAGACCTACTTCGCTAACATTCGTGTTAAAGGAGCCATTGCTAACTACTGGTCAATATTTTATAATAGTCTATTTTTCAGTTTAAAGCAGATATGTCCTTCATGCGATGTTAACCATAAAGATTTGCAATCTAGGACTGTTAATGTGGTAGTGGAATAGGAATCTATACCCGAATCTACAAAAAGATTGCTGTGGGTCAAATATTTTTAAAATTCTCATGTCATATCTTCTGACAACGTTACGTAAAATATTTTAGGTCAAATAGTCATTCATGTAATAAAATTATATAAAATCGTCCTATATAGTCGAAACATATCTCTGAAATGTAACCAAGACGAAGACGTACTATCCACGTATAAAAAGTGATTAATACACAAAGTATTTAAATATGTTTGTTTCATAAATTGCTATATTTCACTAATAAATTGTCAAGGAATGTACTAGCCGTTGCCAGATTCACCACCGCATATTAAAATCTGCTTTTTGCTCCATTTAGCGCCGACCCCAAGATACTGAAAGGCAAAACCGTTAATTAAAGTTTTATTTATAAATGGGCCTTTTAATTTTGAATAGATACAGTGCACTAGTTCATTAGGTATTTTAATGAATAGAATATTCATTAAAATACCTAATAGTAGGTAGTATCCAACACAAAATAAGATAACTTTGTAGAAAAGCTGACACATTGACTTACCTCCTCCTCATTTCAATTTCAAGTCAATATCCTATTGTACTTTGCATAATAATATAAAAAATGAGCAAAGAATCTTTCCATGCGTGAAGCCCCACGTGAGATTGAAAACAACAAAAAGTTTTAAAACTTTTTATTGAATTAATAATAATAAGCAGGGCAGCTTGTGGCGAACTGTTGGTAAGTAACGATACCCCGGGTAACCGGGCGCTCCACAGAGTCGATCAAGGCTTCTATCTATAGTGTATAGAGCATACTCCAGGGATAAAAGAGTTAAAGGGCATAACGCCATAGGCATAACATACATATATATATATACCGATAAAAAGTAATAGCCGAAGCACTTCCCGTTTTCTCCGAGAAAAAGTCTACAACTAAACAGCTTTGTGAAAAACATTGCTCAAATCATATCTTGTTTTACGTGCGCTCGAAGAAATGAAATGAAAAGGACTACCTATCTTATAGAAACACATAACAAAACGTACACTCTTAGGTCCGAGCATACATTTCACTACGGCAATATTTATTAATACTTTCACTGGACCAATTACAGTGATCGCGTGGAAGAACGCGATTGGAAACTACATACAACCGCTTTCATAAATACCAGGACTCGATAGACCTCGTAACATTACCGAAAACAGCAACATAATCACTAAGTAAAAACAGGCAAACAGACAGAGGTCTCGGACTACAAAAGACTCATTGAACACCAATTACCGGAGGCCTCTAAAAGGTCTTTAATTAAATCCTTCTCCAGTGACGTCATAATTATAGCGTAAATTGGATTGAGACACCCCTCTTGTTTTGTTAATTGTGAGTAGAAAATTCTCATCTAAATTAATCAGTTTTTAACCGATTTCAGGAAAGAGCAAATTCTATTTATTCCAGTAACAGAATATTCCAATTTGTGTCAAATCAAATTTAGAAATAAATATATTATGGAATGGTGAATTTTATTTCGTAGGCTATTCCGGATCATTTAAAATAGTTTATGTTAGGATGAATCTTGTAAAGTAGAAACTTCTCTTATTAAATACATTATATAAAAAAAAAAACTCTGTCCACCCAAGGAAGGAACTTGACGTGAAGTTATGTATGTACTCATAGGTACATATTCTAAACATTGCAGTGAATTTTGGAACTTAATAAACAGGACTTTTAGGAAGGCTTTTATTGTGATAAAATATTTTATATAGAAAGTTTCAGGTTACTGCATTTATCACAACGAGACTAGCGCTACAGCAGAAAATCAAATAAAAACTGCAAAAATATGAATTGGAAGAGCACCCCAAAGATCTCGAGCGACCATTATATAAGGCTTTTAAATACAAATATTAAAATAATTCATAATCATAATATAAAAATTACAAAATAAAATTATAATTTATCCAACTACATCTTCACCTCGAATGCACTGCGGGGTAGGCAGAAAGAACTAAGGGCCATATGAGCCGGGACCTGCCTCCTCACGTCACCGGCGATTTTGACATTCATAGCTCTTTCCGTGAATGTTCACCAGTTAGTTAAAACACCTTCTGAAAAAACACGTCGAACCTAGTCGTGATAGGTGACTTGTAGTCCTCCTTGGCACCTAATTCCTTTTACTTTCGCTTTGTATGTCTGTTACGTCATTCTTTACTTTTGTATTCTTTCTACATGTACGAACTAACGGAGTATGCTTCTTCATAACACCAATACTCTCTTTCAGACCAATTCTTTTTCTTTTGTCTTCATTGTGAACTCGTTCTGCAAGTGTTACGTCGCAGATTTTATGCTACGCTCGCATCTTGATCTCGTTTATTCTAATTTCATGCTCTCTCTGCCATACCTAGCGGTCGCCTCCATACGTTATCATTAAGAACGGTACCGCATTAGTTCTTGCGGCCAAGAATTTTCTAACGCCCCACTCGCAATAATCCCTGCATTCACTCATCTAAATCAGCGTTGTAGCTTTATACCCTACTAAAAACAGACCAAAAATAGAACTCATCTTCTTGTTCCAACACTACATAGCCAACTATAATCCTATCGTTCGTTATTGTTTTCTCACTTTTGTATATATATAACTATATTTGTTTTCGTTGCATTAAGATACGTACCTCTCCTCTCACCTTACAATTATCTTTCATCATTGTGACTGGTGCTGTCCAATCCAGTAGGTGTATCTGCTAGGAACACGACATCATCTGCAAAAAGCAGAGATTCTTTCGCACAACTCTGTCAAATGCTTTCTCAAATTCGGCAAAACCGCAGAAAACCTTCTGGTCTAGTGCAAGGTGCTTTTCCACGATACTACGAAGTGAGAAAACGTGATACGCATACGCTCTTCTATTTCAGAATCCCCCTGGACGTCTCACAATATTCCATCGGATTTCACCCCCATTCTCTTTCCAATTATTTTTCCATACCCTTTTGCAGCTAAACCAATCAGACTGATATCCGACATTTAGATGCCGCAGTTCATTTGTGATACTTGGCTTTGTACAAGTGTATGATAGCTGTGCCCCTCCAATTAGCTGAGACCTTTCTATATTCTCCAACATAAATAGTACAGGAACTAGAAAGCATCACGCACCGAAGCACGCTTGATCATCTCAGTTGCTCAACTTTCCATTTTTAAACTTTGTATCGCCCATTATTCTTATTCTAAGTAATCTCATTGTCAGACGCAGACACTGCGAAGGTTCTAGAGTGTTTCCAAGAATGTCACCAGCTTCAGACTTTATTTTATCCATTCTGGATGCTGACGAATAACTTCGAAACTCTTTTGCCTTTTTCCAAAAGAGCTTGGTATTCGCCTCAAAGTATTTTGTCCGCCTTCTTTCCTAATTTATTTTTCCATTCGTTACTTTTAGTACAGGTGTTTTCATTTTTAAAACCAGCTACGCTTTTTAGCGTCTTCTTTCATGATTTTATGTGTCTGCGCTATCTACCACACTTTGTTTTAAAACTTACCAGCAATCATCCACATTTATGTCGGAAAGACCCGGGTTCGCAAATCTTTCACTGAGAATACGCGTTACACTTGCGTCTTCCAGCATGTCACTCCTTGTCCGTTTACGATCTCCGAAAATGGTACGCACTCGCCAGTGTCTCCACTTCTTGAAAAACCCAACAAACGGACTTACCAGTAGTAGTGGCAGTAGTCCGTTTTAAGAGACTCTTGTATTGTATTGTACAATATTGTTCGAAGCCAGTTACTTATCAAAATCAAATTGAACACACTTTTGTTCATTCTGTCTGCGTATTCTTAATACAGAATAAAATGCTCGGTACAAGGAGACTTCATTCTCTAAAATTGACTTATCTGATTCGTTCACTCTCATATCTAAATACGGACTAAGCATAGAATCGCATTTGTCTTTCTTGGACCCGATTCTACCATTTATAATATTCTTAAATCTCTAGACTTCACGACACGCGTCGCTTTCGGGAACGCCATAACGCGCTCCTCAGTACGATATCGATCCAGAATTGCAATCCATTGGATGGATAGGGGTTGCGATTGCACGCTTCTGGCATATGATCCCTCGTTATTTTCAAAATGTCCATATTCTTAAGCATCATAGCACGTTTTGAGTAGAAATATGTAGCATTTAACTAAATTATTACATTCTTATGTTATGTTGAGTTTCAGCTTGATATTTTTTGAATTGTTTTGAAGAAATAGCGCCTAAGTGACAATGTAGTGATTTTATTAGGTGTTTTGTTATTTTAGTTTCAATATATTTTCATAAAACATCGTTCAGTAGATTCTCCATTCATTAAATTGTTTGTTTCTAGTACGTCGTCATGTAAAAGTGTTTATAGCAATCATATTCGATACTAATCTTTCGCTTGCATTTTGTTTGAAATAATTTAAATATTAAATATACTTTGCTGTTTTTGTGATAAATATATACAAATTAATTACTTCATTGCTGCTAGAATACAGAAGTATTATATGATAAAACATAGTACTATGCCTATGGGAATATTCAGATCTTGTATTACGTCATCGAAGTTACATAGCAAAATTAAAAGCAGAAAATATGTTCACTCTCTCATTTTTCTCAAAGAGGTTTAAACGAATAGTTCCGTTAGAAGAATGTTATTATCAATTATCTTTGTGCAGATATTGACTGGTTTACTACAGTATTTTCATATTAAAGCGCGTGCTTAGAGGAAAAATGTTTGTATCAGAATTGAATTTAGCTTTGAAGTGAGTTCTTTGTAAAAACAGGTAAGAAAAAATGTGCTTGTAAATAGAACGCTTGTTATTTGTAACCCTTTATTAAATGTTTTCTATTTGAAGTTAAAATGCTTTGTAGGGAGATTGATTCTTTATCATATAACTGCGAATTGCCCGAACTTCGTTTGCTTGGTTAGGCCGTAACAACATGATCCCTTTTTATATGGTTTCCGGAATTCTCAGCCTGATTATGTGTATCTACTGAATGGATTGGAATGATACTTTGCTAAGTTCCTAATTGGCAATGACGTAAAAACGTTCCATTGAAATGGCCTCCGCGGCGTTCCGGCTAATCTCGGAAACGGCTTGACCGATTTTGACGAGACTTTCACTGACAGGTACCTAGCTAATATTATTAGAAGTAACTTAGGCTACTTTTATTTTAGATCGCGAACGAAGTCACGGCTGGCCGCTAGTACTTAAATAGAGAACTGAAAACGTCGACAGCTGGTTACGTAAATTTATATACTCATTATTATCTTCAATTGCCTCAGGAAATATCATATTTTCATTGTATCAAAGTAAATAGTATTCATTAAATTAAGTACACATTTATATTCTTATTTCCAATGTACACAGTTTAATCAAGTGAGCATGTAGATCCTTGAAGATTGTGTAGGCTCACTTCTGAAATAGGCTTTTACATTAAGCGACCTTCCAAGTGTAGGTACTAGGTATTTGTAGCACCAGCGGACGGATAAATGGTACGAATAGATTCACTCATCATCCGATGAACTGTTAACAGTTTGTGGCAATTCCAAACTTAAACCGTCGACAAATTCACTTTAAGTTAAAATCTATTTCTGGGTTTGGTAAAGTGTTTTTAAACCATTGTCAACTGATTCTTTACTACTGACTGACAAGGTCGATGGCAAATAACCAACAGCTCGCTTGATGTAGTATTCGGCCTATAGAAGTTTACAAAAGAAAGAATATCGTACATATTCTCCTCCTTTTCCAGCAATACCTCGTTTGCTAATCAGCAGAGTACACCATGTTTTTTTTATACAACGTCGGAAGGCATACAAGCATACGGCCCACCTGATGTGATGCGGTTACCGTTGCCTATCAACACTTGTAATACATTACAGTAAGTATCACTCGCGCGATACCTCCTCTGCTGCTAACACAGCAACTCCTTAGGAGCTTACTGGTTACCTCACTCACACGCAGGAATACAACAACCCTCTAGGGAGTTGTTATTTGGCTGCGGTTTTCTGTGAGGTGGAGGCACTTACCCAGATGGGGTGCATTGATGCGCCCTAGCTAATTAAAATGACCTCTGTGTCGTGCGGTTAGGTTCAGTTGTAATGATAAAGTTCACATCCCAATTTCAACTATTTGCACCGTACGTCGATTTTGACCATCGCGCTATTGCAAGGTATAAAATGTCTCAATTGAGTTACTTCTTGCGGTAGTTTCGTTTATTTTCTGCAAACAAATATTTACAGCAAATCGGTACAATTAAATAAATATAATCTTTATGCCAACTAACAAAACATACTTTCAACAACATAAACCCGTTATAAACGTCAAAATCAATTACCGCTGGTATTAATTGTGGCCATCTCTCATCAACTTTTGATAGAGATTACAGAATAATAAACGGTTTCATTTTGTTATTCGTTTTGTTTACATTTCATATACGATTTTACATGCCACAAAAAACAAATACACCGGTATTACTCGACCAGCGCACCGCATTACCGGCGAATATTCATTATGTGCACTAGGGTTGTCAAACTTATTATTTTTAATTAAATATGTAGTGCATATTACATTGTTTCAAAATGTCAAATTACTGGCGATAGAGAGAGAAGTTGGGGGAATGTCATCGTGTCAAATATTTCGTTTTCTCGTAAATATTCTGTGAAAGTGTAAGGATGACCATTACCAAATTGGTCGTATTTTTCATCAGAAGATGATGTCGGGAGACCTTGGATTCAGCGAGTATGAATGAAAAGAGCTATGAATGCTAAAGAAGCATGTGAGGTGTGTAAGGACCGCTTCTTATGGCGCTCGGTTCTCTCGCCTGCCCCACAAGGGACCAGGGACCTATCATTCATACACACATACATGCACATTACGTTAGAAAGAGTTTTTGGTATTAGATATTTTACTGTGTCGACTGGTAAACAAGATTTCGGCCGCTTGACATGACGCTTCCGGATGGCACTCTATGCTAAAAGCGTCGTTTTTGCCTTACTATCCTCACTGCTAAGGGAGCATCTCTTCACAATTTGCTGGTAGAATTAATGATGTTAGAGCTATACGTATGTTCCAGGGATGGATGTGTTAAAGGACACAGCAAATGACCTCGTAAAAAGCATAGCATACCTCTCAACAAGCTTGAGTTACTTGCACCGGCGTTGCCTAGCCGACTATTACTGGCATTTCGGGGGGTCAGCGATGCCCCCGCGTAGCGGAAGTAGCGATCGGATATGATAGTTATGGCAGTCATCCGTATTTTTTCTCTAATAGCCCAGTATTATAATCCGTCCAGATCTCATATCAATATCCCATTACTTTCGGACACATTCACAATATTCCCAACACCTACCGAAAAAGGCTTATGGGTATATTATTCCATTGTTTTTAAGGGGACTCTACGCATTGGATTTATATCTTTACGCACGCCAATCTAGTTACCGGGATTAATACCCACGTTTTCAGAGGAATAAATAACATAATACATATACTATAATAAACTGCATCCGTTATCTCGAAATCTACGCATTATTTCAATATCCCTTGCACGTAGCTGGGATAAATTGACGGACATCACAACATGTAACTTCAGGGAGAAGTAATAGTATATAATAAAAAATTAACACTGAATTTAATAATTACAAGCAGTTAATCTCTCGGGTAAATGATGATATGTTTAAGGTTATATCACAAACGTCGACGATGTAATGTATTTCTAAATGCAACCTATTGAGTAATCACTAATGCGTAACATCTTACCCGCGACAACCCTAACAACGCACACGTAAAACAATTTGCTAGTCAAATGAGTTTTCTAAAAAGCCGATTAAGCGAAAACTAAAATCGGTTAATTATTTGTGGGACAATGTGAAATAAACGCAGCTGGAGATACATACCTATCGGTTAGCAAATTCATTATCTATTTGCTAACCGAGGCTATTGCTAACCTAGGCTATCTAGCTAATTAATTGTAGGTGGACATTTTAATTTTACTTGCTGTGTTATTATTACTACAATACCGAAAGCCCCAAAAATAAGTACAATACTTTCATAAGTGAAAAGATGATGGCTGAAATCATCTAGATGCCACAAGGGATATATTGTTGCAGCGTTGTGCTCAGCGAATAAATATTATTATTTATCTTATCAAAATGTGTTCAAACGGAGATAGCGTGTGTGTTGAAAATATTTAGACTACCTCTGAAATTCATGAGACGGCAGGGACCGTTATAGAAAACGTGTTGTTGCAATCAAATCCAAAAACTACATTTTAAACTAAATTTTCTACCAGGCCAGGTGAGCAGTGATTAGATATCCCAGTGGACAAAAAATCGCCCTATTATCCAATGCTCCTTGGAGTGGACATGTACCACTAAATTCGTGCATTTAGATTTATATACATATTTGTAATTATCACTTGCCCGGCGGTGAAGGAAAACATCGTAAGGAAGCCCGCAGGTATAAGAAAATATATTTCGAAAGACGTGTGATCTAAGCTAAGAAAGATCTGGTTTTCCCTCCCCCCTGGGTTGTAGAGATCTGACGGCAGCCGCTTCGTGTAAAAAACACTATCTTAGCCAAATTCTTAGGCTTAGGTAGGACCCCACCAATAAACTTATTTGAAAATTTTCTTAAATAAATAATTATCTAATCGAAAAGAGCACGTGATCGCATTTACTTTTGTTTTTTTCCGTGGCATATGTCATGATTATTCATTTTATATGACAAGCCATCTTGAACTCTTGCCAAACTACCACGACAACTGTCATACAACTATCAAAGTATCAAATGTTTATAGTATCAACATATTATCCACTAAAGTGTACCGCACAAGGGTCAATAGCTGTCACGAATGAATATTTACTTATGTGAGCGACTTCTGAAAGAGTTCGCTTATGACACATACCTATAGATAACCCACTGAAATGTGTACGAACCCTAAAAAATTATTACTATAATAAAATATGGAAATAGTCACACGAAATAAATGATATTAAGCCGCCAAAAAGCAAATACCTTCTTTCAACTAGCATGACTAATATACAGCCTGCTCACGACTGCAACTAGCCGCCTGCGTACCCTGAGCTTGGACTTGGCCAAGGAGCATAATGTAAGGACACTGGATTGACAACAGACTTGACTGGGTTCCACATACATGTAAATGAAACTCAAATCGATAAAAAGCAAACCTGTAATCCTAAACTCCCACATAAAATACGGCAACTTCTGTACTTGGCACTCTCTTCCTGATCAGCTGTGGTTTGATAATGCATATATCATCAAACTTTGCAAAGTGATTCAAATATATGATAAAATCAATTACATTCGCAGAATATAATCAGCTGTTAATCACATATGACGAGCTCGGTGACGCAGTGGTTAATAACGATACTTTGACGCCAACGCTCATGGGTTCAAGCACACACAAGACAAACATCTGTGTAAATGAACATGTCTGTTTGTCTTGGCCTGAGTGTTTTTAAGAGAGGTAGGGCGCATTAGGCTCCTCTAATGCGCCCTACCTCTCTAAAATATACACAAACGGGGTTTTTTTAATGGTGAACGCGCAAACTTGTGTCTTTATGGGGTTGAATTGGACCAAGTTCTGTCGCCCCCAGTCAGATACTTTGTAAAAGTACCCTCAATGTCAGATACAAGTTTCCTCTACAACGAAATGCATTTGTATGAAGTAACATATTGACGCCTTGAGGCCCGTTATATACTTGGCGACGCCTTGAGGCCCGTTATATACGAGTACTTGGCGCCGTAACGCGCATGGCGGAATTCAGCCACGCGGGCCTCAACGGGCCTCAAAGTATAGTAACACACAGATAAACAAAAAATAAAAAAAATGTATGTGAACTACCAATCGTCACCCAGATTAACCCTGTGTGACTTTTCTAGCCCGGAATTAATAATTGTAAGAAGTATTTAATTATATTTAACAAACAAAGAAAATATGTGTCTCGGCACATATTGCGAGAGTCGTCAATCAATGCCGATTTTGGAGGGTGCTACAAAAATGTAGGTAGGTGGTTTTGCGTGTAACTTTACCTGTTATTAAGACGAATCATCTTACCTGTAACAGAAAAAATAATATATTTATTAACAAAAAGCCGCTATGTTATACAATAAGCAAGGCAAATTTTGGCCGTTTATACAAAACTTTGAATTTACCATGTTTATTGTGGTTTTCCAATTGAAAAGGAACTTTACTGCAGAGGGTAATTACAAGCTAAATTATTTTTCAACAAAATATAGTGAATTATCTAAACGCAGCAGAAATATGTACAATTTCTATTTGGGTGACCACAAGTAATAAGGTAAATTTAAATAATATGTATAATGTTACTAAATAAAACACATGTAAGTAAAATTAAAAAGTGAAATATATAGGTTAAAGTTTCAGTGCACAACGTCACAATTAAAATAAGTTAAATACATTACATTATGCCTATACATAATTTAATCAGTACACACTGCAATTAATTTAATTACAAATTAATGTACACGATATATTAAACATGACATTTGTTTCTCGCTAACTAATTCGGTTAATTGGACAAATTACAGGATCACGTGCAATTTAGACCGACAGATACATGGGTAACAGTAATTATAGTATATTTTATAGCACTTAGCTGACAATCAAGCATTTCTTATAGAAGCAAACGTTATTATCGATATTCTTCTTCTTCTTCGTAGCATTATTCCGTTTCCAAATTCATTAGGATTGGCGGAGAACGTAGCATAATTCTAAGAATTTGGCAAATATACTAATTTTGACGTGGAGCTACTTTCGTCACAGGGAAAAATCCGACTTTTCTTAGATAATGTCACACGTCTTTTGAAATATAATTTCTGGATTGTGCGGTTTTCCTCAGCATGTGTTCCATAACCGCCGAGAAAGTGATAATTGCAAATATGTATACAAATCCGAAAATACTAATTTAGTGGTACATGATCACGCTGGGATACGAACCAGAGTCCGGAAGTCAATAGTTTGATACTTTATACACTGGGCTATCACTGCTTTTTATTATAATTGATATTTCGAGAGTGATTGGAAATGTTGTACATTTTGTATAACGTTTCTATACATATTAATATTATAAATACCAAGGTTACTACCTATACGTATGTCAGATAGTTACCTACTCTCAGCATCCATAAGCCGGTACGGGGCGAATATCTATGATGTATGTGGGTAATTTTATATAGTTTAGCATGTTCACCTTCTTTGTCGAGTCAGTCTGTAGCCGACATTAAATAGAGTAACACGTAACAAGTAATTTCATTTATTATATGTATACCTACACTATATTTTGGCGACGAGGTAAAGTAACTCACGCGAGTAATTAAATATTGGAAATACGTATATTGTTAGTTGGAAGTAAAACGAGAATGACGTGTAATGGAAGTACAATGTTCGGCGGCAGCCTCACCTTCGACCACAGAGAGCAGGAATGGAGTATTTTTAAAAGCCGTTTTACGCAATACTGTGCTGCAAACGATATCGATGACAGCACGGATAAATCAGGAGTAAAAAGACGAGCGTTGCTACTCACCGCGCTGGTGGAAGATACCTACCGCGTAACCATTGATTTGTGCTTTCCCACATCAGTTGAGAGCATGGAATTCAAGAACCTGTTAAAAGTGTTGGATAATCATTTGAGATCTAAGAAGAGTTCTTTCGGCGAACGACTTAAATTTAGTATGGCACAACAACGTCCCGGTGAAGACTTAACGGAGTGGGCAGCGCGAGTGCGTAATTTAGCTCAACATTGCGGCTACAAAATGGAACTGGAAACGGCACTTAGGGATCGTTTCGTCCTCGGATTGGTTCCATCTAAGGAAAAAGAAAAATTATTTGCCGAAAATGTTGAAACGTTGACATTCAATCAAGCGTTGGAGATCGCGCAGAGTGTTCAGTGCGCACGACAAGCCTTACAAGGACTCAACATGGAGGCCAGCAACGGAGGAGCGCACGTGTTCGCGTTGCGCACCGAGCGGCGCGGCGGCGTCGACGGCGCGGGCGCGGGCGCGGAGCCCGGGCCCGCACAAGCGCCGCGAGCTATCGGCCGCAGCTCGTCATCGGTGAGAGATTTCTCTCGAAACAATATCAGTGCTAATAAGGCATGTGAAGTGTGCGGTTACAAAAATCATTCAAAAGAAAAGTGCCGGTATTTAAATTATACGTGCAGGAAGTGCAATCAAAAAGGACATTTGTTACGAATGTGTAAAACGAATATAAAAAGTAATAATTATTTTTTTACTGCTGCTGGGCAGGACGACGACACGGTGAAAGGTATTTATGACCTATTTAGTATTGAGTGTATTACGGACGAACCGATTCAGCAGACCGTTACTGTGGACGAGATCGAATTGACATTTGAAATAGACAGCGGTAGTGCGGTCTCGATATTACCGGCGGACATATACGAAAAACAATTCAGTACAAAACAACTTCAACCCTGTCACGTTGTTTTAAATTGTTACAATGGAAGTAAAATTTCACCGTTAGGTTACATCACGGCGTCAGTATCATTTGAAGGTCGCACGAAACCAATTAGAATGTTTATTGTTAGTAGGGAACACAACCAGCCTGCATTATTGGGACGCAATTTTTTAAAAGCGTTCGAATTACAGTTATGTAGGATCGACAATAATAATTGTAATAATATAAAAACTGATTCCATTGTAAATTCATTGAAAACCAAATTTTCAAGCTTATTTAAAGATGAATTGGGAAAGTTTAATAAATACAAAATTAAGCTTAGAGTAAAACCGGATGCCCAAATTAAGTTTTTTAAGCCGCGTCCAGTTCCACTTGCGTTAAAGCCGAAAGTAGAGAAAGAGTTAAAGCGGTTGTTAGACTTAGGAATTTTGGAGCGAGTGGAGCATTCCGATATAGCTACTCCCATTGTACCAGTTTTACGACCCGACGGCAACATTAGGATTTGTGGTGATTTTTCAGTAACACTAAATAAAGTGTTGTGTGCGGACAACTATCCCCTGCCTCGTATAGAAGACTTATTTGCTAAGTTACATGGCGGATTACAGTTCTCTAAATTAGACCTATCGAGGGCCTATAATCAATTGGAACTGGATGAGTCAAAAAAATTTACATGTATTAACACTCATAAGGGCTTGTATAGGTACAACAGATTAGTTTTTGGTTTGTCAAATGCGCCGGGAATTTTTCAGCGGACAATGGAGCAGTTATTGTCGGACATTGAGGGGACCTGTATCTTTTTAGATGATATATTAGTAACGGGCCAAACAAGAGAAATACATTTAAGGAGATTAGAAGAAGTGTTGCGCCGACTAGAGGAGGCAGGTCTGAGGCTGAAATCGGATAAATGTGAGTTGTTTCGGGAATCAGTAGAATATTTAGGTTTTCAAATAGATCGAAATGGTTTACGGAAGTCAGAAAAGAAAGTAGAGGCTATTTTGAATTGCAGGCATCCAAAAAACGTTAACGAATTAAAATCATTTTTAGGAATGATAAATTATTATAGGTGTTTCATTCCAAACACTTCCAGTGTATTAAGCCCGTTGCATATATTATTAAAAAAAGGGGAAAAATGGCGTTGGCTCGAAGAGCAAAATATTGCTTTTAACAAAATAAGGGAAGAATTAGCATCGGAGCGGGTGCTGGCCCACTATGACCCAGCACTAACTACAGTAGTGACTGCAGACGCGGGGCCGGGTGGCCTGAGCGCAGTATTGGCTCAGCAACAGCTCGACGGGTCTGAGCGTGTTGTCGCATATGCATCGAGGTCACTCTCAAAGGCCGAACGAAACTATGCACAAATCCAGAAAGAAGCGGCAGCCATTGTTTTTGGTGTAAAAAAATTTCATCACTATTTGTATGGTCGCATGAGCCCATTTACACTCCGTACAGATCATAAACCTCTCTTAAGTATATTTGGTAGCAAAAAAGGCATACCAGAGATGGCGGCAAATAGGTTACAAAGGTATGCTTTGTTTTTATCGGCCTACAATTTTAACATAGAATACATTAGAAGTGAAAATAATGTCGCAGACTATTTATCTAGGGCTGTTCCTGCATCGTTAAGTGATAGTGTAGGAAATGAAGATCAAGCTGTGTATGTAAATTTTATCACAGACTCAATTTTGAAACCGGTCACCTTACAAAGCATAAAAAAAGAAACGATTCGCGATAACTATTTAAAAAAGGTTAGTTATTACATAGAAAAGGGCTGGCCAGCTAAAATAACAGATGAGCAATTAAAACCATATTTTAACTGTAGATGGGAGTTGTCTTTGGAAAATAAATGCATAATGCGTGGCCATAAAGTAGTCATACCGACTATATTTAGGGAACAAATGTTGAATGAGCTGCATAACTCACACTTCGGGGTGGTTAAGACAAAGGCAGAGGCGCGGTCGCGTATGTGGTGGCCGCTCATTGATAAACACATCGAACAAAAGATTGGCTCGTGCAGCATATGTAACACACTTCGAAGCGCCCCACCACGCTCTCCGCTGGCTTCGTGGCCATACCCGGCTCGGCCGTGGGAAAGAATTCATCTCGATATGTTATCAATAGAAGGAAAACAGTTCTTAGTGGTAGTCGATGCTCATTCAAAATGGCTTGAATGTTTTTTAATGACTTCTACTAATAGTGAAGCGATTCTTTCAAAATTAAGCAGTTTATTTAGTAGGTTTGGTTTAGTGCGCACCTTAGTTACAGACAATGCGTCCAACTTCTGTTCTAGTCAAGTGGAAGATTTTTGTAAACACAATGGTATACAACATTTGACGATTTCACCTTATCATCCGGCCTCGAATGGTCAAGCGGAAAATAGTGTTAAAACGGTAAAAAAAGCTTTAAAAATAATTTTGATGGATAGTAAAAACCAAAAAAATATTATTCTAAAGTTAGATAAGTTCTTGTTTAACTACAGAAATAGTGTACACTGTACAACGGGTTATTCACCAGCTCAGCTGTTTTTTGGTCGACCCTTACGCGGTCGACTCGATCTCATCCACGGTGACGCGCGCGACTCGGAAAATACATACCGTAACGTAAACAATAACGAGCGAGTGTCGTCGTCGGTCTCAGCACATAGTAATGTTGGGGCTAAACAGATCTTACAGAGTAAACAATACGGCGGACATCGCAGAACAGATTTCAAAAAAGGAGATAAAGTCTTAATGAAAGTATTTTATAAAAATGGAAACAAAAACATATGGAAATTTGGTATTATTAGCAAACGAATCGGTTCTAGGATGTACGACGTATATTTGCCAGAAATAAAAAAAAATGTACGTAAACATGTAGATCAAATTTTAGCATATAAAGGGTCTGGAAGTCCATATAGTGTAGACGAAATTAGCCTTTATGGGGACTACAAAGAAGGAATGGAAGGTTCTTCAGATACTGACGTTGATGGTGAGGATCAGGATATAAGATCAGATAAATCTTTTCAATCAATACTGGAGGATTTCGAAGAAGACACCGCAGCCGATAGAAGGGTGGAGGAAGTGGGGAGAGATGAACGGGACCCATCTACAGAAATCCAGTCTTCCGGCGTAGTTCAAACTTCTGTAGTGGAACCGGTACATCAGCCCCCACCACTATCAACAGAGGTGCCTGTATCAGACATAGGGACGGACAACGAACAGATTGTTGGTCGTAGTAGACCCATTAGAGAAGTTCGAAAGAAAAAGAATTTAAAATTCAGTTAATTTGTGATTAGATACTTACATATGTATTTTAAAGTATTGGGGGAGGGATATGATGTATGTGGGTAATTTTATATAGTTTAGCATGTTCACCTTCTTTGTCGAGTCAGTCTGTAGCCGACATTAAATAGAGTAACACGTAACAAGTAATTTCATTTATTATATGTATACCTACACTATAATATCACAAATGTTTGTTTTGTCTCAAATGGAAACCAGGTTAATTAATATTTACAATTTCGTTCGAAATCCTTTTGATATTTCAATATTTAATTTTTTCGCCAACATATTATCATTCGAATAATATAATAATATGTTGTTTCCAGAATATTTGCTTTTACCGCAATAAAAAATAAGTAATTTTTTTTAGGGCAAACAGTCGTATTTGGAAAATAGCGTAATAATGATGCAGATAATGTACATAGCTAAAAAAATAGGGAGATGACACGTACCCATCATCACACGACTCTCCTCGTCAATATACGGCAAGAGAGGTAGGGCGCATCAAAGCAGCCCCCGTCTGGGGAAGTGCCTCTACCTCACAGAAAAGCCGCAGCCTATTACCTACCTAATTATTTTTAGTTATGTACATTGACTGCATCATTATTATATATTATTTTCGAATATTTTCTTTATCTTCTGTTAGTTCTCGAAACGGAGCGGCTTAGTGCTTATCCCAGAATATGGCCTGAGTGATGAAAGTCAAGAACAGATTCACCGTCACCAATGATGACAGAACCCTTACTGACAAATGAACAAACATTTTCATTAAAATTTTGACACATTTTAAAAGTAAAAGTTAGGTATTAGTGAGTTTATTATATTTGGAGATACTAAAATTCGAGCGAAATGCAGCGAACCAAAAACCAAAATGTAAAAGCAGAGAGTGTATTTTTGATTTCAATATGAATCTGGCCAGTACGTAATCCTAAACCTTAAATACTAAAAGCTTGCTTTTCGTGAAATATTGTATTTTGGCGCTGAACGCTTGTATATTTTGTTTTGTATTAGTAAAAAATACAGCATAGTCGGAAACTGCAACTCTTTTTCTTTTGTCGCAATCATATATATATCACTTCGTAGCAGCCAAAACTCATAACAACGATTTTCATCAAGTTGACAAGAAACAGGGGTGCTGATGTCCACGATAACGTATGAGAACGAAAACCGGCCGTGTTTGCAATGACAATATAAAAAAGAGAGTTGGTCTAGAGCGGAACGTCGGTATTAAGAAGAGAGACGCATCAGATACAGAAAATAACAGGAAAATAACTTTTGTCATTTTAACGGATTGATGCTGCTTCTCATGATTATTGTCTTACAGGGCAATGAATTCGCCATCCCCATTTATCGTTGAGAACAGCGACTGTAGTAGCTAACAATCATACCTACCTCAAGCGAAGCAACACAGGTTGGCCTTTGTGATTCAATAAGCAGAACGATAAACGGGATAATTGGTTTGGTCAGCATTTAGAAAATTTTGGTACAACCGTACGGAGCAAATACCGAGTAGTGTTTTTCTTCTTAAAATGTTGACGCCAAAGTTTATTAAATATGCTAAGACCAATATATTTCCATTATTACGGCCGACTTGAATTCCGAGACCGTAAAAGATTTCCATGCCGACTATGGTAGTCCATTTTTGAGCGGCAGGCTTTCTAAGTGATGTACAAAGTGGTCAGGAGAAGTAAATTTAGTCTGTCAGAAGCTGATCAGAGCTACAGAATGTGCAATCAAGAGTTTCAATATCCTTTCTAAAGTTATGTCGGCTGAAAAGTACTCATAGCAACTGTGTGTACATAAATAGAATACGATACACAATACATTCGGTATTGTGTATCGTTTTCTTTGTTTTCACTAGACAAAACTACTAACTAAAGTTGTTATTTCAGTTTAGTATCAGGCTAAATACTATTTAATTACTTCATTTTCTTAGATCCGTTTAATGAAACGTCAACATTTTATAATCGGATCCCTCGCATCCCTTGTTTAACGATTGTAAGCAGTAAGCAGCAGGTCAAATAGGTATATTTTATTATTTCTAATTAAATTCCATTGAGATTTATAAGTGAGCAGGGAGGTATCGCCAAATTCCTTGGAAATAATTCCTGTTCTAAAGGAAACTGGAATGACGCTCTACCGAAGTCGATTAGGACCAAAGCATCAAGCAAGCATGGTTTATGTTCATATTGCAGATGTCATCACGAATGCACAAAAATTTTTATTTGAAAGAGAAATTTATCAAAAGAAAATAAATTTCTTTACATAGCAGTGGGTGTAACAATTCGCTTTCTTCGTTTTAAAAACGAACATAGGTTATGGCAACAGTCTCGCATAATAGATGTAGTACAAAAGAAATTGAACGGCGGCGATGACTTATGGATTACAACCATCTATTCATACAACTATTTCAAGTGAACTACCATCAAAGTTGAACATTTATCAGCGGATCCGGAGATATGACCGAATTCCTTATAAGATGCAACCCTTTGGATAGCGCAGCCAGATGTCGCGATGTAATTGCTGGCTTTGTGCCGTTGTTAATGAAAGGTTGACGAAAGTGATATTGCTATCTATAATCAACGAAACTTGTGCCCGCATAACGATGCGGGCTTTTGACGACGCTGCACACAATGTTCAGTTTTAGACAAACGTTATGGTGGCTAACAAACCGTTGTTTTTAAAATACAAATATATCCTGCTACTAATTCCTACTACACTAATTCTATACTCAATATTTTTTTTTTATACCACTAAGGTGGCAAACAAGCGTACGGCCTGCCTGATGATAAGCAGTTACCATAGCCTATAGGCATTTGCAACACCAGGGGTGCCACTCTTGCGTTGCCGACCCTGTAAGAATCTCTTCACGCCTTTCTTGAAGAACCCCATACTGTAGTCCCTTGGGAAAACCTCGGCAGGGGTTTCCTAAGGGTCTACAGTATAAATCTATCTAGCTTTCTTGTGACATATGGTTTTCAAAGACAATCCATAATTTTAATATGTATTTGAAATTATAACTCTGTAAGGGTGACAAAATAACAATTCACAATAAAGAGCAGGGCAACAATAAAAGATACAATAAAAAAGATAAATAACTATTAGACTACAAACACTAGTCATTGTATTGTGCCCTTAGGAGACCATTTCAACTACGAAGAGCTTTTTCATCCCAATCTGTAATTGCCGTCTCCGGCTCTAGATAGCGCCAAATCGAAATTGCCGATAATTTCCGGACACTTGGTATATTCCCATCATTTTGATATAACGACGACACAGAAACGTAAGGAAACTAATCTCTTTGAGACAATACTAAAGCAATATCTTTGGTTTACGACGGCCGCCTCACTAGATGTGCAAATATTCGAACAATACTGCTTGGTACTGGTACCCATTGTCTAGGTCAAACTAATTTTCGTATTCTCTGAAGCAGTAATTCAATTTTACATTTAGTTGATCTCATTTGATTTGGGGTTAACACATTTGCAAGTTACAAGGTGCAGAGAATAGATAAAGGCTGGCAACGGATCAGTGACCCTTTGATGTTGCTGATGTCTATGAGCGGTGGTGACCACTTACCATCACGTGACCCACACGCTCGTTTGCCCCCTCCCCCCTAAAAAAAAGAAGATATTTAGGCAAGTAACGTAGCGCCGTGTAGTCTAATAGTGTGAGATAGCAGGTAAAAATACATACTTTAATGTATAAAAAGGCACTATATATACATGTATGTCGATAAATGTTTTGTCTTATCCATAAATCGTACCTACGAACCATAGTTGTAAAATAACTAGTGCCCCACCACAGGGCTTGACCACAAAATTTAGGTTTCTCTACTTATACTCCAATTAATCTTGATATTTAGGGTTCTATACTTATACTCCAGACCGGAGATGAGAGCGTTCGAAAATTGGCGAAACCCTTCGAGAAAAGGGAGACAGGGAGCCTGTCATTTCTCTTCACATATTAACAGGGGCACCGTAGTACCTTCAAATTGAATATGCATTACGCAATAAACAAAATTTTAAGACAAGACTTAAAACATGTCTGTCTCTCATCCTTGAAAAAAAAAATCCATAACATAAATCCTGCAACTTTATTGAGCTATACCAATTACCTATCTAACAAATTCCAATATTATATTCGATTTTTATGTCAGTTTGTTATTCAGATATTTAGCAGTTCCTAATTCCTTTTGTTAGGGCGAGAGATACTCGATTACAGAGCGAGATACACTCATGTCTCACCAGTAGCACTTAAACAGTAGATGTGAAATAAAATAACACCGTGGACCACGAGGTCGGCGATGACACACTCCATTCACTAATCCCTGCTGCGAGCTATTCCGACATACTTGGAAATTAGATCGTAGGGGGTGCTAGATATTTAGAATATATAATAGGTTTAGCGACCCTCTGTCGCCAAACCTATTATATATTCCAACCAAAATATCTACCCTTGGGATCCAGTGGCAACCAGGTATAAAACAGAAAACCAAAAATTATTTCTATTCTAATCATAAACCACAAATAGATAAACAATCACGAAACGACATTAAATCTAGGGCACCGATGAGCAAAAGGTAAAACAATGTTTAAAAACAAGATATGTAGAATCTAGACGCTCTTACCGGTCGCCACAAATACTATGGTGTCAATGAACTTGGAGCGAGCCTAACTGAAAAAGATGACAATCCAGAACAGATTACCCTAGCATGAGGAAGAAGCGACCCACCGTCAAATAAATGATCGAGATAAATATATATGTAAATATATTTCTTGTGTTCCTGTTCATTTAATAAAATGTACACGGTGAAAATATGTTTGTTTAATTTGGGTATCGAGTAATTTATTAATTACGAGTACTTACATATTCAAACTTATTAATCTCCTCTTCATAAATGTTATGTTAATTGTTTCCGTCAAAGCGAGTGGGTAAGAGCTACGTGAATTAGGGACTCGTCATATATTGTCACGTGATCATTTCAAACAATGGCAATGCGAACGAGTTTGCTAATTTGTAAGCCAATTGTTGTAGAGATACTAATAAAAATATTGTTCCTGAAACACGTATTAGCAAAATACTCGTAGTATCATTGTAGGTATAAAATTAATGTTCTTCATTATTTTCATAACATTTGCGCCTAATAAATAAAAATATAACAAAATATATTAATTTCATGTGGACCCCTAAGTACCTGCCGTTAGACCATCAGGTAATTTATTTTTATTTATTTCTTAAACCCATTTCAATACTAACAATCTAGGTATTGTGTGTAAAAAACTCTATAGAACTCAATTAAATTTTTTACAGGATTAAAATAAACTTCTAAACGAAAAATTACTTTAGAATACTACAACCAATGTATGATTTGATCTAATTTTATCAGTGGTGTCAACACATAATAGATTCAAGGTAGATGTTAGTCTATGTAGATTTCAAAGTCTGCATTAAAATTTCAAATCATAACGTGAAATACGAAAGTCATCGAAAGTCAACAGAGAGCCATGATTTATCTATTATAAATACCTACCAAATGGTTATGCAATACGGTATAAACTATTTCATTAAAAATATTGTATAATATTAGATACTTTAATACGTATATCCAATGTCCTCTCAATAAACAAAGTATGAAATGTAAAAACACTTTGTTTACTTTGATTAAAACCTTTGGCTATGAATAAAATGAAAAGTAACGTAATTAAAAAGCTATCACGTAGTATAAAGTTATGAAGACAATACGGCCTGCTTTAGAGACATGTTATGAGGCTGTTTAGAAGATAAACATTTATTTGGCCAATGAAGTGCGCGCCAATATCATCTCTCGCCGTACATACTGTAAAATATAAAGGTGTACCCAAGGTACAAGTAGCTTGCCGCCATCTTGGAGTCAAAGCCAATTTCACGTGGCAACTAATAATCGGCACTGAAAAAAATTATAGGTAGACCATAGCGATATTATATAAGCATTTCTATACTACAAATAATAACTTCTTGTAGACTTGTTGCGTTCCCATTTGTGTAAACCTATGAGGAGATGCTTCGTTAGGAGTAGAGGAGGCCATGCGGGACAGATACTTCATTGTACGCGTTCGTAGGCTACGGTAATAGTTTCGCATCGACGGCGTAATCCGAAGCAGAAATCTGCTTTTTGGATTGAAAAACGCGCCAATAATATAAACGTGACTTTTGATATGATTTGATAACTTTGACGAGATCGGTGTTGGAGAAGTGAGGAATGTTACTTGTACATCAAGGCACGAGTCTTCAAGGGTTCGATTTCCACATATTACAGTTATTTCTGTACATGAATATTTCTATTTGTATTGGTCTTGGTGATTTTAAGGAGCAAAGCACCCTGTTAGGGGAAGTAACTCCACCTCACATAAAACCGCTGCCAAATACGAGTAACAATTCGCTTAGTGTTGTTCCTGTTATGTTGTGGTTGACAGTCCTAAGGAGTAGCGGTGTTGGCAGCGAATGTAGCATCGTGCCAGCGATATTTAAGGTATTGCAAGTTTTAAAAAGCTACGGTAGCAACTTTAGATCCGGTAGAGTTTACGCTTAATACTACGTAAAAATACA
The DNA here is from genome assembly GCA_947507595.1 of Pyralis farinalis. Classification (NCBI taxonomy): domain Eukaryota; kingdom Metazoa; phylum Arthropoda; class Insecta; order Lepidoptera; family Pyralidae; genus Pyralis; species Pyralis farinalis. The sequence goes on from OX382267.1 coordinate 26,041,152, forward strand.
CGTAGTTCATTGTACTGCCGCAAGAAATAATCACAAATGCTCAAAAACCTTGTAACGGACTTTAAAGAAGTTGGACATTCAGTAAATTAAAAAAAGCTACGCTACGATCTACTACATATTTTCTTTTAAATCAGCTCACAATTAATAAGAGGTTGCGTAACATACGCACAAAAAACTTATATTGAAGAGACAATAGTAAGGGACACGCCTTTTTAATTTTATATAAAAAAAAAATAACAAGGTTAACAATTCGATGGTTTCACTTACGAAGCGTGTCGTTTCGCTCCGTCGCATATAGTCCCCGACGGTGCGACGTATTATTTGCTCATCCGCATCGAGACGGGAGCGCATTGCACGCGCTTGTCTAGTTTAGGTGACCATTGTTAAGCAAGAACATAAGAATTAATTGTATGACTTATACACAATATATTTGCATCATAGTAGCAACCTCTAACATTTAGGGGGTCTGAGCCAATTTGCAATTCTGTACCAAGAGCGCATCAACGTGCGGATTAGGGCATCCCCCAGAGGTGAAGCCCACCGATGCGCCCCTGTCGGTGCGAATGTAGCTGCATGCGGCGGTGGGTGCGAACATCCACCACGCAGCGCCAATTCCGGCGGGTCGAGGACAACCGAGTGCTCCATAAGCACGTTGAATATGAGAGGTGGATTGAATGATAAGATGAACGATCTGATAGACGTAATGAATGAGAGACGTTTAGATGCTTTATGTGTGATAGAGACTAAGCCCAAGTGGAGAGACACAGATGACCTGCCCGATGGATTTTTATATACAACGTCGGGAAGCATACAAGCATACGGCCCGCCTGATGTAAAGCTGTTACCGTAGCCTATGCTTATACGTATACGCTTGTAGTATACATTAAGAATCACTTGCGCGATGTCACCTCTGCTGTTGACACAGTGACTCCTTAGGAGCTTACTGATAACTTCACTCACACACAGTAACACGATAAAACTCTAGGGTGTTGTTATTAGCTACCTCCCTTAAATCATCAGATCATCACACATATGTATAAACAGACATGTTTATACACGCAAATGTTTGTCTTTTGTGGGAAATCGAACCCACGAGCGTTGGTGTCAAAATCGCGTCATTCACGACTACGTCACCGAGTACGTAAATCTTAGAGCAGTAATATCATAGACGACAAGAACAAGTCTATAAACGGACTGATTGTACCATTAAGTCGTGTTTCGGATTTATGTTTGTAATAATCACTTCCTCGGCGGTGAAGGAAACATCATGGATAACTTGCGTAACCTAAGAAAGGTCTGATTTTCCGTCTGTGAAGGTCTAATGCCAATCGCTCCATCTCAAACACAGTATCATCACCAAATCCTTAGGCTTAGGTAGCGGACCCCGCTAATCCGAATGGATTAGGAAACGGGAAGGCTAGGAAGAAAACGAAGATACATTAGAATTATTTAGTTTATACAGATACAGATACAGAGGTTGGACCCTGGACACCCGAAACAAATATTTTGGTATTTGCCGTTTTTCAATCTACTGTTAAACATTACCTCCATAAGATATAAACCGCTATTTGTTTGTTTGTATATTTCTTCTCGCAAATATTGTTACAACACATACTATAAATGTTACAGCTTAGAACTACTTTTGTAGATTACGTTCTGCTAGTTATCCTAGTGTAGTAGTGGAATATTCGACCAAATGAAGTAGGCTAGAAAACTCGTCGGTTTTGTTTAGTGGGGCGTGTCGTTCCGCTTCGTCGCGTATGCTTCTCGCCGGAGCCATACATCACTTACTCACCCGCATCGCGAGGGAGCGCGCCGCATGCGTTTGGAACTGGGTAAAGTTTTTGATAAACTTACTAAGAATGAGATTCATCTAACGATGAGGAATCTGCAAAACGATATTACGAGATATAAACGAGGTGAGATTATTTTAATAACTTTCGTGCGTCTTTTTACAACCAAGTACATTTTAGTAGTATATATTCTATGTAGAATACAGGAAGAAAGAATTACAAAACAGATAAACATCGCGAAAGTAGACGGATATAGGAGCCGAGGAAGGCCAAGACTTACCTACCATAGCAAAATTAATCGTGTTTTATCAGAAAGTCATGTCAGAAGCCTTAGAAACCGGCGAGCGTGCATAAGAAGAGCAATGAATGTTAAAGAAGAGAGTGAGGTTTGCAAGGATAGAGTCATATGGCGCTTGGTTCTTTCTGACTACCCCGCAAGTATAGATTTGGCGTGAAGTTATAGATAGATAGAAATATATGTATCTAAATCTTCATGTCAAGTCCCTTGCGGGAATAAGATTGATACCACAGCTATAAGCTGGAGACTCTAGCAGTATTTAGGGCACTTAAATATTTTCACCATCAGTTTAATAAAATTAAGATCGTTCCAGCCCATCTCGGGAGGTACCTCCACCTCACACAAAACCGCAGCCAAATAACAACTCCCTGGAGGATTGTTGAGTTCCTGCGCGTGAGTGAGGTCGCCAGTAGGCTCGTAAGGAATTGCTGTGTTAGCAGCAGATGTGGCATCGCGCGAGTGACACTTAATTTATTACGAACGTTCTTACGATACGGTAGATGCTTTACATCAAGTGGGCCGTATGGCTTGTACGGCACCCGACGTTGTAAAAAACTGTGATGTATAAATTTATTAAATCATAAATGTCATATTCGGAGTGTGATTCGTGCGGGTTTGCATCGAGATGTTTCTTCACCGCCGAATGGGTGATGGTTGCAGGTGGGTGCATGGGTCTGAAAACTCCAACTTGGTGGTGCGTGCCCGCTGGGATTCAGGCAGGGGACGGATTGGCAAATGGGCTGATTTGTTGTCCACTGGGCTACCGCTATCACTGTTCCAGGTCTCCTACAGGGTATGTGATTTGTGAAATCTGGATGCCTTTAAATGAAACGGTCCTTCCACAACTTTACTCATTGACAGACGCTTCATAGCTCTTTGTATACACTTTACTTTATCTTATATAATATTCCTTTTAATATTTCTATCCCACTGAATGAGCTTATAGTAGGCACTCTTAACTTATTTTTATTATAACCGATTGTCTGTGACTGTGACACAGTTTTTCTTTTCATAAAATACAAAAACTTTAAAAAGTGAAAAACGAATTAATTTGTCATCTTCATAATTATCCATTTAAATGGTTGACCATCATTTTTTTACGAAAAACTAATCTTAACTACAATTGCGATATGCAGCCAATGCGCAAATGCATCTCTACCAAGTAAGGGATGGGACAAGAATATATTTGTAAACAAGCAACTCCTCAACACCCCAATGCCTTTTTACATATTAATTAATTAATCAGTAATCGAAAGGACTATTTAGAAGTTTTTTGTACAATTGTTCAACGATAATGCATCATGTCATTTATCATGTATTAATGTATACTTAATCTCTCTGTTGAACAATACTCCAGGAATTGGTAGTCGGCTGACCCATTTGGACCTGTTGATTGTATAATTTGGAGGCTTTTGATCAACGCGTAGAGATGTACAGCCTCGTAATGGAATTCGAAAAATTTGCATCATTAAAAGTCAATTCAATTTACTTGTTTTCATTTGGGAGCGGGCTTGACAGCAATCAGTTCGCCCAATTGCTGTACCTATAAAAGGGTAAAAATTTTATTCTTTTGTTCTAGAACTGGCCGTGACTTTGCGTTTTGTCGGAACAATGAAAGTGAGGAAGTGCTACATTTACTGAATAGCATTAAAAAAAACCTTTTACACGATACGATATATGGCCTTAATTGAGCTGGAGTGGTTTGCATAGTATCAAAATAACTTAGTTGCAGGCTTATTAACTCAATAGTGAGGTTAAAGGAACTCACCTTGTACTTTAGAGTCAAAGGTAACCTTGCAGCAAATGCACAGCAGCACATGGTGCACCCTATCGATAAGCAAACGAGAATAGAGAGGAATGGATAAGCTGTAACTATTTAATAAGAAGCAGATTTATTGGTGTACTTCTGTGTGACAATAAACCAAAGACAAATAACAATATTTTTCAATCAAATATAAAATACATAGAAATTAATAATCTGCGGTAAAATGTAAACACATGTAGGCATCTGCGGCGACATGTCATCTGCTTGTCATGTTAAACACGACTTCGGTGGTGCAGTGGTTAATAACGCGACTTTGACACCAACGCTCGTTTGATTCCCACACAGAACAAACATTTGTGTGCATAAACATGTCTGTTTGTCTTGGCATGGGTGTTTTTAAGAGAGGTAGGGCGCATTAAAGCAGACCGTCAGGTGAAGTACCTCCATAGATAACCGCAGCCAAATAACGACTCCTTGAGGGTTGATGAGTTCCGCCAGAGCGTGTGAGTGAGATTACCAGTAAGCTCCTAAGGATTTGCTGTGTTAGCAGCAGAGATGATATTGCGCGAGTGATACTTAATGTATCACAAGGCGTTCATAGGCTACGGTATCTTCTTTACATCAGGTATATCTTCAAAACGGTCCGTATTCTTATATAGCTCCCGAGGTCGTATAAAAAAGTAAGATGATAAATTTTAAGGTTTAAAATAAACAAAAAAAGTATATAAAAGTTAATACTCGACAAAAATTAGAGAGTATATTTTTTAATGTCATATAATTAGGCCAAGTTTTTTTGTCATTGTTCAATTGTGAGAACATTCATGAATAGCCTCGAAGCATAGTCTATTGAGGCTATTTACGAATGCTGCCAATTATAACGAAGATAATCGAAAACTTTATGACATGAAACAGAGAAACTAACTCCACTGAACTCGTCATCATAAATGATCAAAACAACAAATTCGTAAGTTGACGTCAATTACAAAGAAAGTAGTTTCTTTTTTAGTCATATGATTTTCTAGTTCTACTAAACCTCAGTTTTCAAAATCTCATAAAACCTATTAGACATTGTAGAAAATCTTCAACCGATCTCACGAGAGATTAAATCTGTAAGGGTTCACATATTTAAGTCCCGCGACCTACTAACTAGTCTATACCCTACAAAATATTGCTGATTCGTATAAAAACCGATTGCTATCTCACTTTGATGTTGTCGAAGGAAATGAGATCTGCTTCCGATCTGCGAGAAAAGGGAATAATCTTCTTCCCGGTTTAGGGTTCGCCGGGCAACACGATGGAACGCTATTAATCTTGCTTCAATATTTACCTGTCTGTTACGGAGTTGTGGCCCCGTCCGTGCGAAATTTATTTGTGAAATTTCTAGAAACAATTTGAGGTAAGTTTTAGTACGAAACATAAAAGACTGAGTAACAAAGAATTCAAATGTTAGCATTTTGAATATGTACTTGTGTATGACACTATATATGGATATGAGTATATTTCGAGATGAGAATTTGTTTAAGCTCGCTGAATATGCATTTACATTATTTTTTAAATCAGTTATTTACGACGTTTTAAGTATTCATTGAATATGTTTACTCTTTTAGTTAATTGAATTGGCAAACGAAACTCTCGGACCGGGACGTTAAGAGACATATCCCCGGAGATCTATAGCCCAATTGTCAATCGACAGACCATATTAAATATGGTACGGTTGATACATAACTACTTACTTATAAGTATTACGTGTAACCAACATGTGATTCGTGTGTCGCTATTGTTCTCAATTTGTTAATATTTGTAAATTTGTTTTATCCAAACAGCATCTATTTGGGATTCTATGCCTGCACTTTTATATATAAATTCACTCGCAGAGATTTACAGGTATTGACTGGTACTGCCTAGATTATGCTTTAGAATGATTAATACTACGCTGAACTAGAATTAACGGATAAATCTGTAGTTGACTTTAACTAACGTCTTTAATAGATTAAAGATTTATGATCTAGAGATCATAGTGCAATTCAGTAAAAAGAAAATCATCAAACAGAAAATATCTTTAATACAGAATAAACATTTGACACATTTGACGATGTATATTCTAGTGATGAGGAAAATTAAGAGAGAGGAGATGGAAGATATGTGAAATGTGACACGAGAAAGCAAACAGATGAATAGAACAGATAGATGGTATACATACGTACTTGGTATACTTTGTCACCTTCCAGGTGACAAAGTATACCAAGTAGAAGTAATCGAGAAAGACGAGTTTTTAGAAGAAAATTAAAATTAAAACGTCAAGGACTGCCAATTTTGGTACTTTCTAAAATTTCAATTCAATGATCATCAGCTCAGCATTTAAATTCGTTTACGTTTTTTATTAAGTTTAACTTTATTATTTCAAATGTTTTGGTATGCATTTCTACATAAAATAGTAATCACAAATACTTGTAGCTCGGTGACATAATTGAACAAAGTTTATTAAAATTTTAGCCCAGATGATTAAAACTTTAATGGAACTTAAATCTTGTTTCGGCGCTAATCAGTGGTAATTTGAGGCTCTTCATTAATGTTCCAAAACACAACAACTTACTTTATTTAATTTACTAAATGTTTCATAGCTAAATTAACGTTGATTTCATTAAAACTCATACAAATGGCCCTTAAAAATATTTCTATCTGTGCCTGCATTAATTTTTCTTAACAGATATTTATGTGTCTATGAAGAAACTGTAGAGCATCATTTGTCCACGACTTAGTTCGGCCCGAGAGTATAACGAGCTGCCTAAGTGTCTACATTAACAAGATTTTCGATAAATGAATAAGGTATTTTAGAAATATATTAGCGTAAATTGGCAATGCATGCAACAATATTTTCAAATCTTTCAATGGGAGTTTTTCCACAATTTCAGAACATTTTACTTATTTAATATACGTGATAAAAGAGCAAAGTAATTACAGACTTGTATGGATTTTCGCCGTAGACTTCTTGTAAAACACTCTTTCAGAAGCTTGCCTTGTTGACAGGTCCATGTCTATACATATATCAGGTATGCCTCTTTGTCAAAGAGCATCCGGAACTATATTTTAAAGCGTCTCAGACCTAGATATAATCTGTTATATCGAATCATCAATACGAGAAACAATGTCTGTAAGTATGTAAAACATACATACCGAAGACAAAAGCTTCTGATTCGTCATAAATAACGATGTCTAGAACCAGAGACACGAAGAAGCCGCGTCGGCTTGCCGTCTTTTAAAATTCCTTTGTGATTGCAGAGAGGATGGATAACGCCATATCACACTGAAGGGTTCGATGTCGACTTCTGACCGTTTGGAGTGCCAATCTAATTTGCCGAATCGCGGAAGCATATGAAATTTAATCGAACCGCTTCAGTGAAAATGGTTTTCGTGGTGTCTACCTGGCCTATGTGTATTTTGTAGTCTAGGGTCCTATTTCCTAAACGGAAGACGCAACTTTTTAATTTTGAAAACCGAATTTGTACATTTTTAATAGGATTTAATGTTCAGTATAGTTAGTGGGGGCACTGAAGATCACTTAGATGAAGATGATTACTACAAACCCAAAGTTAGATTTTCGGGATAAAAAAATCGAATTGCTTTCAGTTTCTTTTCTGGACAATTGATTCTTAAGACGGTATTAAAATTGCTGATCTTTCTGTTTTACTGATCAGCTTACAATTTTCAAAAATCGCTTTTATGTATAAATCTACCTTCTCTCGTCAAGATATATAAATGATTGTATTTTTATTACCGCATTCATTAGTAAGTTCAAATTACTAATAATTCTTTTAAAATTCACATTATTTATACAAAATAAAAAAATACATTTCATTTCTTTAATACTAATAATTCTAGGTTCATCTCTTATCCGGGGAAACCGCACTCCTATATCTAGGTACAGTAATTATATGGCTTACGTATGAATGCGATAAGACACGTGAACACGTGTCTGAAAAAATAAAAGCTGTTATTAGTAAATCGTCAGGTTAGTTTACCCCTATATATATGAACATACTATAGTGGGGTGTTCAGTGACACCCGGCCCGTTTCAATGGATATCCTAACAAAAAAATCTAAATTCAGGTATTTGTGGCAGCAGTTCAGTTTCTAACAGCAAAATCATTGTATTCTCAGACAGAATAGGGTCTAATTTTTTAAATAACGACGTTAAAGGCAACATTATTAATTATTGTATACCATATGCAACATATAGCCAAATTATAGTCAAAATTATGAATATACAGGTGGATGACGAAACTACTATTGTTCTATAAACAGGAAATAGTATAGGGGAATTAAAAAAAAGATGTAACCAGTGGATTAGATAAACTGCACCATTAAAAAGTAAATAGGATATTGTTATGCGCACTAACTTATACATGTTGCCATATACAATATTATCAACTTTTATCACTTGACATGTTATCATAATGTCAATTTTGTATTTTTTGACACTAATAATTTTAATATAGTGATATTTATTTGACGAAAGATATACCTATTATATATTTCAAATAAATCTAGAATTAAGATATCCACTTTAGTGGCTTAAAATGTCAATAGTTTTAAGTATACATTGTAAACGACAAACTAAAACTAATTTTATCAATTTGACTGCAGATTTAAACTGCTCAATGAGACAAAAGGAAAGAAACACTTAAATCGCAACGAGGAATGCGCACTCATTGCGTACCATAGTCATGCCGCGTCTTGACAACTCGACTCAACTCAACTCGACAGACGAGAAAGATGTATTTATCGTACAGAAACGTTGCCTTAGGATCATAACATTTACGGAACCGAGAGAATCATGCAGGAATCTATTTGTCAAATATAAAATCCTTACAGTCACTGGCATGTACATCTTTGAACTTTGTCGATTGGTAAGATGTAAAGCGCAATATTTTAAAAAGCACGAGGACATGCCTAGCCGTTACACTTCGCGCCGTGATAGAGACCTAGTTCTACCCACTCCTCACCTTACACTGTTCCAAAATGGACCGTACTACATGGCCATTAAAATATATAATCACTTGCCAAATCCATTCAAGGCCCACCAAGGTAGTAAATTTGAAATTAGTCTAAAAATTTTTCTATTAAAAAAATCATACTACAATGTCAGAGAATACTTGCAAGATAAATTTTAAATTGTACTGCTGCTAGTTACACAAAACCTGTTTAACTTTCTTGTAATGCTTGCAAGTTTACTAATTGTTTTTTTTTTTTTTTTAACGTTTGATTCAAAAATAATTATATTCATTCATATCTTCATAAAACTACTATTAATTGAATAATATAATTGTAAAGCGTGATGACATTCTTCGAATTTTTTATATTATTATTATTATTTTTGCTTTGACTATTAATCTTATTGTAATTGTAATTTATAGTAATTTAATAACCTTATCACTAATGCCTAACAAGGCGATTTATAACAAAAAAAAAAAAAACCATCTACGAACCACTAGCGTGTACTACTTATTGTTACCAATTGTACGTGATCAAATAAATAAATAAATAAATAAAATATATAAATATATAAATCTTTTACACCAAAATATTCAAGGCTTTCCTGGCTGTAAAAATGTCGTGTAATTGCTTTTGACAAAATACAACATTGATATTTTATGTTTGACTGTGCATTGGTCAAAAAGGGTTAAATGTCATTTAGCATTAGTAATTTATAAAATAGTCAATCAAGAGAGTTTTAAATAAGAGGTGGGTTAATGATTGTGTTAAAAAATTGCCGAAAAGCCAAAGATCGTTTGGATATTGTTTAGAGAGAGCCTCTCTATTGAGTTTCTTAGAGAATTATATAACTATTTGTGAATATAGACCCCCTAATGGCGGTTTATGCAGTTTGAAAAATGCAATGGAGGATATTTTAAGAAAAGTTTCCAAAAGCAATAAAGTCATGTCCGTGGTGATTTTAACATTGATATATTCGTAGAAATACGAACAAGTATTAGATTTTTAAATTAATTGAAGTTCTTTGATCTAGAAAATCTATTTCTGGAGTCTACATCTATAACAGCCACATCTGCAACTTGACTAGATAATGTTTTTCTTTTTTGTAATTGTGACCATATAAATAAAACAATAATTGGGAACTTGCCCTCAGATCATTGCGGTCAGTTAGTAGTTTATCAAGGTTTATATAATACAGATTTAGGAAGTCACCTTTTGTACAGACCTATGGCCAGAAACAAACTTATTAGATACTTGTGATAATGTATTGAAAGACATGTTGCGATTATTTGGGCCAGTTTTTAACAATTATGTCAAGAACTATTGCAAAATATTTCAAAATGTTTGCACAGAAGCAGCGTCTATGTATATTAAAAACAAAATTAAACAATCATTAAAAACAATTAAAGTCGTTTTCAAACTTCAGCGAAAACTTAGAAGTAGAAATAAGTTGTGTATGTCGGTACATCGGCTTGCTAGGACTGGTAGATCTTTTCCTGTAAATTGTATTCGATATTATAATAAGTTGCCTGAAACAGTTCTGTACTTTCCTGACAATGTAATTAAAAAGCACATTAAAAATACTCTCTGTAAAATGACGCATATATACACACATAACAGTAGTCACACATACATTATAACACAAAATAAGCACTTAACACATATACTAATAATACGCATACACACACATATAAAATATTTATTAATTTTACCAAGTGATTAAGTCTTTATCTAATTATATATTAGAATTAGAACTTTAGCACTTTGTCTTTCTCATTGTTTGCAGCGAAAGAGCGGTGACTTCAAACACAAGCACTGTTTTGCTTAAATGAAGTTGCCAGACACTGTATTATACCTTTTTACGAGAAAGAATAAATGTTTTCATGTTTCATGTTCATGTTCATGTTTCTGTAAAAGGGCATATTATAGAATTGATGAATATGTAACTTACAAAGATGTCGGGAAATAATTCAGCAAAGACGACCTGTCCTTAATAATTTTTTATTGTACCACTTGATATCATTGTCGTACCAATATGATAATGTGAATTTATTGTAATATCTAATTGGTAATTTTAAAAGAGACCTATATTGGCAAGTTTCTTTCGGCATTTCTTCTTCGCCAATGATAATTTCCGAAATTCTAGCAGATTAAAAAAGGAAAATAGTAACATAAGATAATTGGATAAGATACTCGTACAATAAGATTATATTTCAAAAATGTAAGACGTGTCTAAGTGCACGTGAGGGCCCAATGGCAAATAAAGATTTTTATATTTATCTTATCTTTATAAACGATCAGATCTTAATATTTTTAAAACGCACTGACTGCTCTTTTTGTTGCAAGAAACAAATGTAGCCCTCAAAAGCTTTGTTCCCTCAATTGAAATAAAAATCAGAAGAAAAAGATAACAGAATATGTATTACAAAACAGAGGATAATTAAATTTCTCACAGAGGACAATCGCCGCGGTCGCTACGCCAGTAAGTCAAAGAAAAAAGAACGGGGATTTGTGAAAATATAACTTTTCCTCACACAACGTTTTCCTACGTTATTTCCTCTGCAGTCACAGGTGAGATTTATCTTCGGATAATTGGATAAAGAACGCGTTTGCGAGAAAGTGATACGAGCTGTAAGGAGGGGGAAGATGGTGGCAATGGACCGTAAAAAATCAGTTTGGCTAATAATCTGACGCTCCTGAGCTCGTGACCTCAATTCATTAATCTGAATTTTTGTTCAATAAAATAATTATGTCAGTTTTTTTAACTAAAACTGAGCAAACGGTAAATTGAGCGTTCTTTTTTATTTAAAATGGTATGACAAAGAAACATAAAAGTGTATCAAGAAACCAACTACATCTAAACAAATGACAATACAATACGGCTATGGTATAAAAAATCTTCTTTTCAATTTTCCACTTCCCATACTAAGTCACTGCTCCAAAAGTCGAAATTCAATATTTTATGATATACATATATATAGTTTTAGTGACAGTATGAATGCTCTAAGTTTGACGTAGACTCTGTAACAAAATGGGCCTATATTTTACAACTTCGGGGACTGAAACCCCCCATTAAAAAAACATGCTCAATTTGGTACTTTTCTCAACGAGCTCTGAATGACACCTTACGTGGCAATAAATGAAAAATGTGATTCTTTTTTATGTATGAGACCTCTCTCATAATTGATTTTCTAAGCAATACAGTTTTCGTTTTGTCCTTTGCGAACGGAATCCAGAATAAATAATAATAATTCATGGTTAAAATAGCACAATTATTAAAAGATCAAATATTAATAACACTGTTAAACAGCTTTGTTTAGAATTACACCAACACCACTGACGTAATAGTTTTAAGAAATATTTAGATACCTATTTTAATCAGGGGGCACGGCAGTGCCCCCGCCAAGTCGAGCGCGAAGCAAACACTGCCGTACCATCCTTTACTGGAACCATTTCTCCGCATTTTCAGGCCCCTATTTGAGAACCTCTGGATAAGACCAGGACGCAGAAATTTTCGTCATCCAGTAAGCTATAATCACATACTTAAAATCCAAAATTTCAAGTCTGTAGGTCATTTAGTTCCGAAGTTAAGCGAAAGCAAAGTTTCGCATTTATGACACTCACTCATGATCATCAAAATAGAACTAGTACTTCTCATAAACTCCGAGAGCTGAAATTTGGTACAGAGTTAGGGTTTAATGGCCACATAAAGGGAAAACTATAAAAACTAGGATAATCGAAGATCTGGAGTACCTGGTGACCCTGATTAGAAAACACAAGAGCCCAACCAAACTATTAGAGATAGCGACATACCGCCTTTACAAAAAATGTTCAACTTGGTGGGCCGCTTCATTTGATGTCAAAAATCGAAGGTCTGAAGTATTTAATGAAGAACCCTCAGCTGGTCTCAGCTGTATTAGAGATATGGTAATGCCCCCTTCTACTATGAGAAAAAAACTGTGTCAAATAAGAAAATCTAAAATAAAATAAATCAATATGTCCACGTTTCTACAAAAAGAAGTGAAATCCCACCAAAAACATTCTGTAAAAAACTAGCCAAGTCTCGACGGAGCTGCTTGTTTATCTCTAAAAAGTAATGAAATCTAGACAAAGTCGTGCCACGTCTAAGGTTCCTTACTGCGATTTCTTTATTATTATAGTTAATGTTGTGTGACTTGGCCGTTGAAGGGTACACAAGGGTACAAAACCAGGTGCTCCATGACACCATTGCACCAATCTGTCGCCAGAACCGCTACCCATTGACGATGGAAAATTGCCACTTGGAAAATGTTGATTCAATAACCAGTCAATTGTAGTATAGGCTTGATAAAGCTGCGGATTTCAATAATACTTACGTATAGGCGAGCCTGAAACAAACAATATAAAAAAATATTTCCAGTACAGACGGACTTCTAATCATTGATAGAAGTCCGTCTGTACGTCTATTTTATGTTGGATCGGTGGTCGATTTGACGTTCCAAAAAGAAGAGAGCAGAAGTCAGCATTGTCAATGCTGAATGCATGTGTTGCACAATCAACAACATCCTAAAATGAGACACTAGCGCCCAATTACCAATACCAGTATGGGCTATTATCTCGCTTAATAAACATAGGTAGTTACAACAAAAAATATAACAGATATAAGACAAAATTGACTTGTACCCACTAACGTATAAAGAATTTTCAACGGCCAAGTCACACAACATTAACTATAATAATAAAGAAATCGCAGTAAGGAACCTTAGACGTGGCACGACTTTGTCTAGATTTCATTACTTTTTAGATATAAACAAGCAGCTCCGTCGAGACTTGGCTAGTTTTTTACAGAATGTTTTTGGTGGGATTATAATTTTCTTAACATACTTACTGTTATTGAAGTATAATAATATACGTATAGCTCAGTGGCTTATAAGATATGTTTGCGTTTCAAAACCTTCTCAGTCGACCTACTCGTACTCGTATATCATGTGAGTTCTAAATACAATACAAAAATCAATCAGAACATTATCTAAATGCGTTCGAAAACCACCAGATTAAATCGAAATGCATCAAATACGGGATTAAGTAAGACACAGAGTGAACCACAACCAATTTCATTCGTAATGAGCTTACATGTCCGGTCCGGAGCTAATATAGGCGGATAACAATATACCGCGTGTACCGCGGGTGGTCATTTAATATTAACATCATTCATAGTTAAATCATGACGGGTCTGGGAGACGAGTGGTTATAATGGCTGCTGTATCACGACTTGCTGGTTCCATTCCCATGCAAGTTAAAGATTTTGAGTGCATAACTATTTTATGTTGATCCATGTATTTTCTGTATATATTCGTGTCCATTTCATATGTGTGTAACATGACGAACGAATACAAATTTATGCTCAAGTAATACTCCTTGTAATGCAACCGTTATTAGGCTACTACGGTAACCACTCTATGTTGGTGGTGGTTACACTTTACATAAAATGTTTGTTTGCTCTCTGACACTACATAAAAAAACAACAGTTTCTAAGTAAAAAGCACAATACATTAATCATCAAAATATTTTTTTAAAACAAGTTTTTATTTAAATGCCCTAAAAAGAAGAAAATAATCTTTAAATTGAATCAAACCCATCAATTTATTACATTACACATTTTATGTTAAAAGCTGTCACGAGATTTACTTGTGCAGATGTATTTACCTATTTTATAAAAAATGCGTACTTTCTTTCTTAGATTTACTTATGTCAAGATCAAGTTACATAATTATTACATTCTTGTTTATGTACGCAAGCAAATTTCGTGATAAGCTTTTATATCATATAAATTGTATAATGTAATAAATTGATGGGTTTGATTCAATTTAAAGTTTATTTTCTTCCTCTTAGAGCATTTAAATAAAATTTTGTTCAAAAAATTTATTTTTTATTTAGTAGTTATCGTTTGGTATTTTATTTAAATTTTTCTCATACTGTTCATTTCACTTAAAGCATCATTATTGACTGGTCGTTGGCCCGTTAATTCAGTACAGTCTAGTTCTTCAATAAGGAGACCTTCTAGTGATTTGACTCTACTTAAGGCCACGTACGCTTGACCAGCAGCAAAGAGCTTTGAGCCTAAATAGACAAAGGCATGGTCGACAGTATTACCTTGCATTTTGTGTACTGTGCAAGCCCATCATAGTATAATTGGTGAAATCCTTCGTTTAGCAGTACCGTGACTATATTTTACTGGAAATTGTACAGATTTGGGTTGAATAGGGTGAATACCATCTTTATTGATGTCTATAGGTACGGACGGATGGTATGTCAGTATCACATATTTGTGCACTTCGGAAGCAGGGCCATATGATTTCTGTAATATGTCCAATAGTGCCATTCACCAGACCATTGGATACATCTACACTTTAACGCGACATTACATTGGCCCCAATGAATATTTCTTGATATTAAGCGTTGTTCAGGCTGTGTCAATTGATTTGCTATTACATTAGGCACTTCACCAGGATCTAAATTATTCCAGTAAGCTTTGGCTGGTCATGAAGTTTTTGTTGCTAATTACCTGTATTCTTCTTTTGCTTGTTAATTCTGCAGGTAGGTACGAACCACGGATTAAGTTTATTTTGTGACTAGTGGCTTGATTTAGACAACGCCTTTTAGTACAGATATCGCCCACTTGGTCACAGAATATATTTAGGGTTTTGTCAATAATTTCTATTTGTGACTTTTCTGTCTTTCTCTCTTATAGCGGTTAAACGAACCACTCACTGTTCAGTAGATTCAGCTCCTCGTTATTCAGGCGTGTGTCGACAATATTTTTCATTTCGTGCGTCTTTTTCTTCTTGTGATTCTGCTACTCTTAATTGTTGTATGATTTACTTAGCTTTGTTCAGTGGCAATTGTCATTGAGTGTGTGTTTCACTGTTCACCTGGACAGGCCGTATGTTAAGTCGTTGGAGTTTTGTGGCATCGCCTTCAGTGGCAATTTTTTCTTGCCTTTTTAACTTTCCTTTCTTTAACCTTCTCTTCCTTTGTGGTGATGTTTCTTTTATTACCATGTTATTTCCACAAGCTGCGAAATATACGTCGACTCTCCTATGGCTTCGTTTAGAAAGTTAAGAGCTAAAATACAACAGGTTTCGCCCCGATGCCATGAGGTGGTACATTCACGTCATCATTATCCTGATGCCACTCGGGCGTCGGCACGGGCTCACTTTGACTTGTGTATTTGGAGGTATGTGCCACTTATTTCAGCTTATCGCCTACTTGGGCCTGACGAAACACGGGTTTGATTGTAGAGCTTTCCTTCTCCTTGACAAGTTGGAAACCAATCCTAGTGACGGCCACCTGGCCAAACTACAGAAGTCATAGTATAAAGCGAATTATGGGGCCTAATGAAACACAGTTTCAGGTTACATTGTCTTACAGTTTAGCTGAAGGGTTGAAGGTAGACGTCAGTTTATTCGTATTCTTCTCATAAAACTCTTTAATTAGATACCCATATTATAGGAGGACGTAAAATAACTAGTCCGCCATCTTGGGCAGTCCGCCATCTAGGGCAGTCCGCCAACTAGGGCAGTCCGTCATATTGGATTTAGAGAAAAGTCTCTTTTTCGTTTTCTTTTCTGCAAACCCTTTCATTTGATGCCCATATCAGAGAAGTGCACAAAAAATAACTAGTCCGCCATCTTGGACCGTCCGCCATATTGAATTAAGAATGACATCCCTTAGCTAACCATGCATTGTCATCCAAACTAAACGTGTATGCAAAATTTAATCTCAATCGGTATAAAGATAAGTGCTTGAAAATTCAGTTGCAAGATTTGACATACAAGTTAAATAAAAGCTTGTAATAATAAAAAAAACCTATCATTTGTGCAGTTTCTCTACTACTAAAATGGAAGAAGGGCAAACAAAATGCAAATTACTTGCTCATTTATAATATCCTCGTTAGTTGCATTATTTTCTGTCTGGACAACGAGAGCTATGGTAACAATAAGGTTATACCGAAACTATTTCATTCTATGTAGGAGAAGATTAGATTCTTAGTAACCTTTTGCATTTATAGGAACATGTACACGTTCCAAGGAATTGTTGTCTTGTTGGTCTTCTGTAAGGTACTTCTTTAGTCGGGCGGCTTCTTGTAAAACATACTGCCAATTTAAAGTATGTTCGCCAAAGTTATAAAGCCCACTAACGTAATATTTTCCAAGTATTTTGTACATATATAATGTACAGGTATATGCTAAGAAAGAGTTCTGCGGAAATCCACCCCAAGGTAATGGCGATTACCTTTGGGAATATTTAGATTAATAATTTAATATATTACAAAATACCTTTTCATGCCACCCCTACTCGGAAAGTATTTCATTGTCTATACAGGGGGTGGACAAAAGCTTTTCTCTCCCTAGGGAAGATAGTACTTTTTTATTGTTACACTCGGCATAGGAACTAAACATGGATACCGACAGTTTGTGATTACGAGTATATTGACGAGCTCGGTGGCACAGTAGTGAAGCGCATTTATTACTTTGATACCAACGCTCGTGGGTTCGATTCCCATACAGGACAAACATTTGTGTGTATGAATATGTCTGTTTGTCTTGGTCTGGGTATTTTTAAGAGAGGTAGGGCAACGCGCCCGTCAGTACCCTACCTGTCTTAAAATGGACATTATTATACAGCGCGGTAAGGAGCTTGTATCCAAGGCTATTAATCTATGATAAACTGGGAAAACGAGAAGAAAATGTAGGAAATTATATATAATTAGTTGTCTAAATGACAACCATATTATGTCAATAATCAACACAGAAAGTAGAGTGTTTACTATGGAAAAAGTAGGCAATTGATTCTCGCAGATATTAATAAATGTATCTAGATCAATTGCTTACTTTCATTTTCTTGAAATAAAACCGATATAACTTCAATATAGGCGATAATCGTATGTACAGGAAAATTTTAAAGTATGAAAAAATGTGAAAAATCCTTATGGAATATGGTCTAGCGGACGAACCTGGATCTCTGTACCTAGGTTTGGGCACGATGTGCGATGTTAAAATTAAGTTTTTGTACATTGCAATTCTAATTTAAATATCGTTCGAGTTTCCACTCGACTTGTATAGTTTTTATACAACTCAAGTGGAAAAGAATGCGTACTGTAAAGCAGCAACGGTAGCGTCTAACACTGAGCCACCGAACCTGTCAACATAACACTACTTCAGGCACTTCCTTATGACCCAGATTCACTGACTGGTAAGAATATACGAAACTTACCAAGAAATTGTTATTTACATGCAATTGATCTAACATGCTTTGTGCGGCTGCTGCGATCGTCTCTCTGCACGAGGCGAAACGCATGTCGCAGCGACGACCAGGCTAGTCGTGGCAGTGACGGTGGTGGGGGCACGCGGTTTCTTTCCGATGGCGGACGACCGCAGCAGCCGAGGCAGAGACTACCGGAGCAGCCATGGCAGCGTCGGCATGTTGCATCTACTAACGGTAGTGGGTGGGTGCCGGCCGGCGTTAGGCCGCATGAACTAATTGGTGGCGGTAGCACACAAAAATCAAATTGCATGTAAATAACAATTCCTTGGTAAGTTTCGTATGTACCAGTCAGGGAAGCTCGGTCATAAGGAAGTGCCTGAAGTAGTGTTATGTTGACAGGTTCGGTGGCTCAGTGTTAGACGTTACCGTTGCTGCTTTACAGTACGCATTCTTTTCCACTTGTGTTGTATCCCACCCACTACCGTATGCATGAACTAATTGGTGGCGGCAGCACACAAAGCAGGTTAGATCAAATTGCATGTAAATTTGACTTACGCAAAATAAAAAACCTAAATAATCTATTGTTATTTGCCGCAACTTTATAACGACTTCATAACGCTATACTCAATCTACATGTTTTGTGTCAGGCCTAACGAGTTGCACCACGCGCATGTAAAAAAGATGACTCAGTAGATAATTTACATACAAATATGAAATTGATAAAAGTATTCGATAATGTGGGTTTAAGCTTATACGATATTTTGTATCATAAATGATTGCAAAGGGAAGTGAATAATAAATTGGTTCCGTAGAACTTCCTTAGATCGCTCAATTTTCGCCCGAGCAGCTTAGTCGATGGAGGGCGAGACTTCGGTGGATTACGACATCTTTGCCATCATATACGTACGAAACATACATACTACATATACGACATTGATATTTAACATAGCTGTAACTAATTTCAGCCTCTGAGAGGTTTAATGCATGGATATCAGAACGAAAAGTGTAATTGTGTACATTACAAGAATAAAGAAATATATACATAAAATACTTACTACGTACTTTTGTTGAATCGTTAGTAACCACACACAGTGTACGACCAAGCAAACGTGAATCACAAATGTACACACAAGGTGTCTACTGAAGCTGTTTGTTACACGCTTTAATCCTAAAGAATCACACACAACACAAATATAGGTATCTACGAGAAAACATTGATAACTTTTCAGTAGGTATGTCCATCCACATTATAAATAATAGTAAATCTGTTAATTAAAGCATATATTCTCAATCAAAAAAATTATATCATAAATTTTGACGGGTCATTAGAGATAGATAATTAAAAAATCTTATTAAAATGGGTCCCAAAACTACACAGAGACGTGATTTCGCTGTCTGTCTAGTTACTATGTTATCTATAACAAAGAATAATAAATATAAAGTTAAAAATTAAAGTGAGCCCGATACAGGAAAGGAAGTTCTTTTTTAATGAAACTTTGCTGAGCGACCAGAGTCACACTTGGTTTTGTTTAACGCTGTTGTTAATTTTAGATAGTTTTTGCTATTCTAATAGTTGTTACATAGCCATACGTTAGTCGTGAAATGATTGTATAATAATTCAGGGAATTGAAATTACTTCTATTTTAATAGTTGTATATTAGTCATACGTTAATCCTTACAGAATGTGGACGAACCTAAGTACCACACAGCGAACGAATTTATTAAAATACACAAAACATAACAACTATTCGGTCTGGATTCACATAGATCTATAGAGGAAATATTTTTTACACAACTCCATGTATACCATCCGGTGGAAACATAAAACGGGGGATTAATAAACAAGTTGATGAGGTTTGAAAAACATAGAACATCTGGAATAGGACTGAAAATGGGCACAACGGTACCAAAATATGTCCTGTTTTTTTTCAAGGTGTATGTAAAAGTGAGAAAATATTGGAAAGCCCGATGTTGAAAATCCCTAACCGGAAGCAAAAGAAACATGTTAATATGAACAACTCTTATTATATGTATTTTTATTCTCTTTAAATAGAAAAAAAAATCTAAGTTACTATAAATTATTCTTCCCTCTATTACGTTTTTACCTGCGTAATCACATAAGATGGTGAAAGCATTCTGGCAGGGAACATAAAAAAAAGTAATCATAATAATATTTTCCATGGATTATTTATTAGTGTCAGAATTTTAATAATTCCCTCCGCTGTGTTTTATATTGCATGGGTTACGGTGCGTAACATTTAGAATTTTTTGAAATTCAAAACGTCCGAGTCTGTTTGGATTGATTCTGCTAGTGAGTGGGTGATTTAGAAACGTATTTACAGAGTGATACCCCAAACACATGGAAGGGTTAGCGTGTACATGTGAATTATTCATAGAGATTTTTGAATTACCTTGACCATTTCACGAAATGCGGTCAGCAGCAAGTTGTAATATACCCCGAATGAATAGGCACTTTTGTAACACTATATAAAAACGGATTGTCTTTTTATTGTCTTCGTACGCAGTTCAGGATAGCTGGTCCTGAAAATTAAAATGGTAAGTTAACACTATTTATTCTCTTTTAACTACTTTTCATACTTGTATACCTCTAGGGAAGATAATAAACTGAGCACATAAAGAAAATTAAATATTTGTCGAAAATACTCAAAAGTAGATCAAATTGTTCATTTAATGTATATGAATACTAAGAGAACATTTTTTTATAGGTTAGGTTAGATTCAGCTTGTTGTTTTTTATACTACGTCGGGAGGCATTCAAGCATACGGCCCACCTGATGTAAAGCGGGAACCGTGGCCTATTACCGCTTGCGATATATTATCACTCCCGCGATGTCTCCTCTGCTGCTTACACAGCAACTCCTTTGGAGCTTATTGGTGACCTCACTCACACGCAGGAACACAACAACCCTCTAGGGAGTTGTTATTTGGCTGCGGTTTTCTGTGAGGTGGAGGTACTTCCACAGACTGCTTTGATGCGTTAAAAGTTGTTGACCAGTCAAATATGATCTCTTCTAAAAAACCGTCAGGTATCAAAGAATCTATTTGATTGAAGTGAATTGGTTAACGTGTGGATGCTTGCACCAGAAGAGGTATCGCCCACGTGTAACCACGATATACACTCCCGTAGCATTTTCTCACAGTGTTATCGTCACTCGCAGAAACACTACCTGTCTATATCAAGTTGGTTAGCTTTGGCAATAAAGATTGACGTAAGTCAGTTACACTCCATTATATATCGGGTCTAAATGACACGATCTGTACATTACGGAATAAAATTGAGGAAGATATGTCGGTAGGGTACCTACTATATAAAATTGTACCAGAGTTCAAATTGACAATATGTATTTCATTCAAAGAACTAGCGCAGAGTTTTTCGATAACACAAATAATAATGTCACAGAAGCGAGTAAAGTATGCAAGGATCGCGTCTTATGGCGCTCGGTTCTCTCTGCCTACCCCGCAAGGGACTTGGCGTGAAGATATACATACATACATACATACAAATAATATTATTTATAATATTTTTTTTACTAATCCTAAATCCATGCTAGTTATAGGCTTGGTTATAATTTCTAAAACTGAATATTCTGGATAGGATACCTTCGATAGAGTTATTTAGTCGTGATAATAGTTTAGTGTTAGGTACAAATAGCAAAAAAAAAATTAAGGGAATCAGACATTTCGTACCTATTTTATTCAACCTGTAAAATGAACATACCTGAAACAGTTCGTTCATTATATTGTGAAAATAAAACATTTTTCGAGACATCCAAAAATAAAAATATTATAGTGTAGTACTGTGCGGTTCAAGTTAAGATTCTCTTGAGGGAACCCAAGTTGCGGAATGACTTCCCTGCTAAGGGTTTCCTAGGTGACTACAGCATGGCGTTCTTCAACTAATAGGTGAAGAGATATTACAGGGTCAGGAATGAAGTGGTACCCCTGATATTACATATTTAACTGTGTTTCACAAAATGGAGAATTTTCTCCTACGCGTTATCCCGTTTCCTATCCATTATGATTGGGGGGGTACGCTACCTTAGCGAATTTTTTGATTTGATTTGGCGAAGACAATGATTTTTACAAGCGAGGAGCGACTGACGTCAGATCCCACAACCCAGATGGAAAACCAGATATTTCTTGGGTTAGGTTGCTCGTTTTTCGAAATATATTTTTATAGATGTGTGAGTTTCCCTCACAATGTTTTCGTTTACCGCTAAACGAAAAACATGTGCATAAATTCGAGAACACGAATGTAGCGGTATATGCCCCGCAAGGATTCGAACCCGGGATCATTGGTCAATAGGTCATTCACTGGGCTATTACTGCTCAAAGCGAAAAATATCGGCATATATTCCGCAAGGATTTGGGGGCTATTAAGGAGGTACTAAGATCTTACGCAGAAGAAGCGAGTTCGTCACAAATCATTTCGTGCATAATATACGCGCGTACATTGTTTAGAAAGGTCTACATAGTCGATTGCAGATTATAAATAATTCGACATTTATGATTTTTTACATTTATAACTAATATTACACGCTTGCTAATAAAAGCATCTATTGAATTTACATAGGTATCATGGCTGATGCTGGTTTATTTATTATTTTTAACTGATGATAGTGAATACAATAGTTTTAGAGGGCGCTAGAAAATTCTTAACTAAAAGTAGGCGATAGTTGAAAAATGTTTGAAAATCCCTGGTCTATAAACTTGATAAATAAAAAAAACTTACGACCTTTCAGATGGCAAGCAGTGATATCGCTTACCATATGAAAGGTAGTAATTTGTGTGCTAAATTAGTGTAGTTCGGTTAACGGTATATAAAAATACTCTTCTGCTCTGCACTGGTCCCGATTTTCCTTTTTATAGGTTAAGAGAACGGTTTTAAAAAGCGTAAGCTCGTACATCGAAGTATCTGGTTAAATCGCCTGTAATTGGTAACCAATTTAGTTGCCCTGATGTACGTTCGTAGACTTTTTCCCCTTTTAACCAAGTTTCGAGTTTGCTCTACGGAATTAGTTTACGTCAACGTTTGATAGGATATTCCTTTAAAGGGGTTAAGCTCGGTTTGGCGCGGTGCCTGATAATTTGTACAGTAAGTATCTAAACAAGCTGGGAACGTTGTATTTTTAAGGCGTAATCGAATCGATTAGTGGTTTTGAATTTCGATTAAACTTGAAAATGTAAGTTGTTCAAAATACCCTTCCTGGAAATTAACGAGATTCGAATTGTGATATCTAACGACTAGGTTCAGAAGAAAACACGGCACTTAACTAATTTAAGTTTATAGAGTAGGTCAGTTGTTCATCCGAGCAGAGCGCGGGTAGGAATCAAACGGTTACCATAAATAAATAGTATAAATAAACAGGTTTTTTTAGGGTCGGAAATGCACGAGTGACATTCCTAGTGCAACTGTCCACAGTTTACGGTAATTGCTTATCATCTAGCAGGTTGTACGTTTGTTTGCACCTTGGTGTTATATAAAAAAAGCACATCTTCATAAACATGCTATTTCTATTGATTATTGAAAACTACGTTCTATGTTCGTGTTATTTTGTACTAGCAGCTGCAAGTTATTATAAAGGAGCCCTAACTAATTAATAGCCTCAGGAACAATATATCTTCCTATTATTAAATGTAAGTAAAATTTACCTCTTTATAAATATGGAACTTTCACGAGTCTAAAATTATCAGTAATAATAATTTGTTATGCAGCTACGAATGGCTATGCTACCTTGAAATAGGGGCGATTTCATTTATATGCTTCCCGATAATAATGACAATTTACAATGTCATTCAAAACTGGTACTTGAACTAGACATCACAGATAAATAGATCTTTACAAGGTGTTGTAAACCAAAGTATCAATTATTTCGCAAGAAGCACGTTACACGGCCAAAGTTATATGAAACCATACTGGCATATTACGGCACAGTTTTAAAATAATATTCCTCATTTCTAGACAGTTTCCGTGGGTCAATCTCTTTGGTCGAACGCTTCAAAGCTTATGTCATAGTAGTAACTATGTCGCGGTTTATACATAACTTAATATATGTATATAAGCAGAACAATCAGACGGGCCAACAGGTTTTTATGAACCTTTCGAGTTTTTATTATGTCTCAGTGGATGTTTAATTCTTCAGATTGGTCTGGCTAATAACAAGATGTCTTGAAGTGAAGTCTAAAACAACATTATATAAAATTTAGACTTGTTAATATGACGTGAGTTAGCAACTTTTTTATAGCGTCTGGCAAGAGAATACGATGTTGTGTAATTAGTTTTTAACAATATATAATAATAAGTAATATTCACGATAACGCAGTGGTGAAACGTTACTTTGACACCAACGCTCGTGGGTTCGATTCCCACACAGGACAAACATTCGTGTGCATGAACTTGTCTGTTTGGTCTGCTCTATTTTTAAGAGAGGTAAGGCGCATCAAAGGTACCCGTCTGGGGAAGTATCTCCGAGAAAACCGCAGGCAAATAACAACTTCCTAGGGCATTCTTGTATTCCTGCATGTAAGTGAGGTTATCAGTAAGCTCCTAGGTAGTTGCTGTGTTAGCAGCAGAGGTGGCATCGCGTGAGTGATACTTAATGTATTGCAAATGTTTATAGGATACGGTTACCGCTTTACATCAGGTGGGCCATATGTTCCTATGCCTCCCGACGTAGTATAAAAAAATATATTATTCAGTAATATAAATATGAACTAGCAGCGATACTTTAATATAGGTAGTAAGATTTATAATATATATATATATATATATATATATATATATCAATTGGTATGGTACCTGGGCCCACTTCAATCCGTTAGTGGTTCCTGCACCCACGGGTGCGTGGAATGCTCTTTACCTAGAGAGGTCGTCTCTGGCTGTGGCCAGATACGTCACGTGACGTCACGCGTGTACGCGGGGCACACGACCTACCGAGTCAAATATGGGATGCATTGAGACGGATGAATCCGATGATTAACCCTTCGAAACCCGTGTGGTCATATATGACCGCGAAATGTATGGGAAAAGGTATATAACGGGTTCTGAAGGCTTTAATCAAGTCTAAATGCATCCCGACAAATGGAGCCCTGTAGCTTCTGACGAATGCCAGGGTACCCCCGATACCAGATATGTACAATGTCGGATTCCCCCCATGACAACCCCGCAGCATACAAGGTTAAACAGAAATGAAAAACAAACTACAGCCACGTGACGGGCAATTTTGGTTTGGCCAACTACGTTATATATTATTTACACTTAAAATTGTTGCTTTCCTAAAATTACGTAGGTATGGTCAGCTAATGGACCATTAGTGTACATTCTCACTGGTTTACCACACTTTGTGTACCTGAGGCTATGTTATAAGCTAACTAACAACTCCCAAGATAAAGAGTAAACTTAAATAGAGTGAAGATATTTACTGTATGACTATATTCTGTCATAAGATAAAGAAATTTAGAAATACGATGTAAAACATAAATATCCATATTTGTGCTTCTGAATTTACCGATTTATTCTGATAATGCAAATAATAAAGAAGCTTAAGAATTTGCATGAAAATTTTTGATAACGTGTAATTTGGAAGATTTAATTGGTAATTAAACTCATGATCACAGACAAAAATATTCACGTTATAGACCGTGTTTCCTTTTACTGATTGGTGCTAGAAATAGGATCAAATTTAGTCTGTTTGGATTACCTTCAAAGAATAATCTTCTTAAAGTGGAGGGTTTAGAAATCATTGTATTCTTAGAGCTCATTAAGACAAGTCAAGCGAGCGCAAACTACATTGTTTAACTGTTAACCACCATTGAAGAATCCTTAAGAAAACTTCCAGGCGACATCAAAGCAGCTCGATACTACTATAGTATTGTATCGTCATCGAAGCTACGCATATTCAAATTTCATGACAACAAAACAAAAATATTTTAAAATAAAGTGATTCAATTTTGTTACCATAACTTCCCTTACCTTCCGTTCGGCATAATAAAATCGCATTAAAACATAAACATAAAGCCCTTCTCTATAGTATGAATTCATTACTTGCATTTATATTGTCGCAAGTCGAAATCATGATAAATGTGATAAAAGACAGTGAAGTATTCGGTTTAAAACTAAAGCAAGGGGCGGCTGCATGGAACTCTAAAACACACATAAACATCGGACCAATTTCCCTACCTGAGAACTTACCCGTATATGCGTCGAACATTGTAATATGAAATAACGTATTGGTTGACAGTCAACTGAAAAAAGGATACATAAATGCTTCAAAGTACCAATTTTGTGTAATTGTGCGAATGTTATCCTAAATATACTTTTGAAAAAAAAATATATTGTACGGAAATTATTTTTAGCCTTCTTTACCCGGAAGGAGACCCTTATAAGATCAGTCACGTGTCTGTCAGCCAGACTGTCACAGGCACACATTTATCGTTGATAGTGAATTTGGAATTGTTGTGTAACATGCCGAGTCTCACATAATCACATAAAAATTTAAATAAATTAGAGGGGTAATAAGCGAAGTGTTATTTATTTTTTTGAAATAGCGTGGATGGCTATATTGATCATATTAAAAAGCTCAGTGAGGAGACCTTCCTGTATTTTTATATTCTGTTAGCTGATACCGGGAAAATAAATAAATTAGAAAGTGCTGCAGAGACTTTTTAATTGATTTTAAGCTTAGCGTTTATCCACAAAGTTTTATAGCAATGGAATGAACAGTATGGCAGTGCATAAAGTGTTTTTTCGTTAATTGCCAGCGTGCTTCACCTGTCGGAATCTAAATGACGAATCATCAGCTATAATATTCTAATTTATTACCAATTTCCAATCTACATATAATAAAGGTAAAAATATATATTATATTTATATATATATATATATTTATATATTATATATATATATTTATTTATTATATTTTAACAACAAAATTTTCTATCAGTTCACAACCAATCTTTACAGTAACGGTTGTCGTGAGACTTCTTATCTCAGTTAAATTTTTATTGTCAACTTGTTTGAACTCCTGAAAATTTAATAGGCGAACTCTTCCGCGAACGTAAACGTTTGTCGACTTCCTACAATGTTGGTTACCGACTCTATACGTCGTTTTGCTTTATTTATAGCTTGTGGATTGTGTACTGTATTCCCACTAATATTTTTCTGAAGTTGTTTTAGTACTATTGTCGTTAATTCATACATTATATTTCGTAATAAGGTAGATATCATATACAGGAATAAAATAGATGGAGATGTACTATTTTCAATGCCTCCAAACAAATCCCATTTGGTCGTCCGATATAAATATACCATAGCAACCCTATAAAAGTAATTGAGGTGTAAGAGGCTCAACACCACCTTTATAGCACAAGCCAACTTTAGCAACAGGAGGTTCACCTAGCAATTAGCAAAGGAGACTGGCGAAAGAGGGCAAGGCACTGTTATTTATATGTTTTTTTTTAATTAACGTATGATAAAGATTTTTACATGATAAATTTATTTGAAAATAACTCCTTCCGGGAATTCCATCGCGCGACATTTCTGACAATTAACAACGGTTCTACACAAACAAAGAGGAATTCAAAATTAATAAAGAAAATAACAATGTACATTACATTATTATCTAATTTAATAGGGATAGTTAATAATTTAATATCCTAATATATAAATATCCTATTTACCTTTGATAAAAAAAAAATTCATCCATGCAGAAGTTGCGTAAACTTATACATTTAATTTACTTTTTATCTCGGAAATAATTCAGCTGCGTAAAACCATAAAGGTTGTTGAAAAATAAATCGAGTCGCGTGGCGCTCGGTTCTCTCTGCCTACCCCGTAAGGGATTTGGCGTGAAGTTATAGTAGTAGTAGTAGTTGTTGAAAAACTACTTATTACCAGACAGGCCGTACGTTTGTTTGCAACTTAATAGTACGTATAATAAATATCCTAGAGGATTGCTGTATTCCTGCGAATGAATCCACCTAACTCTCCATCAGGAAGTTGTTGACGAGTTCCTGCATCAGCAGCTGGGGTTCTCACAACTCGAGACGGATGGATTTTTCTTGTAATAAAATTACTCATAGGCTACTGTAACGTCTTTCTAAAGTAATATGTAGGTGGGCCGTATGCTTGTCTGCAATCCGTCGCTGTATAGCCTTATCCAACCCCACGAATCCGTGGCACACGACGTTTTATACCTTTCTTGTTTCAAGCGTTATCCTATATCTATTCTTAAAGATTGCCGGGGTCCGCTACCTTTTCTTGTATTAAAATTACTCATAGGCTACTGTAACGTCTTTCTAAAGTAATATGTATATAGCATAGTAATATAAAATAAACTGTTTCGTAACGGTTGTTTTACATTCAATAATAAATAATAACATTCGTTGCACGGAAATATATTTGAATGCAGTGTTTTCTCTCTACATGAATATGCAAAGAAAATATTTGTATTAATAATTTAATATTGAAATGCAATACGTGTCGGAAGTAACCAATTTACCAATTGTATATGGAGTGACGGGCTGTGTCTCTGTCAGTCCGTTACTCGTGAAACCGTTGAACAGTATGCGATGATATATGATACGGTTCAACTAGTAGTAAACCTATGTTAAACTAGTAGATAACAGTTACATGAGAATATTTTTTTAGGCGGCAAATTCTACACTGAAACTGAAATTAAATAGTACGAGGTTGTTAAAAAGGGGCGTCTAGTGATTTTAGCACGGTCGGCAATGCACATGTCTGTTATGAGTCTTACGAGGTTTATGGAAACTTCATAATCCATTAAAACAATCCCTATGCGTTTTCTATGCGTATATCATTTATTTTAGATTTTGCAGTTTATTTTTATAATAATAAATTTATTTACTTCTTATCACAACAATAAACAGTGACAATGAACAATAAACTTTTGGGTTGTGCGTACATTATGTCGTGTGAGACACTGGTGCCTGATATAGGCTTTGGAAAGCAGTAGTACAAGTCACCAGGTCCCCACCTCTCGGCTTTTTTACTGTATATATAACTCAATAACTAGTTTCTAGAATAGTGTTTCTTTAACATACAGTTTTGGTAGTAGTTTTGTAGGTGGTAGGTAAAATTTATAAACAAAGTATTTGAGAGCAACTTTTCTTCATTAACATAATTTAGAAATATCGATTCCGGAGTGTATCCGATTACAAAACTTGTGTGTAACTATGGAATTCTAGCATACTTTAACCGTGACAGAAAAACTAGTAGACTATATTGTAGTATAGTCCTATTTAAATACTCGTATCATCTAAATATTGTTTCATTACTAACACAATGACAGCATTATACAAAGTAAGTGAGTAAGTAAACTTTTTAATTTACCAGCTTAGTCCTTTGTAACAGGATAAAATATCTATCTCGAAAACTTGAAGGATGTAGCGCACTACACACATTATAAAGTACTAAATATCCCAAAGTCCATAATGCTTGAACAAATTTACTTACGTGCAGAAGTTTTGAGGAACTTGCATTAAAAATGTAAAAGTGGCGGTATGAGGTGTGGTAAATATTGAAGTTGGGGCGAGCTGCAACATTGAGGGTACTGCGCACACCTGACTTGCTACTCTCGCTTTGAGTTACGCCGGACCGAACTAGATTTTGTATATTTTACTGTTCGTTTGTTTAATGTACGTGTGTACACACGTATATTACATTCTTGTTTGTTTTAATTCCTTTTATGCTATCAATAACTGATGACTGACTCTGAGATCGTCGTTTTAAACCCAAGTAAGACATAGAGAGAGTTGCCGGGAGTAATTGGTTTGAAAGCGAAGAAATTTAAGTTATCACAGTGTTATCTAAACAGCCCGACTCATGACGTAAGTCTGTAAGGACAGAACATCACAATCAAGTAACAATTCCATGTTTAGTTCCTGTAAGCGAGTTAGGTTACTAATAAGATCCTAACTGTATTGAGTTCTAATGATAGCAGCAAGGGTGATACCGCGAACGATACACCTTGTGTAAACTTGATTTCTTAGTCTGTGGATCCGTGGGGTCGAATCGGCGGGATAGTTACGTGCTAAAACACTATTTTTTTGTGAATAAGGGGTGCATGCGCCATCATGTGGTTTTTTGGTCTATGGTATAAGATCGTAATCACGTAACTCAAGCATCACATTTCTCATTATGTCATTAAACAACGACAAGCTATATGAGAAATTACAATTATTTAAACATAAATTTGGTATCCTTAAAGCATTAACCGAGACAAATCAAGTGAGTCAAACTACAAGAACTTAACGTTGAACCAATAATTTCCTCCGTATTCGCCCATCGTTAGACAATTTCGCGCATCGGTTTTAATAACCTAAACAAATATAATTGCCGTTAACTGCCTATAACTCAAAGTGAAGTTAGATTTTGAAAATAGAATCCTGATCTGAATCATTCAATGAAATAAAAATAAACTATCGTAATGCAAATGTTTCAAAAATAGAGTTTATAAACTGACTGACTTGGAGAAAGAAACACTGAAAAATAAATTTACAGACGCTTCTGCTTCTTTGACCGACACTAACAATGTTCAAAAATTGTACTCGTAGATTATTGAAACTATTAAAAATATAAGTTTACCACTGAATAACAGCTCTACAACACGTCAACGAAATGTAAAAATTCTACCAAACGTAACTAGACACATAGCGAGAATAACATTTTTAAAACATAAGAGAAATAAAACGAAGACGGAAAAGAAAGAACTTACTAATTTTATATGAAAATTAAGAGGAAAATATCGCCAATCGCTCTGAAGAAAAAGGCTTTTGGACCAGTGATTTCTCCCACACTACTCTATGGTTGACAGAGTTAGGCTCTAATAAAAGAAATTATCAATAAATTCCAAGTCTACCAGCGATCAGTTGAACGTAGCATGCTAGGGTTGAAATTACGAGATAAGATACGTAGCTCTGAAATCAGACTGAAAACCCAAATTAGCAGACGTGGCAGAGGCCCCTTCGAAAAGACTGTATTGTCATTATTATATTGCAATGAATAAATAAAAACGTCAGCGATCGGGACACGGAAGCGTCCTGTCAAGTGTTCCGGCAATTCCGTAGTGGCAGAGTGCGGACGGCTCGGTTCCGCCCGCAAAGACGTCTTAATCCTGCAGTGATGAAGCATGGCGGAGAAAAGATTCGAGACAGCGATGAAGACGGACGGAAAGAAACGGACTGGACGGAAAGACACCATCAGGTGGGCCGTATGCTTGTCTGCAATCCGTCGCTGTATAGCTTTATCCAACCCCACGGATCCGTGGCACACGACGTTTTATACCGTTCTTGTTTCAAGCGTTATCCTATGTCTATTCTTAAAGATTGCCGGGGTCCGCTACCAACGTCTAAGGATTTGGCGAAAATAATAAGTAGATTTAAATCTATATAGTTGTAATTGTCGCAAGTAGTTAAGCTGAAGTCCATTCAGATTTAAGATATCTATATAGGTATAATAGATATTTTATATTAATACTAAATTTTCAACTTAATCCCTAGAGACATTGAAGCTCTACTGAGCTAACCGAACATGAACGTTAAAAAGCGAATGAATAACACTGAACATTATCGAGAAATAATAAGTTGTTAAATTTCTTCAATCTCATCATCCAAAAACGTGAAAAATTCCTTTCCAATCCTACAAGCAATAAACACTGTAACAAAACATAAACAAGCGGCGACTTTATCGCTGTCTCGAATCTTTCCTCCGCCATGCTTAATCACTGCAGGATTAAGGCGTCTTTGCGGGCGGAAACGAGCCGTCCGCACTCCGCCACTACGGAATTGCCGGAACACTTGACAGGACGCTTCCGTGTCCCGATCGCCGGCGTTTTATTTATACATTACAATATAGTTTGCTTTAACACGTTTTTATTGCATTGATTGATTCAGATCAGATTTCTTTTTTGATGAAATCTATCTTCGCTTTGGATTACGGGCAGTTAGCGTTAGGTCTTTGTTTAGGTTATCAAAACCGAAGCGCGAAATTCATAAAAAAGTAACGTTCTGATACGTTTACGTCGTCGAAATACATTTATTTATTTTCTGGCGATGTTTGACTGACTGCATCTCCCCAACAGTTGCATTACAGCGTATTTTTATTTGCAAAGCGTTTTTATTTGGCCAATCTGTTGGTAACTATTTCAGCGATATATAAATATCGTTATAAATCTCGACAACTTGTGCTATCGAACTTGTCTGATGATGGAGGAAAATGGATGTGATAGGTTCAACGTCAAGTTCATGTAGTTTGACTCACTTGATTGCTCTTGGTTAAGGGTTTGAATATACCAAATTGTTTTTAAACAAATATTATTTCTTATATGGCTTGTCGTTGTTTAATGGCATAACGAGAAATGTGATGCTTGAGCTACGTGATTACGATCTTATACCGCAGACCAAAAAACCACATGATGACGCAAGTACCTACCACTACACCACCACCACCACACACTCACAAAATTTTGTGTTTAAGCACGTAAATATCTCGCCTTTTCGAGACTACGGTCCAATGCGAGGATAATTTAACTAATAAGCCGATAAGGGACGCCATGTTGATCATTGATCTTTCGTCACCTGACCTTATAGCATTGAGCGGAGTATCAAAGCAAAATAACTCTATCAATTCAGTTACTGGTTATTTCCTTCATTATTTTTATTAAGCATTTTTATTTAATATACGTTTTGTATAATATTGTGGAAAGCTGTTGTCAATTATTGATGAAAATACTGGCCTTTGCCAATTCTCAATTGGGGAGTATGGCGGAGTGTGCTCTAAACCCTTTCAATTGAAGGGAGATGGGTACCCCCGCAGTGGGATGAAATATAGATGGATGTGATGGACTTTAAAGACTTGAATACATAAAAATTACAGAGAAAGGTGAATGATTTTGATATATATAATTTTTATATACACACGTAGTCAAAGTCAAAATCTTTTTATTCCGTAAAAATGGCTACATTTGTTTGAAATCGTCAGTTCATGACTAGATGAGCACTGATAAAAATGCTGCCAAAAAACTCAGGCATCCCTCTTTTGGTATCCAAACAAATTTACATAATTTATTAATTACATTATAATTGGATCGACTCAATCCCAGGCATTTTTATCATTAATATAGTCAGATACTTTATAATATGCCCTGCTACACAATTTGGCTTTAATGGTAGTTTAAAATTTTTTTATTGACAATTCTCTTATATTGCTGGGAAGTTTGTTATAGAACCGTATACATTGCCCCATAAAAGAATTACTTATTTTGTGGAGACGGCTTGGATGTAATACAAGATTATGCTTATATCTAGTATTTATGTTACGAGTATCACTCTTTTTACAAAACGTGTCTATGTTTTTATGGACATACAAAAGATTTTCATAGATATATTGCGATGCGACTGTTAGAATATTTATTTCTTTGAATTTTTCTCTAAGGCTCTCCCGGGAATCAAGTTTGTAGATAGCTCTCGTAGCGCAGTGAAGGCCCAGTGGATAAAGAACCGACCTTCTGATCAACTGGTCACCGGTTCGAATTCTGGCATGTAACACTAAAATTCGTGTTCTCTGATTTATGTACATATTTGGGATTATACCTTGCTCGGTAGTAAAGGAAATCATCATGAAGAAACCCGCATTACCAAGAAATTATATTACGAAAGATACGAGTACTTGGCCTTACCGTCGAAAGTCTTGTTTTCTCTCTGGGTTGTGGATGTAAAAATCTGTATTTTCGCCAAATCTTTAGATTTAGGTACAGAACGGCGCCAATTCTAATGGATTAGGAAACGGGATAAAGCTACACAGGAGAGAGAAGAATATACACCTATCAGTGTGAGTAATATTTTTAAAGATAATCGTGATTCATATTCACCTGAAATTTATTCTATCTGTTTCAAAATAATCGGGGGCATTATCGCCGTCGATCTACCACTCAAATGTCCCGGGAACACAAGTTCCCAGTGTAAATGATCCCATTTAAAAGCATTAAAAACGATTAAAAAGAATTAACACTAGGTTCTTATTTGCCAGAAGGATCACAATGTATTGCAATGCCATCATTACCGGTCCTTTTTATAACCAAAAAATACTCATAACGTATCATGCGGTGACATTCATTTTAGTGTTGACAGACAGACAGTTGAGAGTATAGTAATATTATCTTTGCTTAAGATCAATGCAAGCCGACTCTCTTTTTTTTATGAACATCCGTGCTACAGTCTCTTTACAAATCTTCGGTATATTCCACGACCTAAATAAAATCGAATTGATGAACGGAAATAAAATGAGTATTATATTGCCGGTATTCATATCATAATACAAATCTATTTTCGTCCACGATACCGATATAGAAAAGTATAATAAAAATGTTTCATTATCGCTGGAAGGGATAACACGGAAATTTTAATTAGCCCCAACATCATTATGGTAGATTTTGTTTATTTGTTTGTTCACACTTACAATACACCAAGCAGAAAACCAACACAATAGTGTACCGAATACGGTCAGCATAACAGAAAATCATTGCGATTGGATGAACCTTTTTACGGCCAACAATATAGAGCGCCTGATATCTTGCAGTTACTGTTACTTCCTCCACGCGACGACTCGACTTGTACTCGTTTCATACGTGACTGAGACTCACTTCGTGTATGACATACTGGTTCTCGACCAATTTTTATCACATCAGCATACACGCATAGACCAAGATATTCGAGAGTTTCACGACTTGTTTAAGATGTCTGAGCCAGGAGAGGTAATTTCATTACTTTATATTGCTTATAGAGGAGCCAAAAAAATAAAATAAAAAAAATGTCGAACATTTGTGGCAGAGGAAACTAGAAAATGATGATACTTTTTTTTATTATTCCACAGAATGTAAAAAAACTTATTTGTCTCTGGTGCAATTGCTCAATATATAAATGAAACCAAACCATCAATAATTATAGCTACTTTGTTCGTTCACAGCACAGCACGTTGCGCAGGTCTGGTATCCGATGCGTAGTATACGGCGATAACTGAGCGACATGTATGACACCCGTATTATACTCGAATAGTATGCAAGTTAATGCATGGGTGAAGGGCCTTATGCTTTAGACTATTCCAAGTAGTTAAATTCTTGTAGGTATCACTATCATTCCAGAGGGAGACTTTGTACAAAAGTCGTCTGCGTGGGTACCTCACCTATTTCTACCGCTAAGCAGCTGTATTTATATAGCTGTGTTCTGGTTTGAAGGGTGAGACGTGACAGAAAAATTACTGGGTACTGTGACGAAACAGCCTTAGGTCACAAGATTGGTAGCGTGCGAGTAACATCCCCGTGGTGTTAATAGCGTCAATAGTTTGCGGTGACCGCTTACCTAATCTAATCGGGCCTAATGCGGGCCGTGTGCTTGTTTGCCAACCTAGTTGTATAAAAAAAAATACGCTTTGCCATGTTCGCTGATAACGCAGTGATTCTTCACCAGATTCACTCACAAGAACAGAATAGCCCTCCACATCTATAATTTTACTGCCGTCTTATCTAAGGAGATATTTTACTCAGCTCTCAAAAAGAAATCGCTCAATACGTTGACTGCAACCTGTCTATTGATGTGCTTGTGTACCTCCGTCATTAGAAGATTTCGTTAAGCTGTAGATCCTGGCTGACTCGATAGACGATAGCCGCCTACGAGCTTTTTTATCACTCGCGCGATGCCACCTCTGCTGCTAACACAGCAACTCCTTAGGAGCTTACTAGTGACTTTACTCACACGCAGGAACACAATATCCCTTTAGGGAGCTGCTTAAAACGGAGTGACGGAGTAAGCATCTTAAAACCTCCAATAGGAGACCCGTGTTTCTGCAGTGGAATGAGTATTGTTTAATGTTATTTCCCCAGTAAAACTCTGTTTCTTATTAAATGCAGATGTAAATGTAGGGGGCATTTGAAAGAGCACACGCTTGCTCTAAAAATGATTCGAATTTAGATTAACGAAGCAAAAGTTTTAAAAAATTATCCACCATTACCATGTCCGAAATTAAACTTCGTGATTATAAGTCCATATAGTATTAAAAAAATCCACACCAACCCTTATTCATCCCACTACAGAGATACGGGCCTCCGATCAAGCGAAGAGGTTTCCATGCTCCACTATGGTATCATCTACAGATAGGTGGATGTCAGCGTTATCAAGCCGCCCGAAGGACACTAACTTAGCTTAACTTAAAGCTTAACGACAGAGTATAGAGAAGTTTGAATTGGATAAATCCATCCAAAGACTAATTCCGGACGATTTTGATTAACCTGCGTGTTTGACCCACGCGACGATGCTATCGACCTCGAATTGTAAGTGATAAACCAAAAATTGCGCATAATAAAATAAAATCATTTTATCAAATGCACCTATCCTCATCCCACCGCCACTGCTGCCACAAGTGTTTCAATATATCGAAAGGGTTTGGAGCCGAGCGTACACCGTTACGTTGCTCATTATGGATTGGATGATGTCAAGGGTCGTAGGTTCGATCGATGTACTCGATTCAAGTGTATGTATATTCCACAAATGCTCGATCAGCGTCTGAATGTAATATATTAGTTGCCATCATTGCGTTGGCTTAATTTATGTTTGACCAATTTGTAAAATATTGCAACCGTCATCTTGAATGTAAAAACCAACGCACTTGCACTTGGCAGTAAATACCTATTTGACAGGTTCGCTGCTGTTCGACGTAAATTCCTTACAATTCGACATTGAATTGTATATTCTAGACATTTAGTGCTTTTAGGAAGTATTCATTTTACGAATTGGGAATTTTATAATAGTTGTCGTGAAGTTTTAGTAACTATAAGCGGCAAAGTTTGTAAATGTATTTTTGCCATCATTACTTTTAGCTGATGCAAGTAAGCAGCAGGTATTTTACTCGGGCCAAAGCTCAGCCCGAGTAAAATACCTAAATGCTGTACCACTAAGCTTTAGGTGGCTTTTACTGTTTATTTGAAGAAAAATGCAATCTCTAAATCAGTCCTAAATATACTTCGATTTTTTTCTAACACACATATTTATTTCATAACCTGATGAAAAATTTCATTCTATAGTATAATCAGAACTAAAAATATCTGCTAACGGTACTTCCGAATCGTGCGTAAAACAACTGACACGCAAACCTTCAATTACGGCGTGCGGCGTTAAAAATTAATTTTCGAGCTACCCTCTCTTTAGCGACATCAAATACTATCTATTGTCCCCTACATGCCATAAACGCCCCAGCGAGCTATGGATTTCCTTCCCTTCGTTAAATGACAAAAATATTTTCTTCTATTCATTCTTTACAAAAAATATTATTATTAAATTACAGATTGCATGTCGCCGAGATGAAACATAAAAACCAAATCGGTAGAGTTAAAAAAAAGATATACTGAGATAGGTAGGCCAGTGTTCGATTTAAAAACTGCACAGGGAATCGACTCTGTGTATCACACATAAGTTTCATAAATTTTCTATGGAAATATATTTTTAATTACTAATATGTGCTAATTCGATCAAGATAAAAATCTATCAATTGTATCAAGATTCACCTACTATAAAAAAATTTGTCAATTACTCAGAAGTATTGAATGAAATTGAGAAGAATCTTGTTTAAGTACCCATGAATGTATATACAAACACACTTGTCATACACACTACACACACTCATACAGAGAGAGTGACATGGTCACACACGTAACTTATAAAATGGGAAGTAAAAATCAATTTACTCTTATACACCAGAATATTCTTAAACAACATAAGTTTTTAATCATAACAACAGAAATTTAAGGATTGGTGATAGCTTTATGATATGTTTGTTATGAAAGAAACTCCTAATTCACAGGTAACCCGCCACTAGTCTCAACTGTATAATCTATTGTTCCCCTACAAACGATAAACGTCGACAACGCGCAATGGATGGCGAGCATTTGATAAAATGACAGGTTATCGGGAGCTCGCCCCGATAGTTGTCGTTCTCAGTACTCAGTGGGGGCAGAATACTTCTTTTTAGTTCAATTGAGCGTGGGAATTCAATTGTCGGGTAGGTACTACAAAACCATATCATCAAGTTAGTTAGATCTAACGATTGTAAGAGACGACATTTTGGGATGGCATGAACTCAATTTCCGCAATATATTTTACATTAATGACATTGCAGTCAAATGATCTCGATCGCGATGCAGCCCTTCTAAACTAGGTAACACTACTGCTAGTGAATCGTTTTCAATACTAAAAACATCTGAGATATTACTAAAGTAAATCGTACAAGCAGAAGAGTATAAGGTAGTGTACATCGTAAGTAAATAATACTATTATGTGCTTCAAATCAGAGTGGAACACTCATTTGAAAGAAGATTTTACAATATTCTTGTCAGCTCATTCATTCAACACAAACAGCTCCAGTAGCTAATTCTCGGTGATGAGAATTAGACAACTGAACTTATATTTTCTCTAAGTACTTAGTCTAGCTTTGTCAACTGAGATACGCAAGCATCATTTAACTTTATTAAATCATAACTAACTCACACTCACTATGGATATACACTACCAGCGTCTGGAATGGTATGTTAATTTTTTTTAACTAGCAACACTAAAAAGGGCCAAATCGTACAACAGGCATACCCTTGAGAAACATCGACTTACGAGAAACAAACGAACTTTGAAAAGTCAGTTAAAAAGACCAGTTCCCATCAATTGTCACTTGTAAGCAATAACCTGGAATGGCGACACAAACTTACCTACCGTAGGGCCTTTATTAGAAAACTTTTATTACAGAATAGGCACGTGAAAAAAAAAAAGTTGTACGTGGCGGATTGGACATTACGAGGGAGACAAACAAGGGTTAAAGTTAACGAGTGTATCATTGATAACTATAGATAGCCACATACGTCCAAATTCTAAAAGTAGGTATCTATATACTTCGCAACATGAGCTATGTATCTACCTATTTTGTCACGCCAGGGCCCTTTCGGGGTAGGCAGAGGAAACCCGGCGAGTCCTCATGTCCTAAAAATATGTCCTTCATTGGTTTATCATATTGCAGTTAAACTTCACTTTTTGTTCTTAATTTGTAAGTGGGGTGGAAATATATTTGATATAGTTACTTTAGAAGTTAAACTTTACTAATTAATTTAGGAGCAATCAAGGATCGTTGGTAAAATAGAAAGTACACACACTATTAGTCTCTGTAGTCTTGTCTAGATGCTATAATCTAGTGAGAATAGCCATACCGGAAATATAGAAAAAAAATAACACATGTTGTTTTGCGAAGGGCTCACTAAGACTAAACGAATGAAGCAAAGCTACGATAGTGAAATAAGGATATCATCTCATAGTAAAATAAAGAAATACCTAAAACTTAAAAAAACTGGCTCAAAATTAGAAAAATCTCTAATAAATAGGTATCACAATTACTTTAAAAAATACTAAAATTTCATTAACGAATGTAAAACTCCACACCGAGCTTATGTTATGTCAAACACAACTAGTGGAAAGACAACAAATATATGATGCTGACACAAAATATCCAAAATTGAAACTTTGGTTAGGTCACTTAACGACGTAGCAACTAAATACAGATTATCCAAAGCCACAAGAATAAATTTTGGCACTGGATGAAATAATAGACATGAGTAAATACACTGCAGATTGCTTTGAATCTTTGAGTAATCGTTGCACTTGTAGCAATACAAACATATCTGTGATGAATGACGAAAAAAATTAACTTTCATTCAATTAAGTTAACTTTTATTCATTTCTTTTTTCTCGTCAATTTGCGTGCGCCAAGAAAAATTTGCGTGAGACAAGCAAAATCTGCGTGTTTGCAAGTTTACTTGTCGCACTCAAATGGAGTGTGGTTTACTCAAAACTCATGTTGTAATTTTAAAATTGGCAAATAGCGACTTATCACCCGTAACAAAGAGCGCAAAGATATTACTTATCCCGCATGAGTAATAAAAACAATATTAACAACTTATACCACTTGACAGATTGTAATGACAATTTTGTATTTTTTGACACTAATAATTTTATTTGTAATTTTTATTTGACGAAAATTATATTATATCTTTCAAATAAATCTAGAATTAAGATATCCACTTTAGTGGCTTATAATGTAAATAGTCTTAACAGTTTACATTGTATACGACAAACTAAAACTAATTTTATCGATTTGACTGCAGATTTAAACTGCTCAATGAGACAAAAGGAAAGCAAAACTTAAATCTTGTACACGAAAATATTCAAGGCTTTCCTGGCTGTGAAAATATAGTACAATTAAGGAAAAATACAACGTTGATATTTTATGTTTGACTAAGCATTGGTTAATAAAGAGTGAAATGTCATTTAGTATTAGTAATTATAAAATAATCAATTGCTTTAATAAGAGGTGGGTCAAGGATTATGTTAAAAAATTACCAAAAAGCCAAAAAACATTTGGATATTGTTAGGCTCTTTATTGAGTGCACTACCGAGGTGTCATGTGCTGAATTAGAAAATTATATAATTTATATAATAATATTTGTGTACATAGACCTCCTAGTTGCGATTATTTGCTACTTGAGCAAGTAATGGAGGATATTTCAAGAAAAGTTTTCGAAAACAAATAAGACATAATTCGTCTGCGGTGATTATTTAAATCCTTAGATATAGAAAATCTATTTCTGTTTAGTGGACTGTATGATTATATGTCTCCCGATATAAAAATATAGGTATAGATAGCGTTTTTAGCGTTTATACCATTGTAGGTAGTTCAAATTAAGTTTATGAACCGCATGACAGTTTCAACATTACTTACTTATTACCAGCAAAATAACGAATATTTTCATAATTAAGCAGCCAGACAAACATTATTACTATAATGCAATTAAATTTTAAAACGGCTATGCAAAAATAATATAAATAATAGAAAATGAAAGAATAATATTCCACTATATTGTGACTATAATTGTTAATGTAAATAAAATTTACGTTACACAAAGCGACTTTGAATTAATTTTATTTGCTTTAGTTTCAAATAAACATAAATCTCCTCGAGACAGATGGGACATTATTGCAGTCGTCCAACAAAGAAACTATTTTATCGATAGATTTTTAACAGAATTTGCTTTGACGTATCAAATTAATTTAACTTAAACTTAAAAGTTCATAATTGCAAATTGGATAATAATAGTATTGAAAATTTGAATTTGATTCATCATATTATCGTTTCATCAGAAGGGACAATGGGGAGTGGCCGAATGGGGGCTTTACGCTTTTTTGAAGAACTCCATGCCATCCGTTGGAAAAATATTGGCAGCTAGTCTGGTTCAGGTATGGTATTCCCCCATTACATAATTTAAGAGTTCTCGGTGAGAACCTTATCTGCAACCGAGAAGTATGTGACCATTTTCGCTCCAATACGTAAGGATACGAAGACGAGTGGCGCGATTATAAAAGGAGGTTGTAGGCATCATATGAAACAACTTCTCGGAACACAACCCTTTATACAGTCGGTGAGATTCACGAAGAGTGGCAAAGTGTCTCTTGAGACTTAAGGGCTCAATACAATAAAGATTCATCTCAACGCAGCACCTATATACTAGCTTGGGCCTTATGATAGGGTCTAATCACAAGGCCCAATCTAGTATATAGGTGCCCAAAGGTAACAACTATAAGCCATGTTCAGACGGACTTGAGACTTAATAGTAAATGTCCAAGCTGAAGTATTGATTCGCTCTGTTGAGCACAGTCAGCTAGAGAATCCAGGTAGATTTTCCTCTAGCTTGCATAGAAGTTGAGCTGAAGATCACGTCGCCAAGAACTTCGATGGTCAGAAACAGCATTAGGGACAACACAGAGTCCTGCGGGATACATTGAAAACTAAGCTATCGGAGCAACAGCATTCGACAATATGTTTTATGTATCTGCTGGATAAAAAAACTCCCAATTAATCTGCATAAACCTTTAGGCAGCCTATAACATGGCAACTTCAAAAGAAGATCACGCCGCAAAATCTGATCGGCAGCCCTCATGACATCCAATAATGCCAAAGACTTTCAAGAGCCAACGTTCAACGGTGTGAAACCATAGCAGTTTACCATTGATTGTCGCTGATCCAATCGTGACATCCTAGGTATGACAGAAACAGCATATACATCATACGCTCATCAAAAGAAAGATTGCTATATCAATATAAACATGCCACTGGCTGGGATAGTATGTTCCTCTATCCCACAAAAATCGCGGTCACATAAAAGTGTTGCTTAACATACGTGTTCGATTAGACCGACAATTCGAATTATATTAAATTAATTTAATTATGAGGTTCAAGCGTTGTAAACAGCGTGTATGAGAATAACCTTCCACGTTTTTATTAGCTGCAGAAGCTACAACATTGGCGTATAAAGCTTCTGTAGCAGCTTCTACTTGTTTAGGTACGTATCATGTCATGTTTTCCCCAATCCTCCTGTCTCCTTGCCTGACTGTCACACGTAAACCTCGCGCAGTTCATCTAACTCTACCAACTTATAGCGCCATGTGCGCATAGACACAGGTCGTGACAGGCAGAGGTGTTTCGTCTCCAGCGCACAGAAGTTAGGTTCGAATGCAATATTGGTCTGTTGAGTCTAGCGACGCATCTGATAGCTCTCGAGGGAAATGGGGGATGCCATATGCGTAGAGAGCGAGCTATTAAATTTACAAAACTATTATACTAAGATATTATATAGCTAGCAGAATATATACAGCTAAGCCATAGTACAGTAAAAGCAAAATTAATTTCAAAAATGCCATTCATATATTTAGAGTGCGCTTGTATTCGTTTTCAAAATATCGATATCGACAAACCGGTCCGGTTCGCTGCGTTTCGGCGAGATGACGGACGGGCAGCCATTAACCAGGAGCGTTGCTTATTGCCGGCAGGTTGCCACGCCGACGTTTATATTGTTCCGGAGATAATACCTGTTATTTAGCGTCGCACCGCACTAATATTTGGTCGTTTTTTGTGCACGACGTCGCTTCTCGTTAGCGCAGATGAAAAGATCCTAGATGTTTGGCGCTTTGTATTATTTTGTATACAAGTTTATGTTTGCAAACTGAAGAAATGAATTTGAGGTTAACCAGGCATGACATGGATTGCATACATAAAATAGTATTCACAATCAACTAATTTTTTTAGCTCATAAATTGTAGCTAAACAGTACTTAAGTCGTCAAGTCAGAGTATTGACATATTTTATTCCATCCATTCCAAAACGAATTGGTGCGGAAAATCAATTTTTGTATTTGTTCCTACATATATGTGCAAAGAACGTGCGGAATATTCGGAGCTAGAATTCGACCCGCACTTGAGCAGTTGTGTATCAATTAGCCCTAAAATTTTGACTTCACTGAGTAATTTTGAAAACACATGGTTGAGAATGACGATGTATGAAAAGCTGCCATAATGCTTTACATAAGAGTAAATGTTATAATGAAAATTTAACACTAATAATACTTATATCAAAATAACACTAACATACACTTAAGGGATACTCGTACTTGCATGAATAATGAACAGAATAATAGCTTTAAGAAATAATGTAACAGAACAGTAACATATTCATGTGTGTAACGGAGTAATGGATAACGAACTTTTTTTTATACAACGTCAGGAGTCATGCAAGCATACGAACCACCTGATGTAAAGCAGTTACCGTAGCCTATTAATATATTGAGTATCACTCGCGCGATGCCTCATCTGCTGCTTACACAGCAACTCCTTAAGAGCTTACTGGTCCCCTCACTCACACGCAGGAACATAACAACCCTCTAGGGAGTTGTTATTTAGCTGCGGTTTTCTGTGAGGTGGAGGTACTTCTCCAGACGGGCTGCTTTAATGCACCCTACCTCTCTTAAAACCTCCAGACCAAGACAAACAGAAATGTTCATGCTCACAAATGTTTGTCTTGTGTGGGAATCGAACCCACGAGCGTTGGTGTCAAAGACGCGTCTTTCACGACTGAGCCACCGAGCTCATCAAAATGTATATATATATATATATTTAACCGACTGGTCCCTGGTTCAAAACCTGGTGTGGGCAAATACCACTAAATTCGTATTTTCGAATTTACATATATGTGTAAATGGCGTAAAATAATACTGACTAATTTACGTCAAATTGCAAAGATAAAAATATTTAAAAAGTGGTTCATTGAACAATAGTAACAAATTGGCATCGAATTTTGCCCTGGAAAGTG
This sequence comes from Pyralis farinalis, assembly GCA_947507595.1. Classification (NCBI taxonomy): domain Eukaryota; kingdom Metazoa; phylum Arthropoda; class Insecta; order Lepidoptera; family Pyralidae; genus Pyralis; species Pyralis farinalis. The sequence continues at coordinate 26,085,508 of OX382267.1, forward strand.
GAAACAATCTTGTGACATACTTAATTTGAAGATATTGCAACTATAAAATTGTCCAATCTTTAGTCATATCAAACTCTCACCTGTCACCCAATTCATGCTACCACGTTAGAACTAATGCTACTTCCATCATAGATTATCAATTACCTGCCCTTCTAGACATCCCTACTAGCGGTGAACTGCTTGAAGCCGATATGACCTAGATTTAGCCAAAGGTACGAATTCTTGCACGAAAATGTTTGTACTAAAGTGAAGTCAAGTTCGTGATCCTTCATATTGAACAGTTATCGCGTTTGCTATCTAATGGACCATCGGAGTCGTAAAGAATATTAATTAGGTAAAAACATTACGCTTTAAAACCTCCAATTACCATAGATTATTGAGACATCGGTATCAAATGTAACAAGTTATTTGCCTTAAGATTATCCTCCCATCCATTTGGCTAAGGATGAAATTTGAGGTCCATAAAGTAGTCTCACCCAATTATACGAGCCGGGGTTTTGAATTTCAGAGTAATATTAGAGGATCGGTGTCCGGCCGGTCAATTAACGTCTTTGCGTTTATATTTGTATATGTATACAAATGGGAAATGGAGACCCCTTGTCTAATATTTGATGTCATTATTAATAGCAACAGGCTTCATAATTGCCTATCTTAATTAGAATATTTTACATGGAGCTGGAATTTCTATTCGTATAATGAAGTAACAAACTATTTCGAGTGACTATCTAAGTGATTATTATCTTCTTCTTCAGTTATTATGAAGAATGGCCGTAATCGCCCAAGAGGTATGCCAAAAGTGCGCGCCTCATTTAACGTGATATACAAAAAACGCCAACGTAATAAATGCAAATGCGGTTCTCGCACAATTTTACGTTGGCCTCGGGGCACTGCCAGAAAGGTAAGGGAAACAATTTTTGTCTAATGAACAATAGTTCATCAAAAATTCTTTGCAATTGTGATAACCGTAAAAGTAGCATGTTTAAGTCGTTAATAAAAAATGTTACAGAATTTTTAGAGATGCACCGGTATGAACGACTGTATCTGAATGCGCTTCATTAATTTATGACTTAAAATCTCTTTATGTGCCATTCTGCCAGTGTGCCCCGCGCCTGAACTCCCACCGTGCCCTTTATAGTTGTGTTAATCGGCTTTTATTCTTTATTACACTGTGTAGTGCAGTAGCAATAGGTTTTATTTCATCCAGTTGTATTCACATAATACTATTGATAATAATGATTTCTGGAAATCCCAAAGAAAATAATATTCTTCCATCATCATCATAATTTCACTCCGTATTCATCCACTGCTGGACATAGGTCTCCCCTCTAGAGAGCCACTCGCTACAAATCTTCTGTGGTCGTCTCTCCTTCTAGTAGGGGGTCGTCCCCCAGTACGGAGACTCCATTTGAGAACTCTTTCCAATGGTTGTCGGTTGTACAAGTAATGTGGCTGGGTAATAGCCACTTCAGGCTGCTTATTCTTCAAATTATGTCTCTATCACGCAGCGAAACCCGAGCATAGCCCTTTCCATAGCACGCTGAGCGACCCTGACTTCTCCATACGATCCGCAGTGAAAGATCACATCTCAGTTATGTTATCAATAAAGTATTCGAAGACTTTAGCCTTCAGACGTTAGGGTATTTCAGATGAGAAGAAGTTTCCCTAATACTTATTAATATTACTTATAATATAATTAATGTTACTTATATGAAACAATAAAATATATACTCCAGAAAATCAACAGGCCGTTTGTCAAAGGTAGCCTATATCGACCAATATCATGTGTAAGTCGAATCGAATGAAAATCTGCCGTGCTGTTAACGTTGCGCAAACCGTGTCTTGTTTGCCACCTGATATCAATGGGAGATGGCGTACTAGATCTCTCTCTCCTAGCAAATACGGAACAAAACCTTGATATTGTACACACAATGTATAACTTAGATCGATCATTAGCAAACTAAAAATATTAAAGTACAAACTCCCATATAAAACCCTAAGACTACTTTATATGTCACTTGCAGAGTCTGTTATCAGTTACGGACTAAGCAGTTATGGTAAAACATATAAAACCTACATCGAAGATATTTATAAGTTGCAACGCAAATTATTGAAAATAATTGTTCCGAAGTATATTAAAAATAAATATAAGGAGGATGATCAGGGCCTTTTTGAACACTGTAACGTAATGAACGTTTTTGATAAAATTAAATTTAATAACTTGGTAGAATGTAACTTAAAATCTTATTTAGAAGAATATCAAAGACCGAATAAATTGAGAAAATTAAATCACAACAACTTAAAGTATATCCTTCCCAAAGTAACAAACGCATATGGAACTAGAAAGCTAAATCATGTAATACCAAGCTATCTAAATGAACTACCAAAAGAATTTCAAGACCTATACTCGAACTCTGTATTATATTCGTACAAAAGCAAATTTAAAAAATATTATCTAACAAATCCTAATCTTGTAAACCATAACAATTAAATATTAATATTTAGTTACACTTAAGCGACTCCCCACAAAACGGTTAAACCCTGCGAGGTTTTTGTTATGTGGGCATATATGTATGTAAATATATGAAATTGAGATGTGTTGGACAATAAATAAAAAATAAAAAATAAAAAAAAATGTATAAACAAATGTCAATAGAGGGGAATATGCGAGCATGCTTGCTAGTGCGTGTATAAGTTTAAGCCTCAGTGTGCTTATGTGCATGTACATGTCTATATATTTTGAGAAACCAGATGGTTTTCGTAGGACAACGAGAATATCGTTTTGTATACACGTAATAAAATTGTAGCAGCATTAATTTGATACATGGAAAGTTTTGAAATACCAATGTAGTTGTTTACTTTAATATCGATATTGAAATCAATATGATAAATTAAAACAATTTGGGCTTCAAAAATCTTGAAAAACGGCATCAGTCGGTCACGGTAAAAAAAGTCTACAAGAAAAAATTTTTAATTTTTTAACTTAAAGGGTACTCAAAATATCTATTGAAGCCTATGTTAAACATATCATTGTACAGCTGTTTTTATACAATATCTACTATATGAAAAAATAATTGTATTTGTGTCAAAGATATCGTTCTACCAACACGAGAATTGAACGTCAGGTATTTAACTCCACGGGTATCGAGCTAATCAGATGCCATTCAACAAAGATCACAAAGCTCGTAATCAGGGGCAGAATTGCCTCTGTGTCACTGACATGTTATAGGCGATGTTGTCTGTAGCACATACATGTTCACCATATTACAAATTGTACTACACAAGCAAAGCTACCCCACTTCTCTTCGACAGATTCGCTTTAGAATATTCAAGAAAAATTACATATCTTTTAATTGGGAACGGAGAGGATCTCATCCCGGCATCTACTCGTAGAGTCAAAGACAAACTCACTTGCATGATTAGGAAACGAGTCTTGAGGAAAAGGCACAGCTGCATTAAAAAGGAAGCAGCTCGACCAGAGAAATAATTACAGCGTACAGAAAACTAAAGCCGAACAAAAATTCCACGCATGATATACCATCAAGTTGGCAGCGAGGAATGTAACCCGGAACTGAGCACTTTATTCACTTCTGCCAATTTGCATATTTAGTACCTCGACAACCGAGCTTCGCTCGGCGTTTTTGTGTTTCATCCGTTAAAACGCGTATTTTTTTGTCAAGAAAGACACCTACGTATACGTATTACTTAAAACGCTACATTTTATATAAACACACAATTTTATCCAAAGCGTATTGCCATACACGAAATATATTTATACATATATAAGAATTGCTCATTTAAAGTAATAATATTTGGGTCTGGATATGATTAAAAAAAAATGGGTTTAATAAACAATTTTAATCAAATAAATTAATAGCAGGGGACGCCCAAGCAGTACTTAGCCTCTATTTTTTCTATTGTACCTAAAAATAAAATTTAAACAATAAAGTGGGACTGCATTAGAAATACGTTTGAATACAAAGTCAATATTTATCTCGCGGTGATACTTTTAAACTATTTAAGTCACCGTTCTCAACTTTACTCAGCACTTTAACATGTTCGTAAATCGTTCTGTAATGTCGATCTGTCCAAACGTCATGTTCCAAACATAGTGGGCACAGTAGAGAGATATGAACCGTAGGATAACTTCGAAGCGTTTGCACTAACACAGTTACGCGTTGTTATACGAAACGACTGAAGCACGTTCAACATGACAAGATAAAAATGGTAAACACTCCGGCCCTTACTACGTTTCGTTATTCAAGCAATATGCATTCCGTCCTTTCCTCTCGCAGGCAGAGACAGTGGCGTAACTGTCGGTAAGAGTTAGAAAGGGAAAGGGTTTGTCTTTAAATGTTGGTACGGGAATAATGTCTGTATACGAATTTGTCACATTTGGCAAGTTAAGCAATATTTAACGTGAGTGAGCCGTCAATTAATTAAGTTTTAATAGAAACTTATAATAAAGCAGCAAATCCTACGACCTACGCCAGTTTGAATGAGATACATGACATTATTACTACAACTTCACGCCAAATCCCTTACGGGGTAGGCAGAGAGAACCGAGCGCCACGCGACTCGATCCTTACATACCTCACTCGCTTCTTTCACATTCATTGCTCTTTTCATGCACGCTCGCCGGTTTCTAGGGCTCCTGACATCACCTTCTGATAGAACACGACCAATCTGATCATGATAGGTAAGTCTTGGCCTTCCTCGGCTCCTACATCCTTCCACTTTTGCATTGTATATCTGCTTCGTCATTTTTTCATCCTGCATTCTTTCTACATGTCCGAACCAACGGAGCATGCCTCTTCTTATTTTAACACCGACGCTCTCTTTCAGACCAACTCTGCTTCTAATCTCATCATTGCGGATACGGTCTGCAAGCGTTACACCACAGATTTTGCGCAACGCTCGCATTTCAACCGCGTTTATCCTACTTTCATGCTCTCTCTGCCATACCCAGCTCTCGCTTCCATAAGTAAGCGTTGGGACCAGCACTGCATTGTGTATAGCCAGCTGCGCCTTCTGGCTCAGGTTTTTACTGCCAAGAAGTTTTCCCAACGCTCCATTCACACTATTCCCAGCACTCACATACATTATTACATATTTAGTAATGAAATGTAGCTACTGCAGGAAAAAACAAACCTTTGTTTTAAATACAATCTGCTCATTTATATGACTGTTTATCGATTTATAATAAAAATTAAGCATATATAGTTTGAACTTTTGTCTACATCTTTTCGAGTCAGTAGTCAAGTTTTAACTAGTCTGCCATAAATACTTTATACATAAAGACTTCTTTTTTTCAACTCTACTAATTATTTTGTATTTGGAACGCGTATATTATGTTAAAAACTTCGTTCGATTTCCGTCCGTTTTACATATTTTTTCATGTTTATTATTAAAGTACAATATGGAATGGGATGTTAAAGAAAATAGGAATGCAGTGATTGTCTTACACAAAGTGGGTATGGAGCCGTCGGTCATATTCAAGACACTTCAAATGCTTGGTATTAGCCGTAAGTTCGTATATCGTACTATCGACAGATATACCAACACTTCATCTATTAAAGACCATTGAAGAGAAGAGCGTTAGTAATTATGTCAAAAAAGGCCTAAGTTTGCTACTCAACCTACTGCTTACATTTCTCTACTGTGGTGGAGGCAAGGATAACGACAGGTAACGTTGCATATGTGCGCTTGACATGTAGACTATGACGGCATATTTGAGCTATTAATTCAGTTATCAGTTACAGAAACTAATAGCTATTGGTAAACAATATAAACAGTATCAATATCCTAAATTTTTTTGAGAAAAATACTTAATTGACAGTTCCTACTTACGCTCATAACAAGTCATGCAATGACAGTACTGCCTTTTTTTATGCATATCAAAATAAAAGAGAAGCACGGTGACATATATATAGAGATGTCAAACAAAATCATGAATACCACTTACTAAATGAAAAGAGAAAGAGAAATTGTACGGTTTAGTATTTCCGAGATAAAATTGAAATCCTCGTACTATCGCTTCGATGTCTAGGTCCGTCGAAGCCCTTTTTCTCTACAATAAACCGAATAGAGTGACAAAATTTATGCCAATTATTAGTCGGAATGGTCTGATATGATCATGTAATAAATAAACGACTGTATCTCAATTTAATTATGACTATGAAATTTAATAAAGGAAGAGAAGAGGCGCCGCCCGCCCGTTAAGTTCAACTTTGCTAAAGCTAATCAAAGCGACTGATATATTTTGTGCGTTTCATGTTAAATTTGGTATCAATGTGTAACTCTATCGTCCACCTACAACGTGCAGCAATTCAGAGTACGCGATCACGACCTACAGCAAAAAACAATTCGTGATTGTTCAAATAATATCGTTGGAACTAACCCACGAAACTTAACACCGCTAGCAGCGAGCATCGGCTGCATGCCTACGCGCATGCCCCGCCCGCTCGCCTGCCGCAACTCGCACTCGCCTAGCGACGCCGTTACCTAACTACGTTTCTGCGAGCCGATCTACTATGTCTACGCGACGCTACTACGATCTCGGTTAGTCATAGTATAGATATTGCCTATAAAAAGTTAATGGTCCAAGTAAATGCCCAGGATGTCTACAAGATATTCCGAAAAAAGAATACCTAACATGCACACTATGTAAATCTAATACGATTTAGAATGTGCAAACGTGCATTTTGACAAACAGACTTGAAAGTGTCAATTATGCAGATGTAAATTAGCAAAACACGATAATATTACCACCCTAGCGCATACGCAGTACGCAATCGATACAGTAAACAACGACGACGACATAATTTTACAATCTCCGATCACAAACACTGAAAGAAAAACATTAGGGTCCGGAGACCGCCTTGCGTTACTTACTATAATATATCTTTTAAACATGAAAACAACATTACTTGCTGAAATTACACATACAGTTTCTAATGAAATAACGCAAAATATTAATAAAAGCATAAATAAAATATCAATAGAGCAAAAATCACAAAAAACAGACATGAAAAATAATTTACAGACCCTATGAACCTTGAACCCCGTTGCCCTGCTACCAGTGGTCTCTAAAATATTCGAGAAAGCTATGTGCACACGACTAATATGCCTTTTGCGAAAAGTATAAAATTTTGGATGATTCTCAAAATGGATTTCGTAAGAATAGGTCTTTAAGCTTTAAGAAACTTTAGTGGTTTTTAAATATAAAAAGGAAATTTTAAATGTATTAAATGATAAAAAATATGCTCTAGGAAACTTTTTCGATATGTCAATAGCTTATGAAAAAGCCTTACTTAGACAGTCGGGAGTAATACGTCGAGGTGGATCATATTAACGAAAAGACACGCGTAATATCTACAGTCAGATCCGAAAAACAGGAAATGTACATTCTATACCACAAGGCACCGTACTCGAGTTTATTACGTTTATTATTCATTATTTATATAAATGATTTCCCTAAAAATATGTCAAGAATCTTGCATCATGTTCGCGGATGACTTTTCTTTAATATTATCATGAATGACAATATAAAAATTTACATTAATAGTAGACGAAATTATAAAATGGATGAATCATGCAGTAAAGTACAAGTAAAAGAAAAGGTTTGAAAATTGTATATACGTTTTTATTTCTAAGTTGTGTCACAACGGTACAGAATACTCAATCATGTTTTACACACGCACATGTTCGATTTTTCAACTGTAGAATACACGCTACGCGGTTCGTAGGCTCAGAAAGGCCGCACTGTAGCGTTTTCGTAGCAACTCTTGTAGATCACTACGCCGTAGCATACCAACTAATGAGCCCCCTGATATTGTTGAGTTGGACGCGCCCTATAAATTGCTTTCATGCATATTTATTTATTCAAATATGTATGAATTGAATCCCGCTCCCGACTACTCAAATATGGCGCCGGACCAAATTGAATCAGCAGGGTGAATTAGGTTGTCACCAGTGTTTCGATGAATTGAAAATAAGAAATTAGTAAACTTCTTACACTACTTAAAAAGGAAACACATATAATTCATTTAAGCATTATCGATATAATAGGAGTAATAATGTCAATGGCTAAAGAGTGTGCTAACGTGCATGAATTAAAATATTAATTTAAAATAAGTTTTATGTATTCAAACTTTGAGGACCGACTTTCTGATCTACCGATGGCAAAAAAAAATTACGTACGTAATCTTTTTATAACTTTTGTCAGTAAACTTAAAAGACATAAAGGATAAACTTAAAGGACTACGTAAGAAGTTATTAATTCGCTCAATTACGTTTGTTACATACAGTTTTATGTGTTGTATCAGTTTTAGCTAAACGGAATCACGATGAATAAGAAACGCAATTAAGTTCGTTATAAAATTTAAACTAGCGCCGCGCTTAAATACCGTTTCTTATTAAAAGCATCAAGTTACAATCGTACATCTCTATATCTATTAATAATATCCTAACAAGATTTAGTTTGTACACAGTTTTTTTTTTTTGTATTTTGTACACAGGCGCCAATATAATAAATTATTCAATTTTCGTTTGTCTGTCAGCATGAAAAAAATATTAAGCAGTAATAGATTTTATTTCAAAAAAGGTTTAGGTTTCATTTTATATAGGCAATCTTTATGACTCCTACAAAACTCACACTACGCGGACCGAGCTGCGGACAACAGATATTTTACAGACTTATTGAACAATAATTTATGTACCCTTGCATTATGTTCACTCAAAATCATTATTACGATATCTTCACAGAATCGAAGCGATAAACCCTAATATAGGCAGTGGGACTCCGATTACGTCAATAATGCGTTCTCGAATGGAAACGTTAGGCACAACGTTCACAGATAATAAATGAACCAAACGTTCCGAAGCTCGAAACTAATTAAAGTCGTCGGTACGAATCAATACTTATAAATTAAGACGGTTTAACTTAGGAAGGTAATTGGGCAAAAGTTCATTTCAAATATTGACACTGCTGTGGCGTCGCTTCTACGGAAATTTATACAGGTTAAGGTCCATGTACACAAATGATACGAAAGCTCAGCTTACTCGAGATTTATTTTGTTTGTTTGTTATTTCTTAATTGTACATAAAATAACAATGATATGAATAAACATAAAATAAAATGCTAAACTTGACCTATTTGAGAGGTAAGATAGTGACTTAAAGTAAATTAGTCGATATTTATACTAAATATGGACATAAATGAGATAAATATACATTATAATAATTAAATTTAAATAGCTTAATAAATGTTAGAAGTATCGGCATGTTATAATAGAAATACAATATAATACAAATAAAAAATAGAAGGCCAAATTGAAATTGAAAGTTATAGATAGATAGATACACATGTGACATGACATTTAAATATGTACATAGATATTTAGTAATTATAATCAACTCGGACATATGTGGCGAAAGGCTTCAACGTACTTACCACAATTAAATTATATACATACAATACATACGAATGTTAAACAAGTAATGTGTGTAAGGACCGCATCTTGTCGTCCTCTCTCTCTCCGCAAATTCCGCATTAAAACCGACATGAAGACATAGATAAATTATCAAATCGACAAAAATGAATAAAGTAGTTGCACACAAATTGTATAACAACTATTATACCGTAAATTTACATAAAAAATAAACACAGCTATCGTATAGACACTTTTATACTCATACCGGGACTTTCAAAGTTACCTTATATTCTTTCGCTTACTTTATATTATTTAGCTTTGATATATTCGCAATTTAAGTTGCCTGAAACTCGACGGAGGCGGCCGGATTAAATTACATGTTTTTTTCTTACTTACCGACGAAAGCAAACGACTTTAGACTGTAAACAGAACGTTAAAGAGGACAAAAATATACGGTACAGCAACACTCCATTAATTCCGTGGATAGCTACCGAATCTGTAGTAGTTTCGGTAGGTCTCCGTGGATAACTACCGAATCTACTACAGATTCTAGTTACAGATTATAGCTAACACAATGTTGAATTTAGTCAAACATTGATTAATAAACGAAGAATTTAATTAGATTTTTTAAAGAATATGAAGTCAATTACTGTTTATATTCTAGTACATAGCACAAATATTGACGACAATCCTAAGCTTACACACGATATTGAACGGCAAAATCTTTCTTTAAACTTACCGTTTGTACAACGGATTGTGTTCTGAAGAATTGTTTAATATGATGCCGATACACATGCTGGAACCGCAATGGTCGCGTACTGTTCAGTTCCAGAGAAGTTTTCTTCCGAGACCTATCAAGTTGTGGAATGAGCTTCAAGCTGCGGTTTTCCCAAGAGACTACAGCATGGGGCTCTTTCAGAAAAACGCGAAGAGGTTTTTAGAGGGTCGGCAACGCATGAGTGACACCCATTAGGTAGGCCGCATGTTTGTTTGCCAACTTGATTAAAAATAATATTATTACGGACACTTGTCTCTCATTACACGGCAATCTATCAAGGCTCCAAGATTGGCTAGTAGAGATCTTTTACAGAGATAAGTTTACTTTGCTGATACTAAAACAAACGCTGATTGAGGACATTAACAATAAAAAACATATACCTATCGATATTATATTTACATAATCCAGAACTAATATCTAACTACCATAAGAACTTAATGCAGCTACAACACGTAGTATGAAGCGTAACTACTCCCGGTATCTAAAGCCTATGCTTTCTGGTACAATAGCATATCAGAAAGCTTAGCCTTTTAATACAATAGAGTTTTGAATGTATGATATTAACGTAACAAAATGTTGCAATAAATGGCTTAGCTTACATCGTTCCAGTATTTCAGATAGCGAATTCTAGCTAAGCCTATGTCTAAGTTTATTTTTTAGGTGTTCACAATATTTTCTCCCCGCGCTAACCGATTTAACGTGAATAAGAAAAAAGGTAAAGAAAATTATCGAATATTTTAACAACGGTTTACCTACGTTCCTATTTTTGTCGCGAGGGCTTTTGATACTGTTTGACTGAATTACAGAAAAAAAACAAAATAAGAAATTCACATAATCTGCCAAAATGCGATCACAGAATCGCATATAAATGCATACAGGTTTCATTTTGGCAAACAGGTTCGATTCCTTGATTAAGACCACAGTAGAACAGCACCTAGAAACTATTTTTTCATTAGTAAAAATACACTAATTTGCAAAAAGGGCAATAAGGCTAAAATTTATGGTTTAATTATATACAAAACAGACACTTTTTTATTTACAAGATTACTCTCTCACGAATTTTGTTAACTTAAATTATACAGGAAAAATAGTCAGAAACTGAATTAAATCTCGTTGTTCCATTCTCTTTCAGTATGGGATACTAAAATTTATTTAGTAATATGAAAATTTGGTAATGCTTTTTTTAATCCCCTTTTGGTATTACACTTCAAATTATATGTAACATGTTAAACAGGTTACATATAATTTGATATATTTCAATCATGGGGCTTCCGTCGGCATTTAGTCCACATAGTAAAGCTTTTTTTTAATCCAGTTTTTTTACTACACTTCAAATTATATGTAACATGTTGAACAGGTTACATATAATTTGATCTATTTCAATCATGGGCTTTCGTCGGCATTTAGTCCACGTGGTAAAGCTGTTTTTTAATCCAGTTTTTTTACTACACTTCAAATTATATGTAACATGTTAAACAGGTTACATATAATTTGATCTATTTCAATCATGGGCTTTCGTCGGCATTTAGTCCACGTGGTAAAGCTTTTTTTTAATCCAGTTTTTATACTACACAACAATTATATTTAACATGTTAAACAGGTTACATATTATTTGATCTATTTAAATCATGGGCTTCCGTCGGCACTTAGTCCTCGTAGAACAGTGCTGTCATGGCTGCTGTTGTATTTACATCATCTTTTGTTTCAGATGTTGAATATGCGTAAATGATTATAGCTGCAATACCACTGGCGACATGCCGATTTGGTCTAGCCAGCCGAGTGTAGTAGCTACAGGAAGGCTAGGCTAAAGAGGATCTCAACTACCGGGCTAGCATCAACATCGGTGATTGTACACAACAACTAACGGTAAAGTAGACAGCGAATGCCTAATTCGCAAATGACTGTCGTGGTTTGAAGCTTTTATGTATTTTTCAAAGGCGGGTGAAGTGAAGATTATAAAATCTGTAAAATATTTTAAATTCGGCCAAATAAAAAAAAAATTAAAATAACTATATTACGTGTTTTAAATCAACAAAATTTAAGTGTTTTAAAGTAACAGTGTCTAGTAAGAGTCGCTAGTAGAAACAAGTCGTACCTTTATTCCGATGTGGATGGGGAAGTCCGAGGCCAACGCTGGTTGCGGATGAAGTGCCGGCAGCAGCGGCAGTGGTAGAGGGCAGGACATCATAGTTGCGCCAACCTGAAACAAATTCAAAATACATATTTATGATTATTAATATATTTTCTTTAAAATTCTTTAGAGGCAGATGAATTTGGAAGAGCTTCCACTAATCAATTTCAATTCAATCGGCAGTTGAAAGGAAATACACACTTCTTAACGATAAAGACTGTATTTCCTATCAACTGCCGAAAAGAAAAGAGAAGAAAAGATAAAGTCTTTAAACATAGACTACAAACTTTTATAATTGTTTAAATTCATATTTATAAGTATATCTACTACTTCAAGTATATGATAATCAATACTTGTTTAAACAAAGTCAGAAGGTAAACAAATATAGGCCTATTTTATGAAATAATTACCGTAGCTTATGAATTCATGCAATACTGGGAGTATCGCGCGCTGCTACCACTGCTGCTAATACAGCTTATATATATACTCCTTAGGAGCTTACGCCTTCCTCATTCTCAGATATCTACTCTCGAGGTGAAGGTGCTTCCCGAGTTGGCTGCTTTAATAACCTTTTATCTTTCTGCAGATCATTATTTATTACCAGTGTGCATCACATAAAGGTGAGGTTGGGTTGACTCTTAAGACAATAGTAAGCATCAAACACGCTAAACCAATTTCAATAGTTTGTTTCTAAATGTTCAAATTCTTGTTCCTAGGCTTATTCCGTTTCCTAATCCATTGGGATTGGCGGGGTCTGCAACCTAAGCTACAAGATTGTCACATTCTAACTATAATTTTCACCTAGCAGTCGAACAAATGGCCATCTTAACCAAGTTCTATCTGGTAGTATCGACAGCTATTACATATCAGTAGTTTATTGTCAGTTTACAACTATAGGCGCCTGCTCCTGAGCTCCCCCAGGTCATACCAGAAGACCTGCAGGGACGTTTTTCTTTCGTCAGCTCGAGTAATTGCCGTTTCAAGAGCTCCGTACATCAAAAGGTAAAATGACATCCTACTGTGATCACATTTTTATCCATTTGTCTATTTGTTCCCCAGAGACTTTTCTCCACAACGGATAAAGATATCAAGCAGATATTTACAACATGTACCCTTGCCGTCTTACTGGAGAAGACTACCAGCAATGTTTGTAATAGTTATGGTACAAGCAATGTGGCACTTCACCAAGCTCGTCAACGTGCGGCTAATTAGTTTAATCAGGCATAAAACGATTAATAAAGTACGTTATTTACATCTATTCAAATAGATATAGTTGACGTGTCTGTTTGTAATGTCAAAATAATAGCAGTTTACCAAGCGCATACGAATGGTACATACAGTAAGTACCAAAAAATATTCTTTTACATTTTGTCTGCCTGCTTATTACGGCTAATCTCCGAAACCGCTAGACAGATTTTGACAGAAGTAACTTAGGCTACTTTTATTTAAGAAAATAATAAAAAATGTTCCACCGGAGAAAAAACTAAATTGGTAACAAATTCCAATTACATCCTGTCGAAGTCGCGTGGATCGCTGGTCTATCTATATTTTTACGCCGATATATATTATATATATATATATATTATATATATATATTGTACGATATATATTATACACACACATATACCTACTCGTATATATATATATCCCGTAAACGGTATAAAAAAACTTCCATGTAGGAGAATTTTTATTACAACTAATTAACAATAAAAAAGACCATATACATTTGTAGACACACACAACCTTATACACATACAACAATCTCACTCCCATCATTATTCTGCTGCAACAGACACTTACTTTTAATCTTTATATTGTCTTTATACACACCATTGTATAAAAACGTCACGTCGAAATGAACTTTTAATGTAAGTCGCGTTATGGAACATAGCGGTGCCTCCTCGTACTGATGATATATCACATAAAACCAATCTCACGTTTGTAAAAATGTCATTTTGGTTTTGAATAAATACAATATTATTATTTTTATATTATATACAGCGCCATGTTTTTGGCTTCGTCGTGATCTGGTAAACAAGTTCACTGATATAAGTAGTACCATAATTAGTACAATTGACACAACTTTATATCCTTAGTACCATCAGGAATGTTGATTTATTGTTATTTCTAGAAAAATATGCCCTTGTTTACCTCTATTTTATTTTCGTTTTTATTTACACGTGGAAGTTCATGTTAGGCCTTGACTTTTCTTTAATGGTAAGAGATATAAAATTGTATCTCTAGTTCCTTCATCATTGGTTAGAAATTCTCCTTTTTACATTTCTTTAGTGGTACTAGAGATACAAATTTGTGACACTTGTACCATCAATGGTACGAGTATTAGCTACTCGTACTACTGACAAGGGAAAAAGTAGGTCGAAACACAACCATTTAACGCAGATAAATGCACCAATAAAAACTACCGAGACCGTCGTAAACAATTTGATTAGCGTGTATTGGAAAAGGCAGATCAACTAGACGGATATTCCTCTCTAATATTCCGTATGGGAAGCTCTGGTGAAACGTAGTGAATAATATATTGAGGTGAATGCAGCCAGTCGCGCGGATCATTCGGAATTACAGACTGGCGACCTGCGCTCGTCACAAATACATTTGTACTGCTAATAACACATAAAGGTGGTTTTTTGTTGGCTCGTGTCTAAGATATGCTCGATGTTGTGCCGGGTGAACGAGGCTCGGCGATCACTGACCCAAGGTGGATGCCTGTGCAGCACAAATATATTTAGCCAAAAGGCCGTAAGGTTAACAAAAAACCGGCCAAGTGCGAGTCGGACTCGCGCACGAAGGGTTCCGTACCATTATCTATAAAAACGGCAAAAAAATCATATCTGTTGTATGGGAGCTCCCCTTAAATATTTATTTATTCTGTTTTTTAGTATTTGTTGTTATAGCGGCAACAGAAATACATCATCTGGGAAAATATCAACTGTCTAACCATGTCGGTAGATGTAATAATTGAATAACCAATGTACAACAAATGTCACCTTAGTCTTCCTGCGACCACGGATGCTGCAAAGCATTCGAAACGTCAGGTTCAACAAAATAAATAAAACACGCGATACTTCCGTTAAAAATTCTTTAATTCAATGTGTAACAATCGCGAAAACCTAAGACAATAAGATCAATACAAATCTAATTTCAAAGTAATATTTACAAACATTGGGACGTAAACGACGGTATCAGACAGATAATCAAACGGTCAGTCAGATGGGGCCGTAGCCGATGGCAGGAGGTCCTCCGTTCGGACGTCCACGCAGGCCGTAAAAGGGTAGATCGCCCAGCGATCCACCGTTGTGGGAGTCTGGGGCGCTCTCGAATACACCAGGAACAACAGATCATGTTGCGACCTTTCATAGGCTACATAACAGTTTTTCACCATACGCACCACTAACTGTTCTCACGCGATATAGTTTATTAATTACCACCATTCCTTATAGTAGTTATAGTTTCTTGAAAGAGGACCTCGTTTAATTTTTAACTTCATTAATTTTTGTTATTGTTTTTATACGGCCCACTTAATATAAAGTGCTTGCCGTAGCTAATGAAACTTTGCATTAGAGGAAGTATTGCTCATGCGTTGCTAACCTTGCTGCTAACATAGTAATTCCTTAGGAGCTTACCCCAAACTCTAGCTGGGACACAACAACACTCCAGGGAGTTGTTATTTGACAGCGATTTTTTTCGAGATAGAGGTATTCCCGTAGTCAGGCAGCATTAGTGCGGCCTACTTGTCTTAAAAAGACTGTTATTATAGCGGCCATAATAATAAAAAAAATTAAAGTGTCTACCTATATGTAATCCTCAAATAATGAGACAGACGCACGAACGGACAGCCAGGGGAGTCTTAGTAATAGGGTTCCGTTAGCAATCTTTGAATACGGAACCATAAAAATGAAAACGAATTGAGAATCTGTGCCTTATTAAAGTCGACAAAAAGGGGTCAAATTTGGAATAAATCTTCTCTGCTCTGTCACTTTCTATTTGACCTCACAAGGGTTAGATTTAGACACCGGATTTTACCTAAATAAAGTGAAACACGCAAACAAAAGAACATGACCAGTTTACTAATTCATGTACCTACGTATTCAATACAAGTGATTTACGTATTTTTGGAAACATCAAGCACAAGATAAGATCACAGTAGAAAAATTTAAGCAGTATGTCCACCAACCAATTTTTTTTTTTTTTAATTATTGTTCACCTCTAATTCTAATTATAATAAGTAATATTTCTAAGTATAGTAATTAGTATATCAATAGAATACTATATCTGCTGTAGTTTCATATAACTAGTATTCATGTTTCTACCTGCCTACCCCGCAAGGGACCTGACGTGAAGATATACTTACATACATGTTTCTACCGATTATATTATACAATCGGTTGTTTTTAAAGGAGCTGTTCGAGGTCACAGCTTCTATCTGTAACTGCGCTGCAGGCCTTCTATAGAGAATTCATCCTTTTTCCTTTGGAACCATAGTCGTCACATACTGTGTTTCCAGAAGAAATTTCATTCGAGTACTGTTACATTGAGTAATGAATTTCCTGTTGAGATCTTCCTAAGAGCCTACGGCATGAGGTTTTTAGAGAAAGGGGTGAAGTGGGTTTTATAGAGTCGGTAACGCATGAGCGATACATCTGGTACTACACGTGACAATACCTTAACTACCATTTACTACCTTAATTACCATCAGACGGATCGTACCCGAGTACCCCTTTAGTGGTACAAAAACCCTCGCGTTACGATCGTAAATATTGAGCGTGCGATACTAACAACGTGAAACGTGACCGTTTGTTTCGACGTCCCAGTCGCCAGTGACTGCGGTTTTAGTTTAACTTCGTGCAGCGGGACTGTCATCTCGAACGTTTCTACGTAGGAGCGTACTGGTTAATTCTCTACTGTGGTAATGCGGATCTGAAAGGATTCAAAGTTTTAATCGAACGACGGAACCTTCGTCTCGGCCCCTTCCCTGAGGACCCCTAGTTATAAATTAATTAAACTATACATTAATTAAATAATGAAATGAATTAATCAATCTAACTGGTGGGAAACAACGAAATTCTGAACATTGTTTATTAATGAAAAACGGTGATAGGTATTGAAGGATAATGGAATATTTAGATAATGATCTTATTCATGACGGTACCAGATAAAAACTTGATGATTTGTATAAAGATGGAGCACCACTACTATTATTGTAGTTGTAGAACTACAGGATCAATTTATATTAAACTGGTCGTATTTGAATGAGTATCAAAATGACAATTAATAGTGCAGTGATAACCCAGGGGATAAAGAATCGGCCGATTAACCGACGTATCGCTGGTTCGAATCCTGACATGAGCATGTAACAGAAAATTCGTGTTTACGGATTTATGTACACATTTGTAATTATCACCTGATCGACGGTGAAGGAAAATATCGTGAGGAAACCGGACGTCCAAGAAATTACACTTCGAAAGATGTGCGACCTAACCTAAGAAAAAGTGTGAGTTACCAACCCACGCGCCCAAGATATTATTATACTTCGAAAGATGTGCGACCTAACCTAAGAAAAAGTGTGAGTTACCAACTCACGCGCCCAAGATATTATTATACTTCGAAAGATGTGCGACCTAACCTAAGAAAAAGTGTGAGTTACCAACCCACGCGCCCAAGATATTATTATACTTCGAAAGATGTGCGACCTAACCTAAGAAAAAGTGTGAGTTACCAACACACGCGCCCAAGATATTATTATACTTCGAAAGATGTGCGACCTAACCTAAGAAAAAGTGTGAGTTACCAACCCACGCGCCCAAGATATTATTATACTTCGAAAGATGTGCGACCTAACCTAAGAAAAAGTGTGAGTTACCAACCTACGCGCCCAAGATATTATTATACTTCGAAAGATGTGCGACCTAACCTAAGAAAAAGTGTGAGTTACCAACCCACGCGCCCAAGATATTATTATACTTCGAAAGATGTGCGACCTAACCTAAGAAAAAGTGTGAGTTACCAACCTACGCGCCCAAGATATTATTATACTTCGAAAGATGTGCGACCTAACCTAAGAAAAAGTGTGAGTTACCAACCCACGCGCCCAAGATATTATTATACTTCGAAAGATGTGCGACCTAACCTAAGAAAAAGTGTGAGTTACCAACCCACGCGCCCAAGATATTATTATACTTCGAAAGACGTGTGACCTAACCTAAGAAAAAATGTGATTTATCCTCTGGGTTATGTAGAATATGTTTATGGAGGTCAAAAGCAGCCAAATCTTTAGTAGTCATGGAAAATTGCAAATATTGACGTGCTATACTGCAAACATTTTTTTATTCCAGATGTGATATGTATATTTTTATATTATAAATAAATAAATAAAAAAAAATAAAAAAGCCTTTTATTTCTTGCTTAAAATTAACAATAGTTATATCAGTAAACATATTTATCTTTTTATTTATCCTAAGCTTATTCTAGGGTTAGTACACGTTACATTTATAATGAATTGGGAAAAAATAAGGTTTAGTAGTTACCTAGTTGTTTTATATTTATTACACTATAGTAAAAGATTATAATTTAAAGTTTACTTTAAAAAAATACATAATTTTTATTTTTCCGCAAGAACCCCTCTGCAGGTAAAGGCCTCCTCCAAGGTGTGCCAATCTTCTCTACATTTTGCTATATTTAGCCAGTTTGGTCCAGCTATTTGTTTTATGTCGTCTTCCCATCTTGCTCTAGGTCGACCCTGTCTACGCGTGCCGTGAGGTCCGTTCCATTTTGTCATTTTTATATTACTTTATTATAAATATTTAGGAAGTATATTGTCAAAAAGGTAAAATAAATACTCCAGGGTTTACGCTAGTTAGAGCTGATTAACTAAACTCAGGAGATGCGCTGGCGCTGATATATAGATGTTTTCGTTATTTCGCATACATAGTATTCTACGTATTTGTTAGATATTTTGGTTGACGTGGTGCTTATCAAGTGAATAATTCTCATCGTTTTTAGAATATCATCATCTTAATAATGAAAATTGATACTTTGGGGAAGCAACATAAACTTGCTTCTAACCGAAGACAAGTAGATCGTTGAACATTGTACAAAGTATATATATGTCTGTATATATTTGAAGAGCCCGATGGTCGAGCAGTTTGCAATGGCTACTTTTACACCAAGGATTGCGTATTCGATTCCCGTTCAAAATAAACATTTGTGTGAATGAACATTTCTCTTTGTCGCGGACTGGATGTTTTCTGGGTATTTTATAATGTACTTACAAAAAAAGTTTACGTGCGTGTATTAATTATGCCTACAAGCTTCGCTCAATGGCGCTTTGGAATGTCTCTAGAATTTCTAAAATTACTCTCATAAACAAACAGACAGACTTTAACAACTCCACTCTATTAAATATCTTTTCGCTCACACCATCCACCCAACCCTCAGTTCAATATAAGGGACGGCACTATATGGATTTGTCACTTGTAGCATGTTATTCTAACGAGTACAGCGTCTACAAGGCCTGAGGATGCCTCGTGGAGAGGCGAAACACGTGTCGCAGCGACGACCAGGCCAGTCGTGCGTGACAGCGACGGTGGTGGGGGCACGCGGTTTCTGTTCTAAATGGTGGACGACCGCAGCAGCCGAGGCAGAGACTACCGGAGCAGCCTAGGCAGCGTCGACATGTTGTGTCTTCTAACAGTAGTGGGTGGGTGCCGGCCGGCCCTAGGTCGGTTTCTAGGGCTCCTGATATCATCTGATAAAACACGATCAATATGATCATGGTAGATAAATCTTAGAAAATATTTTATTGTATTCAACATAAAATAACATATCATGCAAATTATATTGATTAAAGTAAAAGTGTAAGTACCGAACAGTAGATTTGGTGTCAAAAATCAGCACAAAAGCATGAAATTTACTTAAAGCATATAATTTGCTTGATAAATCACACTGTTGAATCGAATGTAATTACAAAGATTTATATCTGAATACCGATTTCATTGAATTCGTTCTAAATTTATATGATCAATTAGGCGCCAGGAGCTTTTTGAATAAAATAATCTATCTATAACTTCACGCCAAATCCCTTGTGGGGTAGACAGAAAGAACCGAGCGCCACATGACATGATCCTTACAAACCTTTACCATTTCAAATCTATTTTAGATAATTATTATTTCATTCAATAAGATACGAGTAAAATACGAATCGATAGTCTAATTAAAAATAATCGCCCGTTTTGAAGTCTTTTCAAAATTTACTAGCGTATTTTATATTATTACACAAAATGAGACTAATAGGTATTTCACACCCAGCTTTGTACCCCTGAAACTTGTTTTGCAAAATAGTAAATCCGGCCAAATGTAAATCGGACTCGTAAGCGACGGGTTCAGTACAATAATTAACACTACATATTGTTAAAAATTGCATAATAAATACAAGAGAAGTGCTACATATATCGAGTAAAAAACGTTTTTTCAAAAGGAACCCCTTTTAATTTTAATTTATTTTTATGTTGAAATGGTATGTTATTACTTGTTTTATTTCAATGTAGACAATTTGTGAATATTTCAAGTCAATTCATACAATACAATACATACAATTCAAAAGATTCACGTCTCATATTTACTTCCAAAGGCAAATCTACAAACTCTGCGAGTACTTCCAGCCTCCATTTCAGCTAACGAATAATAAACAGAAGGTAAATAGTGTATCCTTGTGTAAGTCCTTTCTTCACCGCCTTATATTATCTCTCTCTTTCAATTTTCAAAATGATTCGATGAAAGCCTGGTGGTTGCAAGCTGAAAATCAGTTGAAAGTCTTTGCTTTTATGGGCAATAATTGTCACTGACCTGCTAACCGCATTTTTATTGTATGCATCAGTCTGCATCTGTATCAATGTACGCACATCGCTAATAATGTTCATATAATTCATAAGGACGAATTGTCGTATATTCACGAGAGAACGTGTGTATCAGCAACTTAATACAATTTTCTATTTCAATATTCTATCTATAATATTCCCCTCTTACATTCAGAAAATTGGAATTTCCACAAATTTAATGCTTGTAAAACAGTTAAGGCGACAGTTCACTCCGTCACTTGCCGACATAGTTTACTAATCCCATTAATTATAATAATGTATTCATTATATTAATTAATGGAGTTAGGAACTGTCATAATAACAAAACTTGCCTGACTCGAGAGTAGTTGCGAGCGATTTTGTCAACAGTGTTAGTAATACGTGGATGTTTTTGTTGTACTGCAATTTGTCATTTTCGGAAGCATTTGTATCGTCAATGTATGTATAACATAATTACATAATAGGCACATTTTATATTATTAACAGTGTCGTCTCATTACATTGGAAAATTAACCTATCACGATCAAATAGTGTTATAACAGATGGTGAAGATAGGAACCTAAAAAATAGCGAGCGCAAGAAAAGCGCTGCGAATATTAAATGAGCTAGAGAGCTGTCTAAGGACTTAGTCATGTAGGCTTAAAGATTAAATTTAAAAAAAAGTCTTACTTGTTGAATAGTCTATGAAGGTACGAAGCAGTCCTAATTCGAATGGTATAGCTACTCTGCTATTGATATCTATGGACCATAGTCTATCCCCACCAGCAGGTCAGTTCAATAGCAGAGATATATACATGTAGGTCTAGAAGCGGCTTTAGGTATTTTTTGCCATAATGACCGGTATTCGCATTAGAGCCTACCGCAGACACGATTAAAATTATTTTGTAGATTATTCAAATTGATGATTTATTAAATTTATTTTGTAGATTATTCAAATTATACATACATAATGGTTACAGAATGGTACAGATTGTGGATACAGAATGGTTCTGTAACTTTGTCGATTGTATTAGTAGTGTCGGTTTCATGGGAGTAGAGCATAACTTTGGTAGTGTTACCAGTAATAACCAGGTTACTCAATAATGAAACACACTTCCTCTCATGTCACAACTTACACTTCTCCTACAACTATGTATATTCTTTTGTTTTATGGTATTATGCGCCACCTACCTTTATTTGTGTCAATTCTCCTTTATGTAACGGTTGCCTGGAAGAAATTGCATTAGCCATGAGGCCGCCTATAGTACTTTCTTGTATAGACTATGTATCTATCTTTTATTGGTGCAATAAAGAGTTTTGTGTGTGTGCATACATTCTCTAAACAGCGACATAGTGAAGATTTTTTTATACGTACGTGGCAATCAAACGTACGGGCTGCTTAACAGTTACCGTAGCATATGGACATTTGCAATATCAGGGGTGTCGCTCTTGCGTTGATATACCTTAATTGACAAACAATACAATGCTAAATAGTAATCTCTACGCGATGGTTTGTCATACGTTAACAGAGAAGATAGTCATCGACTGCAATGCGCCTATTCTTGTTTAATCGCCTAATACATATTATCTTTATGGGAAGCCGCTTACATGTAAAATGTAAATGATGCACTGAAAGTTCCGTTCATACGAACAATAAAATATAATTAATTATAAGACTATAATTAATTAAAGATCCTCATAATCATTAATTCACTAGAGAACGACTGGCTTTCCATAATTTTGACGGATCCAATTATTTTATCGCTCCTTTTCGAATGCTGGATACTCTCGAAATTAATTAATTAACTATTGGTTTAATTAAATTATCCCGGCTTCGCCAAGTTTATTCTTTAGAAAGACTGGGAACTTTTATTGCTATAAACACTATATGTTAGCGCATGTAATTGGTTATATCAGAATTGTCAGATCTAGAACTATAACTAAGTTCTTATAGAATATTATCACTGAGTACAAAGCATTTGGAAATCCTGAAGGAAGACGAAATGTTGATGCATTAAGTAAGTCACTAAAACCAGTTAGTATTAAGGTTATATTAAGGCGTTGTCATTATACGATAATACTAACATATGTCTATTTACTTCACAAAATCTAGTAAATTATAACTGATTGATTAATTGAGAATTTTAAATGGGGGCATATATACAACAAGGCTATCAAATATCAAAGTAACTACAAGTTGAATACACAAGTTTATTTTTAAGAGTTCAAAAATACGTATTTTTTTTTTGCATGGACAGATTATTTATTTACAAAGTTCTCGGTGAAGAACTCGAAAGGATAAATATTATGTTCCGAAATAATCTTCCAATAACATTGCAAAACTTAGATTAATAGATTTTCAAGACCTCGCATTATCATAATTTTTCGATATTTCCTAAATTCATTGCAATCAATATCATATAAGTATTTGTAGCACGCAAGTTTTTTACAACAAAAGGCGACAGCTGCTAGGCTACTCAACTGCTATAATTGTATTTCTAATCATAGTCTTTGGTATGTCCAATCGATACTACGTTATGGACTCATTATGTGAGGAAACAAAGCAGATGAAAATAGTAGTATATTTCGTAAATCACGAATATTAATCCCACTCATTTGATATGCGTGTACGGAGATATGGGTCCAACGTGAAGAGGTCCCTTTGAGAAGATTGGTTTAATGACGCACGCCTGCTATGACCCGCTCAGAGGGATATTACCATTGCTTCTTCACACTTACCGGTATTACTACCGGTCATTATTTAGGGGTGCGCGGAGATATTGACGAGCTCGGTGGCTCAGTCGTGAATGACGCGACTTTGACACCAACGCTCGTGGGTTCGATTCTCACACAAGACAAACATTTGTGTGCATGAACATATCTGTTTGTCTTGGTCTAGATGTTTTAAGAGGTAGAGCGCATCAAAGCGGCCCGTCTGAGGAAGTACCTTCACCTCACAGAAAACCGCAGTCAAATAACAACTCTCTAGAGGGTTGTTGTGTTCCTGCGTGTGAGTAAGGTCACCAGTAAGCTCCTAACGAGTTGCTGCGTAAGCAGCAGTGATACTTATAAAGCGTTAATAGGCTACGGTAGCCGCTTTACATCAGGTGGGCCGTATGCTTATATGCTTCCCGACGTTGTATAAAAAAAATATAAATCCAACACGTAGCAGCTATTGTTATTATTATTATTCATTTATCATTCCATTCGAGAACCTTACTTCCCCATTATTTCTGATTCTATCACGCACAGAAACCCCGAGCTTATCTCTTTGCATGCATGCTGAACGGCCTTGAGCTTATACGGCCCTCAGTATCTTTAGATTTATAGACAAATAACAAGATCCTAATACTTTAAGTAGAATATATCAATAGTTGGGTCTTGGGTTGGGTATCTTAAATCTTGTTCTCTATATTAACTAAGTATTAAATGAAAATAATGCACTGATGAAAAGTTTGAGAGACATTCATTATGATTTTAAGCGTATTTAGATTCCATTTGACATTAGATATTTCTAATTATTTCAAGATTGCTTCTTAAAGTACCAACAGCTGGGTGGATTGCCTATGTGTGTATGCCATATTGTACATATAATGGTTATACTATTATGATCTAATCGAGCTGTTAGTTACACTTACGTTTTCAATTAACAAGCGTCAGTAAGTTAATTAAAGTGTAAAGTGTATACAGCAGGTAGATCTATAGTTATCACAAATTAATCATCCTCTTGATTAACAACAGATAACGAGGGTGGTTTGGTTACATATACATTACTTGAGTTAACTCATTATAGATATTGGATATGTGCAAAATAATTGGAAGGCAATCGACTAATTAACTTTGAAACTTTACTTTTGTACTATTTCTCAAGTTATAGAAATGTAATTTTTTTATACCAAGTTAAGGACTGTACTTTTAAATTCCACCTGTGAGAAAATTGTGTAATTTCGATTACCCAAGAATGTGTGAAAAAAGTGCAAATATAAACAAAATAAAGTTACGCGGTTTGTTTTTTATAAAATAGATGACAATAACAAACACATCCTAACAATTTTAGTTTCATAATCTACTAGCTGCTGCCCGCGGCTCCGCCCGCGTGGAATCAAATAACGTAGTCTATGTGTTAATCCAGATCATAATCTATCTACGTGCCAAATTAAATTCAAATCCGTTCAGCCGTTTAAGCGTGAAAGAGCAACAAACATCCATCCATACATACAAACTTTCGCATTTATAATATTAGTAGGGTTAATCTTATGCCGAAAGTTTATATTAATAATTATATAAAACTAATAATAATAAGAATTGTATTCAATATGCTAATATTGAATACAATTCATTCATACGTTACAGAGATTTTATCTGTGCTAATTAATCAGCAAAGAAATACCGGAGGTTGTTGTTTTGCTTCACATACTAGGGGTTAAAGTATGAAATTGCCGTTTTAAAGTAATAGATACTTTGAAATGACATTACACCTTCATAAAATCTTATATTTTCGAGTGAAACGTTTTTCACATGATACCTATTATTAGGTCTTTCTTTTAAAAATGTGCAAAATTTGATTTTCGACTTTCAATTGATTTTTTGAATACGAATTCCGACGCGGAAATAACGCGGCGACAATGTATAGATAATGAGGGTAAATATTTTGATTAAATAAATATGTTACATCTTAGAAAAAAACGAGTTGTAATTTTTCAGTATAAATCGGTAATTTCATATTTTAACCCCTAATATAATATCTATCTATACATGCAAGCTCATTTACAAAAAATGAAAGTATTTTTTAATATACCTTTTTATGCGTTTAATCGATAGGTTATAAATACTTAATTCGTTCGATTTTTGTTTTCTAATTGCTGTACCTTTTTCAGTGCTCTAAAACTGAATGTTCAGCAATTGAACTGATACCGTTATTATAAATTTATTTCTAATAGCATAATTCAATTTTGGTATTAAATTCATAGCTGTCCGATTCTGTGGGCCGATTCTACTAAAAACTGCAACTGCACTGCAGCGCGGCGTGTGTCAAAATGCGTACATTTTGACGTTTCGGTATTCTGTTAAATGATCTGACAGCAGCGACGTTGCAGGAATGTTGCAGTAAATGAATCGCTATTCTGTTAAAAAACCTGCACTGCAACTGCACGTTTCCTGCAATATAATCGTATTCTGATAAATTGTTTTGACATTTGTATACCGGTGACAGATGTTTTGAAGGAGTTAACTTGCAGTTTTGTTAACGTTACTCTTGAGCAACTTTTGCAAAGTGAAATTAATATTCTGAGGCGGTGAATTATATTTGCTTTGTTTTGGGAGATGTTTGTGGATAAATATAATTAAGTAAAGCTTCTTTTCGGTTAGAAATACCTCCACTCCGGCAACCAAGGTCAATAGTGAAACTATAGGAGTCAACATTCAATAAAAATTCAGTTTTATTAGATTGAAATATGGCAACATTTCAGGATTTAAGTAGTTTACTTGCAGGATACGCACAGTTGCAGCGTAGTTGCAGTGCCGTTGCAGTGCAGCATAAGCGCCGTTCCAGTGCAGTTGCAGTGCAGGAAATTTTAGTAGAATACACCTATCGGCACTGCACTATTCCTGCACGACTCAAGTGACAGGCATAAACGTGCAGTTGCAGTTATTTAGCAGAATTGGCCCACTGGTAAAACCATATCAACAATTAACTCGCCTGTGAAAGGGATGACGCGGTAAATTATCTAACGATTTTTTTTTTGTTCCGCACAAGGACACTAGTTCACTTTCAGCTAAATGACGGAATTCTAGAAATATTATTTTCATTCGTAATCATTACGTAGTAATTGTCAAGTCACCTTATTTTATGAAAAACTAAGACTATTCTTTAGACATTTAATTACCCGTTATGTTTATAGCTGTAAAGAGCGCGCTAGTGATGTGTTTTCACAAATATCTGAACTATTACTAATTTCCTGCTTTCTTTTTAGAGACCTACACAAAAAAAGGCAAAAATCGAACCCCTATAAAATCACTCGTGGCTGTTAGGTGGCTTTCATACTTATTCAACAGGAAAACTAGCGGTGTAATCTCTGATAAAGAATACTGGAAAAATCTTTTTCTCTTCACTTTACTTGTGTGTAATAAAAATGTAACAAAGTAAAATATGAAAGAAGATACGGAACTCTCAGAAAAACAAAACAATATAAGGAAAAACAGCTTTATCGTTACGTCTGTGAAGTATGTTCGTTACAAAATTTATAACAAAATCAATGATATTATTGGAAGTAGTCTATCTATAACTTTAACCCAAATCCCTTACGGGGAAGGCAGAGGGAACCGAGCGCCAAATGACTCGGACCTTACACCTCACACGCGCTTCTTTAACACTCACAGCTCTTTTCATGCACGTTCGCGGGTTTCAAGGGCTCCTGATATCACAGTCTGATAAAACATGAACTATTCCGTCATGATAGGTAAGTATTGGCTTTCCTCGGCTCCTACATCCTTCTGCTATATATTTATTTAGTACAGTTTAACCATCGTACTTATCACGAATCTATCTATGAAAAGATTCCAAAGTACTCGAAGATGTTTCTAAAATTAGTTAAATAAATATCGTCATTACGCCCTGGAAATATTCAGAAGCGTTAAAAGCGTTATTTCATAACGAAATCTTTGCCGCCTATTCGGGTCTAATTAAAACGATTGGAATATTTTATAATGAAGTGAAAAACGCATTAAAAGTTTATCGTTCGCCCTCGAGTCGCTTCTCTCGTATACCAAAACAACAACAAAGCCACCGAATGTTTATACGATAACTTGTAGGGATATTAGAATGGCAGTATCATACAAATTGAATGGGAAAATTTGAATTCTATGATGTATGTTAGTCATTAGTTACTTAAGCGATACTGGTTTCGCTAGAAGGATGGCAAGTTGTGTTAAAATAATCTTACTATTTCACAGTGTTTCGAGCACATTCCTATACCTACATCCTATACTTCTATACCTATCCTAATTAATTCTATAATAGATACCCCTTCAACCGAAGGGGTTTAGCGCATACCCCACGACGCTGCTCAACTGTAGATTGGCGAATGCCAGTGTTTTCACTCAGCACTAGCTAACGACTCTCATCTATCGACAACAGCCGGAACCGACAGCTTAACCTGCCCTCCGAAGCACGGGGCAGCTCGAGATAAATTCCATCAAGAGACAAGCTGCGCTCGACATGGCTTAACCTGCATGTCCGGTAAAAATAACACGCGCAGCGACGCCACCGAGCTCTCATTCCTACGAGTATACTACAAAATATATTGAAAAGAAAAGAAGAAAATAGAAGAAAGTCGCCTTAGGTGGGATTTAGCTCGGTTTATGCTTATTACGGTGTCAAAAATTACCTAATAACAAACATTACTAATTACAAACTCATATATTCTCCACCATTACAAACAATCCTAGCAGCTTAGTAGATAGAACACTTGACGGTCAACCGCGAAGTTGTGGGTTCAAATGCAACATGGGATACGAAATTTTTGCATTTAAAAAATATTCTAAGAATTCCTGACAAATTACATCAAAAAAACGCAACAATCCTCAGGGTAATGATTATTTTGCTGCGGTCTTGTGTAATTCAATAATGCCTCCTTATTGAATAACACAGAAGCTATCAATGAAAGAGGCAGGACAAAACTTATGAAGCGCTCTTGAGGAAGTACTACCGCCTCACTCTCAAAAACAATTATCCTAGGAAGTACATCCGTCAGCAAGCAATTCTAATAGAACGAAAAATGTTTTATTTTCTTATACAGTTACAGGCAGGGAGGCATGCAAGTTTACGCCCCACCTGATGTAATAAGAACGCAATGTTTGCTGCTAATGACAAAACTACTCGAGTCAAGTGCTAAAACTCACCTCTATCTCTATAGAATCATAGTTTATTGCAAACTTGCACTAATTAAACAAACACAAATGCAACACAAGCAACTAATTGCTAAGTTATCGAGCAAGTTGCCTCTGGGTGACTTACGTACGAGTACAATACCACTTGCCGTCCGTCTGTTTGCGCTAACTTATTCGTGATTGCAACTTAATCGCTAACTTAGAGCTTAGAACGAGTTTAATTCTTAAGGAACAGTTCAAACTTCATATTTGAGTTGCAGCTTACTATTGTGTTTAAGTAATTCCGCCGGGTTGTTGTTGGGGAAATGTGGAATGTGAAGTTAATTTTTATTGCAGTGCTGCGGTTCGAATATGCTCTCTATAAGTTTACTAACAACTAGTAACCAACTACTACTTGCATATATAACCTATACAACCCCAGAAGTCAATCTCGTGGTGATTAATCATGCACAGGAACAACACACAGCACAGGAAGGGCTGAGTTGCCTCGCAGACTATCTCTATAGACGCGGCTCTTCTGTAAAATTGTTAGTTTTATAAAAGAAATTGCATAAAATTACAATTTAGATAATACTTGTAAACTTATGTACAATCGAATCCTCTTTTATCTGACCCTGCTTAGTACGAGTACTTTATCAGATCTTATGTTAGTCGTATCTATAGACTTTGCGGAGCCTATGTCTCAGGCAGTTAGTTCCAGCATTTACATGCGTGAAACGGATATAACATAAAATACGATACCGTGATAAAGATGAAGCCGGCGGCGGTAATATTTCCATTTTTTTATAAAATAAACTACATAGGTACATACATAAATTTGTATACGTTTGTATTTTTACAACAATACTACCGAAAAATAGGTCTACTGCGTACTTAATACTGAAATTTAATCGAAATGAACTCAGTTTTATATGAAAATGAATTTATTGGCAAATCCAATGCTGTTATTGTTATTTGTTCGAATGAATCATGTTTAAACTTACCTCTTTGCCAGTATTTTCGAATTCCAACAGAAATGTATTTTTTTACTTATTGCTAACATTTCATATACTAAATATTTTCCATAGTAATGAACAATTCCGAACAATTAATTAAAATTACGAAATCTGACTTTAATGACTTCGTAACTCAGATGTTCGTAACAACCAACAGTTATACGGGACCAAACGAATGGTAGAAACTTCAAAACGACAAAAAATCTATGTCTTACACGCTGTATCGCTGTCTAAAATACGCCAAAAACACGTTTCTTGTATCGGGAACTTTAATTTACATACTCTGTAAAAATTAACTCTTCAACTGATTACCTATTACGGTTCATAAGATACCGGCTGACAGACGGACGGACGTTGAAAACCCAAATAGGATTTGGCAGTAACGACTCAATGGATGACTCCGGATCTGACGGATGATATAACCCGTTCCCATACAATCAGTATATTGTTAATATTACAATACATAACATGATTACGGGTACATACCGTCATTTATTCTTTCTCTCTTTCTGCGTCTTACGGTGCACAAATCTGTCTGCTTGACTTGGTGTAAAGATACAATAGTACCTAATATCTTTCAACCCTTACGCTGTCTATATGTGTGACACTCAGAAAGTTTTGCGAAAAAAAAAGTGTTCCATAGGCAAATATTTTTTTATTAAATCTTGTCAAAGTACTCTCCACCAGCCTCTATACAAAGTTTCAGGCGTCTGAACCAAGTTTCGAAACACTTTTTCCAGTCCGCCGCAGTCACGTCATTTACAGCCTGCTCGAACGCTGACAGTGCATCTTCCGGCGATGAAAATTGTATCCCTTTGAGCTGATTTTTTTTTTTCGGAAAATAAAAGAAGTCACAGGGTGCTAGGTCAGGGCTGTAAGGAGGGTGACCCAGGAGTTTGACCGGCGTGTTGTCCAGGAAATCCCTCGTTTTTGTTCGTTCACAACAGAGAAAACTTCTGCCAAGCATTTGGCGTCATTTCGGCGTTGATGTTTCCTTGGTTCTGTAAAGAAGTTGACACCAGGTAGCCAGTCAAATTGAAAAAGCTCGCGATCAAAACCTTCCCCCGCTTCTGGATCGCTTCCCTTTGGTAGGCGTTGATTCGTTTTGAAACACCCAAACCATTGACCGGCGCTTCGTTTCTGGATTGTATCGATAAATCCAGGACTCATCACCTTTAATGATATCGTAAACACGGCGAAACGAGCCTGCTTCAAATTTATTTATCATATCACAGCACCATTCCACCTGGGCCTGCTTCTGAGCAACGGTGAGATTGTGCGGCACCCAGTGTAAAACTCCTCCTCACGCGAAGATACAAGTGTAGAATCTCGTGAAGGCTTCCCGACCCAATCTGCAGTATGCGATGAGTCTCCTGATCCGTAACTCGTCTATTGTCTTGGATTAAATATTTCATTGCTAGCCGTCAAAGGGCGACCACTTCTTTCTTCATCCCCCAAAGTTAGTCACCCGCGCTTGAATTCGTTATACCAACGATACCCTTGCTTTGAAAAGGCCTTCATACATGAGTGCCATTTGAAGTTTCGTCCGGTTACAGGCGACACTTGAAATCGTAAAAAATCATAGCGCAAAAATGTTCCCGGCGCAGATCCATTTTTCAATGAGACACGATAATTTAAATTACGAGTAGCTCGCAAATAATGTGGAGGGAAATTTTGAAATTGGAACGTACCTATTTTTTATAAATAATCATATTTTCAAAATAGATGGCCTGGCATGGAATGGCCAGTCTCTCATACATAAAAACTTTATTTCGCAATACTTTCTGCGTGGCTTGGTATAATATCTTTACTTGAAGGTTTACTGTTTATTGATAGTGCATGGAAATGAAGGCGTAAGCGTGCTTGTTGCTGCCCCAGAACGGGGAGAAAGCTAGTTAGAGATAAGGAGAAAGAATGTGTATAATTTGTAGGGAGTAAAGAATTGCCCACGGCACGACAAGAGCCTTAGAGCAGCATGTGCTGTGCGCATCTCCCGCGTTTTAGCACAAATGAGGTCAGTGGAGCCATGGCCGGTGGCGGGTTGATAATGCATGGGCCGCTTAAATGAAGCGGCTGGCTGCCGCTTTAATATATACTTGTAACGGACCACAATGAAATAACATTGTTGCCGTCACAAATAAAAATAACCTTGCAATCATATGGATATATGTAGCCGAATTATGTATAAAATAACGCCTAGGAATGTAGGTACATCGTTCGCTACTTCATTTAATAGGTCATTGTCGTTCATACTTGGTTTGAAAGACGCTTCACATAGTGCTCGATTCTCGCTGCCTGCCTCGCGGGCGAGCGGGCGTGATAATATGTTATTGAAGGTATCACGGCTGTATGCTTAGGAAAAATGTTAACTTGTAAGAGGGTAGACATATACCAGACGAAGTGGCGTGATATTCTTGAACTACCAATCAGCGAGCGGTTACGAGGCTGAGATAAAAGGTGTGTGGTGATTCATAACCAGTATAAACTACTTAAATGGAATGAAATAGATTCGAATATTGAATGACGAGTTGCTATAGAACATTCTAGAATATTTTGGAAAGAGAGACAGAGATACGCAGAGAGGGGTGAAGAGGCTTGATGGTAGGCGAATGATATAAAAACGGGTGGTTCGTTAGTTCATGGCTTTTTTTAGTGTGAAATTTTAAGGTAATAAGACGTATCGATAATTGTTCGTGAAGGGCCTTTTTGTCGGTGTGAATCTCTGGGGTGATAGGCGTATCGCTGATAAATCGCGGAACGGTTCTTTTTATTATTAATTTTAATTTCTTTGTGTTAATATTGTGTTGAGAACGGCATTGATTCCGTGCCTTTGAGCTGCGTAGCGAGATATGGGACAATTAAGTTGTCTAATTGATCGTAACGTTAGGCTTGGGCATGGAATCAATGTAATTGTAGTTAACTTAATATTGAATAACCCGGTGTTTAATATTTCGCTAAAATTCAGGTTGATTGTTCAAATTGTGTGCAGCGTGGCCGAACCTACGGTGCTCAGGCGCCGATGGTGGTAGCGTGGGGCATGTTGAGCAATCAAAATGGCGCGGTTTTGTGATATGCAAATTCTAGGAATTGAAACGTAGCATTATTTGTCCGCGAAGGGGGTTTCTTTTATGGAATTTAACTTCTCGTGTTAATTTTGTTTAAGTATAGCGTTGATTCTTTATCTTGAGCATTGTGCACGGAATTGGCGGTACATCTGCCGATTTTTGTGACGCTGCGCTGGGATGTTGATTCAATGTGATCGCGGTTAAGTAATTAGGTCATAAATCGGGTTCTAATATTTCATCGGATTTAGTGTTGGTTATTTGACTGTGTTGTACGAAGTGGCCAGAATTCCAAGGGTCACAGACCTTTGAGTATGGCGGCGGTACCTAGTTAACTAACCAACATTGTCAGGCGAGTTCTAACATCGACAAATTGGTTAAATAGGGATTGTGTTATTTCACACTGAAGAAATTTAGCTCTCTTAGGGACGTAAATTCGTGAAAGTACGAGGCAGTTAACCTAACGGAGCCGCCAAACCTCGTATAGAGTAGGAGTAGGAAGCTGGTAAGCTGTGGGACGGGCCAGCGACTGATTTTGCCCTTAAAGGGATCAGTTACGTCTCCCAGGTGCTTGGGTTCGCGAGCTTTCAAAGTGGTAGGAGCTCGTCGAAGTGAATTCCGTCCAGCGTATGCGGGCCATGGAGATTGATCGCAACCCAACCATACTGGTCTCATTTATTTATATATGTATATATACACACACATTTATTTCCTCTGTTAGGAGTCATGGTTCGTGTCCCAATTAGGTTAGGACCATGACGTATACACAGTTATAGGCAATAGACAAAGTCGAGGCTAACTACCTTGCATACCCTAGTTTCAATTAGCAAATCAACATTGCACATCGTTGATTTGGGCTTAGCCACCTTACACATCACACGGTTAACGTAATACAAACTCAAGAAGTTATTTTACACGAGTATCTTAGATTAGATATTGTAGGTACACATTTTATTAAGATCTAGTTAGGAGATAGGTAGGTAGTCGCGATGAATATACGCGTTAGTTAACATACAGCGTGGTAGGCGCGTCAGACGACATTTATAGGGACAGTAGGTACAATTACTGATTAGTTCTTAAGCTAATCGCGACGTGCGTGATAGGTAGCAAGCGGTTACGCTAAGCGGTCGAATCAAGGGTTTCGTTCGGTAAAACGTCCGGGTGATCATATTATCCTACGGCGTGATGTTAGTACCTTCGCGGTGAGAATAAAGGAGTACGAGGGTAGGCGCGTCGCGAGAATAGGCTAAAATTTTAGTGGTTGTAGAGTCACGGTGGTGGGCAATAAATAATAGGCTGCATGTGTCTAGATAAAGCGTAGTCTTGGGGCCTGCAACTTAATTATAACATAGATATGCAGGTAGCCTGATTCTATGCTCATTGCATACTTAAAATTATTAAATTACCTTTTGACTGTGGTTACGAGTCGAAAAACATTTGGCGTAGAGATAAATAGTTGAATCTTTTGTGGGTTACATGTTCAGAGCTCGAGGGGTGCTTTATTCTGGTCAGCCGATAATTTATACGCGACTGCTAAATTAAAGTAGTACCTACATTCGCCAGAATCTAACTCCCCCCGAGTCTCCAGGATTAGTAAACTCTTCCAGGGGTTTTCATTAACGCTTCTCTAGTGAATCTATGTAGTTCCTTGAGAATTTGCATCCCCGCGCCCGAAAGGGGGTCTCTGTCTTCGGACGAGCGCCGATTGAAACAGGTAATGCTGTCTTTCGGATTCCCGCGGTACGGCAAGGGATTTTCACATCTTAGAAGCCTTATAAGCCTCGTAGGGATAGCCTCGCAGTCGTTTAAGACAACCAAATGTTGGACGGTTCGGGCACGGTCAGAGCATTAAATTCTTAATACACAAAACCAGCTAAATGCTTACCATTCAATAATAAAGTAGTGCAAACATTTAAGTGAATTCAATAATTCAACCAAGCCTACCTAATCGAACACAATGTAGATATGTAACTATTATCTTGCTTCTTGGCAGCTCATGCGAACTGAAGGACGTTTGGCGTAAAGAAAATAGTCGAATAGTTTTGTGCGTTACATGTTCAGAGCTCAAAGGGTGTTTTATTCTGGTCAGCCGACGAGTTTTATTCGCGTTTGTTAATCTGAAGTAATTTATTCGCCAGAATTTAACACTCTCACCCATGCGTCGTTGTCGAGCGGCGATGGGTTAACACAACCCGAGTCTCCAGGACTGGTAACCACCCAGCGGCTTCTATTAACGGTTTTGTGTAGTGTTATGTAGTTCCTCTGGAATTTGCAATAAC
Source organism: Pyralis farinalis (assembly GCA_947507595.1). Taxonomy (NCBI): domain Eukaryota; kingdom Metazoa; phylum Arthropoda; class Insecta; order Lepidoptera; family Pyralidae; genus Pyralis; species Pyralis farinalis. The sequence goes on from OX382267.1 coordinate 26,120,920, forward strand.
TGCGCGGATAAGAAGGGTTTCTAGGCGTTTCTAAAGAGCGCTGAATGTAACAGGAATGGGCTGACATTCTAGAACCTTGACATGCGATCCAAGTTTCTACATCAGAAACGTTATAAGCCTCGTAGGGACCACTTTGAAGTCCATTAAGACAACCAAAGGTCAGACAGAACAATTGAGCTGTTTCAAGACTTAACCTTAATACTCATAATAGATTACACTAGTCTGGCGGTTTTGCGTTCGGTCGAATTTAGCCTAATGTTTAGGGCGATATCCCGAAGTAGTACACTGCAAATACCGTTACCAAACTTACTAACGTCTCTCAAGTGAGGAGACTTCACTACTGCCGGAAGAGCAGAAAACTTTACTTGATTAATTGTTGTCTATATAATTTAGAAGTCTGGGCAATAGACCCCGTGTGACAGTGGTGACTGAGAAAAGCGCCCTAGCTGTTACATTACAAGACTGCCAAATGTATAGATGACGCTCAGAGTACATTTTATTATAAACAAATACGTTATCTGCGGGCGCAACTGAGGGATTTGCCTTATTTATAATGATTGATAGCGGTGGCATAGTGGCGATTTGACCGATTGCAATTCAGTTAGATTGTGCTCAAATAACCTTATACAATCGTTGGGTTCGGTTATCGGGCGAGAATTATGGGATTTGTGCTCTTATAACTGATACTTACCTTGAAATTGAGAATTCAAATTAGAAATAGGCGAAATGCCAAAAATTGACTTAGTGATTATTGTCTAAAGTAAATGGTAACTTTGCCAACATAAGAGTCGATTACTTGATAGTAAACCTAATTTGGGAGCTTCCTTCAGAGCTCCGTTAATGCTAGTGATGAATTGTGAAATACTTGTAAATTGTAATCAAACGTAAATTTAAAATTTCATACTATGAGGTTTATAACTTGCAACATATGAATAAAGTATAGTAAACTTATTGAAATATGTAAAGCGTGTGTAGGCATTCAAAAGAGCCGTTATCACGCCAGTCATTAATATATTGTAAACTTAAACGAGGGTGGCTAATCTTCAATTGGCCATTCAGCCTCGCAGGGAGACGTCTTTGGCTTGGTAGCTTGTCTCGCGAGGAGGAAGCGATGTAAAGTGGATGATCGCTACTGCTTTCGCGTTTGGATGGGGCGTATGCCACTGCCCCGCGAGGCTAGCGCGAGCCAGAGCGTTCTCTATCTTATATTTGAGCTCTAAATTGAATATAGGTTGCTTACTAACCTTCCTCTTTCATATCATTTAATATAGAATATATGCCACTGCCCCGCGAGGCTAGCGCGAGCCAGAGCGTTCTCTATCTTATATTTGAGCTCTAAATTGAATATAGGTTGCTTACTAACCTTCCTCTTTCATATCATTTAATATAGAATATATGCCACTGCCCCGCGAGGCTATCGCGAGCCAGAGCGTTCTCTATCTTATATTTGAGCTCTAAATTGAATATAGGTTGCTTACTAACCTTCCTCTTTCATATCATTTAATATAGAATATATGCCACTGCCCCGCGAGGCTAGCGCGAGCCAGAGCGTTCTCTATCTTATATTTGAGCTCTAAATTGAATATAGGTTGCTTACTAACCTTCCTCTTTCATATCATTTAATATAGAATATATGTCACTGCCCGAGGGGCTAGCGCAAGCAAGAGTATTCTCTATCTTATAATTGATTTCCAAATAGAATCCTGGCGGTGGGAACTAATATTATCTCACTACCGAAAATAACTATAGCTTACCTTGTCATCGCTTTACGGAACCGTTAACTTGAACTGAACATCGAAATAGTAACAACATTCATTCACACTACAAAGTGACTCCATAGGTTATTTCGCCACGGCATTGTGAGTCCGATAGGAGCTGTGGTGTAAACAATCTAATCTTATACTTAATTCTGTTTCGAATGTTAATGAGGAGTATAAATGCCTACTAGATCGATAGCTAAACTATAGCTAAATCTAGGAGACTTACGTTTTAATTCTGAGGGTTCTCTTAAGATTCTAAAGTCCCTGCCTAGTAATAGGATATCATTAAATCAATTACAGTGTTATATGAATATGCATAGACATTAGTTATAATCCAATCAACGTCTAACTACAAGGGTCATCTGATGCTTCAGAACCTCCTTTGGTACGCGCGTCCATCTGTCAGAATGCTGGTCCTAAGCAATAAAGAACCAATCAAAATCCGATAGGGTACGGTACAATTCTAACAGTCCGATTGAGACAGAGGGGTAAAGAAAAGCACACATTAAATCTTTGATATTTTATAATTTCCCCAAGCTAAGTCACCTAAACGCGGAGCGGACGATTGGATCTTCACATATATAAACATATTGAGTAGAGACAGGAAGATAGCCTTAGGGAATAGTTACTCTTTAAAGTACTGCGGTGCTACGTTATTTAGGAAGCTTAACTGGTAGGGTTCTCGAATTGCTTAGCCATCTCAGCCACGAAAAGGACTCTGGGTTGCTGCTCACAATGTAGTTGCCACTAAAACGATCACTGCCAATAATTTAACTTGAGGGTCGACGTGACACAGTCCGAGACACCTAATTAATAAGTTTAGTTAAGTAGATTGATTTTTAGGTCAAGAAATAGTTACAATTAAAATCAGGGATTCTAGTATATATATATCGTCAATACACGAGTGGTAGTTCAGGTAAAGATTAGGTACAGGAGTAGTTAGGTGCGGGGTAAGGAGGTAGATAAACAAATTACTATGTTCAATACATGAACAGTTCTCAGTAGATATATTTCTATAAGAGTGGGGTTCACATAGGTAGGACCAATATATATATCTAAGTTAATAAACCAATAAAACAGGAGGGGGAGACATATAAAGGTAGAGTATAATATTATATAGAGTAGCTCTGTACATAACATAAGTAGAGGCATAAAGTAGGTGAGGTAGTAACGAGGAAATGGGTTAAGTAGATGAAATCAGAAGGCGGGGTTTAGTTGTACACAGGTACCTAGTCAGTTATATATTCAAGCTATTCATATATATCTGTAGTAATTAGAGTCTCCCCTCTGTAGTACATAAATAAATAACTAAAAAAATACATAAAACAAAAATAATATAATAAGGAAAAAAGAAACAAAAAAAGGGGGGGGAAGTTACATACTTACGCCTGTGGAATGAACTATTAAACTACCGAAGTTACTTCATTTTTGATACAAATAACCTTACTTTTACAAAGGCACTAAAATCGTATTTTTGTGAATTGTCACAAAAAATAAAAAATATAAGCATCTCATATGGAGTCGTAGACTAATCGGTTATGAAAAACAACTTTCTAATAAATATGGGGCGACTTTAGGGCAATTACCTAATGTTAGTTTTAAGTCGCTAAAGATTAACTTCCTTCGCATTCCTTATTCAGATTTATGACATCCAAAATCATGGAATTAGTATTTACTAGTGGTCGACCTTAATTCATAAAAAAAAATTACTTTCTGCACTCCTTTTCCATATGAAATAAAACTGTCAAATCACACTCCTCGGTGCGCGCAATGTACATCAAAAGGGGCATAAAGATTTTTATTTATGTTTTAAGATTTATAAAACATAATTCTATCAGTTCTCATGTTTTTTTTTTCTTAAAAAATGCTTACCTTGTTTTTCGTTTCTTTCATATACTGTTGGCTGGCTGACAATAATCAGATATTAATAAATTTCCATAACTCGTTTTATTTTAATAAATAAAGGCATGAGAAAAGCTAAAAGAAAAGGGTAGTATTAAAAAATCCTCGGGAAAAATACTCGTTATTTTAGATTTTAGCACCAGCTCTAGCAGTATCAACTTTTCACCTAAAAGTGATTTTATTAAGCGATCGTATTCTGCAAGCGAATGGTCCATCTACTAAATAACTTCCTTATCTGAACCCCTAGTGCACATGATCAAGATAAAACCATTCTGCAACAAAGTTGGCTTCCGAAAACGAATTTGGCAGATGAGACGAGGAAATGATGTAGATATCCAATTTTTTGAGTATATATTCTACTCTAGTTTACGTATTCTCTATGAAGAAAAACGTGGCCTGCTATTTTCTTAGGGCGTATATAGCTCTCTCTTAGGTTAATACGCCCATACAACGCAATTTCTTCTTTTACATCCACACAGAAGACAGTAGTAGTAAGTAGAAAGTGCCTGGTTCACATATCATCGCTTAGACCAACTCCAGATGTTGTTACTGGGTGTACGTAAAAGTATTCATTCATTTTAAGGCGAGCATAACAGAATTTTAATGAACTTGTGTTCACACCAACAGTCGAAACGCGATCATAATAATTGAATGCGAATAATTCGCATGTTTTCAACGTTTCTTTTATTACTATTTTCAACATTTATTTATAACACTAACGCTCGTCTTCCGTATGTTTTTGTATCCATTATAATCCATATTAAGTATTACACTAATATTGTGATTTATAGGTTAGTAGATTATTACTACTAAAATTGTTATCAGCTCTTACTTGGTGGTTAATCTGAGAGACCTAACAATGAAGAGAAATATAAGGAGTAGGATATTTCAAATAAACGAAATCGTCGCATACACACAATTAGATGATTATAAATGAAATCAGATCAACCATGTTTAGTATTCGAAACAACTAATTACGTTTTACTTCTCTCCTCCGTTCGTCGTCTAAGTCAAAAATTGTCTGAGTGCGCTAGTTAACCTACTGCTTATATCTCTCTACCTAAAGTGATTCTACTGATTGAGATAAATCGAAACCAATCTAGACCGCAGTTCAATTTGCGAAATCAAAAAATTCGACCCTACTCGTCTTCACCATTCTCTGTACTCACACAAGTTTAGTCAGCTACGCAAATTAGCTATCATCCAAAAAGAACAGGATAACTTATTCAAATGTTATTTCCGCATGTTAAACGTACAAATAAGAGGTAACTCATAAATTACTAACAATTTTATTCTTTCTCCAAGTTCGTTTCTTTCATAAATTAATTTGGCAAGTTAAATTGCGGTCCCGCCGTGCTGAATGACACGAGGTTTTCAATTTAAGTACCCCCTGTGTGTGACATCGCTCATATCTTTTGTTTTGTTATTTGTTCCGTCGTTGTTGAAATGAGATGGCTAATCGTGTTTGTGTTGTTTCTTATAAATTTAATTTGCGAGCAAGGAAGTTGGACATGTGTAGAGATTGTTGCTGCACAAATGAGCTCAATTTAGACAGGTACGATTGTGTTGGTTGTTTGTTACTTTGTATACGCATACTTGGGGAATTGGAAAAACATTTGAACGGTACACATTGTTAACTCGAAGCTATTAAAACTACTTGTGTTCGCTAATGTATACTTTGTTTATTATATTTGCGACAGATATATTTTTAATATACAGTTAAAGGGAGAATTTTTAATGAGGAGACAAGACCTTTAAATAGCTACAACAATTATAGTTTTTATTTAATTATATATCATTATATCTCACAGATTTAATCAAATATTTTCTCATTCAACCCCAATGACCTTATAAAGTTTAAAGGAAATAGAATATTACGTTGTTTAAGAAAATATTTTTTTATTAGTCCATTGTAACAAAATTTTCTTTTACAATATCAATTAAAAAACCAAACAAGATGAATTTGAACCGCTAACTAAAAATATTACAGTAGGGGAGCTACACAACCTTAACTATACTTTGCATAACTAACTGTATTACGGAACAATGTCATGTTAGCTAGATTAATATATATTTGAATGAGACAATATGTTCAGGTTCATGACTAGTTTGCTTTATTCAATGTCTTGAGGGCAAATGTTGCTCCACAAACTACAGCTTATAAGCACATAAGCTGAATCGAGTTCAGCGTTTGTCTTCTAGTTCAGGTAAACTGGAATTAGTTGTACTGTGCCAACACAGGTTTCTCTAGATTCCCAATGAATCCGCTGTAACTTCTGACTGTGGGTTCGTCTCCAAGTTTTTAATAAGTTGAAATATGTTAATGCGATTCTTTGTTTAAAACTGAAACTAGGTGTCTTATTAGTCTTTCATTTTCTTAGTTCCACGGCTTTAATGAATAGTTGTCTATGAAGATATAATATGTTGTTGTTGAGGATACGTTCTCCATTTGATGAGAAATAGCTTTCGGTTTGTCAAAATACATAAAATAGAAGGCTTTTAAATAATAAAATGTGATGCAAATTAGAAAGTTTGTTTTTTATTCAACGTCGGGAGAGCATAGAAGCGTATGGCCCACCTGATATAAAGTGGTTACCGTAGCGTATAAACACTTACAACATAAAAAGTATCGCTTATTGGTGACCTTGGAAGGTGACTCTTACTGGTCCCTCACATGCAAGAACACAATAACCCTCCAGTTAGCTGTTATTTGGCTGCGGTTTTTTAAGAGTTGTCTTGGTCTGGGTGTTTTTAATATAAATAGGGCGCATCAAAGACGTTCTGCTTTGATAAGTCCTAAATATATAAAAACACCCAGACCAAGACATATACATGCTCATAGACACAAACGTTTGTCTTATGTGGGAATCGAATCCACGAGCGTCGGTCTAAAAGTACTGTGCGACACCAAGTTCGTCAGAATTTCGGAAAAAATATTGCTTTATAATTATTTTTACTAAAATGTAAATGTAAATGTACATGTGACAATCATAAGTCAGACGAGCTCGGTGGCGCAGTGGTGAAACGCGCTGTTGCGCTACTTTGACACCAACGCTCGTGGGTTCGATTCCCGCACAGTACAAACATTTGTGTGCATGAACATGTCTGTTTGTATTGGTCTGGGTATTTTCTATGTATAATAAGTATGTATTTACAAAAAAAAATGTATTTACGTATGTTTATCAGTTGTCTAGTACCCATAACACAAGCTTCGCTTACTTTGGGGCTGGGTGGCGCTGTGTAATTTGTCCGACAATATTTATTTATTATTTATATGAATATACTCATAAAAGAATGATACAAATGGGATCTTAAACAAAACAAAGACGTACAGAATGTCGGGTAAAGAAAGATTTTTTAACTTCATACTAATCATCAATTCTTCACTAAACTTATGTCATATAATTCGAAGAATAAAACGTAGTTTAACCTGTACAAATCCACCACCACATTTTTATCTCGATTAAAAAATAACTGTAACAGAAATTTTCACAACAGTACAGAAAATCGCAGATAGTGATCAATTTTCTAGAATGCTGTTGTGTAGCTGTTGGTGAGAAAGGACACCAGGTCGCTGGTGAGGAACTCTTGTACCTATTGGCAGGTATGATTTTTATGCAACATCGAGAGACTTTCAAACATACGTCCCGCCTGATGTAAATTGGTTACCGTACACTATGACCGCTTGCAATACTCTTCAGGAGCGTAATGACCGAGTGAGTGAAGTTACTTTTCAGCTCCAGAAGAGTCTCTTTATTAGCAGCGGGCGTTGCGGGTTTTGTGACATGAAGAAGGTAGCGCGCGACGGACAACTCTAGTCAAATTATCCAGGCTATATGCTTCTTTCCAGCTATGCTAAGCTTCTACGTAATATCACTACTAATATTATAAATGCGAAAGTTTGTATGTATGGATGTTTGTTGCTCTTTCACGCTCAAACGGCTAAACGGATTTGAATGAAATTTGGCACGTAGATAGATTATGATCTGGATTAACATATAGGCTACTTTATTTGACTCCACGCGGGCGGAGCCGCGGGCAGCAGCTAGTAAAAGATAAATTCGCGCAAGCCCGAATCGGACCTTGATCTACCAAGCTTCGGTAATGTAATTTCTGTCTTAGTAGTAAAATAACCCGCGGAAAAAAAAACGTTTGATGTCAGCTTACAAAGTATATTACGAACACGCGTTTACAGTATTAGTTATTTAAATACAATAGATATTATACAGTACATACATATATTTCAACTACTAACTAGTTCAGTATTTGAGATGAAAAAGTCTAAACATGACAACATTAATCGCCTTTTGAAAAGCAAATAAATTCAAGATAAAAAAAATTGAAAAATACATGAGCCCTGCTCAATGAAGAAGAAAAAATCCCATATGGCAGAGCGAGAAAAATACTTGTTCTACATTTTAAAGTCAACTTCCAAATTACTCGGTCTTTACACCCCACTCGCACCCCTAACATTTATAACACTTTAGCATCTTTTCATGTACGCTCGTTGGTTTCTAGCGCTAAATATTTTCTCTACTCCTATTCGTTCTGTGAAAACCCCCATGAAAACTATTAATAAAATAGTTTTTAAACGATCTTGGCGGACACACATATGTTTTAATACGATTCTCGATTCACCTTTTGAAAAAGCATACTTGCAAATTGTCCACGAGAAGTGAATAAAATTCAGTACGAGTACCCTTAGATTTAGGCAATTTCGTATTGAGGAGTTTCACTGAATACCTTATAAGCCTATCAGATCTTAATGAAATTTATGTGGGACCAATATGCAAGGATTCTCTTTCGTCTGAAAGGAATATTGAAAATCTGTTCATTAGCCCCGCCCAATGATATAAATTCATAAAGTCGACAACGTCATCTTGACGACCTGTACTTTTTTGAGGATGATTAATCATTCATGGCATTCCCAACTACCTAAACTAAACATTGTAATGGAACGGTAAACAGGAGAGTATGATCGAAAATTTAATCTGATCCCAAAGGTGACGTACTTTTAGTGAATTCATAAAGTTTTACAACTTATTGGCCGTAAAATTCTTATTAGACATAAATTAATCTCGAAAGCGGTCTAATAACGACATTGTTAAGCCTTACATTGTCATTTATCAACCATTTAAATGACATAATGAAGTAAGTCACCTATCAAACTAGAAGTTTGCCAAGTTTTGGCTGTGAATAAGTAAAACTTTTATTTATTCAATACTACTTTCATTTATTATAATTTCTATTAATTATATTTCTTTCATTTATTATACATCTCGTAAAGATGTTATTGGTGAAATAAATGGAGATAATCATTTAATCAGCTGTTGAATGTAGCTTGGTCTTGGTGATTGATTTCTATGAAGTTTTTTCAGTGCACGTATCTCATACCCTCGGCGATACAAATATCCATAGAATAAAAAAAATCTCGGTTATACATACGCCTTAACACGCTGCCAGATACTCACTCACAATATCAACGGTCAAGGCATGTAACACGTCTTTAGCTTGTCCATTTTGAATGGTCCATTTTGAACCACTCGGAGACATCTTTACCTCTCGCCTCAAAGAGTTTGGTATGTGTATCAAAGTTTCCCGTCACCCTTGATTCCTTATTCGAAATTAGTACGAGTATTTCTTCCTATCTCTTCCAATACAGCTGTGGCTTAATTCCAGTATCGTAGTGAGAGAAAACACGGGCGCCGTATGACTCAATACATAAGCACCTCCCTATTTTAACATTCATCGATCTTTACATGTGCGCTCGCGGGGTTTCAGACATACTGAGGTCACCTTCTCATTAATTAGGACCAATTAATGATAAACCTACATATTAATACCAATCAATTTGCATTCAATCTATCTGTTACAGGGCCCAATTCAGACGCTAATCACGAAGATTCAATCATGTTATATTAAGACAATAATCATATTATTGGACGCTCATTCTCATTACATAGACAATTACTATTGCGATCTAATAAAATCGATAATCGTGGTCGAGATTGATTATGTATGAAGTAGTTTGACGGATCGATATGTCTAACCACAAAATATCTAGACTTTTGAGAATCAAAATATCTAGATTGAGATCCATTGATTGTGACTATGATTAAACATTAAGTGGCGGATTCCGCGATCCTGTCATTTACATACTACTATCCTTTTTTGTCAGTAAGTGGTTTATATTTATACATTTAAGTGTAGGAATTTGTAGTTCTAATCACTGTTTAATGACCTCTTTTTGGACTCGCTTCTTAAAAGTTAGGTCTAAATCTAAAGCATATTTTTTTATAATGTCTTATGGCAACTAGCATACAATCTGTTTGATGGCGGCACATTGCGAGGTTGTGATATTAAGTGTTAAATTAAGTTTTACATGTGCAATAAAATAAATAAATAAATAAAGCAGTAAATGTTTTGCCTAAACCGTTAAAATCTAAATTGATTATAGAGTATTTGACGAATTTCAGTGATTCATCGCAAGCGGAAATGCCTCCCCCTAAATTCTTGTATAAACATTGTCCGTGTAATTGGCGCCTAAAAGAAATGTTTAACTGATTGACATATGAACGCACAGACAAACTGGTAAGAGTATTAAATTAAAATTATGTATGGAAATTACTTGGTGGTAGGAAGTATGAAAGTATTTTCGAAAATTCAAATAGGATACCGAGATATGCGTAGCTGAAATATTTTTTGTACCACGTCGGGAGGCATATAAGCATACGCCCCCACTGATATCTTTGAATGCTTGCACCGTAGAAAGTATCGCTCGCGCCTTAACACACCCACTGCTAACTCTGGTACTCCTAACTGGTAACTTCCTCGCAGAAACACTCCATGTGTTATTTGGTTACGGTTTTCTGGGAGATGGAGGTACTTCGCCAGTCGGGCAGCTTTGATGCCCTCTACCTCTATTGTTACCGAAGTAATCTGTCTACCATTATCCATATTTCTGGACTTACGGAATCATTTGATAGGCGTGCGCAGGGATACGGATTCAACGCGTAGAGGCCCCTTTTGAGTAGATTGATGTAATGTAGTACAAACAGTGACCCGCTCTAAGAGATATCAATGGAAAATTATACCCATAACCAGGCAGGTATTGGGAGTAATCCGAATATGTGCGAAAGCATTACACTAGAGTATAATATAGATAAGATCTGGAGAGATTATTGCTACTGGGCTTTTACAAAAGAGGGATGGACGCCTGCTTTTACTGTCATATCTGTATTTATTTTTATTAACTTTTGGTTACAAAAATTGAAAATGAAGAAAGGACAACACACTTTAACCTATCAATAGAAATTATTTCTAAAATAATTCAGTCCTCATCCCTTAACAACATTAGTTTAACACAAAACAGAATTCCACACTATATTCAGTTGGAGACAACCGTAAATTTATAGGCTATACATCGATTTGGCTGACAATCTCGACAGCACTACGTCAAGGGTATCCACCTACATGCATACATATGTATGTAATAGTATGTTAACGTTAGAGGTGAGGTGGATTTAGCGGAAATCTGTTAACATGCCTGTCCTATACTCTCAATATATATTTATGTGTATAACATAGGTTGCATTCCGTTTACATGTTGAGAGGTTGGGAACCATTAATGGATTATTGCGTAAGCACTAATCAATCTCTAACTAAACAATGTGTGGGCATGTTTTATGTTGTGCAGGTGAAGATTAAGAGGTAAGGGCGCATCAAAGCAACCCGACTGGAGAAGTACCTCCACCTAACAGAAAAGCACAAGAGAGAACGGTTCGCTAGAGGGTAATTGCGTGTTCCTGTGTTTGCAGCGGAGTACTTAGGCTACGGTAGGCATTTTACATCAGGTGGATTTGGTGGCTTTGTAAAAAGACGTTTTATTTATATTAGAAATATAATTCCGTGTACTTCTTTCTTCTATAAATATACCTATATATATATATACTTCGTAAAGCTCTACGTCTGTTTAAGCCAAGCTTTCGTTGCTGACTGGTAGGGACAATACTTGCAGATGAGGTTCGCTTTCGCTTCAAAGATGATGGATGAGGTACTATTTTAATATGAGGTACTATCCTACTAATATTATAAATGTGAATGTCCGTTTGTTTGTCCGCTTTTACGCGAAAACTACTGAACCGATCATTATGAAACTTTGTACACATATTCTTGGAGGTATCAGAAGTAAAATACGATACTTTTTATTAAAAAAAAAATATATTTTATCAATGCGAGCGAAGCCGCGGGTAAAAGCTAGTTTTAATATAACTGAAATAGGCAAAAAACATACGGCCAGACTGATGTGAAGCAATTTCAGAATGCTTGCAGACAGGCATCGAATACCACTCGAGGGTCGCCACTCCCGCTGTAACTCGACCCAGAAATCCACTTCTATTCCCAAATCATTAATTTACTTACAATGCGTGAGAACACTTTGTATATTATAGTGACATAAGAAGGTTCGATACTAACTACGATCAAATCTCACCATATTATTAAAAAATTGTAAGGAAAAAAGGAACAGCTTGTAAATAATAATTTCAATTTTTTAGCGGTAGAAGCCATTTATGATTTATTTACATTTTATAAAAGCATCTTTCGTTTACTATAATATTCAGTCAGTAATTTTACTTTCCATTGTTATCAGAAAATAATATATTAGGGGTTAAAGTATGAAATTGTCGATTTGTACTGAAAAATTTAAAGTCGTTTTTTTTTAAGATGTAACATATTTATTTAATCAAAATATTTACCTTCATTATCTATACATTGCTGCCATTTGATCGGAAGTTTATTTATGCTTTTGCGATAGAACTCTGAGGATCTAAATTCGACAAACTGTGTAAAAGCATTTAGTGCTGCCTACTGGGAAGAAAATTTTTTACCATGTAGAAAAATGCCCAAACCACGAAAAAATTGGTAGTAAGTTGGTCATTTCGTCATCATTGTTCGAAGTTCGACATAGTAAACATCTTCTGTTATTGCTTGACCAGACCTGAGAAAGCTGTAGTGAAAAAACGCCAAGAAAAGGCCACCAAACAGTTACCATTAGCTTTTTATTGGTAAGGTTTGCTTTCGGGCACTGTTGCGGCGTTTGACCTGGGGTCAGCCATTGCATTTTTCGCCGCTAACGGTTATCGTAAAGAATCCACTTGTCACAATTCGATTCCTTCATTTACTGATTCAACAAGGCAGCATAAGTTTCAACACGCGTTTCTTTCTGCAGATCAGTCAAATTATGAGGCACCCATTTTTCATATTTTTTTATGTTATTGATTTGATGCAAATTAGCAGTTCATTAGCAGTCTCCTCCCCAAACGCAGCATTGCTATTGCGAGCCGTTTCTTCCACGTCGTAACTCGTATTCAAAAATTACTCGAATTATCGAAGTATTTTCTTTCCCGTCTATGCTGAATAAAAAAAAACAATTGAAACTCGAAAATCAAATGTTGTATATTGCACAAAATCTCATAGGTATTATTTATTTATTTATAAGTATCATGTGAAAAAAAGTTTCAGTCGAAAATCTCACACTATGAGGGTTTACTGTCAATTCAAAGTATCTATGACTATGAAATGGCAATTTCATACTTTAACCCCTATTAATTCTCATTTTTGATTACAAAGAACAAAACCTTGTGTTCTGAACACAAGGTTTCCATGAAATCACCACACCTTCACCTTGATCTTCGATTATTCAAAAGTATCAACACGGTAAACAAACAACGAACTGATAACTCTTATACCACAAAGTTACCACTCAATAACGTTAAAAATGAGCTCTCAAATAGCAAGAAAATTGTTTTTCCGCCCAACATTTCCCGATACATCGGCAAAATGAAAAGTTTACCGATCACAACGCTGACACATCGACTGGCGTTTACATCTTTGTAAAAGAAATTGTTAAAATCATGCAAAGCAACTTGGACCTTAAGCTAAGGAGGGATGGCATGGATAAGGGAGTTCTTACCGTCGTTATTTCAATGTTGATGGAGTGGATATTTGGAAGGTGCCAGTACGCTATTGGCGGCCAATCCATCATTCAAGAACTGAATGGAACAAATTATATCATTGTATCATACTTCTAAATTGAGACATATATAGCATTACACTGGTTCATTGGTTAGATTAAGCTAATAAGATTTACAGTCATTAATTTATATAATGACTTTAACATGTACGTGTCGGTCAGGTGGTTTCTAATTTAAATATTGGTTTAATATTTCCAGAGATATAGGGTACAGCAATAGTTAATAAGCAACCTGATTGATCAATGAGTCAGTCAGATGTACGTGGCAAAAGCGGGTGCCTACGAACCTTGAGGACTAGCACATTACCCGGGGTGTCTTCAGGAGTATGACCACTCCTAAGTAATGAACCCATTGAACATTGAACAGTGAGTGTGGAAGATGGTATATGGGTATCTGACTGTCAGACGGACTGACAATTAATAAGGAACAATGAACATCACATATAAATATAAATGATTGTGTTTACAGATGCTAAAATTACACGGACTGGACAATTGATGGTGGAGTTCACAAGCATATCCTGCGACATCACCGAAAAACGACGACCCGGCGGACTGCAGGTACAGACTCTTGTCTACTATTTACTACTGATCTTAGGTACTACTAATACTAGGTACCCGCAATTACATCCAGGTGGATGAAACTGAGGATCAATAACGTCTGAATGCAGTCAACTAAAAAAAAGTCCCTGGAATCCCCGGGGATGCCTGTGGTTCTACGCCTTCACACACACGTACAAAATGTTTACCCCCAAAGACTACAGCAAAATAATAATTCGTTTTAGGATTGTCGAGTTCCCGCGGGTCGCTAACCAGTAAAATCCTGGGACGTTGCTATGTTAGTACGAGTAGCAAGGCAGCGGCGACGGTACGTGAGAAATATTTCTTAAATTAAAGCTTGCAAGCTTTCATACGCCACCGTGGCGGTATGACTTCAGACGAACATTGCTCGATACCCAATGTAAACACGGAGGAACACCTGGCTCGTCAATTATATAACAATTCAATTTTTTTTTTATGTGTGTCGGCCATTTTGTCCATGTTCCTTAAGAGACCTTATCTCTTAAGGAACATGGACAACGGTGTTCCTAAACATTCCTATTCTACTTTTTTATGCTGAATACGAATCTGAAGTCAAAATTCGAATATTCGAAAAAAACGCACAGACAAACGCACACACAGACAAACATATACATTTCATATAGGAACGGTGTTGTTGAATATTTTAATTTTATTTTACATAATACGATGTCAAGCAATGTCAGAGGAATTTCTACTAATCTGTTTTAATTTTATTTTGGCAAACGCTCTATTTCAATTGCATAGTTCCCCAAAAGACCACGGACGGGCTCTGGACGTTTTAAATATGTAAATAAATATACCGCCCTTATTATGGTAGTAAATCACTATTTGAATTTATTGGGAATTTTAAATCAAAATATATATTTGAGTATATTTCTAATCATTCGTGACTATTCCAGAGCACAGTATGAATAACCAACTATATATAGAATATGATGATGCTGATAAATAAAAAGTTGTTTTAGTGATATTATGTAGACAATACCTTATTATAAACATCGCATTACATAATTCCAATGTGTTGGTACCTGTGTGTACCTATATAAATGGATATTGTATCAGGGAATTAAACTTACCAATAGAGAAGATAAAGGGGCTTTCAAGACCATAGGCTAAGGAACGCGGCGCCATACCTACCCCATACACTATCCATCAACGGTTATGTACTGTTAATTGGCAAGCATTCTCGGAGCTACGAGCATGTCAGTGTTAGCAATTACTAGCGGCGTGCAGCCTACACACTATTACTATACAATATCAATAAGCGAATCTATTATTAAATAGATTCTACATGTACGGTAATCTATGGCTACGGCACGTAATCTCGACATACTGATATTGTCGTGGTATGCATCTTATTGTAAGATTTTGACGAGATGGGTGGCACAGTGGTTAGTAACGCTATTTTGACACCAGTGCTCGTGGGTTCGATTACCACACGGGACAACCAGTCACCGGTAAGCTCTCATGGTGTAGCTGTGTTAGCAGCGGTGAAGGCATCACGTGAGTGACAGCTACTTAATTTTTTGCGAGTTTTCATAGGCCACGGTAACTGCTTTGCTTGTATGATTCCCGTTCTATAAAAGAAAAAAAGAATGTGATTCCTATTGATTGTAGACTCTTTGATTTTGACGAGCTCGATGGCGGAGTGGACCATAGCACCAATCTGACACCAAGGCTTCATGGTTTCGATTCGCACACAGGATAAACTTTTGTGTGTGAATGAACATATCTATTTGTATTAGTATTGGTGTATAAAAAAAGGTATGAATGTTAAAGATGTGAGTGAGGTATTTAAGTACCGAATCATATGGCGTTCAGTTGTCTGCCTACCTCGTTAGAAACATGGCGTGTAGATATATATAAATAATTATATAAGACAATACTAGATAAATAAATATTGAACCTCCTTGAATATAATGCTGAAAGTAATCTACTACCTACTACAGAAAAGCGAACCGGCCTATTGATTGACAGGACTGTGTCCTGTCCTACCTAAAAAAGGTATTGCTTTACCTGTGGGTTGTCTGTCTGTCTGACGACTAAAAAATCTTAGGCTTAGGTGGCGGACCCTGCTGCCTATTGGATTAGGAAACGGATAACAAGAGGAAGAAATTAAAGTCATCTACTACTTCACAATTTAATATTTTTTGCATTTCAGCTAATCTCTAATGCCTCTGTCCTTGGTTGACAATATGTTTAAAAAGTACATCAAAAATACTCTGTGAAAGAAGGGTTCTTACAGAATTGATGAATATTCAACTGACAGCGATGTTAGGAAATGTTTCAGCACATGTATTAATATATCTTTTATTGTACCACTTGATATCACTCACATATATTTATTGTAATATATATTGACAATGAAAAAAAAGATCCATATTAGCAAGTTTCTTTCGGCATTTCTTCTTCGCCAATGGTCATTTTTGAAATGCTGGTAGATTAAAAAAAGAGAGATTAAAACTAAAAACTATGAAAAATTATTAAGATATAGACAATATGATCTAATTTAAATAATGTAAAACGTGTCTAAGTGCCCGTAATAATTCATACTATTGGCAAATAAATATTTTTTATCTTAAAACTGTTCCACAACATCAACATATCAATTACGTATGCTTAATAAATAATATAAACAGAAATAATAAAAGACAGTTACAAAAGAAACCCTCGTATTTAGGAATTTCTCAGAGAGAACCTTCAGTGGAAACCTAATCTATCAAAGTAACAGATAACAGAAGGGATTTGTTGATTTTCCGCTCAGTCAGTCTGCTTCATATATCCACAGTTTGGTTTTTCGCCTCTGATTTGTTGCTCGTAAGTGGTCGTGGCAACAGCAATAAGATTTGATTGAATCTTATAAGATGTATCTTGGTAATACCAAACCCACCGGGGATTACGCCAATATCTATGAATGATAAAATATGCAATTGGCAATCGCTTAGAATCATAGCGGGTACTCCATTAATTTTATATTAATCTCTGGTGATCTTTATCTGTGTAACAAAAGCCTTTGCCTCGAGCTGAAGTACAGTTTCGCTCTGTTGAGCACACCAAGTTTATTGGACAACATCTTAACATTTTCTTCAGACAATTTCAGAACTGAGCCTCGCTGGAGATCTCAACAATAATAATCCAATGCTGTTGGCGATAGACAGAGGCTTGCCCAGGAATTGTGCCGATGAATAGAATAGGGTTTTCTGACCGGTGAACGCGCATACTTATGTCTTGATGTGATTGAACTGAATCAAGTTTAGCATAAGAATTAAGGATAGCCCAGACTGTATAAGTATCCCAGGTGCTGTACTCCGTATAGCAATGAATGATGTCATTTGGTAACTCATCATTATCATGCAACAGAAACAGCGATGTGGACAGCACAGAACCTTGTATGACACCAGCACTGAAATACATATTATCGGGTGTCAACCATCAAAAAGTGTTTTTATGCATATTTTCGATAAGCGCAAAAACCCTCGGGCAGCCTGTACGATAACAGTTTCCATAGAAGATCCTGATGTCAGACCCGATTGAACATTTCTTTATATCCACACTAACCTATCTAACACTAGACTCTCGATCGTCAAAGCCTAATGGTGTGAGATAGGATACGCTAGAAGATCACCCGTCGCGCGTGGAAGTCGCGGTCTTCCAAGTATGTCAGGAATCACCTGTGAATCACACGATCCTTAACCTTGGAGAAGGAGGTTTCATCCAAAGGTCTTTAATTCGATGGGTTTCTTCTGTCGTCCTTTTTGGGCACCGGGTGTACATTGGCAGTCTTCCACGAAGAAGCAACTTGTCCAGTGGAGTACGAAAGGGCGAGAAAACTTTTAAGTACAGAACATAACTCGAGAGCACATAGGTTCAATGTCGCTGCCGGTATGCCCTCTAACCCACTCGACTTATAAATGTGGAGAGAGAGCAGCGCCCGCCGTACATTTCGCTGAGTGATTGAGATTTTCTATAATGAGCAATTGTACCACGGAATGGTAACCACTTACCATCATTCATATCGGAAGCAAAGGAGGCAGAGATTCAAGACGAAAATTTAAGGATTCCTTGTTTAATATGGAACCCTAAAAAGAGAATTATATAACAATCTCAAGTAAAAACAAAAACGTATAATGGTATATATTTCCCATACATTATAATAGAAGGCAAAATCTTCATCCGGGAAACTCAATTAATTGGATTTTCGCGAATGTCTATTTCCGTTTACAACCTTTAACGAAGTTCCCATCCAGATACAAAGTCGAAAGAAAAAATTACGCCGTATCCCGCAAAACGTTAATAGTATTTATTTATTCTGTTGCACAGAAATACAAAATCAAATGGCCGTGTAGCTGAAATTCTATCGCTCGGTGGAAGGTATAAGCTTACGAGATTTGTATTCAGACATTAAAATTTGAGTTAATATTTCTATCGCATTGTTCGAAGTTCTCTCTTCCATAACTAGATTATAGATTTTAGGAAAGAAGACTACAATCTCGATCACGTTTTGGCCGTATAGACCTTAAACACATGCGAACTACGTCTTACAGGCACAAATGCGAACTACGAGTATGTCTTACAGACACATAGCTACGATCTGAAACAAATGGCGATCCGTCAAATAGAATATAAGCGGAAAAGAAAACGACCCAGGGAGAAAGGAATATATCACCTATAATGAAAAGGTTTAAATTGATTCCACGGACATTTGATTCCACAGAGATCCGCAACTAAATGACAATATTCTAGACGGTTTCCGATTTCTGTAACTACGAGAAATTATTTTAATTTTCATTATTGTCTTTACAAATTAAATATGCTTTTATTTAAGCACACTATACACGAAACTGTCATCATAAATTAAAAATTGATACCTATGATACCGGATAACTCAGACGAAAACCGGATTGAAAACTATTAAGAACCGACTTACCCGAAAGAGTTGTTGTTGAACTGGTCATTAGAGAAAAGATAGATATACATTCATAAAGTATTTGCTCTTTTGTAACATGTGTGTTTGTACATTGGCATACTTCATTAAAGTGAGAAAAGTAGCAGAAGAGATGGCAGTGTTTAATATCAATGTTAAGGAGGATCAGGAATGAGAAAGATCATTGTACAACTAATGTCATCTCAATCTATCGCACTCAAAACAAAGCAGAACTTGGAAGCGATAATGAAAAGTAGATGTAGCGAGATGCATCTTACTTATTTATTTCGACCGATTGTCACGTGTAGTCCCATGTACTGCAGCCCAGGATAGTCCAAGCCGACACACCTAAAAGAATCTAAGTAGCCAGCTAAACGCACCTCAGATCAAATCTCAAGTCGCTCAGTTGTGAGATCGTGTAGCGAGCTTTATTCAAAGCGAGAATTAATATATTGTTTATGATTAAATATTTTAACCCAAAATTGTACCCAAATAATAGCATTCTTCAAGTTAAGAAAGAGCAACAAACTTCCATCCATACATACAAACTTTCGCATTTATAATATTAGTAGGATTGGATGTAGAATACTTGAATAAAAAAAAAATATTTCAAATGTACCTTACATTTGAAATATTTTTTTTTTATTGAATAAAAAAAAAATATTTCAAATGTAAGGTTCAAACACTGTCATAATAATAATTACTGAAAACTTTACTCGCGATTTTCCATTCCGTCCGTCTTCATTCCTTTTTACCTCTGTGTTCGTTAAGGCGAAACAGGCGAACCTAAATATCATCCGCTACTTTTTCCTAGCTTGCGACCCTACATGCCTCGCGGCTGTTTTGTATTTATGTAACTGTTGGGTCCGGTTTCCAATTCTCTTTATGTATCCTGTACGTTTCATGCATTTCAGCAATATTTATGTACCGTTCATTGAAATATAAAACATTTTTACATAATCTGTTAATGATTGATGGGTTCCTGTTTATCATGTCGCAGTAGTTTATCCTTCGGATTGTTTTGTAAACCAACAGTACTCACTTTCAAATTACGTTCATGAAATTGTGATGAATTTTTTATAGTTCATTTAACATGTTATTATTAAAATATTATTCATAGTTGTTATGATATAACTGCAAACTGTAACCATAAATACTAATTTTGGATATCTATATATAGACTTTGTACAAAAGTCGTCTGCGTGGGTGCCTCCGTCTCACCTATTTCTACCGCCAAGCAGCTATATTCATGTAGCTGTGTTCCGGTTTGAAGCTGAAATATAGCAGAGACATTACTGGGTACTGTGACGAAACATCCTTAGGTCACAAGATTGGCAGCGCGCAAGTAACATCCCCGTGGTGTTGTGAGCGTCAATAGGCTGCGGTGACAGCTTACGATGCGGGTTGCATGCTTGTTTGCCAATCTAGTTGTATAAAATATATATATATATATATCTTTATGCTAATTCTCTTGCGGTGTAGACAGACCGGACCTAGTGCCAAATGATTCGGTGTATATCTCTGTCTGATATTTTTTAAATCACAACGAGCACTGCAATAAAAACGAAACAGAAATAAAGCTATCAAATTAAGAATGTAATTAGTGTCAAATTTAATAGATACACAACGAGGTAAACATACATCAATAATAGATTTTTATTAGCATGTATGAGGACAGTAACATATGTAATACAGAAAGGAAGTTCAATCATCAATTCAATTATGCTACCAACCGCCTACAACGAACAAATACACCAAAAGGCACAACAGTAGCATACGCAAACGTAATACCCCTGCTTCCAACGAGAACACCCAAAACATTATACAAACAGAAAAAGAAAGGGACTACAAATATATGAAAACGTATCGCATGGCTTTGATCACCCCTTTTTCAATAATAGAGCCAGTCTGAAACCTTTGTGCGGGACATTGTGATCCATTAAATTTACTAAGAGAAAATTAGAGTGCTGACTTGTACCCTTTTAAAGCTTAGTATACCCACGTTATCGTAGTACTTTGGTAATAACAGTTTAGTCAAATATTAAGTGTGATATTACGAAATGCAACTAGTCAATGCGTTTTTGTTAGTTAAATGTTGATTGCTGGCCGTATAACCCGCGGATGTTTTTTTTTAATAATGTCGGAAGGCAACAAGCATACGGCCCGCATGATGTAACGTGATTACATTCAATATCACTCGCGCGATGTCACCTTTGCTGTTAACACAGTGAGTCCGTAGCAGCTTACTGGTGACCTCGCTCGCTCGCAGGAAAACAGCAACCCTTCTAGGCTAGGGAGTTGTTATTTAGCTGCGGTTTACTGTGAGGTGGAGGTAATTCCCCGGGCGGGTTGCTTTAAAGCGCTACACCTCTTAAAAATACCCAGGACCAAGATAACAGCCATATTTTGGTTACAACGCTACGTTTTTAAAATGAACATAATGAGAACCCGATATCTTCTACCGCCATTATGTTCATTATTACACCATTGTTTGGGTTACCGATATCTAAATCCCCAATTATAACAATGGTTCAAAACCCCATAAAACGGTGCTGCTACCCGTACCTTCCAACTCGTAGAAAACTGCATCAGTAGCGTTCCTGAGAGTGAGTGAGATCACAAGTAAGCTTCTAAGAAGTTGGCAACTCGCGAATTATGCTTTGTTAACAGTAACAGTACACTTGTATGTCTCACGACGTTGTAACAAATACATAAAATTAATATTGGTTGCCTATTAGTGAAAATATCTCATACTATAGACTAAAAATCATACGAACTACTATATACTATACATACAAACTAATTGTGAACTTGAGGGATTCTGAGATATAACTTTAACAGCATGTTCATACTGACACAAAATGTAATGGGAATACATATTAACTATATCAATTATTCTTCTCCCTGGGGTTATCCGATTTTCTAATCCATTAGGATTGGTGGGATCCGCTCCCTAAGCCTAATGATTTGGCGAAGACACATAATACGGAGCGACTGCCGTCAGACCTTTACAACCCAGAAGGAAAACCAGGCCTTTCTTAGGTTAAGGTCACACGTCTAACGAAATATAATTTCTTGGACGTGTGGGTTTCTTCACCATGTTCTCCATCACAGCCGAGCAAGTGATAATTACAATTACGAGTATGTACATAAATCTGAAAACACGGATTTTGAGGTGCATGCCAGAATTCGAACCTGTTGTTCAATAGGCCGGTTCCGTATCCACTGAGCTACCACTGCTCCATCTTAATTAGTCATATCTTAAATATGACTCTTATAAACATTTAACATTTCACAAGTCGTGATCAGACTGTACGCTACGTAAGTTTCGAAGGTCGTCTCACTCTTAGCCACTTTATTTTAATATATGTGCCCGTCCAGTTTTAGTTGTAAAATGTCCACTTCACAAAATTAAATTATGTACCGAGCGCAATCATTCTATCGATTGCCTCGATCAGTTTAGTATGTGAAAATATATTAAGCGCCAAAATTAATAATATCTCCGTACAAAAGGTATACTAAAAGTGCAGTGTGTATATTTTGAGCTAGATAAACACTAACGAGGGTCCATTGTATGCAAAACGAGGGAGTTACACGAGCAAATGTACAGAAAAATATCTGAGCTCGCTGAGGACGAATAAACAGTATTTAAATATTATAACAGTTTGTTCTCATTCTGATAATGTTATATTAAATAGTGGTTGGAGTTCGAATTAAAATTACAACTAATGTATGTACAGGGACTCTGTATTGTCTCTGAAAAATTTCGACGGTGTCTGTGCGATTTCAAAGAACAATCATATACACTTTTGCTTCAATACAATACGTTAGCATTAGCCCTGCAATTAACTTTTATAATTGAATAAGCTAAGATGGCTCATAAGCATTTTGGCAATCAGGTTCACATTAGCATGATGCACTCGGAGGATAGAAAAACAAGGTAATGGTGAAAGAGAGACGGCAAATATAGATTCAATAAGATTTTTGCTTTCCATAAAACTACATTAAAAGTTTACTATTAAAAATATGTACTAACATGGTGTTGAAATTTAAGCGAACGCATTAAGTGATTATAGAGATATACTAAGGTACATCAAATCACAATACTCTGATTAACCTATTTAAAGATTTCTACTAGGTAAAAAGTTACCTACTTTATAGGAATACGCAAACTGATCAAAGTGACAACCCTATAGTTAACATAGTCCATGCTTGATTTCTTGCCCTTTAATCGTACCAGTTGTGGTACGATATATGCGCGTTTCTAATCCATAGGAGTCTTTTATATAGCAAAACCTTCCGGGTTTGCTGCATAACAGGCTCAAGAACCATTAGAACTTAGATTTCACCGAAATTGATCATCTAATCTAAGCTGAGACTATATTTTCCGCTGACGTTCCATTTGGTAAGCTTTAATCAACAATTTAATCTTCACTGGACGCCGGCAATGCAGAGTCAGATACAGACTCATTCACAGTATCAGCGTCCGGGACATAATCATACATTTTTACAAAATATTCCCTCCACTGTTCTAACACTTTCTGTGTGTTACAAGAATGTCCACCAACTTTATCTCACCCATTCTTAAAGCTGCCGAACAACCTCGAGGCTTCTTTAGCTTCCTGCAACTGGTATTCGTATGGAATAGAACTCAAACAGGGGATTCAACATTCGATCTAACATTTAAAGTTTATTTCTTTCCAACCTTACGATTTTCACCAGAAGCTTGTACACAAAACAAAAATAAAAACATGTAGTTATTTCCGCCCGTTCATTACATCCGTCATTTACACAAAGGTGCAAAGTGTAAAACAAATAAAGGCAACCGCTCACAGCTCATACCTTCCACTGGATGGCGACCACAAAAAGAGCGTGCGGCATTGTCTTTGTTTGTTGACCCGCATGCCGGTTCTGTTCGTACTTAAATTAATTTATATTTAGAACAAGTTTGACCAATTACAATGCACGTGTACAGTGACATTAAAAAGAGGTGAGCGTGATATCTTGGACGTATTGTCAGCTTGCTTACGAACTTTAAGACCAAGAAATTTTGAACCACAGTTCACTCTGCTTTTACCCCAAGAAGTACAAAATAATGTAATTATTGAATAATTGCAAGAAATTTTGTTCTTCAGATCTCTAAGGAACAGAAATAGTCCCCACGGCAATCGAGTTTCTCAGTGGTCGCCACTGACTATAGACATCAGCAACACCAAAGGGTCACTGATCCGTTGCCAGCCTTTTTAAGGAAATATAGGCTCTTTTCTTGAAGGCAACCATATCGTATTTGTTCGGGAACACCGCTGAAGAAAGGATATTCCACAATTTCACCGTACGTTGTAGAAAATGCATCAAAAAGCGTACTGTAGTGTATTGCCGCTCATCAAGATGATGAGGGTGAAATTTTGGTTTATGGCGAGTGGTACGATAGTGGAACTTAACCGTTTGAAATTACGTTAAACAGCATCTCCGAACACTCCCCATGATACAATTTGTACAGTACACAAAGAGAAGCAACGTCTCTTCGTGTACAAAGCGAGTTCAATCGAACGGAGATCACTGGGTCGCCGACGATTCGAACTGCTCTACGATACATGCGATCAAATGGAGTAAGCAAATAATGTGGCGCACCGGTCCAAGGATATGACCTAAGTTCAATAAAGTTGAAGACGATGTTGAGGTGTAGTTTTATTTAGCTTTATTGACCACACCAATCATCTTGGACGCCAACTTAGCTTTGCTCTCCAAATGACAGCGACACTGTACATCTCTCGATATGACGATACCCAGTATATGGATGCTAGGCGTAACCCTGAGGGGTATACCTTCTAATTGAGGAGCTACGATGACTTTTTCGCGGTATATGCGCACACTTGTATCTTTAGTGGATTAAGTTGAACTAAATTCAAACTACCCCAATACAAGATCTGTTCTAGTGATGTTTCAATTTCAGACACAAGCTGTGATCGCAGTCCCGAGAGATATTGGCTTGACCAGTGTATCTTGCGTCCGCCATACTGTCATCCGCATAGCAATGAATGTTACGAAATGTTTACTTGCGAAGAGGGTTTGCCATCGATACTCAATTAGCTAATTAATGAAATACATTCAGCCACCGCATGACACATGCACGAGTCAGCCAATCTCTTGGGAACGGCGAACGATTCAAGGGGCCTGAAAAGTGAAATAAAAAAAAAACGGGTTGCACTCCGGAGTGCCGGCAGAAGGGAAAACTTGAACATTAACGTTGTGCATTTTTGAATATTTTGGAATGGTTAGGGAATAATTTCGCACGAATTGCTTTATTTATCAGTATAAAAGTACTATCATGTATGTGATAAAATACAATATTCATTTATTGCGCTATCGTACACAAACATGACATTTATATTACATTAAAAATTTAACACTTCAGAACTATTACAATTACTTTACTTTAAAAAGTGTATCCCTCAAACAATCAACTTTCATCCATAATTTCAACGACTCTTTCACCATCATCATTACCAGCATCATCATCGTCAATCTCTAAAGCAACACACACGCGCACTCGCGCAAGCGCCCTGCGCCGCTTAAACCAAACAGCGATGTTGATAAACTACGTTGAACGAAACGCTTAAACGCCAAGAATTGCATGGCGCTTACAACGTTTGGTCGCGAGAAAATAATGCCCTATGAACGATCTAGCGCTTCATGTTTTAATTGTTTAATTAGAGGTAACTAATGTTTTAGAGCTGCAGCGAACTGAAGTTCTATTTGTCACCAAAATCTTACGGTCAGGGTCACGTGTCCTGACGCGAGTTTAACATTTTTTACTCATCCCAAAAACTGCACAACACCGCTAAAGTAGTTTTCACTTCATAAATTCTGAAATGGGATGTCAAAATTACCCAACACTATCACTATAACCAGAAAGTTCTCTAAAAATATAATAAAACGAAATTTATGGTCATAATGTAATAAGCCCTGGTTACACAACCATTATGGTTTTACAGGTTTTTATTCCCTAGAAACCGGCGAGCGTGCATGAAAAGAGCAATGAATGTGAAAGAAGCGAGTGATGTATGTAAGGATCGAGTCGCGTGGCGCTCGGTTCTCTCTGCCTACCCCGTAAGGGATTTGGCGTGAAGTTATAGTAGTAGTAGGTTTTTATTGTCGTTAGTTGTGGGGTCTAAAGAGAACCTGACGGTGTGTTTAGACCCCACACCTAAAAACAGGAGTTATTCTCCTATTTCTGAGTGGTCTTATATCTCACAATAAATATTTCACAAAGCAAATCTCGGTCAGTATTTGGCCTAATATAATGGGAATTATGTTTATAATATTAATATTATAAAACGTAGCGTTAGGCTTATTACATCGATGCTTTGTAATTATTATATATAATTGTTATACATACTATATACAGTATGTGTATAAAGATCATTGTGTGTATGTCTTCACGCCAGGTATCTTGCGGGGTAGGCAGAGAAAACAGAGCGCCACGTGACTCGATCCTTACATACCTCACTCGCTTCTTTAACATTCATCGCTCTTCTCATGCACGCTCGCCGGTTTCTAGGGCTCCTGACATCACCTTGTAATAGAACATTTTTAAATACATTATTAGTTAAAACATTACTTTTTAATACTCAGCTTTGGTAATATTGAACTACAATTATTTATTTTAAAAAATAAACATTGCAGACGTACTAACCTAACCGAACGCATCAACTTCTGAAGCGCTTACCGGTAACTTCATTTATTCTCCAGAGGTTGCCTGAAGGGTAAATAATTATTCTATTTTATAATATTATTCCATACTTCTATATTAGTCTTATATAAATAAGTCTTACACAGCTTCTCCTTGCGTTTCATTTGCATATTCAATTTGAAAATTGTCAGGATTCGCGTAAAGGACCATTGGCAAATGCAATATGGGATCGGTCTCCCCTCACCAACAGGTGACACTGGTTTCAATATTTTCATAGTGATTTATAAAAAAAACTTATTACAACTTACATCTTACAAAGGATGGGGTTCTTATTAAAATTTAAATAAACATCTAGTAATCAAACTTTTTATTTTTTCTTTTTTTTTCAATATAAATATACCAATAACAGAAAAAATAATGTCTTTATTACAAGAAATGACAGATTTAAAAAAGTATAAACCTGTAAGCATAGACCTTGTTATCATACAATCTTAGTAATAAGAAAGTTAAAAAGTAGGCTTCCCACTATAATACCACATCAATACTTACTCATCCCACTGCAGGGATACGGGTCTCCCTTCAACCGTGGACGAGCTCGGTGGCTCAGTCGTGAAAGACGCGACTTTGACGCTCGTGGGTTCGATTATTTTTTTTTTATATTATTTATTCAAAACAAAAATACATAATCTTGGACATACATGCATAGCCATTAGTTGAAGCCATCGCAGTGGCTTATTTACCAAGTGGCGACACACAAGACAAACATTTGTGTGCATGAATATGTCTGTTTGTATTGGTCTGGATGTTTTAAGACAGGTAGGGCGCATTAAAACAGCCCGTCTGGGGAGTACCTCCACCTCACAGAAAACCGCAGCCAACTCCCTAGAGGGTTGTTATGTTCCTGCGTGTGAGTGAGGTCACCAAAAAGTACCTAAGGAGTTGTGTAAGCAGCAGACGAGTCATCGCGCGAGTGATATATGTTACAAGCGTTAATAGGCTACGGTAACTGCTTTACATCAGGTAGACCGTATGCTTGTATGCCTCCCGACGTTGTATAAAAAAAATGGTTGGATGTTGTCATATTAAAATATGATCGACTTGCCAAGATGTATGTAATGTATAAATCATTTAAAATTCAAAAAGGCTGCCGCCTTACTGCCGGTAATTCAACAGCCAAGCGAGAGCTTCTCAGGATACTGATAACATTTTTCGTCATAAACCAGTTGGCTGTTACTACTAACGGAACAATAACCGTCGTGTCTACATGCCAGGAATCTCGTGAGCTAAGTCCAAGTACCTGCTCAGATAGTTTCTCTTTCTCAGCCTGTACGAGGTTGTCCTCATCTGGAATGGTGACATCAACAAGAAACTCAGAGTGTATCTCCCGGTCAATTAGCACGATATCAGACGTATTAACAATATACCTATCAGTGACCCTAGGACTAATGCTGTATGCCTCGGCTATACTCTGTATAGCCGATGGTATCGCGGTGGCTAGGTGGAGCTGTGAAGCTCTCTGTCGCCCATGGCTGGATTGACACAGTATGGGGAGGGAAGTTAGAACAGTTAAAATCGTTTCACCGGCGTTCCAAAATGGGCATAAAACTGAAAGTTGATGAATGTATGAATGAGTTATGGAATGAAAGGGAGTATTGTGTATGAATGTGTTTTAATATTTAGTTCGCTAATGACGAACTGACATTACAATAGCCTTGCCCATGGCAGGGGTGCAAGTATATAAAAAAAAAAACCTATCAGTGAATAATACACCGGTCCCAGTTGAGTGCGCTACTACCGTTCTCAGTAACCGAAACTGGAGTGCTTTTTCTTTTCTTTTTATGTAAATGTTTTTTTTTTTGCTGCCCAAAATTGATTCTTGTTTGTTTTCATCTCTTAATCAATACCGAATCAATATGACGTTCGCATTGAAACTAATGCAAAGGACATAGAGACGAAAGATAAATTTGTTTCATATTCATTATATCAAAGGAAATATTTTCAACGTTGGACAAACAGTCCGCGATACAGTTTTGCCGAGGATTAAAATCCTTTTAATGTAACTACGTACATTTTGTACGACCATCGTCAAAGTGAAAAACTTTGTCGTTAATATACGATGTGGTTTTATTAGTCTAGTAAATTCTCAGGGGCATAAGAGAGATGTTGTAATAAATGTCGCTCGAGTGTCAAATACAACCAGTTGAGAATGCGCAAGCTTGCATTGCCAGAGGAACGCCTGGCTCGTCAATTATATTTGCATTTTGATCATGTTCCTTAAGAGATATGAACGGTGTTCCTGAATATTCCTATTCTACTTTTTTATGCTGAATCCGAATCTGAAGTCAAAATTCGAATATTCGAAAAAAGCGACAGACAAACGCACGGACAAATGCACAGACAAACATATAGAATTCATATAGGAACGGTATTCCTGAAAATAAATACAAAATGTTGTTCGAATATTAAATAAATACGGGTTTTATCACTATTTTCATATCTAATGCTTTGACGTCTTTATTAAAGTCAAAAGCAATGCACCAGATGGATCCTACCGATTGGCAAACGACGATCTGGCGAAACACAGCTATATTTATCTAGGCGCAGTCTTCTAGAAGTCTCTAGATGATGACGATGAAATAATAAACAGGCGTACCTACGTATGGAGAACACGTAAGAGAGTCCTGTCGGCACATTATTACATACGGAAACCTAAAAACAATGTAGCCGAGTCCCCAATGACCGCTATTAATTTCTTCTGATCAAATTCGTTGCGACTTGCAAAGCAACAGTAATTTCAACCCTGCGGCTACAAAACAATGAATTCCTAACCTATTATACAAATATTTTCCCGCATTAATACGCAATACATGCTTTACGATACTGTTATCGTAATGGCGATCCATCAAACAGGTAATATCGTATTAGCATGAGCCCGATCCGATGATCGGACAAAGGATTTTAATTCAGTTATCTTGCTCGCTTTGTTACTCTCTAATACTTTATTCTTCTTGCCTTTTGACGGGGCTCATATAATTTACTTTTCACAAAGAGACCCTTATAATATGTGTTTGTGAATAGCAAGTAGGGAACATTCTGTTTCATATGCTTACCTTATAAATATTTCTCTTTGTGTGACCATTGCGAATGATATTTATTTACTTTTCACATGAAGATGTAGGGAACTTTTTGCACGTTGAAACTGAGAAAAAAATATTATTAAGCTTAAAGTTTTACACGTCCGAAATAACATATTATGTAAAAATCTTCAAAAGTGGTAGTTTTAAAACAATAGTGAGAGTTTTAATAAAATTAATGTATCCAACCATGTCATGTGACAATAATTAATGCACATAACATACTTACAGCATATAAGTACACTAAATATATATAACACAAAAATACGGTTAGAAATATGGAAGACAAACGAAAAAAGCGTGCTTACAATGTTTTTTTATACATCGTTGGGAGGCAAGTATACGGCCCACCTGATGTAAAATGGTTACCGTAGCCTATAAACGCTTGTAATACATTAAAGATCACTAGCGCGATACCATCTTTGTAGTTAACACAGCAACTCCTTAGGAGCCTACTGATGACCTCACTCACACGCAGAAACACAACAACCCTCCAGGGAGTAGTTATATGGCTGCGGTTTTCTATAAGATAGAGGTACTTACCCAGACGGACTGCTTTCATGCGCTCTACCTCTCGAACACCCAGACCAAGACAAACAGACGTGTTCATGTTTGTCTTGTATGGGGAGAATCGAACTCACGAGCGTTGGTGTCAAAAAACCGTTACTAACTACTGCGCCACCGAGCTCGTCAAACGTTGTAGTGACACTGGATCTCAAAATCAATAATTATTATATAATAATTGCAAAATACTGACAATAAATTCTTTGTTATTTGTCATCATAATCGGGGAATTTCGTGAGCAACTTCCTTTGAAGGAAATGACAAAAGACATTGTTATTGTAAACACATTATACATAAATAAACGCGACCGTTGTCGGACGCCCCCAAAGTAAAGTTTAAATTAAAGGCTATGCCTTATATTCGGTAGCATTGTGTACCTCCCGCGGCAGAGGCAAAGACGCCTCCCGTCTAGAAGCGCCCTACTGAGCAGATTTAATTAACAAGATATGAGCCTCTTTTAACTCCACCTACTTTTGGGAACATTGGAGATTAAAATTCAATGAGCCGACAAGATATTAAATAAAACCGATGACTATATTTTTACACGTTAATTAATTCCCAAATTAATCTACTTTCTGGGTTATTCTGCGGATTACAATGGCGGTGGCGAGTCCGTTTTTAAATTTCGTAATTCGATTAAATTTCTGATGCGAAATTGTTTTCATTAACCATTTTGTTTGGGACATTGTTTCCGCAACGAATCTCGTAAATTATGAACTGTATGTTTTCGCACAAGCCCTCAGGCGACCTGAGGCTGTGTTACAACGAATTGAAAACCGGTAATCGAATGCGAGCAATGGGAGCTGTGTCAATATTTTAAATTTAAATATCGAATGGGAATAATATATTATTTATTTTAATTTTCATACAAATCATGTTACATCTGTCCCTGAGTGCGTTTCAAATGAGGAAACTTATTTCAAAATGAACTAGAAGTATTTGCAGTCCGCGAACGTTCGCGGCGCGGGAATATTACACCGATCACTCACAATTCTGCTGTGTTCTTTTAATATCTAAAACAATCGCTCATACTTCGACAGAGTTTTTGTGTTTTTATAATGGGTTCCCTGGTGTAGCGACATATAGAATGAATTCAACTGACATAAAAACAAAATAATGTCGCCAAAAATGTACTACCTAGATCATTTATAAGTTTGTTTAAATAATTATCATTCGGCATTTGGCAAACTCGGTGGCGCAGTGTTTGGAACGCTACTTTGACACCAACTCTCGTGGGTTCGATTCAAGAACATTTGTGTGCATGAACATGTCTATTTGTTCTGATCTGGGTGTTTTCTATGTATCATAATATTTATATACAAAAAATATGTAAGTATATATATATATATGTCTTTCAGTTGACTAGTAGTCACATAAGAAACTTAGCTTACTTTGTGGCTGAATGGCGCTATGTAATTTGTACGACAAAAAAAATAATGGAAAAATGTGCATATAAATCATATAAGAGCATGCAACCTTGAATTTCAAGTCGTTCTTATGTCGTACACAATAAAAGTTACAATCGAACCTTGTTAAGCATGACACATGCACGTGATATGCCACATCAACCCTTACTCATCCCACTGCAAGGGATACGGGTCTCACTTCAACCGAAGGGGTTTAGAGCATACTACACCACTTGCTCAAATGCGGATTGGCGGAGGCCAGTGTTTTTAAGACACCCGTGGACCCCTGATTTAGCTTAACGACTGTCATAACAACCAATTTAAAATCGGTCAAGTGCGAGTCGGACACGCGCACGAAGGGTTCCGTACCATTATCTATAAAAACGGCAAAAAAACCCGTTTGTTGTATGGGAGCCCCCTTAAATATTTGTTTTATTTTAATTTAATTATTTATTCTTAAAGTTAATATATAACTAAATATTCTGTGAATATTTCAAGCGTCTACCTGTTGCCGTTATCAATATCGAGCAAAAATGAGCAAAAAAATCACGTTTGTTGTATGGGAGCCCCCTTAAATATTTATTTTATTCTATTTTCTAGTATTTGTTGTTATAGCGGCAACAGAAATACATCATCTGTGAAAATTTCAACTGTCTAACTATAACGGTTCATGAGATACAGCCTGGTGACAGACGGACGGACGGACGGACAGCGGAGCCTCAGTAATAGGGTTCCGTTTTACCCCTTGGGTACGGAACCCTAAAAATGAAATAAGTATTTACGTAACAGCATTTTTTTTTATACATGAAGATGTATAGTGATTACCGCAACCTGTGACCGCTTACAATACCTTTCATTACCTCTCGTTATCTCTTAGCTGCTAAAACAGCAACTTCTTAGGATCTTAGGCTGTTGTGCTATGCTAAGTGAATTTATCAGAAACCCACTCGCTCGCTGGAGCACATAAATCTTGCAGGGAGTTGTTATTTAGCTGCGGTAGGCTGAGTTAATGCGCCCTTCCTCACTTAAAAACAGAATATACAAAGAGGCATACAAATATATATCCGCTGTGGGAATCGAACCCACGAGCCTTGGTGTCAAAGTAGCATTACTAGCCACTCCGCCACCTAGTTCCTAAAAATGTAATGGCAACACTATAGAAATTGTAAAAACAAAAACATTTCTAAATATAAAACATTTACGGGCTAATATATTTTATGTATACGATTAAAAAACCATAGCAGGGACGAGTCATATATTTTTGAAATAATGATCGACCTGGACTAGACTGTCCCATGCCAAAACAGTTTTTTTTGCTAAATAATTGTCTGTCTGTCCATTGTACGTGCATCACACAATAACTAATGTTATTAATGTTTTACAAGATGATAACTTATATTCGTAGTGAACATTTAGGATGCTTTTTATAAAAATATGAGTACAAATAAATTCTGTATAAAAAGCTCAATTTTCTGTATTTCGTCGTTGAATACCAATATAAACTTTACTACTCGTATCATTGCAGCAAGCGAAGTCTACCACACTATACAACCTTTAAGATACATTTAATGAATTTATATTTTTTTCTATTTTTGTAAATATTTAGTACAAAACTAAAGACTGGTATTCAAGACTATAACCGCTTGTGTAAAGAATAAATCAAGGGCTATGTATAAAATAAAAATTTTAATAACTTAAACGTTTTTTATTTCAAAGTCTCAATAAATGTCTGCCGTAGCAGGCAGTGAGGCGCCAACAAAATGAGCGGTAACAAATTATTGAGCGAATGCCCTTAAGGAGATAGGGGCGGCGCAAGTTTGTTGCGACTTTGGGGGAAGCTCGCGTCATCTGACAACGTAGTTCAGCGACAAAATTAAAAAAAGCAAGCAGCTGCCAACCTTAATTAGAATTTTTCGAATTATACAACGGACATTTTACGTTGTCCCCGCATATTTTAGGAAAAAATAACGGAATATTGTTAATACCCATGCTAAAATGAATGTGAGGTTAATGGTGCTTTTACGTTCAATATTTTGTGAGTACAATTTACTGAATTCTTAAGTGTTTGTTTAGACAAAGTTGGGGATACTGAGGGATTTAGCTGTCGGATCTTACTTGGTTTTTGATCGTGACTCGTGACGTTGGTACTAAACGTTGAATTACCTGCAAAAAAAAAGAATAATTTAGAAAATGGTACACACACTTGAAATCTTTGACCATCTCAAAGAAGAACACAAACAAATTTCCTGGAGATTATTGTGTCCCTATAAGTGAATAAGGCAATTAGGTAGCTATAGAGAAGGTGCTTCTTTTGTAGAGACAACCTACGAGCGGTAATAGAGCTTACTCCTAGTGTTGTAACTGTTGATTGGCTATCATTACCGTTTCAGGGGGGCTGAACGCTAACGGCCCACAATCGAGTGGTATAAAAAAGAAAATTTCATAAGCATATTTCATGTTTTATGTATTTTAATCAGCTAAATATCCTAAGTATCTATAATAACAAGCAATTTTCATTTATGCGGTTGGCCCGTGAGTCAACAGGTGGCGCTGGCGTCACGCCAAGCCCGATAAAACCGAGCCCACTTGTAATTCCTAGCCTTACCGCTGAACGCTCGTTTAGTGTGTTATTTAATTTCGATAATGTTGTGAGTTGTTACAAACTGCATCCAGTGCAAGTATAACGCTATGTAATTCAGAAAGCCGCAACCACATTTTAGAAGTACGTGATCTAGAGAAATCATAATGAAACCACGACGTAAACATTAAAACTACTTGACTTTGCATGAAGGCACGTTGTGTTTTGGTTCAGAGTCTAAATATCTCAGCGATTGAAATCTACTGACCAACTATTTTACTGACAGAATATTTTAACCAATAAGCCGATAAGTGACGCGATGTTGATCAGCCAACTAGCCAATAAGAGCCGGGTGTTCTACGTTACTCCCAGACCCGTAGCGGCGAATTGAGTTACTATATGATATCGGTCACATTGGTTCTGCATAGATTAGTTCTTTCATGCGCCCCGCATTGCGTTTTGTGCTAATGTTAAAATACAAATTATGTTTTGCTACAAACTGTCCTCTACATTTTCTGAACATTGATTAAGAAGGGTTTTTTATGACGAGCTTAGTAGTAGTCGAGTAGCCTACTTGAACACAAACACTCATGGGTTCGATTCCCGCTGAGAACAAACATTTGTGTTGGTCTGAGTGTTTTCAAGAGAAAAGTACGAAAGCAAACCGATTAGGGAAATAGCTTCACTTCAAATAAAACTGCAGCCAAATAACAAGTCAAGGCTGTTGTATTTCTGCATGTGAGATTACCAGTAACCTTCTAAGAAGTAGTTGTGTTGGCAGCAAGGATCTTAAATGAAGGACTTCAGGCTGATCGTATGCTTATATGCTTTCCGATGTTGTATGCAAAAAAAGAAGATATAGATTTTAAGTGCAGATGTTTCTGTCTCAGTTACATCAATCGCGCCTTGCCGACCCAGTAAAATATTCTTCACTTGTTTCTTAAAGAAACCCAAGCTAGAGTCGCTGGGGAGAACCTCGGAAAGGATGCCCTGTTTATGTTGTGAAATTTCCTTAATAATCTGAATGTGAAAGTTTGCAACTATGTTTAGATAATCGTAACTCCATCGCGCACAAACTGTTATACGTTACGTTATTTATACAATAACGATCATAATATTCTATAGAATTTGAATATAATAGAAAACAAGAAAGATATTGTATCATATGAATATTAGTGAGCACATAAAACATGCCGGTTTGTTGTTTAAAATGATGTCCCATTGACTGTATTATTTTAAACTATCAAATAATAAGATACTAATTAGAAATGACGAGCTCGGAAGTGGAATAGTTAGCAATGCTGCTTTGTGTGCATGAACATGTCTGTTTGTCTTGGTCTGGATATTTTGAAGTAAACATTGATACTTCATTCACTTTTTTAGCATTGCCCCTGCCTTATAGGAAATGGTTTTTCAATTAATTATGTTTTAAATTGTAGTTTATTAAGGTAGATTTCAAGATGATTCTATATAAGTAAATTATAATTTGATAATCACTCAAAATTCAGCGATCCAAATTAATCTATCTATCTACGACTTCACGCCAAATCCCTTGCGGGAAGGCAGTAAGACACTGTAAATAAATAAACATTAAATGAATTGTAATTCACATAAATTGTAAATAAAAACTGTATTTTTTTACCTTTTATTCAACGTTTTATATTGTAATTAATATAACATACTTTCTATCTCAGATATATTTATAACTGGTATATAATTTCTTTTCTTTTTCTTCCTTTACTGGGGTCGACCTCAACTGACTCGGCTTGTTTCACTTTTCTATTTTAGAGCTTACATTTCGTGACTTTTTGTTTTATCATCGTAATTCTTTACCAATGTGAGGTCTGGTCAAACATAACAGAACACAGTTTGAATTATTCTAATTCGTTGAGCCGAGCTATGGGTAAATGTACACACAGCGACACTTCAAGCTAGACTACCTTTGTACCGTTCTTATGGTGCACCCAATAAGAGCAAAAATGATACTGCAAGTGTCTAAGAAGGCTTGTCGCTGTTTGTACATAAAACAAAAAACAGGAAAAACGACCCCAGCTTTTTTGAAAGTCTATTAATAACTATTCATTGAAAATATTATTAAATAATTGTTATTAAAATAAATATTTTGTTCATACATTTAGGTTTCATGGTAACCTGCGTCGTTCCATTATAGGGATTTTCAATCATTTAAATCTCTTGCCTATATATGTTCTCTTTTTCGTAGACTCACGTTTCATTAGTTTATGAAATTTATTAACCACCTGCATGTCGGCATCTACCCATAGGGGTCGCTTAAGACCCCTTTCAGAATAGTGTTCTTGAGGGTATTCTAGACTACAGAATGATCGCGTATATGGGTGTCTGATTTATTATGTGTATTGACGCAACTTAGCTATTGGCAGATTTTCAGCCACAACAATAGCTATTTAAGGGAAAAAAATCTAATCTTTTCACACTTCTTCAAACGGGACACATTTGTTTTTGAAATCGCATTAAACTTTTAGACATCATCAAAGTCTATGACACGATGAACGATCTGACAACCCTACGTGTGTAATCTTTTCCTGCTCGAACGGACTAGGTCACGGTAGTCACACATAGTGCACCTTGCACTATGCTCCGGACGCTCATCTCAAACGTCAGAATTATACGAAACTCCTCGTGATAGCCTCGGTGGAGTCAAATACACTTGAATTATTCAGATGCTACAATTGTTTTTAATCAACGTGTGTAGGTGAATAGTTTGTGTTTAGCTTTTCATAATTCATAATATATTCAATATTATTTTACTTTTATCCTCTAGCAGATTTACAAGGAACGCTTCGAATATACCTATTAATATATAAAGCGGCAGAGTGTTTGATCGCCCTAATCTCTGGAACTATCAGTCGGATTAGAAATATCATTTTGCATTTTAGCCCAATTCATGGGAAAGGTTATTCAACATCTCCATGAGACCCTTTGAAATTGAGGAAAAAGAAAGAAAGTAGAAAAAAATTAGTGTGCTTTAGACCACACCGCTGAAGTAAAACTTTTATAGCTCCATAGTGTGATACAGACAATAGGCCTGCACTGTGTCTTAGATATACGAAACTCAACTCGCTATGAGAGAAAGAAAATGTGTGCTCGCACCTCTCTCTCTAGCCTCTACAGTAATATACGAAACGTAACTCTCTCTCTTTCTATCTTCACTAACTTAAATCTCCCTCTCAACTTCCGTTCGCCTCGCCCGATCACACTTTTCGTCACGCATTCACCAGCTTACTCTCCCAAGTCAAGCGTGCGTAAAGAAGTTTTACTTCAAAAAGCGGTTACCACTGAATAACGAGCTACAACTAGTATCAATAGGTAAGCTCAGTTAGACGCACGAGGTCACGTATAAGTGAGGTAGATTTTGGCTTTGAAAATGATGTGCCGCCATATACATTCCAAAAAATATTGTACGTCTTATCGTTCTCAGACATATGAATACCTAAACAATGTCTACAAATTCACCCGCGCGTATCCCGGTATTTCGCGAGAATCTATAAAATCCCTTCTTTACCTTTCCTTGGATGACTACGTACCTTGTAACGTCCATGGAAAGTCCACGGAAAGAACCAAGTTCTCACAGATTACAGTTTACGTTGTCCATTTCATGTATGGTATGTAATTAGTCAGTTTAAATCTGTATTCCGTGTCCAAAAGACAAAGAATCGGGAATCCTATTAAATGCAATTTGATCTAACCTGCTTTGTGTGCTTCCGCCACCAATTAGTTCATGCGGCCTAGCGCCGGCCGGCACCCACCCACTACTGTTAGTACATGGTACATGCCGGCGCTGCCATGGCTGCTCCGGTAGTCTCAGATCAATGATCAATCTGATCATACAAGATCTTGTAGCATGTTATTCTTACGATTAACGTCTACAACGCCTGATGATGCCTCGTGGAGAGGCGAAACACGTGTCGCAGCGACGACCAGGCCAGTCGTGGCAGCGACGGTGGTGTTGGGGGCATGCGGATTCTGTTCCAGATGGCGGACGACCGCAGCAGCCGAGGCAGAGACTACCGGAACAGCCATGCAGCGTCGGCATGTACCATGTACTAACAGTAGTGGGTGGGTGCCGGCCGGCGCTAGGCCGCATGAACTAATTGGTGGCGGAAGCACACAAAGCAGGTTAGATCAAATTGCATGTAAATTTGACTTTCGCAAAATAACGCCTGAATCTATTAACAATCCTATTAAAGTGCTGTTTGTTCATCTAGGTAACAGGTCTTTCCTTATACAACATTCGGAGACAAAAAAACCCCATTTGATGTAAAAAGTAGTTGCTGTAGCCTCTGAGCGCTTGCTACATTATCTTTCTTCAGCTACCACAGGAACTCTTCAGGAGCTTATTTGTCACCTCACTCGCAGGAACACAATGACCCTGCAGGGAGTTGTTATTTGGCTGCGGTTCTCTGTGAGGTAAAGCTACTTCCTCAGATGTGTATTATATCTTATTAATTTTTCATAGCTTTAATCTCTCTTTTTTAATTTACCAGCTCAACTAGAAACTCAACAACCGTCCAAGGAGTTGTTATTTAAAAAGGTACGAGTATCTCTAGCCCTTAAACGAAATTATACTAAACTATATTAAATGATAATACTACGAATTAATAATTATAGACCAGCTTTCAAAAAGCTTATCAAGCAATAAGATTAAGGTAATTGTTTATTAAGCAGTCACAGCCAGGTCGCGGCCATCCTGGAGCCGATAAATCACGATAGGTTTGGCCAACTCCAAAATATTCACAGAATTACCTCAATATATTCACAAAAATGTTTTCGACATATCAGCAATTTATGCAAGGAAATCGAAAAGTCATTACGGAGCAATGTTTACAACGGGAAATAACAATAATAAAAGCGTTTATAGTACACATTGGAAAACTCTCATTACAATATTCATGCGTCATGTTCTGAGTTTGCAATTGAATGCTGCAACGGAGTAATATATTGCTTTCGTAAAACCATAATATTGGTTATATATTGTGGAATACAAACAATGAAATTCTACCTTGCATCGATAGCTTTATTTTGCATTAGCCTCGCCTTACATTCTTTGTAGGGTTCCGTACTTAAAACGAAAAAGTTCTTAAATCATTCACATACATATGGCACATGCATGCGGCGGGAAACCGCATGCATTGATCCCGATAAATACCTGTCATACGATATTTGACATGGTTACGTAAATTACAGGGAGTTAAAAGAAATTGAATGCATGTACGAGTACTAATTTCAAATTACGGTCACGGGCATGAACAAATGTAGCTACGAGTAGCAGGAAGAACATTCTTCCAGCGAAAGGCAATTCCATTTATTGTTAACTAATATCTTTGTTTGTAATTTGAATTATTTTTAATGTCTGACACATAACGGTAATCCCGCACATGCTAAATGTATGGCTTCAGAACTGAAACGTATATATCTATATGCTACTGTAAAAGCCGGAACTACGGTAAAACCTAAGATTTACCAACTAGTTATGGTAAAAGACCAAAAAGGTTTGTGATCATCGTTCATTTACCATCATTCACGTGGTTAAATCATAATATTTACTTCAAATACACGGTAAATGTCGATAAATAGACATATCATTGTGAGTGCTCTGAAGAAATATTTTCCCTTATCCCACCCTCTCCCTTCCCTCATAGATCCACACGTGCAGGCTTGCGATGTCATCATTTCACTGTTGAGGACATTAGTTCTCGTACTAAAAAGTTCGGCAACTCCTATTTGTGTCGAACTATTAAAAAATGGAACGCCTTGCCTGCACATGTGTTTCCTCCTTCCTACAACATGGGATCCTTAAACGAAGCGTGAAGAAGCATTTTGCGGGCCAGCATGGTAGCGTCAACTGACAGGGCACTGTAGTTCTTTGTCAGTTGCCGCTGCAATTTGGATTCCTCTTTTCGCTTACCAACAGGCAAAGCAGAGCCACTATGCTGAGCCAATATAAAAAAAAAAGATGTCAGAACGTGTTCGCCAGTTCGTCTCAAACACGCGGGCAGTTTCCAACCCCCTGCTTCCCAGACCACCCCTTTACCGCCACAGCTCGCCTCAGTCGTTCGTTGAACACGTTTGAACATGCAAGTTAATTTGTTGTCGGTTTGTGATTTTGATATTTTAAAGTTATTTATAGTTCGAAAATGACTTTAATTCGATATTTTATTATATTTTACTGTCTGGAAGTAACTTACAAATGGATATGAGTGTAAAACATAGATTTTATGGAACATTGGACGAACTCGTAGCAAACAAGAAAGATAATAACTTTTACCTTGATAAGGTTAAATACTCAAAAGTGTTTAGAGGCAGTAAAAACTGCAAAGAAGACAGTTTTGTTAAAATTGAGTCAGAAAAGGACATTAACAGTAAATGTGTGAAGGCTAAACCACAAGGAAACGAAATTATTGAAACCGAAAAGTTGAAGGATAAGCAAATAAACGATAATCTTAATGTAACTATTCAGAGATATACCGATTCAGAGACAGAAAACGCAACTCAGTCTCAAGAACATGCAATACTGAGTAAGATAGAATTAGTTCAGACAATAAGAAAAAAAGCTAAATAGAATTTAGAAAATCAAGCTGAAAGAATGATTATATCGGCTAATAAGTATCCAAATGTGAAAGTTGGTCTAAATATAAGACTGAGAGTACTTGACATCGACAAAGCTAAAACCAACCCGAAAAGCATTATTGCAGTTGTGGTAGATGTAAAGGAAAACGACTTTTACTAACTTGGTACCAAAATTGGAGTACTAAAGCAGCTTTACACCCGGAACCAATTTACTTCATGCTCTGAATATTTTATAAAGATAGAAGACGTTGTCAAAGATAAACAAGTGAGTCTTCGAGAAGTTGTCGTTGACTGGAGGACAAGGATTCAAAAAATGTAACTGTCTCAAAAAATTACTGTCGAAGAAATGCGATTGCAAGCCATCAGGATTACTTTGCAATTCTAAATGCTACTATAGCGCTCCTTCTTGTAACAAGTTTATTTACTACTTACTAGTTAGTGGCAATAGATAAATTGTCTTTATTTTTGTTTGTAAAATACTGAGTAATAAGTAATGATTCAGTTAGTTTAACCAAGCCGATTAACATTATGTTTTTAAAAGAAAATAATTTCTATTGTGTTATATAAAATTAATGTTTTTTAAAAACACAATTTAATTTGTGTTATTTTTGTAAAAAATATTTTATATTATTTTTTAGAGGTAAGGATTTGGCTGATTGGTAATATGATTAATAACTACTTTGTTAATTACTGATAGTTAATTGAAATAAATAAAGAAAAAGTACTTATTGTTTTCTTCCCAAAACCAACATTTACCAACCGCCTCTGGTAAAAACTAGCATGTACCTGTTTCTAACGTTATAAGTCCGAAAAAATGTTATCCTTTTTATTAATACTTGTATTTACCAACTCATGTCGGTAAATCTTAAGATTTATTGGTAAAACCTAAGATTTAACGCAGTTCGGCCTTTTATAGAAACATATATTTATTCTCTAATCTGCAAGAGAAGAATGTACAGGCGAAGGAACCACTATTTGTGGAAAGTTACACCATTTGTATTTATAAACTACTTGTCGATTACCCGGCATATTGTAATAGTCATTTTTTTTTAAACATATAACCTTCACGCAAACGCCACAGTAAGTTGCCAAGGTTTTATTACAATGGGATGCACTGAATGGCATCGCTGAAAATACGAACTAACAAATAAATCTTTATTTATATGTATAAGATGATAGAAAAATACAAAGAAATGTGTATAGGAAGTCACTGATTTATAGCGCTCGTGTGATTATTAAAAATCAATTTTAATATCATAAATAAATCTCGATAATGAAGTTCTGATGATGACATATTGTGATATTATCGAGATGCTATACTTATAAAGTTTAGAAGTATACTTAAGGTCTCCTCAACAGTTATCAGTAACTATTTAGCATTTGTTTTCATTGGAATAGCATATATTTTAGTTTGTATAACGCAGACAAGTTTATTCCGTCTTGAATGAATAACATTGCGAATGTTACATTTGCTAATGCAATTTAAACACATGTGCAATCCGTGCTCACCGCCGTACTACAATAAGACGTAGGAACCCGAGCCTTAACCAGAACAAAGGACGGGTAATAAAATTTGTAAACGAGGAATGACACGCAAGCTTAACCCCGGTTGCGGCGTCGAATATAATGAAGACGGTAATTCGTCTCATATGGCTTGGCTGGGGAAAAAGATAGCTGAATTTGTGCACTGCTTTGTTTTAGGACAGGAAAATAAACATTAAATGGCTTGGTAAGTCTAATTGTACTTCATTAAGTATAGTAAGTACTGAATACAAAAACTGGAGGATTGCTTATGGCCAAAAGCATTAGTCGATTTTGTGGCGTAAGGCTTGTAGACCGTATTCGCAATGATGATGTTAGAAATAGAGTTGGTCTGAAAGAGAGTGTCGGTGTTAAAATAAGAAGAGGCATGCTCCGATAGTTCGGGCATGTAGAAAGAATGACGAAGCAGATATACAATGCAAAAGTGGAAGGATGTAGGAGCCGGGGAAGGCCACGACTTACCTACCATGACCAAATTGGTCATGTTCTATCAGAAGGTGATGTCAGGAGCCCTAGAAACCGGCGTGCGTGCATGAGA
Source organism: Pyralis farinalis (assembly GCA_947507595.1). NCBI lineage: Eukaryota > Metazoa > Arthropoda > Insecta > Lepidoptera > Pyralidae > Pyralis > Pyralis farinalis. Next base: position 26,164,182 of record OX382267.1, read on the forward strand.
AGAGCAATGAATGTTAAAGAAGCGAGTGAGATATGTAAGGATCGAGTCACGTGGCGCTCGGTTCTCTCTGCCTACCCCGCAAGGGATTTGGTGTGAAGTTATAGATTATAGTTATAGATAGCATTAGACGAAATCTGTAGCCAGCAGGGGGTAGGTACGGGCTATTGATGATGAAGTACATTCATTCCCCAAGACAACAATCTCCCATGCCCTGTACACGGAAGTCTCGTTAGTACATATACTTAATTAACCAAGTATTGGCCATTATTGTCTATTTTTCATTTATTTATTTATATTTAAGGAAAACCAACAGCTTACAAAAAATAAAGTACAAGACACATTAGACAATAGAAAGCCAATAAAAGGTTCCCACAGATAGAAATGTCTATGGTCTTTTGACATTTTAATGGAAGCTCATTGATGCCTCTGCTATGTGTAATTAGTATGATGGTTAACGGAGAGTCTGCAGTCGTAGCTCCTCTCCTTTACAGGCGTTCGTTTTGATATCCATTGAGCGGTGTACGAATGAGGGTTTAGAAGGCGTGGACTAGCACAATTGACAATTGATCAAGTTTTATGCAACTGTAACTAACAATGTCGCACAGCTCCACCAAAGACTCACAAAAAAAATCATTTGACTACATTTGCTTCAGGACATAATTCGGCTGCCTCCCCAGTGTCCAATCGGGACAGACGTGATAGACGTTTTCGGTTATCATACAAGATCCATATTTCATCGTTAATAGATTCAGGCGTTATTTTGCGAAAGTCAAACTTACATGCAATTTGATCCAACCTGCTTTGTGTGCTTCCGCCACCAATTAGTTCATGCGGCCTAGCGCCGGCCGGCACCCACCGATATGTCGACGATATTCTCATATGCTGGACAGGTACCAATCGTCAATTGGATCTCTTTGTTTCCAAATTAAATAAAATCCACCCTAAAATTAAATTCACTTTAGAAATAGAACAAAATAGTTCACTTCACTTTTTAGATTTAACCATAACTAAAAATCAATCCCTCCATCAATTTTCGATATATCGTAAACCCACTCATACCGATACCACGATTCCCGCGTCATCCAGCCATCCTTGGCAACACAAGCTCGCAGCGTATAAAACTATGATACACCGTTTGATGAGCGTTCCATTAAGTAAGGATAATTACAACAAAGAACTTGATGTAATATATCAGATCGCGAAGTCAAACGGTTATTCCAAATCTACCATCGATAAATTATTGCGTAAAAAGACGAGTAGTATCGTTAACAGACTATTGTACGCGGTTCCATATATTTCGACAAATAAATACACTGCGAGTTTGTCATACCTGGGAAAAATCACTGACAAAATAGTTCACATATTTAGAAAAAATAACATACATGTTGCTCTCAAATCCCATAATACACTCAAGTCACTTTGTAACACAAAAGATAAAATCCCGCCCAATAAAAAATCCGGCGTCTATAAGCTGTTCTGCGATGAATGTGAACACGTTTATATCGGTCAAACGGGACGTAACTTTGTAACACGATTTCACGAACACGTGTCGGCGTATAAAAACAATCGCCCAGAAAGGTAACACTTCGCTGAGCATCTCATAGACAAAGGACATAACTTATCCCCCACTAATACATATCCAATTTTACACACCATAGACAAAGGTTTAAAACTAAATATTAGGGAACAATTAGAAATTAATAAACATAAAAATTCTAAAATTACTCTCATGAACAAACAGACTGACGTAAACCATTCCCCACTATTAAATATCTTTTCGCTCACACCATCCACCCCCACCCTCAATTCAATATAAGGGACGGCACTGCGATGGATTTGTCACTTGTAGCATGTTATTCTTACGATTAACGTCTACAACGCCTGATGATGCCTCGTGGAGAGGCGAAACACGTGTCGCAGCGACGACCAGGCCAGTCGTGGCAGCGACGGTGGTGGAGGGGGCATGCGGATTCTGTTCCAGATGGCGGACGACCGCAGCAGCCGAGGCAGAGACTACCGGAGCAGCCATGGCAGCGTCGGCATGATGCACGCACTAACAGTAGTGGGTGGGTGCCGGCCGGCGCTAGGCCGCATGAACTAATTGGTGGCGGAAGCACACAAAGCAGGTTGGATCAAACCATATTTCATCGTTGCAATCCGTTTCAGAATCCCCTGATCTGTGCCTATTCAACAAGTTAAGGCAAGTTTCGAGGCGATTTTGTAGTTCAATGGTTTCACGAATCCACGTTACGAGCTTTTTATTTTCCCAATTTGACGTAAATTTATCAGTATCGTTTTATCACTTGACGGTTGAAGACTGCTGCTAATTTCGATGTGATTTGGGACAAATCTGCTTCCACTACGTCTTTTAATATAGTGCTATTGACTTTCGGTTTCGTTGGGAAAGACTCGTTCTTGAGATCAATCTTTCCATCGGAAGCTATCAAACCATAAGCGCACCATGCGTTTACTTGCGGTACCTGGTCTGTACACTTCCTTGATATTGCGTGTTGCCGGAGCTGCGTATTCGGCAATAACGTCAAATTTAGATTTTTCAATCATCACTGAATTAGCAATATTAAAGAAAATAAGAACTGCGTAAAAACAAATTAACGTTTTTGTCATAAAAAATATTACAGCGGTGTTAATAAATTCATTTCAATTGTAAAAAAATAAATAATTATCACAACTGACTGACATGACAAACGTTAAGGTAACGTTTATTAGCAATCGACTGTGTAAATGTGAAGTGAAGGTGGTGAAATGTTGATTTTTTTTTATTCTACTCAATGCTATATCTATCATTATAGAACCCACATCGAAATAGCATAAAAAACGAATTCACCATACAAAAATGGCCTGCTGATCGAGCAAGTTCATCTTAACGACAATTTTACTTGCTTACTACTATGGAGACACTGAAAAATTTACACAAATCAAAACAAAAGTTATTCATATTAACGTATGTATTTCAACCCATTCCGAAACAAGCCATAAAAAATAATTTATAACAATTTCTGAAATAAAAATGAACATTCATTTCATAAATAATACAGTAACTTAAGTTATTATTTAGTAAGCAACATAAGTTCCTCTGTTGGAGTAAGGAATTATTTCGCTCTAGAAAGAAAATATCGCACTGTATAAATCTCAAGCAATATTCCCAACAAAAATACTGGGAAGTAGTAGCTTACGTAAAACTCTTAAGTGTGTCGTAGGATCGTAGCACCTCGTAGCACAAAGCGTAAACGCTCGGTTGGCCGCATGCCAGCCTACCTGTTGTTCTTAAGCTGCCGTTGAACTGAAGGCCTCGCTATCTGTTGCATGTTCTTTTTGGAAAAAAAAATGTACAAATTTCAGTCCGTAGACTTTGAACAAAAATATATACTCGTAGTAGTTTTACTATTGAATACACCAAGCTAATTAATGACATCCAAACAAAGATCGTTTCCAGTGCATTTAGAGTAATTAATAGAATACGATTGAATGGTGAAAGAGAACAAGTATATTATTTTATTCATAAAAATAACTCGTCATATATAACCAGTTGAGAATGCGCAAGCTTGCATTGCCAGAGGAACTGCCTGGCTCGTCAATTATATAAAAAATCATTTTTTTTTATATTTGATTTAGAACCATGTTGAGATAGGACCGGTGTTACTGAACATTCCTGTTCTACTTTTTTATGCTGAATCCGAATTTGAAGTGAAAATTCCAATATTCGAAAAAAAAACACACACATACAAACGCACAGACAAACATAGATTTCATATAGGAACGGTGTTCCCGAAAATATTTTCTAATGAACAATGTATAATAATTCTTCTAACCTAACCTAGTATCAGGGAGGCTTGCAAAAAATCCCACCACCAAAGTATCCCTCATGCCGTTGTCGCAGTCTCCAGATATACAGACAGCTGTGTGAACCACACAGACAGCACAGCAAACGATGCAAAGAGCAGTCATGCTCACTAAAATGTCCAGACGCGTGGCGGCGTCGGGAGGCGGGTCATCGAGTTCCCTAAAATATGGTTGAGCACGAGGATGGCTTCCTCTCGTAAACGTGCTACGCGGGCGCATCCCTCAATTCAGGTATACTAACAAAACTTTTTAAAACCCGACGCCTAGCAATTAGCTATTAGACAAGCGGAGCAATTAAAATTCAAATTAACAAAAAAAAACTCAAATTAAACAAGTCTGTAGATGCAGTTTACCAACAAAAAAAAGTATCTGGGAGAACAGGTTTACATGATAAAAGTAGGTATTAGTACCGTCACTGAGTACGTGATGTTACATAAACAATGAGCTATCAAGCGACTTATGAACAACTTTTTAAATGTAAACCTGAGGACAATAACATTTAAAGAGTAAAGTCGACTAAACTGCGGTTGAACAAAAATATTGCTTCGTAAACAGAAAAAATGTGTAAGAAAATAAAAATTGTCTTTAACTTACGTTGAAAGTGCAAACTCGGAAAAACTTGAAAGAATTGCTTTAAAACGTACGTACTTAGTAAAAGTTATACTTTAAGTACTTGCAGTCTTTTAAATTCAAAGAATTATTTATAATGTTGTACCGGTAGGATGGGCAAATGAAAAGTTTCATTCAGATTTCATTAACTGTGGAAAATACACACCGGAGACTAAAAGGAATCGCGTGGTTCTAATATTTTATTGTATGCTGAAATACAGCGCACTGCAATGAACATAAAAAAAACTGTTTTAAATTGGCGAGTTTATCCCTAAAAGATATCATTTTCATTTTACTTACAGTAATTATCGGGACATGATGAAATAGCGAGAAAGTGCAAGCATATTACAATATTATTTGTTTCTTTTAGTTAATGTTACAATGTTTAGTTCGTTGTACAATTTTATGTAACACAAGATAGTCAGTGCATAGCTATACTTAATAAGATACGGGCAGATGCTGAAATACTATATCTTTCAGAAGATCGCTGTGACTGAGGAAGCTAGTGATGACGAAGAATACTTCTCATGTTACGATAATAAACAGACCGTATATTTATTTAACACTGGATGTATTTAAATATAAATTGCGACTAAGTTGCATGCGCAGTCTCCACTGATTATGCCAATCACTAGCCACGTACGCTTGCAAACGGCCTTAGATTGCCTGCTGCTTTGTAATTTAAAATTTTGAATAATCATATAATTTCAAAACATTTTATAAAAATAACGTGATCGTTTTTTAATCAGGTACATAGCGGGCTCACAGCAACATATTCGGAAACAAGGCTCCCCATACAAATTAAGTACAAATAAGTACAAAGAGAAAGTTGTACGACTCCGTCGTTTTATCGAGAATCTTCGGCAAAGTTTTTACGGTTTGATTTGTTACAACTTAGGGCGTAGTTATATAGTTGCTGGATAGGTCGGGCGTAGAAAATATGCATAGTGAAATATATTTTAACGTAAAGGTAACTAACTTATACCTATTGCTATAAACCGTGTCTATTGCAGATCTAAATATAAATCTAAGTTTATCGTATTTTTTATACTACTTCTGGAACCAAATAAGCATACGGTAAAGCGTGATGTGGGCCGTATGCTTGTATGCCTCCCGAAGTAGAATAAAATAAAACACCTAGATACGCGCGGACGAAGTTGCGAGTTGCAATTATATATAAATATTTAGAACACAGACATGGTAGACGTCATTTCTTTTTTTCATTTATAACTTGTCAGCATCGGTTACCACTTGTATTATTATGTTAAATGTCTCTTCTATAAATTCTACGTCTAGGTTTGGTTACGGATTCACGCTTTGTGAGTCTATCGCTGCGCACCGTTTGAACTCCTTACGTATTTGGGAATGTTTAAAAAGTTCACGGATTTCGGAATCTTACTGGATGAATACTGATAAGTGACTATTGATTTTGTTATTATTTCTCATCAAATAGACAATAGAAAACGAGATTTTCGTACAGTATTTCGTAAATTAAACGGAAATAGTGAAATGACATTTGCAAAAAGAAAGCTTGGTTATTAAATGCTTAAATAAAGATTATGTAAACTGGAAACAAGTGGCAAGAAAAAAAGATCAACAGAAAAATAGAAAATTTATATTTCTGCTTCGCTGTGTAAGTCGCAAAATTGTAAATCTCTAAGTTGAAAGCCGTTTTAAATGTACTCATAACGACAAAGGGAATAAAGTAATATTTTTCTAGAATTGTCCGTAGATAGTGCGTTTTATGAGAGACGTTTATGAGTGAAATAGGACACCGTATTTCTTCTGCGTTCAATAGAGTGTTTTCCTTGAGAATTTACTTTTCAATCTTACTCTCCCGAAATTAATATTTCAAAAGAGATACACAGTAAAATGTTTGCTTGAAATGGCCCGTCTAGAAGAAGTACCTTCATCTTATGACGGGACTCTACTAAATAATTGTATTGTATGAATAAAGTATTCGAATATGTAACATATTCAGGACACTGGTAGCAGGGCTGAAAACATGCGAGTGGCATTACAATATGTATTTTTTTATTTTCAGGAACACCGTTCCTATATGAAATCTATATGTTTGGCTGTGCGTTTGTCTGTGCGTTTGTCTGTTTGTGCGTTTTATCCGAATATTCTAATTTTGACTTCATTCATTCGGATTCAGCATAAAAAAGTAGAATAGGAATGTTCAGGAACACCGTTCCTATCTCTTAAGGAATATGGTCAAATTGGCCGAAAAATTAAAAAAAAAATTAATTGTTATATAATTGACGACCCAGTGTTCCTCTGGCAATGCAAGCTTGCGCATTCTCAACTGGTTAAATAAATAATGATGACCTCACACCACATACTCATCACTTGCCATCGACAATGAATGCATCCTCATACATAGTTGCCGATACGGTCGTGTATTTTCGAGTTCCATGACAAGGTCTTTTCGGGACGCTATAGAGCTCTTTATAGAGAAACTTTTTACAAGTCGACTTAGCGACCATAAAATGTTTATTAAAGATAAAAAGATAAAAAGATAAAAATTCTTTATTCGCCATTGGGCCCTCGCGGGCACTTAGACACGTCTTACAGTTTTTGAAATATAATCTTATTGTATCTTATTTAATTCTCTTTTTACTTTTTCCTTTTTTTTTATCTACTAGCATTTCGGAAATGACCATTGGCTAAGAAGAAATGCCGAAAGAAACTTGCCAATATAGGTCTCTTTTAAAATTGACAATTAGATATTACAAAAACAAAAAAATCATAAGCGTATTGGTACAATAATGTTATCAAATGGTAAAATTAAAGATTATTAAGAACAGGTAGTCTGTGCTGAATTATTTCCAGACATCTTTGTCAGTTATATATTCATCAATTCTATAATAAGCCCTTCTACAGAGAGTATTTTTAATGTACTTTTTGAATACATTGTCAGGAAAGGACAGAAATTATTAAATAAAGATTAAAATTATTCATTTGACAGTCGCTGAACATCAAAGCTTAATCACACTTCCACGATGCAGTTGTATTTAACAACTGAACAAAATAATCGCCCGCTGTTCGAACTAATCGCTCTTATTTGAAAATAGACAGTCGAATAAAATAAACAATGAATTTTTCTTTCGAATCACGACGCGTTCAAACAAGAAAAAGGGGTTTAACAAAGCGTTTTTTTAACGAGAAACTCTGTAAATTAGAAGATGAGTAATACTGAGCAATATTGAGCCCGTCCAATCCGTTGGTCCCGCGTTTGTAATGTCATTACAGTACAATGGCAGCCGTCGGCCGAAACGGGCCGTGACTAAATCGCGCAGAAATCAATTTAAAATCTTAGTCTTGCTAAACATTTTGACGTGAAAGCGTTAACGCCTAATATTTTTCTTTATATTAAAGACTACAAAGGTTTCAAAAATTGAAAAGGGTATGCTGAGACGGTTTTAGTCATTTAGAAAGAATGAATGTCAAAAGAGTTACGAAAGAAGTGTATCAGGCGAGAGTGAATGAATATTTCGGGAGAGGCCGCCCTAGACGCACACATATAGATCAAATTGGTGTTGTGTTGAGAAAGGGCCAAATCAAAATCACCCAAAACCGAAGAGCATGCATGAAGAGGTCGATGAATGTGGAAGGAGCGAGAGGGGTATGTATGGATTGGTGCACCTGGCGTTCCATAGTCTCTGCCTACCCCAATAGGAGACAGGCGTGATGATATGTATGTACTATAGTATATAAATATTCTAACAGTCGCATCGCAATATATCTATGAAAATCTTTTGTATGTCCTTAAAAACATAGACTCATTTTGTAAAAAGAGTGATACTCATAGCATAAATACTAGATATAAGCATAATCTTGTGTTACATGCAAGCCGTCTCCACAAAATAAGTAATTCTTTTATGTTGCAATGTATACGGTTCTATAACAAACTTCCCAGCAATATAAGAGAATTGGCAATAAACAAATTTAAAACTACTATTAAAGCCAAATTGTGTAGCAGGGCATATTATAAAGTATCTGACTATATTAATGATAAAAATGCCTGGGATTGAGTCGATCCAATTATAATGTAATTAATAAATTATGTAAATTTGTTTGGATACCAAAAGAGGGATGCCTGAGTTTTTTGGCAGTATTTTTATCAGTGCTCACCTAGTCATGAACTGCACGGTAGGAGAAAAAAATTGTGACGATTCCAAACAAATGTAGCCATTTTTACGGAATAAAAAGATTTTGACTTTGACTATTTAAATCAACTGACTGCAAGTAATCACCGTTGCCAATCCGCATTAGCAAGAGTGTTACATCATCAGCTTTGTTAAACACAAGGTAATATTTTTAAAGACGTCATGCCGTATTTAAGCGTACTGATAATAATATGGTATGCAAGAGGACACGATCATTCACCATTATCGGGAGGTATTGGTGACTCTCGTTCACATCGTATTCAAATGGAGTTGCTCAGAGGTAGGATACAGTTTTCCTCGCCAACGAGCAACGAACGTTACTACTTGCATTACAAGCGCCCGTAGGCTAGACACGAAGGCAGTTGTTTAGAACTACGGTTTTTTTTTGGTAAGATGCAGGGGTGTATGTTACAGGAGAGGAGTCACGCTAATTTTTAAACATTGTTGTGTGTTTAAACCTTTCAGCTCAGGAACGAGAATAAGATGTAAAAAATTGTAGCCATAATCTTATCTGAAAATATATTATTATCAGATATTATTTATACTCGTATATTTAAGAGAGGCAGCCCGTCTGGAGAAGTACCTCCATCTCACAGAAAACCGCAGCCAAATAACAACTCCCTAGAGGGTTGTTTTGTTCCTGCGTGTGAGTGAGGTCTCCGGTAAGCTCCTGATGAGTTGCTGTATTAGCAGCAGAGGTAGTATCGCGTGAGTAATACTAAATTTATTGTAAGCGTTTATAAGCTACGGTAACCGCTTCACATCAGGTGGGCCGTATGCTTGTTTGACGTTATATAAAAAAAAGGAATTATTATTGTATAAAAACGTACCGTAACAGAATATTTTAAATAGTGATGCACATGAGTTCTAATATAGATACAGATGCTAAAGCAGTCATTTATAAGGTCACAAATTTGGATAAATTTTATAAAGTGACAATTTATACTCTCAGTTAACCATGAGTCAAAACTGACAATTTGTAGAATTGAAAATTTAAAACTCGAACGTCATAATGTAGCGAAGTAAAAATAATTTTATTCTATGATTTTCAATTCAACAGATGAATCGTCTGTGTCGCAAGTTGTTGTAGGTAATCGTATTAAACATGGATTCCCAATCCAATAGATTCGCTTTCAATTTACCCTTCACTAATACATATCGTTCATAAAAAAAAAATATTTGTGTACGTACATCAAGTAAATAGCATAATCCGTCGCAGTAAGAGGCGGTAAGCGTCGTGATTCCCGTCATCGCGGTACTATAACAGCAGCTATTGTAAGAGGGCTTATTGTGCGACGGGATTGGTTTCCCGACGAAGAAAGCGCCTGGGAATCGATTTAAAATTTCCTTGAAAGAACCCCACAACAATGCCACCTAATACTCGGATTCTACGTCTCTCGTATATAGGTATTTTAATTAAATACAGTACGCATTGGCTGTAATCTCGCCTTGATTAACGTAATGGTAGTAAAAACAATCGTAATGTAAATAAATTGTGCCAAGTATTTCTTAAGTATTTCTTTCTTAAACGTTCTGGAGAAAAATTTATAATGAACAGATTAAATTAGTGATGAATTAAAGACACAAGGTCACAAGGTGAAAATTAATTAAATTCATCAAGGTATAAAACTCGATCATTTATTTGTGCGTCGTGCCGGGGCAGGCATATTCGTTCGGGGAGACATTTATTGTCGGCGTCTTCACTGCCTGGAAGACAGGGAGCTGTCGGTATAATGGGTGCGTGAGGAATAATAGCGGTCACACCGGAATCTACGCGTGCCTTTACAGGTACAATAATGGGGACATATAGCCACAGCTCGAGCATCAGCAAATGGCAACTGACAAAGTCATCGAGCATATCCTTCCGCGGAGCTTTGTGAAACTTTAATGCCCACCATGCCTATTGGCTTGGTTCTTGGATCTACTCATAAAATTGCTCTGGCCAATGGTTTCTCTTAACTGGTTCATTCTCCCACGAGAATAACAGGCATAGAGGATCATGCAAACTCTCGACTTGGCCTTCTGCTGGTCGAGGGAGCTGTACCATCCCGCATTGTGGTAGCACAATGCCGAAAATCTCAATTACCCAGCAAGATGTCCAGCTGGCATTATTCCCTTTGACATTCATAAGTCGAGAGGATCAGACGGCATACCGGAAGTGGTGCTGCAGCTGTGTGCTCCTGAGTTGTGCTCTGTACTAACATGGATGATAGCGCTTTCCTACTACACTGAACAAGGTCCGTCTTCATGAAAGACCGTTAAGCCTGTACTCCCGGTACCAAACAAAGGCGACAGATCATTGAATTATAGTTCGATTGATAAACCTTTCTACTGTGATAAACACACGACTCCTAGCATACCTAGAGGATCACAATTTGATTGGCGATACGGCTTTCGCCACTATCGTTCAAGTGGTAATTCGATCGTGTATCTTAAAAACGGCTCTAACGTATTGGATTGAATTTCGTATTTAGATAAAATTTGCTTTTTAAATTTATCTCGATAGGTAATAAATAAATATTTCTTGTAACACATGATTTTAACCAAAAACATAAGAAAACGACGAGGGAAACACGGTGACCCGCGTATCTAATACGGACGTAACACGTATCTAAGCTCGACATGCCCCAAAAAGCACACTAGGAGTGTTATAGAGTACCTATAGTCCACCTCTAGTTACCGCCAAATAAGACACAAGATACCCATTTATCATTAAATAGCAATTATTTTTATCTTTCTTTTTTAGTTTTAACTTTTTCCTCATACTAAATATTTATTCCAGAGATAAACTCTGCCATGCAGTTAGGTCCTTAACATAGGTACAACTTTATATCAAGCTTGTTATGTGCTAGTAAGTGGAAGTGTCAATAGGCTGTTAGTGAGAGCACGGAAGCGGAACAATCCGACTCAGATCACTGCAATTAAATACTATTTTAAATTCTAGTGTAGACGTTCAAGCTTTCAAGCGTTCAAGCTACAGGTCATCCTTGTTATAATCCAAACAAGGAAGACCTGTAATGCATGCATGGAATGCTGGAGACTCGACTGCAGGTGTTTTTTGAGAATATCTATAGTGGTAATAAATACCTAAACTTAATTAAAAAAAGGATCCTGGTGTTTTGTAATATAGGTTTCAGCCTAGTTTAAAGTATCCCGCAAAAAAAGTAGAGGTTTTTTAGGAAGTGTACTCCTCCATTTATTATTTTGTATAGGTATGTATAGCACATACCGCAGACCTTATGATGAAATATACTCGTATATTTACATATAACGAACAATTGAAAAGAAAACGAATAAATAAGATATATACTTACTTAGTACTTACATACACAGTTAAATTAATTAAAGTAGTCTCACCCATGTGAACGTAATGGACTAATACGTATGTATATATAATTTATATATTATATAACGTAATGGGCTAATAATATATAATTATATTGACCTGTAATAAAAACTAATAACTCCTGTAACCCGATCGCAGCGCCACCTACCGGGTTCAAATGTAAATCTAAATCATTTTCGAATCTACTTAAACACACACAAAAATATCATCAAAATCGGTCTAACCGTTTAGGAGTTCAGTGACTTACACACGGACAGAAGAATAAGATACTCGTATATATAGTAATAATAATAATAGTAAATAAATAAACATATGCATATTGTACTATTGAAGAAGAGCAGAGTATATGTATACAATAATAATAACACAGGTATTATTATTGTATACAGGCTTACTAAAAGAAAGCCCGGCCGCAATTTATTGTAAAACACTTTGATCTAATGTAATAACACATTTTTATTTGTATTTTTTTTTTGTGTTACTATAACATACTTTTGTTAAAAGTGCATTTTTTATATTTAAAGTTTTTTCTTTATTGGCAAACACCTAGCGTCCGATTGGCACCTTATAAATTTCTTAAAGTCACAATAATGTTAACATGTGATCCTCTTATAAAGAAGTGATTTATATTCAAGTTACTTCTGATTAAAAATCGTTATGGCTTACCTACTACTTTCTCCAGAGCGAAGCCAAGGTGGCATCGCGAGATTGATACTTAATGTATTACAAGCTTTCATATGCTACTGTAACCACATTACATCAGAAGGGCCATAAACTTGTATGCCTTATGTGTTTAAAAAAAAGATATGTAGGGAACACTTTGGCAACATGCGAAGATACTTGTATCGTTTTGCATAATTCAGAACCCTACTCTTTACGTCGCCAGACGTGGCTGATTTTTACGTATATCCAATAAACAGTTTAGTAGTCCGTCGGTTCAGTGGCTCAGTGAGTTAATAGGTCGGTTTTGAATGACACGGGTAAGTCCCAAGTGGGTTCGGAAATAGTTTGGGGTCCTGCAGGCCCGTGATCAGCGAGTATAGTGGTCGCCGATAATGTGCCCAATTGCCTCTTATTTTGCGGTCATCTACCGAGGAATTGACACGTGAGTGGTAATAAATGTCTTATTTGCTGTTTTTTTTTATACAACCTTTGGAGGTATACAAGCACAAGGCCCACTAGTAAAGCAGTTAAATAGATTAAATACCACTCGCGTGATGCCACCTCTGTTGCTAACACAACAACTTCTTAGGACCTTACTGGTGACCTCACTCACTAGCAGGAACACTATAACTCTAAGGGAGTTATATGGCTGCGGTTTTCTGTGAGGTGTATAGGTAAGCGTGTAGGTACTTCCCCAGACAGGTTGCTTTGATGCGCCCTACCTCTCTTAAAACACTTAGTACAAGACAAAGCACACAAATGTTTGTGCTGTATGGGAATCTAACCCACGAGTGTTGGTGTCAAAGTAGTGTAACTAACTACTGCGCCACCAAGCTCGTCCTTATCGTCGGATTACATAGACGACTATCAACATTATAGACAGCGCCAAGCAACTAGAAAACCATCAAGAGAGAGGCAGGGCAAATCAATATTTATTAACAGGTTCAATTGGGCAAATATCTCTTTGCAGGAAATAATTCTGTGAATTCTTGTGTCTCTGTTTGAGAGAGAAAGTGAGGAATTGCTGCGTCAGTAAAAGGTCGCAACTAACGACTAATGGTCCTTGTGCTCCTAGCGTCCCTAAGCTATGGTAACCTAAAAAAATTAAGAGAGGTAGGGCGAAACAAAGCAACCTCCATCTCACAGAAAACAGCGACCAAATAACAACTCCCTGAAGGAATGTTGTGTTCCTGCGCGTGAGTGAGGTCACCAGTAAGCACCCTAGGATTTGTTGTATAAGCAGCAGAGGTGGCATCGCTCGAGTGATATTTAGTGCATTGCAAGCGTTCATAGACTAGGGTAACCGCTTTACATCAGGTGGGCTATATCCTGGTATACCTCCCGACGTTGTATATAAAAAAAACCTCTCCACATCAAGGCAGGCGGCAGTAGTAAAAAATATATGCAAGAATACTAGGTAATCTAAGGTGCTGGCAGGTAAGAATGCGTTGAGTCACCTAACGCGATTACATTGTTCCACTAATCCTCTGTTTCTCTGTTGTTTCACTCCTATCACTGTGGATTAGGTGTGCTATGCTCTAAAATAGACAATGTATTCAATTTATGCGCATTATGTACACTCCAATGCATAATGAGCGAAATTAGACCATAATGACTATTGTAAATTCGAGGTAAGTGGTATTGTCATGTATACATCTAGGCCAGACGTAAGGTAGTGAATAATGGGTACGGCAGAAGAAGCACGAAAGTAGGGTCAACGTCGTTGAAATGAGAACGCTGAGAAGTATGTGTGGAAAGAGAATGATTGATAGAGTAAGAAATATATACGAAAACAATGTGGAATCAAAGATGATGTAGTGACAAATATTTTAATGGATATGCTGAAATGGTTCGACTTTTCGAAAGAGTGGATGACAAAAGAGTCACGAAAGAAGTATATCGAGCCAGAGTGAGTGGAGATATCGGCAGGGGCCTCCCTTCACGCACACATATGGATCAATTAGCTTATGTGCTAAAAATCAGATGCACCCGAAACCGATGAGCATGCAAGAAGTGGTTGATGAGTATGGAAGGCGCGAGTGAGGTGTGTTTGGATCGGCACACCTGCGTTCCATAGTTCTGTCTACCCTAATGGGAGACAGGCTGAATGATATGTATGTAGAAATTTGGAATCATTTTGGTCTCGTAGACCCCTTTCCTACCTAGTCCGACCATTAGCTCTGTTACAAATGAATATGCATTTATTTTTTTATTAAGTAATCTTAATAAAACTTATATGTACATATTTATCGAAGACTCAGCAAAAAATAAAAAATTATTCTATTGGAAATGACCACCTTTGGCTTTGATACAGGCCTTTAGTCTGGGCATGAATCTATGGATTAACGTACTGTTTCCATGGAAAATTTAGTCACTGCTTGCTCCAGAGATTTCTTAAGAGCCACAATCGGCGTGTATCGTGTCGAGCAGGCCATGTCCTCATAAACTGACCATAATTTGTAGTCTAAGGGGTTCAGAACTGGGCTAGACGAGGGCCAGTCTTCAACTCTTATAAAATCCGGAACGTTGGTTTCGAGCCAGCCTTGTTCGTGCCTTTATGACCAGGTGCAGAGTCCTGCTGGAAAAGTCCTCGGTACATTTTTGAAAAGGGTTATACTGAGAGGTTTCACAACACGATCCAAAACAGTCTCTTGATACACTTTGGTTGAAGTTTTCACTCCTTTTTTTACAAAAATGAAGCTTTGTGACTCCTTCATAAGACACCACCACCAAACCATTGCAGACGTAGGATGATGACCACGTTGTGATCACTTACCGACTACTTGGGTGGCTTTATTAGAACTGTGTGCGTACACTTTGTCATTTTTCTTGTTGTAGTGCTCTTCAAACGTGAAATTTTTTTCATCAGTAAAGAGGATATTTCTGTGCCTTTCACCTGCGTATCGGGAAGAAAGCATTTTGATCGTTCCACTCTCTTCAATTGTAGGGATTGATTTAGGACATATCTTGTATATCGACGACAAGCGCCGAGCTTCAGGCCTTGTTTTATTATATGCGACAGAGTCATTAACAGCCTTTGTATTTCTAACAGTACGCGGTCGCCCCGATCTTTTATGGTCTTCAACAGAGGAAGTGGTGCTATATCTGTCGATAGTACGATATACGAACATACGGCTGATACCAAGTTTTTGAAATCTCTTGAATATGACCGACGGCTTTATGCCCACTTTGTGCAAGGCAAACACTGCAATCCTGTTTTCTTTCTTTCCCTATTCCATTTTGCAATTTGATAATAAACAAAGTTTTTTACATAATAAACACGTTCCAAAAGTTGATAGTTTCTATAGAACAGTATTTATGGCCAGACTAGTTATATATGTTCTGGTCAACGTAGACACCCTCCCTAACTTATGTTTGATTCTGATGCACCCCTTACTTGGTGCAACCGACCCCATGGGGGCGATGTAGACCACTTTGGGAAGATCGGATCAAGACAAAGCATACGATATCATCATTATCACTACAGTATCTACCCACAGATGGACAACCCCCTATACTGTTTTCCATTTTGTGTTCCTTAAATAACTTTTAGAATTTCGCCTATAATTATTATTGAAAACTTGAGCAAGCATACAGATTTGCATGGCTGCATTTTTTTTTTTGTTGACAATACTAAAGCTTGTCAATAGCTTCTATACGAAAAAAAAATCGGATGACAGGCAGAAAAGGTGCTGAACAGGATTGTCTTTGCCTATCTAAGTATATCTTCACGCGAAGCATTCGCTGAGAGAACCGAGCGCCACTTGTCTCGCTATTTATCTCTACATAGTATAAAACAAAGTACTCGTAGCTTCCTGCCCGCCGTCTGTACGTGTAGATCTTTTAAACTGCTTATTATTTTTGGGTTGATAAGAAACACTTTTTAGGAAGTATGTCTTATTAAAAATTATTTTTATCAATGTATAGATAGATACAGTAATACAATTTTCATGTATTGCACTGATTTACATGAAATAGAATGTTTATTGTCTATAAAATACAAACAAATGTATAAATACATACATTTCTATAAAAAAAAAATAACATCAATGCAATTTTTCACACACATCTAGGTACATATATATATATATATATATCTCAGCGTAACGGTCACGCGAGTTCAGTGCTTTTACCCCATTCCAAAAGTGCCCAACGTGTCTAATGAAGTTTTCACTGAAAAAATCATTGTCATTATTAAATTATTATTTTAGAAAATAATCCACTTAAAAGATGAGTGAAAATTCAATATAATTCTGATTTCGATTGTATAATGCTTCCGCCCCGACTAATTGGGAAGTGGAGCACCCTTAGAAGTGAGATTAGGCGTTGTTCAAATTGGCAAAAGCTCCCGTAATCATGGGCAATCGCACTGAGATGTAAGAAACCGTCTCTCCATTGTTGTTGATTACTAAACAAAATTTAAGAGGTACGGCGCATCAAAGCAGCCCGTCATAGGCAGTGTTTTCACCTCTCAGAATACCGTTGCCAAATAACAACTCTGGAGACATTTATCTACGGTAACCGCCTAACATTAGACGGCCCGTATGCTCGTAAGCCTCCCGACGTTGTATCAAATATAATACTCTAGCATTCATGCATACAAATATTAATCCTGTGTGTGTGGGAGTGTGGGGAGTGTGGGAATCGAACCCACGAGCGTTGGTGTCCGTCCGTTCATCCACGACTGCGCCACCGAGTTCGTCGAGGTAAATGATATCAACACTCGGTATAGTGCAAACCACTGGGTCTGCGAATATGAAATTTTAGTTTTTTTTTGGAGATACCTTAATGCGATATAGGTAGCAAATAATCATCTGTAAAATATCCACGGAATACACATATAACAGTGATAACTTATTGGACAAATAGCGGGCGCATTAACAGACTGGTCATCTATTCAAATCCTGGTGTGGTCATATACCACCAAATTCACGTTTTCGAATTTATGTACAAATCTGTAATTATCACTTGCGCGGCGTTGAAGGAAAACATCGCGAGGAAACCCGCGCGTTAAACACAACATTTCGAAAGTCGTGTGACCTAATCTAAGGGAGGTCTGGTTTCCCCTCTGGGTTGTAGGGGTCTGACGGCAGTCACCTCATATCAAACTCAATATCTTCGCCTAATCCTAGGTAGCGGACCCCGCTAAACCTAATGGGATAGAAAACGGGATAATGCTAGTAAGAAGAAGATCGGAGTACGTATATATAAATTTACGGGTACCTTCTCGTCAACATGAAATTATTGAGATGTTGCTGCGTTAGCAACTGGAGCTCCCACACAGTAATTGCTTCATATCAGGTGGCCGTATGCTGGTTTGTACCACATGTTGGCCAAAAATTGTAATCTAACAAACCCTCAAATTCCAAGAAAGCCGTAATGAAGGAAACCTGATGCGTTGTTCTCATAAAAATAAAGTTTATAGGTTGCGGGTACCTGGGAAAACGCCTACGAACAATGTTAGTAAAATTCAATCTCGCAAAATAGAGAATATTTTACGGTCAATGAATATGAAAGTGTATGTAGAGGGAGGGGTTATAGTTGTTTTTACGTCTTAACACTAAAGTTTACAGCCGGAGGTACTTCCATGTTGAATTTTTGATGGTAATGTTTAGTGTGCTCTTTGCTCTGGCGGAGGATCCGACTCTAGTTCTGAGAATGTTAGACAGAAGTAATATTATTTGTTACTATATGTAAGGTACATACAGTAAAGTACCTGCTGATCGGGCTACACGTGCGTGTTCGGCTGTTCAGGAATAATAAGAGACCCTAAATAAAATTAGTTAAAAGCTCTCAGGGATTATGAGTGAACTAGTTTTTTTGATTTATTAATCCCAAATTCCAAAGAAACAAACACAAAAATACTCTACTACTACTATATATTCACGTCAAGTCGCTTACGGTGTAGGTAGAGTGTACAATGACTCCATCCTAACAAACCACACTCGCTTCATTAACGTTCAAATACTTACTTCTTTACAATATTAATGTAAATATTTTGTCTGTACTCTTAATCTTAAAGACACGTTATGGGCTTTAAATGACGTATAAAAAATACAATAAATGACATATTTTAGTTACATTCATCTCCGAAAGATTACAATAAAAAACCGGGCAAATGCGAGTCAATCTCGCACAAAAAAAGATTGCGTATTACCTTTTTCATATAATTAAAATAAAGTTTAAACATTTAAGATTCCATTTTATTTTTAACTTTACTTACATTTTATTATTTGATGTTATTTCGACCATAGTAATTAAAACGTCAAAATTTCAAATCTCCATTTATACGGTTCAAAAGATACAGTGCTGAGACAAACGGGCGGACAAACATCGGAGCCTTAGTAATAGTGTTGGTGCACTTTATGCACGGAACCCTAAAAAATATTTAATATAGACCACAAATTGTGGCCTATATTCAGCTGTGGGTATAAACCATTTCGACTAGGCTGATAATGATCGTAATGTCTACATGTATTAAATGAAAAATTCGCCTATTTACACTCGTCTACCGGTTTCTGGTCGAGTAGAGACTCTACCACCAGACTAATACGCATTTTTCAATTTCTATATACTGCTGTAAATCCGCAGTATGGCGCCATCTATTTACATTACTTACGTACTAATGAGTGAGCATAGCAGCACATTTATAATAGCAGGTCATATTTTAACAAGGCACATCCGTTATCAAATCACTCGTCTTAAATCGTAAAATCGTAAATTAATCATTGGCGCAAAAAGTTTATAACGTCACAACCTTTATGGTCACAACATATTTACGCACACGAATATGAAGCTTACAGGCATTGTGTAAACGTTGCTATCAGTTACTTATACTGTCTCAACACCGTCACAGATGTATTATGAGATAACCGCACAACGTTTTGCAAAAACGATCAAACCCATTTATTTTTACTATTTTCCTAGTATTCAGTAATGTTATAAGAAAAATTGCTCATCACCAACTGCAGATGGTTACTTTCAATAAAAGTTTAACAATTACCCCAGCTACTTTGACAATTTGAAGTAAATGTAAATCATTATTTCAAGTCTGACAAATTGATCCACAGCTGCAAGCGGCAGTGTCTCCAGCGTATGCGGCTCATATCGGAATTGTATTTAAACGATCACGTGGCCCGTCCCTTCGGCATGCCAGTAGAATAAATAGACTTTGTGTTTACCGATGACTTAATTGAAACCATTTGATGTTACCATAAGATATTTACGCTGCTAATGTCTTGATGCGGCAGCTGAATCGTTTCGCGTATAACAAAATCCAACTGTGTCTATGTATTGTGTGCCGCGTCTGTATTAATATTAAGTTTATAGAACCAGTCGGCTATGACATATTAGGCGCTGGTGATCTATTTTTCACCATCATAATCAACTTGTACGATCATCTATACATTTATATGTACCAAGTCTATAACAATTTCATTCCAATAAGTGTGGATCAATTCACAAATAAATAATGTAGGCAATCTGTCATGAACATAATTATCCGTTGCAATTACGCTAATAGGCAGAGGTCATGTCAACGTGGTAATTATTGCTGCATCGAAAACACATCTGCCATAGTGCATTGTAATCTACATTGTCAAAGGACATTTGATACAGATGAACGTAGATATAGGAACAGTTGAAGGGCTAGCATCTTTCCGACGACGGTAACATGAGTGGAATATATAGGGGTTACGGGGTAAGTTGTGTTTGCTTGTAGGAAGTATTGTTTTTACGCTACCACGCCACCAGCTACCAAAGCGACTCCTATGGACCTCACTCACTCACAGTGGTGGACACAACAACCCTCTAAGGAGTTGGCTGCGTTTATCTGTGAGGGAGAAGGCAGGAGTATATTTAATGAAATTCAACTTTTCTCCTGGTATAGGTTCATTGACAATCTGACTTCAGTTTTGGTAAGCGGTTTCTCCAGGCTAAACTGAAGATGATCACTACTCACAACTCAAATGCCAATTTTCGAATCCCAAGGATTTCTGACAAACCGTCGTCTAAGCTTGACAGACCTCCGTATAAGGGTCGAAATATTATATTCCATCTTTCATATAAACAAAATAAATAGGTACACGTTATAGCTATCACGACATTAGACGTTATTTTTCAAAATAGGGCGCATAAAGGCAGATGTAGGAGTCTGGGGAAGTCACTTCACCTCACAGAAAACCGCAGCCAATTAACAATCCTCTACCACCACCAGTCACCAGTAAGCTCCTAAGGAGTTGCTGTGTTAGCAGCAGAGGTAGCATCGCGCGGTTGTTACTTAATGTATTACAAGCGTTCTTAAACTACGGTTACTGTCTTACATCACGTGGTCCGTAAGTTTGCACGCCTCCCA
Organism: Pyralis farinalis; assembly: GCA_947507595.1. Classification (NCBI taxonomy): domain Eukaryota; kingdom Metazoa; phylum Arthropoda; class Insecta; order Lepidoptera; family Pyralidae; genus Pyralis; species Pyralis farinalis. Next base: position 26,185,186 of record OX382267.1, read on the forward strand.
ACGTTGTATAAAATAAAAAGTATATACCACCGCATACGTTAAAGTTGGTATATCTGTCTTTATGTAGACATAGGTTGTGGTGACTTATGTGAAGCGGTCACGATAGCTTACGAACGTTAACAATACAGGGAGTAAGGGTGCTATGGTATACGCTGCTACCATAACAACTAACTGATAGGAGCTGACAAGAGCTTGTAGGAAGGAGTAGTATATCTGGCTGCATGTAAGTTTGAGATACTTCCTTAGCTATCCTGATCATTAAATATAAATGCCCTACCACTCTTAGCAGAGCACAATTTACTACTTGATAGAGTATACCACCACATTAGTTGACTTTGGCTTTAACAATGATGATGATTCATTTCACGTGAGAAGAGAAGAAAACTCTTTAGGTGTTCGATTACTACATAGAAGATACGCCACGGATTTCGATATAGTTTTACTGTTATTTAAAGAATGTCTTACTAATCTATGTACACTATGATGCCGGGGCGGATCAGCTTGCTTTCTCATAAACCAATAACCCAGTTTCTGTGTAAGCAATTTACCAGAATTCACTTCTAGCAAATCTATTCACCAAGATGCGTCCATGATATAAGCTTCTCTGAGAGACAAAGCCCGATAGTTCCGCTACAGATATCTACTTTACGTAACTACCTTTCAATTCACATGCATCCCTGTAACCTATGTAGTCTTGAGCCATTAGTTAGACCATCGTGCGTAGTTAACATCGAGTTCTGCCTACTAGCCGCCCCGGCTGACGCAAACTTTTGAGTGACTGTAGGCACACCTGAAAGTGGTTACCGCAGCTTCTGAACGTTTGCAGACGCACAGAGTTTCGGTCGTGTGTTGCCGTCCCAGCTGGAATGTACACACGATGACAGCTCAAGCTATGCAAATCCATGCAAATCTCACATTACGACATAAGATGCATGGATGTATGGGTTGATGTGTCGTTAAGTACACACTATGTATTTGCATAGTTTTACACACAAATATGAGCCATAGGTGGCACTGGGAAACTACTAAGAAATAAATACGGAACAATTAATTTCTTTGTTCCTTTACTTTATGCTTATGGAAACGCTTAAAGGAAAGCTAGTGTGAATTTGGAGTAATGTTTCCACTACTAAACCCACGCTAACTCTAACTTACTCGCCACTTTGATTCTTTACTTAAGCTTAAATGCATAATACGTCAATATCGGAGTCATCATCAATGTTTCCTTGGTGTACACTTCAACATTCGTACATAGACGAGGTTTCGCAAACCTGTACTAATGGACGCATATGTATGTTTGTGAAACCCCGTCCGTCTTAGCATTCCTCATGCACGAACAACAGTAATATTAGATCCAATTAAACACAATATGCGATATTAATCGGATCACATCTCTGCGATTACATACGTTGTATGCTGCAACATTAGTACGTGCTGCTTGAATGGGGATTCTGATCAATGGATCATACAATGGCCGATAGCCTGCACACATTGACAAAGCTGAGACTTCATAATGCTTGATGTCTGTATAGGGAGCATGGGATTGATACGAGAGAATGGAATCGCTTGTACTGAGACGGGTCCTATAGTAAAGAATATTGTATTGAAACAATTGAATAGAGATTTAACCAATGGTTTTGTTCGACGGGATCAAAGAAAATTTTAAGATGGAGGGAGGAAGTTTTTAACAGAGGTAGGTTATCAAAGCAACTCGTGTGGAGACGTAACTCTACCGTACAGAAGACCGCAGCCAAATAACAGCGTCCTGAAGAATTGTTGTGTTCCTGTGAGTGAAACCAGAAAGCTCCTAAGAAGTTGCTGTGTTAGCAGCAGAGGTGGCATCCCGCTAGCGATCGTTAATGTATTGCAAGCGTTTATAGGCTACGATAACCGCTTTGCATCGGGTGGGCTGTACGAGTATGTCTGCATGCCTCGTGATGTTGCATAAAAAAAAGTTTAGCCTCCCTGTTTCTTACGCTTTAGGTAGCGAGTGGAGGAGCAGTTCATGTTTAATTCGGAGGGAATAGTCGAGACAACCGCAAATGTTTGCTTTAGAAGTTTTCTTACCTCTTAAATACATGCGTATTAAAAGATCAGTTAATAGAGTTAATTGAGACAGGGGCTATTTTGCGAACGTGAAATATGCAACTTGATTGATTTTGTTGGTTCTGTCACAGGTTAGTTCATGTGAACCAGCACCGGCTTCCGTTACAGATGATGGACAAGTGAAGAAAAGACCGCAGTAGCCGATGTATAGATGGCCAAGCATACGGCCTCAGTCGCTATAAGTTTAATAAAATTGTATACATCAAATTTCCACACTATCTTGTTTCTTTATGTCCCTCTACCCATAACTAGACTATAAGAGATCGCAACGCGATAAAGCCGCCGTTGTACCGATACTTTCTGGTTTTAGTTTGTAAATATATTTTATTTTGGTGCAATAAGTGCATTGTATTGCGTGTAAATGAATATTACAATGAGAAGGAAACAAGTCACATAACAATCTCTAGTATTTAGCACACAAAAATCTACGTCTCTTTGGCTACGAGTTGACATAAAATAGGTATGAGACTACAGAATTGCCTTTATTTTTCGCGAGGCACGGAGACAACTAACCTACTTGTTGCGTGCAGTCATTTTACGTAGTGAATACAGGCAACTTTCAGCGATTTCATTCTGGGCACATTTTAACACGCTTTGCGATCGTTTTAAACACAATGTATTTCAGAGGAAAATACATGGTAACTAATGTCTTTCTTTAATAAAATATGTAAGGAATCGGGAAATCTCAACATTGTCTGCGAGTATTTAAAGTTAAACGACTGTACAAGTTAAAAATGTAAATAAATAAATAAATATTGTCGGACAAATTACACAGCGCCACCTAGCCCCAAAGTAAGCGAAGCTTGTGTTATGGGTACTAGACAACTGATAAACATACGTAAAAACATTTTTTTTTGTAAATACATACATATCATACATAGAGAATACCCAGACCAAGACAAACAGACATGTTCATGCACACAAATGTTTGTACTGTGTGGGAATCGAACCCACGAGCGTTGGTGTCAAAGTAGTGTAACAACGCGTTTTACCACTGCGCCACCGAGCTCGAATGTACAAGTTAAGCAGTTACCGTAGCCTATTAATGCTTGTAATATATTAAGTATCACTCGCACGATACCTCCTCTGCTGCTTACACAGCAACTCCTTAGGAGCTTACTGGGTCACCAGTAAGCTCCTAAGGAGTTGCTGTTCACTCACACGCAGGAACACAACAACCCCCTAGGGAGTTGTTATTTGTGGTGGAGATACTTCCCCAGCTTTGATGCGCCCTACCTCACTTAAAACATCCAGAACAAGACAAACAGACATGTTCATGCACACAAATGTTTATCTTGTGTGGGAGTCGAATCCACGAGCGTAGGTGTCAAATTCGCGTCATTCACGACTGAGCCACCGAGCTCGTCAAAAGTAAGACAATGAATGGATTAATTTCAGAGCTCCGAGTTCCGAGAGCAAGGTAAGTTGTTGTTTATCAACTTATAGAATAAATAATACAAATAATTTATATTGCGAGGATACACCGTACAAAGGTGTTAACAAACATAGAAGTGTAAGCGTGTTGCGCCAAAACATTGACATGCAAAAAGATAATTAATATATATCTCAGAATAAATTAACATAAATAGAAAACAAAAATATAAGTTATCAAACATTAATTAAGAATTACAAACAATACGGTATATATAATATTACAAATGGAAATAATAAATTCAAACATTTATTATATAAAATTTTTTTGAACTCCTCTACGCTATAGACACAGATGTCGCAGAGTAGTCTCAACAAGGTTTTTTTTTTTAATTTTAAACGGAAGATTTTTTAACGCTTCAGGCAGGATATTGCTTTATGGATATATGATAGCTATGCCTGGCGTAGCAGGTGATAGGTACAGATGATAGGGAGGCCCCAACTAGATGGTTTGGATATCATGTCAAGAACTTCAAAACGACATTTTACTTTTTGGATATTTTTTTTTTAGAAAAAGACATCTCATAGATATACATAGACGGTAATGTAAATAGTCTACAAGATTCAAATGATCCTACCTCACACATCGCATCGTCTGAATTCCCCCACATAATATAGATGGCATCAGAGAAAGTCTCTTTAAAGCTGCTCTTCCATCTGCAATGAACTACAGTAACAGAAAAGACCACTAACTCCTTCGTTTGCTATCTAACCTAAGGATTTTGGCGAAAATACTGATTTTGACATGAAGCGACTGCAGTCGGACCTCTACAACCCAGAATAAAAACCATTTTTTTTATATGTTAGCTTACCCGTCTTTCGAAATTTAATTTCTTGGATGTGCTGGTTTTCTCGTTACACCTCGATCTTTTCCTTCATCGCAGAGTAAGTGATAATTACAAATAATACAGCGATATTTAATTGAGGTCCGCAGACAAATTACAGCTCCTTGGCGATGACCACCTTTGACTAAGTTTGCCAATCAACGCAAAACTTGTAAACTGGTAACCCCCCACACACTAGGAAACAGGGGTCATCCCTACAAATTAACGAATAGATAAATCATATCTATTAATTTTTTAACCTTTGTACTGTACTACACGACAATTCCTTTTTTCGGCTCCTATATCTTTCCACTTTAGCATTGTATATCTGTTTCGTCATTCTTTCATCCTGCATTTTTTCTATATGTCTGAATCAGAGGGAGGCTTTGTACAAAAGTCTCACTGGTGGGTATCACTGTTTCACCTATTTCTACCGCTAAGCAGCTATATTTACGAGTATATAGCTGTGTCCCGGTTTGAAGGGTAAGATATGGCAGAGAAATTACTGGCTACTGTGGCGAAACATCCTTAGTTCACAAGATTGGCAGCGCGCGAGTAACATCCCCGTGGTGTTGCGAGCGTCAACAGGCTGCGGTGACCGCTTACCATCTGATACGGGCCGCATGCTTGTTTACCAATCTAGTTGTATAAAAAAAAACCAACAGAGCATGCTTTTTCTTATCTTAACATAGACCCTCTTTTTTACATCATCATTACGAACACGAACAGCAAGCGTTAAGCCACAAATAGCGCTCGCATCTTGACCGCAAGAAACCCCGCGTGAAAATACATACTTACAAATTTTTTGATACGATGAAAAAGATCAAAAGTTATAGCAGAACGCGTTAAAGTTAGTCCACATTTAATGAACCGGCAAATCCCTGTCACATCGTCACCTCCATCATAACTCATCCGTTCAATACTGGCTTAAAACGCTACAGACTTAATGTCACTTTTTTCCATTAGCCGGCTCCTTGTCGCTCCGAAATAAATCGGCGACCTGTTGAAACTCAGCGTATCCCGATTCCCTGGGACCATGCAAATTGTTCTTTAGTTTACTGACACACAAAAGATCTTCCCCCGCATGTAAGTTCAAGTCGCTTTTTGTTGACTTTATGTTTTCCTCGGAACAGATTACTGTTGGAGACTAGTTGCATGTTCTTTGGTTCCCAATGTTGTGCTTGGTTTTTGTTTACGTTACGTATATACGTGAATTTATTGTAGAACAAATTTGTAAACGTAAACAACAAAAGCGATTGTTTTGATCTGGTTAAAGAAGTGTCAAGTTATACATATGTAGTAAAATGAATAAATACTAGATAAAAGTAAAATAGAGTCCGTTAAAGGAAAAAATGTTAGTCTAATGTTGCACATAACACGAGGCCACTCAGAAAGTATTGCGAAAAAAAGTTTTTATGTATGCGAGACTGGCCAGTTAGAATCTATTTTGAAAATTGGATTAATTATAAGCAATAATAGGTACGTTCCAATTTCAAAATTTCCCTTCACATTTTTTGCGAGCTAATTTAAATTATCGTGTCTCATTGAAAAATAGATCTGCACCGGGACCATTTTTTACGACTTCAAGTGTTGCTTGAAACCGGACGAATCGTACGATAGACTTCAAATGGCATTTATGGATGAAGGCCCTTCCAAGGAAATCGTGTGTCGTTGATATAACTATAAATATTAAAAATAAATTCAAGCGCGGCCGACTAACTTTGGGGGATGAAGAAATAGGTGGTCGTCTTTTGACGGCTGTTACGGAAGAAAACGTGCTAGCAGTAAAAAAATTAATCCAAGACAATAGGCGAGTTACGTATCAGGAGATTCAGCATGTACTGCAGATTGCATCGGGAAGCCTTCACTAGATTCTACACTTGCATCTTCGCGTGAGGAGTATAGTTTCACGTTCGGTGCCGCACAACCTCACCGTTGCTCAGATACACGGTCGGGTGGAATGGTGCCGTGATATGACAAACAAATGTGAAGCAGGCTCGTCTCAGCGTGTTTACGACATCATTACAGGTGCTGAGTCCTGGATTTATCGATACGGTCCAGAAACTAAGCGACAGTTGACGGTTTGGGTGTTTCAAAACGAATCAACGCCTACCAAAGTGAAACGATCTAGAAGCGGGGGGAAGATTTTGATCGCGAGCTTTTTCAATTTGACTGGCTACCTGATGTCAATTCCGTTAACAGAACCAAAGGAGCATCAACGTCGAATGGTATACTATCAAATGCTTGGCTGAATTTTTCTCTGTCGTGAGCAACAAGCAACCAAACACATGGTTCCGCGGACTACTACTGCACCACGACAACGCGCCCGCTCAAACGACTCAAAACGAGGGACTTCCTGGAAAGCACGCCCGCCAAACTCCTGGGTCACCCTCCTTACAGCCCTGACTTAGCACCGTGTGATTTCTTTTTATTCCCGAAAATAAAAATCAGCTCAAAGGATACAATTTAAAAGCAGGCTGTAAATGAGGTGTCTGCGGCGGACTGGAAGTGATTCGAAAACTGGTTCAGACGCATGAAACTTTGTATAAAGGCTGGTGGAGAGTAAGTACTTTGAAAAGATTTAATAAAAAAATATTTACCTATAGAACATTTTTTTTATTTTCGCAAAACTTTCTGAGTGTCCCCCAAGTATAAGAAAAATCTTTACAAAGTAATTAGGAAACCTTGAAACTCCATCCTGATTTTCTGGTTATTTTTAGAATATTTTTCGTACTTAATTACTTTACCGCAGCCAAATAGCAGCTCCCTGGGGGGTTATTGTGTTATGACAGTAAGCGCAAGAGACACTTTCAGTATTGCAAGTGTTTATCATCTGCGGTAATTACTTCACATCGCGTGAACCGTGCGCTGGTATGCCTCCTGACGTAGTCCTCCTTATGGATGGACTTAAATACGAGCAATATTTCTTCGGGTCGTATGGGGAAAGCTCAAGGTCGCTCAACGTGCTATGGAAGCTGTATTCAATGTAAGGGGTTTCTCTGTGTGATAAAATACGATATAATACATAAATGACGATATCCGCAACATAACTAAGGTATCCGACATAGCCCAAAGCATTAGCAAGCTGAAGTGCAGTGGCCCAGCCACACAGTTTGTAGAATCGACAACTGCTGGGGAAAGAAAGGTTCTCGAATAATGTCCCTGTATTGCGGGACGACCTCTCACTAGATGGAGCGACGACCTTAAAAGGTTTGTAGGGAGTCGTTGGATGCAGATGGTACAGAATCGAGGCGAATGGATCTCTAAAGGGGAGGCCTATGTTCAGCAGTGGTCGAATGCAGGCTGAAATGATGATATTTTTCTGATGGACCTGGATTGATGGCACGGGAGTGTAACTCAGCATGATTTTCCTTACAAACTGCAGTTTAGCACCGGGGCCGCGATCTTTGTTCACGCTTTATGTATGCTCACGCCGCTGTTTTTGTTGACTTTGTGTTTCGCTTGTTAGGTGCATCACTTAAAAGAGATTACAGTTTGGAAACTCGTTTCGTGCGCTTAGGTGTTCCTGGTCGGTACGCTTAAATTAATACAAGGACAAAGTAACATACATTAGACTGTATGCGATTAAGGAGTGTAGCTATTGGTGTTACTTATAGAGTTTAAATTATGATTAGAGTTGGTTTGAAAGAAAGAAAGATGTCGGTGTTAAAATAACAATAGGCATGCTCCGCTGATTCGGGCATGTAGAACTAAATAAACACGAAATAGCGAAAGGATGTTGGGGCCAAGGAAGACCAAGGCTCAACTATGGCGGGCAAATTGGTCGTGCTTTATCAGAAGGTGATGACAAGAGCCTTAAAGAACCTAGTGTGGTGAGCGCCACATTCAGTCTATGTGGACCGAGTAATGTGGCGCTCGGTACTCTCTGCCTAGCGTGCACGGGACTTGGTGTGAAGATATAGACAGATAGAAGTTATAGTTGTTTGACTTTCACCTCGATACTTATCACTAAGGCAATATATATTCTTAAATTTTAATAAACTTTTTTAATGATAAGAAAGACAACGATACTTTTATGGTGAGCGCAGACGTAATCAGGAAGCGCAGAAAAGAATCGAAAGAAATAGAAAGATCTAAGTCGAAAAATTACCTTTATTCCAAAGGTAATTTTTCGAAGTCAATAAAATCGTCTCTTCTGTACTCCTCACGGTCTGTGCCGTGCCGAGTGCCGACGCAGTACGTCGTTTTTGACCTGTTTATACCCAGGGAAGAATCGTAGTGGTTATTTTGTACTGATACGTACCGTTTTTAACGACTTGAATACTTTCTATGCATTGCTTTCATCATTTGAAAGTCAGTAATTTAATTGTGTTACTGAGTGATATAAAAATCAGGACTTAACTAAGTAGATGAAAAAACATAGATACCACGTTAGAAAAAACGTAATTTGCTTAATCTATATAAATAACCAGTTGAGAATGCGCAAACTTGCATTGCCAGAGGAACACCTTTCTCGTCAATTATATAACAATTCAATTTCTTTTTTTACTTTCTCGGCCATTTTGACCATGTTCTTTAAGAGATAGGAACGATGTTTCCTGAACCTGAACGATGTAGAACATTCCTATTCTAGTTTTTTATGCTGAATCCGAATCTGAAGTCAAAATTCGATTATTCGAAAAAAAAAGCGATAGACATACACACAGACAAACGCACAGACAAACATATAGAATTCATATAGGAACGGTGTTCCTGAAAATGAATAGCTAAATGTGTTGCTAAGCGCAAAACTTGAGAACACCTGGATCGATTCGGTTAATTTTCAAATGTTAACTGAAGTCCGTGGAATGTTCTTATGAAGAGAAAATTTGGTAAAATTACCCGGAAGAGCGTAAAAATATTTATTTTCTAGACGGCATTTTACCGAAATAACCACAGGGCTATGTACGTGGTATTAGTGCGGACAAATTACCGAGAGTCGGCTAGTATCAATATTTAATAAATAAAACAGAAAATGGTATCATTTGACGTCCTAAAAAAACAGCTGTATTAAAAATCTAGTCGTTTAATAGAAAGAATATAATCCGAACATTTTTCAAAAAATTCAATGGAGCAGCAGCGTAATCTTTTCAGCATTGTCAGTTTATATAAAAATCCTTATACCCCTTGGCTTATTTATTTAATATTAACAATAGGCACAAAAACGAGGAGGGAAGCATCGATCTGGCAAAGAACATTAGGTATTTCTTCGTGAAAGGAGGCAGCAGCCAGTGAAAACATGGAATAATACTTATTACAGCATTCCGGTCACAATGGGACGACCGACTGGCTGTCACACCGTCATGGTCATGCACGCTTTATTGAAGCTCATTTTTATATCGATCGATTATAGTGCATAATTCCCGTAGAGCCCGTATTACATACAAAGTTTTCTGTTATATCAGCAAGGCAATAAATTTAATTATATGTACAGCGAAAATTGTATATATATAAAACATTTAGGTAATAAAATTGTTGTAGATGGTTAACGCCTGTCTTCAGACTACGCTGGTAGTTTAACGCTGGCTTGGCTTGGCAATATCTGACGGTGTAGCATTTGTCTTAAAGTCAAGAGTTTACAGGTCACGAAAACTTAGTTGAATAATAGGCATAACAGATTCTCACTGCACAGATAATGTAATCTTTCCATTGAATGACGTGAAAAACTTGAAGGGGAGACCTTCAGTTAATGCTTCGTCTTTATAGCGTTATCTCGTTCTCTAATCCATTAGGATTGCTATGGTCCGCTACCTAAGCCTAACCTAAAGATTTGGAGGATATACTAATGTTTACATGAAGCGTCTGCCATCAGACATTCACAACACAGAAGGAAAACTAGATTTCTTAGGTTAGGTTAGGTTAGTCTTCCGGTATATAATATCTGTGACGTGCGGGTTTGCCAATGATGTTTTCTTTCACTACAGAGCAAGTAATAATTACAAATAAGTACATAAATCCGAAAATACGAATTAAAAGGATTCGAACCGGGGACCTTGAGGATGATATAGTCATTTTCTTTTGTTAATTTATTAGTCTAAATTTGGCACTGCATGTATTTATTTGCTCCGTCCACGGGACTAACTCCGTCAAAGAACTTTCTGATGCGCGATTGTACTCATTCATTTTCTTTTGTTAATATATTAGTCTAAATTTGGCATTGCATGTATTTATTTGCTCCGTCTACGAAACTAACTCCGTCAAAGAACTTTCTGATGCACGATTGTACTCATTCATTTTCTTTTGTTAATATATTAGTCTAAATTTGGCATTGCATGTATTTATTTGCTCCGTCCACGGGACTAACTCCGTCAAAGAACTTTCTGATGCGCGATTGTACTCGTTCATTTTCTTTTGTTAATATATTAGTCTAAATTTGGCACTGCATGTATTTATTTGCTCCGTCCACGGGACTAACTCCGTCAAAGAACTTTCTGATGCGCGATTGTACTCATTCATTTTCTTTTGTTAATATATTAGACTAAATTTGGCATTGCATGTATTTATTTGCTCCGTCCACGGAACTAACTCAGTCAAAGAACTTTCTGATGCGCGACTTCTTAACAAGAATTTCTAATGTTCGTAACGGTGTGATATAAGGTGGGTATCGCGGGCCAATTAGATGCGGAGATAGCGGAAATCTCTTCATCATTCGCTTACCGTGTAATAGTCGCCGTATGAGGCGAAGGACGAATCGCTAACGAGCGGCTTTGTACTTGAGTTCTTTGTATTTATTTGAATATTAGATATCTTTAAGAACCTTGACGGATTAAAAAAAAACGAAGATATTCTAATGATGTAACCCTACAAAAATACGGTACTCGTACATTATACACACGAACAAAAAGGTGCAAAGACTAATTGGATTATATACTTAAAAGGAAAAGGTGACGAGATGAGACCACAGGCATCCAAGGCAAAGAAAATTCCCACGGGATACATAAATATGGAAGAGAAGTCATGGGCAGTTAACAGGTGCTATATTACAAGCATCACAGCATATCAGTTATCGTTAAGGTAATGCAGACATGTTAAGATAAATTATGGTAAGTCACATCCCTCTTCTTAGTAGCTAGTTGGTACAGTGGCAAGTTTAAGTACTTTCGACATTGAAGTTCGGAGTTCGATTCTCAACAGAGTCACATTATATTTTGGGAGTGTAGCCCTGGGTTCTGCGTTGCCGTGTTGTTCCTGCAAATGTGTCGAATTGTCTTTTGAGATCTGTTACTCCATTCTTTCAAAAAACTCATTATGCGAAGTATATCTGTACTGTGGCGGTACAGCCAAAACTAACATTCCACACCTTGATGGTAGTTCATCCAATCACGCATTACAATAATCGCGTACCTACAGCGAAAAATAATATAATTCGCAGGGAAGGATTCTTCCCTGGAGCCTCACCCGAGTAAGGAGCAAATAGCTCGAAGCTCGTACTCGCAGCTTATTAATGCAAGACCCGTGATGATGACATCCCTCTTCTCGTATTAAATTTTAGCTAAATTTTATTACTATGAAGGCGTAATCTAGTAAAAAAATGCATTTTTCAATATGTAACTGTTTTGTAAACGGCATAATTTCATCGAAAGTTGTATTTCTACTCATATTGTTTTTTATTACGTGAGAAGGTATATTAACTATAGGTACAACTACAAGGAATGAATATGTTTGATTTCATAATTATCACATACTCGGCGGAAAAGGAAAACATCGTCCAGGAAGGAAGAAACCAGCGCGTCCCAGAAACTATATTTCGAAAGACGCATGACCTGACCTAAAAAGGTCTGGTTTCTGAGTTGGAGAGGTGTGACGGCCGTCGCTCTATGTAAAAATCAGTAAAGTATTAAATACTTAGGTTTAGGTAACATGGCTAATCAAAATGAAATGAAATTTCTAAAACACCACACCCCTGCATACAGTGGCTAGCACACTGGTTGCATTTCCTCGATTGATCGCAATGGCGGTTTTTTTAGCAAAGAAGGGTCAACCTTCTCATTTCCTATCGAAAAGCGCCGAGAACCCATTTAATGAATTTAGGAAAGACATGTTTTATTGTACAGTTGATTAAAATAGTATCAGTAATTTATTTTATACAACGGCGGAAGCATACGGCTTACCTGATATAAAGCGGTCACCGTAGTCTATGAACACTGTGGAGCTTACGTGTGACCTCACTCATTCACAGGAATAGAACAACCCTCTGCCTGCGGTTTTCAGTGAGGTGTAGGTATACATAAGGCGTAGGACAGTGTACATGTATATATATATAACACGTAATATTATAGTGTAAAAGACACTAACAGTGATAAGATTGATAAGAATTGATAACTTTAATTTGAAAGTCCGAATAGCTCTCAGCAATGAAACAGTAATCATTAATAACAATAACTGTTATACTATAGTTATTATGTTTATGATCAAAATAACAACACCATAAACACGTTAAGATTGTTTTCTACTTAATGTATGTTTTTTATATTATATATACACAACATCACCACAACTAAAGTCTTCCATTTCAATATGTCCTTCATTGTCGATCAAAGTAAAGAACGATCGCTGGCGCTCTTAAGTATTAACATAAACTTTAAGTAATCCCCTGAAATCGCCATTTAAATTTGAAAACTCCGGGCTAATGAATTTTGATGACGAACTGTTTTAATATGCAATCGGGATTAACGAAAACTAGTGGCACTTAAATATTTATTAGCATAGTATCCTAATCTATCCCTTGCCAACTTGTCAATACATAATTGGCATTTGAACTGACTCACGAAATTTATGACACGGAACATGAATATTAGAGGAACGGAAGATACGGTATTGATCTACTATAAAATAATAGGTACGTATCTATCCACAACTCTCATGACTAGGGTTGACCTTTCTAAAAACTAAAGAACAATGGTAACTTTCTATACCTGTTATTAGTATTTTTAATTAAAATATGTATAATTTGCAACTGTTATGTTCACTTTCATAAACAATAATCAACCGTAAAAATATACCTCGAGGAAACCAGTATATTCTAAATATGTAAATAAAAAATAAAGGGAACTTTTTGAGGTAATGCGTGAATGAATGTTGTATGACATTACGAATGTCAAATGGGTCTGTCATCAAAACTAAAATATAGCTATCACAAACAGGCAATTAAGCGTCACTTGTAACATATTTTACGAAAGGAAGTTCAACACGATTTATTATACGTGTAAAGAAACGTCGTCCCTGCAACTAAAATGCATAATCTTTTAGTGAATTAAATACATTTTGAGGTTACATTTTCTAAAAAACGTGGCTTTTATAATATGTTTTAATAATTGCTACTTAATCTGTGAAAAATAAGAAGAGGCATGCTCCGTTGGTTCGGGCATGTAGAATGAATGCAGGATTAAGAAATTACGAAGCGGATACACAACGCAAAAGTTGAAGGATGTAGGAGCCGAGGCAGGCCAAGACTTATCTACTATGACCAAATTGATCGAGTTCTATCAGAAGGCGATGTCAGGAACCTTAGAACCCGGCGAGCGTGCACGAGCATAGCAATTAATGTGAAAGAAGCGAGGGAGGTGAGTAAGAATCGGGTCACGTGGCGCTCGGTTGTCTCTGCCTACTCCACAAGGGATTTGATCATATTTCTACATGCATTATTTAATAAAAAGCTTGACGGGTAATTTTAAATAATAGTTCTCAATGATAAAGAAATATTTATATCTAAAAGACTATGTACCACTATGTAAGTACACAATCATTAAATTTTCGATACACTACTATTGACGAACCTATTTATTTAAATTGAAAAAGATTTAATTTTAAAGGTCATTTTTAATAATTTTATATGATTTTTACAATATAAATTGCATCGTTAGCTTACATGATGCCGATTTCGTTGGCAAAATCTAATACTTCGTCATCCTCCCAAGATGTGCGTTTTTTTTCTTACCAACGGACAGGATAGTTAGATTGACTTTCGCAATTGATTGATAGTTTATATATATATACATAGTTTCTTAAATTTCTTGGTGGTCAATATGTGCTAGTGTGGTAGTGGTGCTTGTGCTGGCAATTAATACTGAAGTGTTTTTTTTTTCTAATTTTCTTCGTGGCCGCTTCAGAGGTCAATGAACACTTCAAGATGTAAGCGTATATCCATACGATTCCTCTTAGGTAATGATTTGCTTTGATGGTTGGTGAATCAAAGGTCTTGCGATTTCGAAGGGATAGATCCTGGCCTGCAGTCTAGACAGCCTTAGGCTCTGTCGCCTTAGGAGGTGCAGACGTTTTAGCCAGAGTACTTGAAGAAGCCGAAGCGAGTTGCTCAAAAAGTTGACAAGGTAGGTCACTCCTGGTGTTGAAGTGCCCATAGCAACAGTAACTGTCTACAATCAGGCAGACTGTATGCTTGCTTCCACCTTAGTGATCCATAGGTTGTAGTTGCGGTTGTTTCTTCTCTGCGGGTTTAGATAGGACCCAGATTTCTCATGCTGCTTCACTGGAGTCATGACATAATTTAAAAATTTCTGCAACACGGCAACTTTCTTTATACCAAGGTGCTAAAAGGCGTAGACTGGATGAAGCAGTTAACATAGCCTATGTATGGTGATATAGGAATATAGGTGTGTGGTAGATTTTTTCTAGATGATAATTGCCTCAATATATAAGCGTAACTTGAAATCAAACATAGCGGTGTTATAAACTTATACTAACAATAATACTGGGGAAATTAAAAATAATGTTACAATCATACGGTAACAAGATATAAAATCGTGAACGTTACAAATTATAAATATTATAAATATCTACAATATTCAAAAAATATTCATTTGGGTGACTGTCAACCCTAACGTGAAAAGTTTGGGAGCTAGTAGCAATATTTTTATTACAACCTTTTTTGAGCCGTTTGTGTACGAACGACAATGCATGATTGATGTAGCCTGTAGTCGACTATTTTATGTACGTTTCTAGTAAATATTTGAATGATTTAATGCTTATGTCGGTCATTATGTCATTTAGTTGTATGAGGTAATTTGGAAACAAAAAATATCAGGATCATGTGCAGCAACTTTGACGAGCTAGGGGGCGCTGTGGTTAGTAATGCAACTTCCACACCAATGCTTGTGGGTTCGATTCCCACACAGAACCAGCATTTGGGTGCATGAACATGTCTGTTTGTTTTGGCATGGGTGTTTATAAGCGTTAGGGCGTATCAAACAGCCCGTCTGGGGAAGTACTAGTACCCAGTGGCGGCTGGTGGGTTATCGAACTGGTGGTGCACTTTACTTGCTCACCAAGTATTAATATTAGAAATTGCAACAAATCAACAATTTACATAAAAGATGTATATTAAAAAAAAACAATTAATATAAACAAACAATAATTAACGCGTCACAGATACAGCGAAACTATACTGATAAGGAGAGGTCCATCATGGCCGCCGTCGAACTCAAATTTCGTCAAACATCGGGTGCTCTCGGTAATCGTCGATTCGCGCGTGCGGCGCACGAGAACCGTCTCGTTTCTCGGTACATTTCTATGAACTATCTTTTGTTTCACGCGTCAGGCATATTCGCTAGTAACTCATACAAGTTCTATTAGCAGTCCTCGTGCACTCGCCGAAGCGCACGAGATTTTTTCTTTACAGGGAAAATAAGTCTTAACAGTTTAGCAAAGCGCTTAAATTGTTTTGTCTTTTATTTGTTATAATTTTAAATTTTATTTGTTATATTATGTTTTTGTATGTTTCAAAAATAAATATTAATATGGTAATTTAAAGATGAAGTAATATTTTGAATTGGTGGTTCAGCGCACGAGCGCACTTAAGGTACAGCCGCCACTGCTAGTACCTCCACCTCTCAGAAAACCGTAGCCAAATAACAACTTCCCGGAGGGATGACTGTTGCTAAAGGTTGCTTCATTGCCATTAGAGTTAATTCTTTCTTCATGTCGCGTTCAATCCTAAAACATAATACTGTGGATTTAATCACAAATGATCAGTTCGAAATATTTCTATTTCATAGTTTAAGGCGCGTTTCCCCTCAGGAGCTCCCCCAAAGTAAAATGATTTAAAATATTACTATCTATCCTATGCAATAGATAGCATTATATACATGTAAAATTCAAAATATTTCAAACAGAAATACAGTACACACAGAAATACAGTACAGTACAGTTTTACCGAAATCAAACTTATGCGGCCTGAGTCTCATAAAATATAAAATGAAAGTTAACATCTCAATAGAAGCAAATTTAATGGAAATTCTAAATGGTCAACATTTTCTCATTAAAATCTAAACTTGAAAGAGAAGAAACCAGAACCAATGTAAGAATTACGGTAGATGATGAAGTGTTGGAACAAGTGAATGAGTGTGTATATCTTGGATGCGCTTTCAGCAGGGATGGAAGGTACACCGCAGATGTGGAAAGGCGAGTGAGTGCTGGGAATAGTGTGAATGGAGCGTTGGGAAAACTTCTTTGGCTGGCTATAAACTGGTTATACACAATGCAGTGCTGGTCCCAACGCTTACTTATGGAAGCGAGAGCTGGGTATGGCAGAGAGAGCATGAAAGTAGGATAAACGCGGTTGAAATGCGAGCGTTGCGCAAAATCTGTGGTGTAACGCTTGCAGACCGTATCCGCAATGATGAGGTTAGAAGCAGAGTTGGTCTGAAAGAGAGCGTCGGTGTTAAAATAAGAAGAGGCATGCTCCGTTGGTTCGGACATATAGAAAGAATGCAGGATGAAAGAATGACGAAGCAGATATACAATGCAAAAGTGGAAGGATGTAGGAGCCGAGGAAGGCCAAGACTTACCTATCATGATCAGATTGGTCGTGTTCTATCAGAAGGTGATGTCAGGAGCCCTAGAAACCGGCGAGCGTGCATGAAAAGAGCAATGAATGTGAAAGAAGCGAGTGAGGTATGTAAGGATCGAGTCGCGTGGCGCTCGGTTCTCTCTGCCTACCCCGTAAGGGATTTGGCGTGAAGTTATAGATAGATAGAAAATGTAAACTTTTTCAAAAGCAATATTGACTGAAATAAGGGTCATGGAATTTTCATGATTCTCACTCACCAGGCGGTATGAAGTACGCCAATGATGTGAAGCCTACGAGGTCGAGAAGCGTGACGTAGGAAAATGAATGAAGCTTCCTGACGACACCAAGTGTAATATTATCATATTTTGTAGAAATTAATTTAACAGTGTAGCTAAATTACTCCTACTCAAGCTAAACTTCAGTTTTTTTTATTTTATTTTTTATACTACGTCGGGTGGCATATGAGCATTCAGATTATCTAATGTAAAGCGGTAACCGTAGCCTATGAACGCTTACAACACATTAAGTATTACTCGCGCGATACACACAATACACACAGCAACTCCTTAGAACTTACTGAGGACCTTACCCACACGCAGGAACACAACAACCCACAAGGTCTAGGGAGTTGTTATTTGGCTGCGGTTTTCTGTGAAGTGGAGGTAATTCCCCAGACGGGCTGCTTTGATACGCCTTACCCCTCTTAAAAGCACAGCCAAGGCAAACAGACATGTTCATGCACACAAACGTTGTCCTGTGTGGGAATCGAACCCACGAGCGTTGGTGTCAAGGTAACGTAACAGTGCGTTTTACTCCTGCGCTACTGAACTCGTCAGTTATATATATCCCTTTCATTTAGCTTGTGTAAAGTAATAATTTCATTACTATAGCGTTATGGTTCTCAATTTAGATATCTAGGGTACCATAACAAAACAAAAAAAAATCGGCCAAGTGCGAGTCGGCCTCGCGCACGAAGGGTTCCGTACCATTATCTATAAAAGCGGCAAAAAAAAAACACGTTCGTTGTATGGGAGCCCCCCTTAAATATTTGTTTTATTTTAATTTAATTATTTATTCTTAAAGTAAATATATAACTAAATATTCTGTGAATATTTCAAGCGTCTACCTGTTGCCGTTATCAATATCGAGCAAAAATGAGCCAAAAATCATGTTTGTTGTATGGGAGCCCACTTAAATAATTATTATATTCTATTTTTTAGTATTTGTTCTTATAGCGGCAACAGAAATACATCATCTGTGAAAATTTCAACTGTCTAACTATCACGGTTCGTGAGATACAGCCTGGTGACAGACGGACGGACGGACAGCGAAGCCTCAGTAATAGGTTTCCATTTTACCCTTTGGGTACGGAACCCTAAAAACGAACTATTAAAAGATCTCTCTCAATTAAAATAGATTTTCGTACAGAACACTCAATGCACGAATTCGTTTAACACTTAACCTCTTCCTAAATCTTTTATTAACTATAAAAATTACAATATTAACAAGACAGTCTTTAATAGGTAACAAAATTTACCTTCCTCCGCTTGAAATTGCATTAAATTCTCACCCCTTCCTTAAGAAAGGCTTTACAAAATGTCCAATGTAACATTACGTCAGATCTTGCCGAAACAAGCATACATTTTCTGGAGTTTGTCTATAGAGTAACCGTAAACAACGAAGCTATTACAGTAAGCGTCTAATTATAAAAGTAGCAAATTGTTGCCAGCCATACGTACTCCACTTAAGGGGACTATACACGAGTAACTAATTCATGTCATATTTTTGGTTATTCTGAATATGACCATGAATTTCTACCAATAGATATTTTGAGTTTTCTTCACAGCTCATCACTCTTAAAGTTCGTATGAATGTTTTTTTTTTCATTATCCTTACATGGCATGTAGAATTATTTTAAAGAATTAAGTTAGCAAAATAAGACAAGTCATAATTCGTACTGGTAGGAATTCATGGGAACAGTCGGATTAAGCTGTATGGATAGCGTTCTATTGCTTGACCCATCGACATCTATTAATGAAACCACGACAGGATGAATATTATCTAATAATGAACCTTAAGATATGAATAAGATATATCTAATGATGAAACTATGGCAGAATAATGGATTTCCATGTTTTTGCAATCGATGAACAAATATATGCAAATATTAAGTTGGACGCCCATCTATACATTTACAATAAGACCCTTGCGAGGTTTTTAGAGAAGACTGAGCGCCATGATATGATGACTCGGTCCTTACTCAACAAGAGAAGGCAGCCCGATTGTTTTGATTATTCCTGTAATACACTTTTCAATAACTATTAAATGTCTATATCTAATTTATGGAGAAATCAGCCGTCAATAACATGTTTTCGGCAGTTTCTCGGCAAATTTAAACATCTAAATTAACCATTAGTATTTCTCTGTTGGGTACTAGAATTTTGAAAATAGTCCGTTACTCTGCTTCTTTCCGGAATGAAGAAGGACAGTGTTTAAGCCGCCCGAAGGACTACAACTGTCACCTACCGAAAATTGTTGTAGCTTAATGTGCTTTTTAAAACCCGAGCTAAATCCAGAAAAATAATCTCTACTCATCCGTAGAGAAGCTTAATTTGTGCATTCATTTAGACTTGGCTAAACCTAATAGCAATGAACGAATTGGTTTAGTTTGACTCTATATAAACATCTCAATACTGTTCATTAGGTAGAGATTCAAATTGTTAAAAAAAAGTGCGTGTGTCAGCTCAGACGCACGACTGCAGTGATATATGTCGAATAGAAAAAGAGGGAAAATGAATCTTCTGAAATAATAAGAATAAAATTTATATTATTCATAAATGTGAACTATAGCTTACCAATTAATCGCATCCATGTGTTTCTTCTTCATTAGTTTGACATTACATTATTTTGCCGAGCTCGGTGGCGCAGTGGTGAAATGCGCTGTTACTCTACTTTGAGATCCACGCTCGTGGATTCGATTCTCACACAGTCCAAACATTTGTGTGCATGAACATGTCTGTTTGCCTTGGTATGGGTGTTTTAAGAGAGGTAGGGCACATCAAAGCAGCCCGTCTGAGGAAGTACCTCGATCTCACTGAAAAATCGCAGCCAAATAACAGCTCCATAGAGGATTCTTATGTTCCTGCGTGTGAGTGAGGTCTCCAGTAAACTCCTAAGGAGTTTCTGTGTTAGAAGCAGAGGTAGCATTGCGAGCGTAATACTTAATGTATTGCAGGCGTGTATAGGCTACGGTAATCGCTTTACATCAGGTGGGCTGTATGCTTATACACCTCCCAACGTAGTATAAAAAAAATGCTACTCGAATCAATTTCTTGTTTTCTTAACTTTAATCATTTAATGATTTGTTGATGTAAAATATCCCAAGCTTCGTAATACGCAGGTGTGCTTGCACACACACACGTACTAACACACTCACAACGCTAGGACCTTGTAATAACTGTACAATGCCTTCTATCTAATTCACTCGCACGTTAAATCCTAAGGATATACGCGGTTGTCGCTTATTAATATTTTTATCTCATTCTCTCATCCTACAGATGTATATATTTGTCTCTTTTTAAGCGACGAGCATAACGCCATCAATTTTTGTTAACACTTGATTTTACTCCTAATAAAATTTCCATACCGGGCCTTACAACTCAAAATCGTTTCTTAAGGAGTAAACTACAAAAAATAATTTATTTTATAAATAACAATCTTTTGATACTGTGAATATACCCTTAACAATGGGCGGGCCTCGTAAACAAACCAAAGAAAACCCATCTCAGATATTAGCAATCCTTTTTAAGTTCCGTTTGTTTGACAAATGAATATTTAGCTGGGAGCAGGTGGCTCCGTTTATGAGTGGCTGTGCGCCGACGGCGACAACGCATAAATCAAAGTAGTATGCCTTCAAATCTGAGTGTAACTTTAGTTCCATTAGTGAAGGAGCTATGTATCATGTCACTGAAGTACCTACATGGGATGGTTAAGGAAAGTGAAGTATAGTTTTGTGACAGATTAAATCTAACGAGAGACACGTACGTCGCAGCATTCATCATTGACTCTTATTACTTGTTAGTCCAATGGACAAAGACAATTTAGGCTACTTTGTACGTAAAATTTAAAAATCATCCCACGTAGACGGAGTCACAGGAATCAGCTAGTATTGAATACACACCACACCTGTGTGTCGCCAGAGTTTAGTTTATTAATCGGCAAGATGGATAAGTGCTGGTGAGCTTGACTTGGGCTATAAAAATGATCGTGAGTCTACCCTTCAACAAGAACAAGTCAACTTTCCTAGGGTTGATAGTGAGTCACCATGATTTAATCTTTGTCTTTTAGCAGCAAACGCTGAGAAATATAAATAATTGCAACAATTACGACCCTTTCACCCTCTTTTTTGCTATTATTTGGCTTTTTTTAGTTTCTCCTAATTCCCGTATAATTTAATTTAATTATCGAGTCGCCGGTCTCCCAAGTGTGAGCGCAAGCAATTTTCAGACCGCATGCTACATGCTGCATATGGATTACCATGACTATAATTTTCATATTCAGTAGATATATCATGCCATAACCATATACTTAAAGCCAAAGTTGTCACACAACAATACGTAGCGTGGTGCGATCGTTCTATGTGTGACAAGTTGCATACAAACACGAGTATTACAAGAACTGCCGTCCCGGATCGCTACTCCTGTCCCGCTTTTCCTGCCTGTCATCATTACCTGTCAAAAGTTTGATTATAAGACGGACAGTGTATAGTCTTCTTTTAACCCTTCGAAACCCGGGTGGTCGTATACGACCGCGAAATGTATGGGAAAACGTATATAACGTTATATACATTTTTTTCATTTGTATTTTAGGTATAGAAAACAATTTACTATATATATTTATCTATACTCACTACAGGGTTGGTATGTTATTGCGAGTGAGTAAGGTTACCAGTAAGCTTCTAACAAGTTGCTGTGTTGTCAGCATGGTGGTTGATTGCAAGCGTTTGCAGGCTACTGTATGCCGTATGCTTGCATGCCACCAGGCGACGTATAAAGAAACAAAAGACTGTTCAGTAATTGATACTTATAGTTTCTTTAACAATTGGCGTATTTAGACAGACCACACGAATGTCTATTAGTGGCATCCTATAATTTTCAGTTATTTGGTTATAATCACGACTCTTATTATGATGATACGACACGTTTAGGAGTTACAGTCACGTATTGAGTTACAAACAGGTCCATTACGTTGTACAGAAACATTAAGCTAATTAAACCAGTTCAAAATTGGGATCTTAGAATATAACGCCCAAACTTTGTCAGAGTTTCAAATAAACGAAAATCATTTATTGCAGATAACTGTACTGGAGGATAATAACATTATAATTTGATAATGAGATCTGAATCTCAATTCATGTCCGACAATCAGACAGTAAGGTTCTTCGACATTTAGATTATTGCTCCTATCGCCACGGAGACGACGTATTAAAGAAGAAACTCTCTTTCCAATAAATAAACGGAAGCCACCCGTGGGAGTACGTATTCATTAACACGTTTCAATAATATGTTCCACAAAACATACGCCAAAAATATTTTTATTCAATGTACAATAAAAAGGCGGTAAATGCCAATAACCACTCTTTCCTAAAAATATTCCCTCGCCCCAAGCAATATGCATGAAAACATAAAGGACGGCAATATCTAATCTTGAACGCACACGAAGACACGTGTACATACATGTATGTGACTCGAGTGAGGCGCAGGTAGTGTAGGACAAACCACTAAAAGAACACGTTACTTCCTGGGACACATCAAGACAGATAGTGTTGGGAAAGTTACTTGAAAAAGTCGATATCGATATTTATTGACGAAAATGCCGATATGGTAAGTTTCTTATTTAGTTTGTGAGTGTATGTAATAAAAAAAAAGCGATATGTGACAATTGATATGTTAATAAGTTATTTATATTAATAAAAGCACTGAAACAATCAAGTATTTTGGTGCAATAAAACAAATTGAATATACAAAAATGTATACCAGAACGAACTCATGCAAAGCAATACAGGCGAAGCTTCGTAATATATATATTCTATCTGCATAAAATTAAATCTTTGTATTCCACACTCTAGCCTCATAAAATACAAAGATAATATATGTAGAGAAATTTCATAGGTGTCCGAAGGTTTTTTTCATCTTAACTTTACTTCTACGTTAAGATATCGATTTCCATTCTTTTCTTCGGTTTCTTAAAGTACTTATTTAGATGCGTTCATCTAAATTAGTACTCGTTTTGTACTAGGTAAATCGGAAGTGCAATTTAAGGGAGTACTCAACTTCTCTATTTCTAAACAACTTCCATCAATAATTTCAATATAAATTCAGTACCCGCAATTTGTGCATGATGTATTGTGAAGCTATGCAAATAAATTTACTTAAAGTGTAATCTCCGAACATTATTATGTTTTTACCTAAAACATCAGAATATCATTAGAACTAGAATGAGAATCGACATAGCCACGTCACTAGCGAGCGGGGCGGGTAACGGGCGGACGATTAGCCGTGGTGTTTCTCTGGCCGCCGCCTTGGAAATAGAAAATAAAGGCGACGTGACATGAACACGCCTTCCATACGCACTTGCTACTTGAACAAGTACACTTGCCATTGATAGGCTGACTGGGCCAGTATATTTCACTGTAGCATTGGAAATAGACAATAAAGGCGAGACGTAACGGTCGTCTTTAAATAGTTAATCTAGTTCCGGGTGTTATTTTGCGGTAGTCAATTTTACAGGCAGTTTGATCTAAATTACTTTTGCGTGCTTCCACCACTAGATGTTTATGTCTCTTACATGTGCAAATGCTACTTGAACGTGTTAAGTTGGCATAAAGTATACCTAGTGTCCAACACATTGTCGGGAGAATGATATGCCAGCCAGTTTTTCTTACTAGCTACGAGTACTTTAATCTTACTAGCCTAAATCTTAATACTCGCCTAGTGTTTCTTCTTTTCCCCAGACATAAATTTATAATTGTAATAAAACATAGATAACCACAGAATAAGTGACCAGTCAGACCCGTTATATACCGGTCATATATGACCACCCGGGTTTCGAAGGGTTAATAGTACTAGCGTAGTATAACGAGTGTTTCTTACTCAATTACTCAAAGTATTTGATAACGAGAACGGTTTTCTTATGACACTAGCAGCAAATTAACAAACATAATAGTTTGATCTTTCATGAGTGCCTAGTGTCCTCGTATTTTTTTGGTAACTATAAATTAACAGATTCATTTTGGTCTAACCTAATCTGCGTGCTTCCGTTACCAATATCGATGGCGGAAGCACACAAAGCGATGATAACAAGTTACAAGTTGGTCACTACATCCAGGGGCTTGCTATAATAATTGTGTGTGTATCTTTGTGTTTGGGTGGGTCTCCCTCTTCCCGTCTTCTCCTGTGTGTGTGTGTGGAATAAGAGCATACGTTGAGTTTGTTTTGCATAAGTTTAGGTTTAATATTAGAAAAAATAACAATTCAACCAAGTATTGCTGCCGGTCATAGGTGATGGTAAACGCTTCACAACACGATGTGTTTTGTTTGTCATTTGAAGTAGTGCAAAAAAATCCAACTACACACCAACCTAATACTCAATATTATCGTCACTATCAAGTTTACTCGCCTGTTCGAACATACACGTCCTGCCCATAGACGATACAAGTTAAACGCGGTCGCCTCCGAACGTGACCGCTTTACGTATTTATGCAGATGTACACCCTATCTCACCCCATTGTACATCTCACGTAGCAACCCTGAGAAGAATTCAACTAACGTCCGGGGAACACATTGGCATGGCAAGACGTTGGGCTTAACTAAGGACGAAACTAATTCGGACCTGACGCGAAGCCGCTTAATATAGATTACAAAGAATAACATTAGGATTACAATATCTGGTCGTGTCTTACTTTTTTTTAGGTTGGGATTTCATTTGCAAGTAATAAGATACGAACCATTGTTATCACGCTCTCGTGATCGTAACGAAATAATGCATAAATCAGGTTTTACGTCTAATCATCACTTACAAACACAGGAAGTCGGTGATTCAGACTTCTCTTGACGCTTCTTTGTATCCTCGTCACGTATACGCCAGTTTTTGTGTATTCTGGAAGGACTTGTGCGATTTAGATACTTTTAACTGTTTTCTATTAAGCTACGAGTACAATTTGGTGAAGACTTGAAGATTAATTAAAAAGTTATTTGAAACAAAATCTATATTAAAGATACATTCTTTTTAATATAGATTTTGTTTTAAATATCATTTTAATTAATCTTCAAGTCTTTACGAAATTGTAGCTTAATAGATATTAAAACTATTAATAGATATTAAACTTAAACATTAAGTTTTTTTTATAATCCTATGTAAATTATTCCTCCATATTGTATACTCCAATGAATTTGAAGGATGAACTTTTGAAGAAAAAGTCATTGATGACATCGGAGACAAAAGCTACAATTTGAATAGGCATTTTTATTTAAAAGCCTTTCATACTATGTCGCAGCGTGACAACAACCCTGAAGTTTAGGATTGTCTTAGGTCTTCCTGCGACCACGGACGCTGCAAAGCATTGGAAACATCAGGTTCAACAATAAAACAAGCGATACTTTAAAAATGGTTTAATTCAACCCTGAGGTTGTTGTGTTTTTGCATATTAGTGAGGTTACCAGTAAGCTTCTAAGGAGTTGCTGAGTTAGCAACTGCGACACTTACTGTGTAACAACTGTTCATAGGTTATATCCGGTGGGCCTTATTCTTGTATGCCTCACGACATTGTATAAAATAAATACTTGTGTACTTATATTCATTTCATTTCATTCAGCAGTTTAGATGTAAAATATAGCACACACAGAGAGAGGGAGATACTTTCACTAAAATATTCATACTAAATAATAGGTATTATAAATCTGTAGCAGCGTAGAAGTTGGTGCGTGGAATACTTTTTGACACAGTGATGCTGGACTTTTTCATACAGAGAAGGAAACTAAGTTATATCTGTTAAGGATTATAGTTAAACTTTACGCGGTGATATGCGACAGCTTATACTCTGAGTCAATTCTTAGGCTACTCTAAGTAAAACTAGCAGGAACACCCGAATTAATTCTTAATTTCTATTCAAATTATAAAAATTGACTTAAGTGTTCTTGCGAAATTCTTTACAAAACTTCACTTAGGAGAGACTCAGTGCCTCGTTTGCTAATTGGAATAGTGCACCTCATACCGGAGAGGTGTGAGTATGTTGATCCCTGCGACATTGAGAAGTCTATGTCATTCTTTATATACTTTCCATTTTGACTACTGTCTGCAACAAATTACATGATAATTCGTTTAGCTGTTAATCAGACACATACAGATATAGTATAGTTTTTTCGATCTTACCGGGATCGATTTTATTCGTGGAAATATATCGATACTGCCACTCATCGAACATAAATATTGAATACTGATATGAGCTGAAGCCAACGACGCAAAAAATATGAAAACTAATCTCAATGCGATGGGTGTGGCGGCTAGTTCATTTGCACGTGAATATTTTTATTTGGTACAGCTAACCACGTCCAGCTTAACATTTTGATGATTCTTACGTCGTACGAAACAAAAGTCACAATTGTATTTCTAGTGACAAGCGGTATCTACTATCAGCTGTACCAGGATGTTACCTTTTCGCCTCTGAGATTGAGATTCGCCTCACGTTAAGCTAGAGCACATACACAACTGACAGCATTATATTTTGCAAATTAAACGTAAAGCCAGTATGGAAAAGACAAAGTGAGAGAGTTGTCAGATCGAAGTTGACGAATATAATAATCGCAGAGATATTGCAAATTCCGATTTGAATATTTACGAAAGAGAAAGAGAACTATTGAGAATACAGTAAAATGTGAATTTCAGGTAGCTGCGCTGATATATAGGAAACGATTTAAGATTTTGAGCTGATATTAGTGGGAAGAGACATGATCGAATATTTGAAGATATAAAACGCTGTTAGCCATTAATGTATGTACCTGTTATTAAAAGAATGCATTATAATTTATGTGTCCCACACGACCGTTCTTGTCTCGAGCACTCAACTCCACAATATTCAGACTAAAATCATAGTTTATGACTTACAATCTTTTCCCATGAAAGCATCTTACGAGACGCGGCGCAAAGAGCTCCCCCATTAATATTACTTACACTACAAATAAATTTCATTTCATAATATTGAATAAACGACCTCACTTAAGTGAGATTTCAGAGATTGTTTCGTAATTTTAATGGAGATGCTAATTTTCAATTGGTTTCTGAGGGTTTACTTATTAGATATGATGTCTGGTGCGTGGTTTATTGGCTGGCAGCATCCATTTTGACATGATTATACTCGTATTCGATTCTAGTAAGACAAACGTTTATTTTCATATGTCTGTTCATTGGTTTTGATGTTTTCTATGTACTGTACATGTAAGTATTTACGAAACATTATTAATTAAATGTTTAATTATGACCACAGCCAAAGAACAGTCTAAGTAAACGTGCACCAAATGGTGCGTAACAAAAACTGGTACCTTTTTGTAAGCGACTACAGATTGCACAAAGCTGCTCACCATCAGGCGGGTTGTATGTATATCCACCACATCATCCCTTAATTACAATAATATATGAGTTTCTAAGTTGTGCGAAAGCAACCGATTAAGATCCGAAGAATGGCATCTATCGGCGACAGCTGGGACCGACGGCTTAAATCTCATCAAAGCACGGAGAAGCTCGTGATAGATAAACCTATCCATAGGTAGGATGAGGTCGACGTTGCTTAATGTATTTATATGTATGCTACTACAAAAATATGCAATTGTTGTATAAGAAATAAAAAATCGGCCAAGTGCGAGTCGGACTCGCGCACGAAGGGTTCCGTACCATTATCTATAAAAACGGCAAAAAATAAAACACGTTTGTTGTATGGGAGCCCTCCTTAAATATTTGTTTTATTTTAATTTAATTATTTATTCTTATAGTGGATATATAACTAAATATTCTGTGAATATTTCAAGCGTCTACCTGTTGCCGTTATCAATATCGAGCAAAAATGAGCAAAAAAAATCGGCCAAGTGCGAGTCGGACTCGCGCACGAAGGGCTCCGTACCATTATCTATAAAAGCGGCAAAAAAAACACGTTTGTTGTGTGGGAGCCCCCTTAAATATTTATTATATTCTATTTTTCAGTATTTGTTGTTATAGCGGCAACAGAAATACATCATCTGTGAAAATTTCAACTATCTAACTGTCACGGTTCATGAGATACAGCCTGGTGACAGACGGACGGGCGGACGGACAGCGGAGCCTCAGTAATAGGGTTCCATTTTACCCTTTGGGTACGGAACCCTAAAAATCACGTTTGTTGTATGGGAGCCCTTTTAAGTATTTATTTTATTCTATTTTTTAGTATTTGTTGTTATAGCGGCAACAGAAATACATCATCTGTGAAAATTTCAACTGTCTAACTATCACGGTTCATGAGATACAGCCTGGTGACAGACGGACGGACAGCGGAGCCTCAGTAATAGGGTTCCGTTTGGGTACGGAACCCTAAAAAAAAAATCAGCCAAGTGCGAGTCGGACTCGCACACGAAGGGTTCCGTACCATTATCTATAATAACGGCAAAAAAAACACGTTTGTTGTATGGGAGCCCCCCTTAAATATTTGTTTTATTTTAATTTAATTATTTATTCTTATAGTGGATATATAACTAAATATTCTGTGAATATTTCAAGCGTCTACCTGTTGCCGTTATCAATATCGAGCAAAAATGAGCAAAAAAAATCGGCCAAGTGCGAGTCGGACTCGCGCACGAAGGGTTCCGTACCATAATCTATAAAAAACAGCCAAAAAATCACCTTTGTTGTATGGGAGCCCCCCTTAAATATTTGTTTTATTTTAATTTAATTATTTGTTTTTAAAGTGAATATATAACTAAATATTCTGTGAATGTATCAAGCGTTTACCTGATGCCGTTATCAAAATCGAGCAAAAATGAGCAAAAAAATCACGTTTGTTGTATGGGAGCCCCCTTAAATATATATTTTATTCTAGTTTTTAGTATTTGTTGTTATAGCGGCAACAGATATACATCATCTGTGAAAATTTCAATTATCTACGTTTTACGGTACATGAGATACAGCCTGGTGACAGACGGACGGACGGACGGACGGACGGACAGCGGAGCCTCAGCAATAGGGTTCCGTTTTACCCTTTGGGTACGGAACCCTAAAAATCACGTTTGTTGTATGGGAGCCCCCTTCAATATTTATTTTATTAATTTTTTTAGTATTTGTTGTTATAGCGGCAACAGAAATACATCATCTGTGAAAATTTCAACTGTCTAACTATCACGGTTCATGAGATACAGCCTGGTGACAGACGGACGGACGGACAGCGGAGCCTCAGTAATAGGGTTCCGTTTTACCGCTCTACCGGTCCGCTATTTAAGCCT
Source organism: Pyralis farinalis (assembly GCA_947507595.1). Lineage (NCBI taxonomy): Eukaryota > Metazoa > Arthropoda > Insecta > Lepidoptera > Pyralidae > Pyralis > Pyralis farinalis. The sequence goes on from OX382267.1 coordinate 26,214,870, forward strand.
AAGGATTTGGCGAAGACTGATTTTTACGTGGAGCGACTGCCGTCAGACCTTCGCAACCCAGAGGGAAAATCATATCATTCTTAGGTAAGGTCACGTATTAATCGTCACATTACACGTCGAAAGGTTATTCATTAGATGTGCGGGTTTCCTCACGATGTTTTACCTTCACCGCTGAGCAAGTGATAATTACAATAATGTACATAAATATGAAAACAAAAATTTCCTGGTACACGCCAGTATTCCAATCGGGAACCTGTTGGTCACTAGGCCAGCTCTTCTCTACATCAATGATATACCATTTATCACAAATCAAGACTATGGTAGTCGCTTTACATTACAGGATTGTAATATAGTTAAATAGTAACATTAAAATGTCCACTCATTGGTTTGTGCTTTATATGCAAAATTGTACATAAAACTATACAAAACGTAAACAATGTGAATGTGTGTTTGGGTTCCGTAACCAACGGTACCAACCCTATTGCTAAGGCTATCTGTCTATCTATCACGAGGATGTATCCTTTGAACTTTAATAGGTAGATACGCTCGTACTTAATTTTTTTCAAATATTGTGTACTAGTACAGATGCTAAAACAACAAATCATAAGTATAATGTTAAAAATTAAAGGAAATACAATTAACGGGTTACTTTTCTGTATTTTTTTTATATGGTGAGCCAAGTTTTCCTGTGCGAGTCTGGCTCGCATATAAGCGGAATAGGTATACGAGAATTCTTAAAAACCTGCCCAATTTGTCACGTCATTTATGTTCCTAAACTTTACTACACTTAAAAGCTCAGTCACATACCCATAAATCAAGTCAGTGTGATCAAAATCAATCACTGAGTCATAAATCTCCACATTATCTTATCTAAAACAACCCTGCATCTCGTTGGGCCTCGCATTCGGACAGGGCCCCTCGTCACGTGCTTCTGAAGAGGGAAAACCCTTAGAATTAGGATCGAGTGATTCGGAAAAGCATTAAGAGTTAGTAAATCAGAGGTCCACCTGTTAGTAAAGGCTGATAACCTGGGAGCTATATCGCAGTGGGACGCTGTTCTGCCTACATCTTCAATTTATATAATTTCTTGTTTATCGCAATAAGGATAACGAAGAAACAGTTAACATGTTATATTATCGACAGTTTATATATTACACAAATAAAAACTGTTCCTCTGTTAAAAGATACTTAACAAGGAGTTAACATATTGATGCAACGATCGTATTTTGCTGCATTCAAATTTACGGTTAGTTCATACGAACCAAGCGACGCTAGTGGTAGCAGAACACAAAGTAGTCGGCATAGAACGAAATTCCTGTAATATTAATTACATAAAATAAAAGTAAAGAAAATAAATTGTTGTTTTCACATATACATACATGAAAACAACGGTTTCGTCATTTGCTGACCACCGATTTATTACGCTAGAGTTTAAATTGTTAATGTTCTAAAATCAGGTTCATCATCAACTTGCTGCTGGAACGAAATGTTTTTCAAACTGACTTGAACAATCACAGCATATGTACGAAAGAGCAAGCCTCCGGTCAGGTAAAAGAGAGTAAGTGGAGCGAGAGAGTTTCGTAGGAATACGTATAATATACACTCAGTCACATCATATAGTCGTTAAACAAGGTCAGTCTCCTTATGACTTTGATCTATTCAATTCGAATTGTGCGTCGGTAAGGCGGTTGTTGACTAGACAACTTGAATATGTATAAAATAATGCATGTTTATATTAGTTCATAATCAACTGATTGTACATTGTACTTTGTTTAATGTTGTTCACTTTATTATATACAAAATATTGCATATAAGTGAAAACATTTAATTGGTCGAATAAGTTATGTAAATTGATGCTATAATTGTCATTTGTACTGTTGGTTTTCCTAACAAAATAAAAAAATAAAAAAAAAAGCTCTAGCCTTCCTGTGAGCACGCGGTAAAGCGGTTTGACGGAGTTTGTACATTACACCAGCAGGCCCTGTATTCACATTGCCTCTGAAAATCATAATCGAAACAGATTCGAAGTTTTCTTTCAGTTTCCAAACATTTTGAGTAAAGACTTTACGATTCCAAATCGAATATGGTGTATCGAAGTAATGTGGATATGTCTACAATGCCGCTCAAAGAATGAATACCAACAGAGTCATGAGTATGAATGCATCACACATTTTTATATAACGTCGGGAGACATGCAAGCATACGGCCCACCTGATGTAAAGCGGTTACCGTAGTCTATAAACGCTTGCAATACATTAAGACATCACTCATACGCAGGAACACACCAACACTCTAAGGAGTTGTTATGTGGCCGCGGTTTTCTGTGAAGGTCACTCAAATCACGTGGATGTATTTTTTTTCTACTACGTCGGGAGGCATACAAGCATACGGCCCACCTGATGGAAAGCGGTTACCGTTGTCTACAAACGCTTGCAAAACATTAAGTATTACTCGCGCGATGCCACCTCTGCTGCTAACACAGCAACTCCTTTTTAGGAGCTTATTATAGATCTCATTCACACGCAGGAATACACCAACCCTCTAGGGAGTTGTTATTTGGCTGCGGGTTTCTGTGAAAGACACTCAATCCATGTGGATGTATGATATTACTTTTCTGAATGATGTATATGTCAAATACTTATTTATATAGGATGGTGTCCCAGTACAACATGTACTAAGGAGCGGGTCAAATAAATCAATCATTCAATAAACGCGACCGCGGGGAGTCCGGGCGATTTGTCATACGGATGGGAATGGGACTCACTAATGTTCATGCGAACAGTGAAACATTTTGAAACGTTTTGAAAGTTTCTATAGAAACTTAAGTGATAAATGTACTCTTTTGTAATATGTAGCCCTAGTGTGAAAAACAAAATAAATACAAGGAGCAACAGTTGTGTCACAGCAATACTTCAGGAAGCTGGCATCCGTAACCTCACACACGCAAGAATACAACAACCATCCAGTGGACTGTCATTTAGCTGTTACAACATATTTATTTACTTACTTTTTTAAAGCTTGAGCCAGAAGACATTGCTCGCTATACCTACACAATACAGTGCTGGTCCCAACGCTTACTTATGGAAGCGAGAGCTGGGTATGGCAGAGAGAGCATGAAAGTAGAATAAACGCGGTCGAGATGCGAGCATTGCGCAAAATTTGTGGCGTAACGCTTGTAGAGAGTGAGAGTGTCGATGTTAAAATAAGAAGAGGCATGCTCCGTTGATTCGGACATGCAGAAAGAGTGCAGGAAGAAATCATTACGACACAGATATTCAACGCGAAAGTAGAAGGATGTAGGAGCCGAGGAAGGTCACGACTTACCTACTATGACCAAATTGATCATTTTTTTAACAGAAGGTGATGACAGGAGCCTTAGAAACCTGCGAGCGCGCGTAAGAAGAGCAATGAATGCTTAAGAAGCGAGTGAGGTTTGTAACGATCTCTCTGCCTACCCCGCAAGGGGTTAGGCGCGAAGTTATAGATAGATAGAATTTAGTTTTTTTATACTACGCATGACGATCTCTCCCAGTACGAAAGCATGCGTACGGCCTCCCTGATGGTAAGAACTAATGCAGACCGGTACTCCGCCACTACCGTTAGTAAATATAACAAGATAATGAAAGGATGTAGGAGTTGAGGAAAACAAAGAAAAGGATAAATATCCCGTCATGATTTTATTATATATATACATATATGTAAATATATACATACTTCAATATTGTAGTACTGACTTCATACAACACGAACACGAATAGAGCACAATTATCTAATTGAGTAGTAATTATCAAAGGATATATTGGATATCAAACAAATCAGTAATTGACGGCCGCTTGCAAGTGAACTGGCACATCATGTTCACTGGAGCAATATTCAATATCATTTAGTTATATCCTCAGCTGTGTGCCAATAGAATAATGATTCAAACAGTGCTCATCCATTAATCCTATAACATTTACTTACAGTAAACTAAGATAAGATCGATCCCATAAATTTGACAGTTTCTTAGCGTTCTTAAAATATAGCTAACACTCAAGTATCTGACCTTTAACACAATCAATACTAATTGAAAATAGGTTTGCCTTACATATTCCATAGAGAAATGCGATTGATTTTAAGTTTAGAAGCCAACACCCACAGGGGCGGGAAAGCGGCAGCGATCTAGGACAGGATTTTTAGTAACATTCGTGTCTGTGAAGACGACAGAGTCGATATAGAGACACAATCTCTATCACATACAGACACACAATTTCAGTCACACGGTTCAAAATAATTATAATGGTTTGTTCATAGATTCGTTTTTGTTTCGTCAAACTTTTGCTAGCCATGTATTATTGGCAGAGCTGCGATAGCCAGCGGAGCCACATCACCCTCAAAATTGCCGTTTGGGGTAGACTGATGTCATCCAGCTAGCGTTTAGACGGTAATAGTGAGAAACTCCAAAATCGACACACTAATAGCTAACATATTGTAGTTTTGTATCCTTTAATTTGAAATTTAAATGTTCGTTGGTGAGGAAGAACGGTCCAGAATCGTTCCAATTAGAAAAAAAAACATATGGGAAAACGTATGGCCGGCCACTCTGCAGTGCAGAGTCTGCACTGCACTCCCATCAACAGAAAAAGTAACAGGACTCGTCGCTAGATGTCGTACAGGGTTCCATATATTTTAAAAAAATTTAAAAAATTAAAAATAAAATATTTAAATATTTTTTCAATTTAAAAAATATCAGCTCTGCCTACACAGCTTGCTGTTTTTTTTTTTATTTTAGTTTGAACTAATTCTGTGTTCTGTAGTTCAATTAAATGTAAAGCAATACATTGCTATTGTTTAATATATATTTTTTTCTCATATTTCTTAAAACAGGCGTTTGATTACGTGCGGAATCTATCATCCTAGTAGTTAGCCCATAAATGCATGTAATACAATGCGTATAGCACGGATTGTTAACGCAGTAACTCCTTATGAGCCTACTGGTAACATCACTCACTCGCTGAAACACCACCGTGCTCTAGACTTCTTTGAAATGATGGCGCTTCCTCGGTCGGTTCGCTTATTAGCCTTATGTGGAAATTAATTCAGAGTGCACCAAGTGCAGGTGACATCGACTTTAACTATCATCAGCCACGTCAGTTTACAGTTAAGGCTTTGATGTGCAAGTGGTATGCTTTCAGGTAGAATAGCACTGTTCGACACACGGTCGATTAATTTCATAGCGACATATAGAATATCTACATCATTATACCTTACAGTATGTTGTACTTTGAGCTTCCATGTGTCTCATTAAAATGCAAACGTCTACGGATCCTAGTCGTTAACATGAAAATCAAATTGAAAAATCTTGAATAAGTTATAATTAAGACGATGTGCCTGCAGACAAGTAGCACGCGCGTATTTAAAAATAAAATTTTAACGGGCGTTAAATATAACTCCCTATACACAACACAACAACCCGTGTTACTGTAAAATAACAACTCCCTAGAAGGTTGTTGTGTTCCTGCGTGTGAGTGAGGTTACAGAAGCTATTAAGGAGTTTCTGTGTTAGCAGCAGAGGAGGCATCGCGCGAGTAAAACTTAATGTATTGCGTTAACAGGCTACGGTAACTACGAGTATGTTACATCAGATGAGCCGTATGCTTGTATGCCTTCCGACGTTGTATAAAAAAAAGGTAAGTGTTTATGTTTGACGCGTATATTTTTTTATGTACTTTTGCTGTGACATTCTCGTCTTTTCTTGAGATTGGTTCCACTTGGTTGGTGATATTTTATATAAAGAAGATATACATACGCGTTGATTTTATTTGTTGCATTTAGACGTTCGGTTGCTTCTATGTGGTTTGGTGAAGTTAATACCTCTGTGCAGTCGGTTTTCATGACTTGTAACCCTTGGTAATTTATGTTCTGGTTAGGTATAATCTATTTTGTAAATGAGGATTCGCTCAAAATGAAATAAAAAAAAATACACTCCTTTATATATTTTGATAGGTCCTTCATTATAGTAACACAGATTTTGATTATTAAATATAAGATGACGTAAATATATATATGCCCCATGTTTGATAAGAAGAGACGTGCTCCGCTGGTTCGGATATGTAGAAAGAATGCAAGACGGAAGAACAACGAAACAAATATATAATGTGAAAGTAAAGGCGGAAGGCCTGGACTCACCTACCATAGACAAATGGGTAGTGTTTTATCAGAAATAGGTGTCCAGAGCCCCGAGCGCGCATGAAAAGAGCTATGAATATTAAAAAGGCGACTGAGGTGAAAGGACCGAGTCATGTGACGCTCGGTTAAAAGAAAATAAATCTGTCTAACCAAGGGACTTGGCGTGAAATTATAGATAGAAATACCAAAGTGAAAACAATAGTATTGATTCACATCCTTGTTCTAATCGTTACTGAAGTTGACTTCAAGTAGATTTTACTTTTTATTCCAATTAAACGGAAGATCTCATGTCATAATAAAGTTCAATTCCTTATTCAGTCTTATTTAATCTTGAAAGGAAAATATGGTTCAAGTAAAACATCTCAAAGAATACTGCTACAGTTTGCCCCGAGCTAACCATTCCGTATTTCTCTAAATACGAACTCGAGATACATCTAAGGCTTTCCTTTGTCCCTTTGAAACGATACTTTTGTTTCGTAAACAAATCCCGATTATCCAAAGATTTGCTACAAAAATGATAGGTAAACAACAATATTTTAAACAAACAACTTATATAACATATATCCCTGAGCCAACATTGGAGGGTACCCAAGGGTCCTCTTTCACGCGTTGGGGTCCGACCATGTTCTAGTTCGTTACCTCCATGTTGGACCATCTGTTATTTCTGGCCATTACATATTTTAATGTTCCCGAAGGAGATTTTCTTACCTCCTACCTTCTACCCGTTTCCAACCCATTGGATGACTGAAACGAAACATTTGAATGCAATCTTCAGCTGTGATCGTGGACCGTTAAGTTTTTTAATATTTTCAGGAAACGCCATAGAATTTTTTATTCAAATTAAAAATGTTCGTTTTCCTGCTACTGAATTTGATTTGTAAAGGAGTTGAATTTATTTTTTACATTGCCCAGGGTGTCTTTCTAAAGGGGTTGTTTCTGAAGAATGAATGATGAATTAAATCCGTTTGTTTACACTGTAATGTTATGGAAATAAATTATTTCATTAAAAAGCATATTCCATACGAAACTTCCCTTAGTCAGTGTGGAAAGGTCATAATCGCTAGATTTGTAAATTTGTAGATCGAGTGTGATATTCACCACCCAGTGTAATCACCGATCTATTACGAAGTTCGATAGCGTGATGCCTGTGTGTTTAGTCACCTCAAGTTCCTCCGTATCCGGAAGGCACGCTAAGTCCTGATGACTTAGCGTGCCTTCCGGATTTCTATAAATGACAGTGGTTAAGCCAACCTAATTGTAAGACACATTGATGTACAAGAAGTATGAAGACTAGCAAGTACCTCTACCGCCTCGTCTCAGACTTTTACGGAAGCCTACTTCCGGCACCAATCTCTCACAAAGTAAAGGACACAGTTTCAATCAGGAAGTAAGTCTTCACTCTCTGTTATCATATTTATGATACTTTTATTTATTTACTATGAGCTGAATCGGCGAACTTCGTACCGTTTCAGAATCAAAAAATGTTGTGTTAAGTTATTAGCTGAATTAAACTCAGTTCTTTATTCAGAGAAATTAATAGTGAAAATGAATTAAGTATAATAAGTGTACAAAAATAGAAATGAAAAGTATTTTAATTGGATTAGAACTAATGTAATTCACATGGAAGCAAAGCTTTATAGAAGCGAACGAAATGATTCGCTTACCACTGTTGTACTACTTTATATTAAGCTATTTGCTGGATAGATTGCATTCGAGTAGATTCCCTTCGTTAAATTGACTGCCAAGCTAATCTTCAGTTGTAAATTGTGCGGGAGCAAGTCAGGCCGATCCAATGAGTTTTTAACATTCCGTTGTGTATAGGTGGTTGCTACGTATTTGTCTGTTTGACGAACGACTTAATTATAAATTGTGAAGTTTAAGTGTTCTACATTTTTGTTCTTTGCCACAAGAATTACTCGTTCACTCAACCAATTTCGATATTTGCGGTTATCAAAGATGTTTGAAAAGAAATTGCAAAAACGATCAATCTGTTAGGTTCGAGACCGATAATTGGTAATTGCCAGGCAGTAAAATCATTGCGACTTTTATTTATTTTGTTGAACCTGACGTTTCGAACGCTTTGCAGCGTCCGTGGTTGCAGGAAGAAAAGTCTACCTGCGACCACGGACGCTGCAAAATAAATAAAATACGCGATACTTCCGTTAAAAATTGTTTAATTCAATATACATATCTACTATAAGTTATGATATCTCTCCTCTCCTATCACCTCGAGATCGGTATTCTTTGAACGGACACGAATTCGATGTAGAAATGTCTTTTGACATAGGTACATATAGGTTTTTGCTCCACAATTCATGTATTTTCCGTGGGCAGCACTTGGAAATATGGATATATAGCAACTGCTTCAGTCAAATTGAGCTGTTGACATGAACCATGAAATATTAGGCACACTACACCATTGACAGTTCGAAGTGATTAAAATGATGTCGGCTGATGAACATACGACAACTGTTGACTGCAGGGGTACAGGTCTTTCTTCAACCGAAAGGGTTCAGAGCATACTCCGTGACGCTGCTCAATCGCAGATTAATGGAGGCCAGTGTCTTCAAGCAGCTCGATGGCTTAACAATTGTCAGTTATCGAAAACCGGGAACGACGGCTCAATGTGAAGTACGGAGAAACTGGAAATGAATAAACACATCCATAGAATAGGTGCTAGAGGAAGACTTTGTACAAAAGTTGTCTGCGTAGGTACCTCTGTCTCACCTATTTCTACCGCCAAGCAGCTATATTCATATGGCTGTGTACCGGTTTGAAGGGTGACATATGGCAGAGAAATTACTGGGTACTGTGACGAAACATCCTTAGGTCACAAGATTGGCAGCGCGCGATTAACATATCCGTGGTGTTGCGAGCGTAAATATGCTGCGGTGACCGCTTACCATCTAATGCGGGCTGCATGCTTGTTTGCCAATCTAGTTGAAAAAAAAAGTTGCGGTTGACTAACTTACTTAACTTGCGTTATCGATTAAAGTGACACGCGCAACGATACCACCGAGCTCATCAGTCATAAAAAGTGACCATCAACTCAGTATCGTTGCATACCTCGCTGCTAACACAGGAACTTCTCAGGAGCCTACGTGCACCGTACGCTAACGCTCTCTCAGTCGAAAGAACATAATAACCACCCAGTTACGTTTGTGTGCTCGCTTGTTAACAAGAATAGAATAGAATACTCTTTATTGCACCAATAACAAATACCTACAGAACACACGCAGAACAAGAAAACAAATGTACAATAGGCGGTCTTATCGCTAAAGCGATCTCTTCCAGACAACCATGACACGAAAAAAAAACATACATATATAAAAAGTAGGTAGGTGGCGCATTTAAGCAAGTACAATTTTCACTTTATATATTGTATACTTATATACAACGAATTACACATTCTAACAAATACAAAAAATTAAAATAATAATGGAAAAAATAACAAAGTAGCAAAACATGACAGAAGACCAGAACATACAATAATATTCACAGAAAGGTAATGGCAAATATATATATATATAGTACCACAGTTACATAGAGAGATAGTGAGATTTAACCATATTTTTAAAGGAGGCTAAGGATTGTGCACTGCGTATAGAAATTGGCAAGGCATTCCAGAGTTGCATAGCTCGCACCGAGAAGGATTTAGTGTAATATTGTGAAGAGTGAGATGGCGTTATCAAGGTGCACCACGAGCAGGTGAGATACCTTTGACTCTAAAGACGATACTGACACACTTTATTTTTGTTTATATAACCTCGGAGGGCATACAAGCATACGGCCCACCTGATGTAAAGCAGTTACCGTAGCATATTAACGCTTATAATATATTTAGAAGCGTTAATAGGCTACGATACACAACAACTCCTTAGGAAATTACTGGTGACCTCACTCACACACAGGAGCACAACAACCGTCTAAGGAATTGCTATTTGGCTGCGTTTTCTGTGAGCTGAAGCCACTTCCCCAGACGGGCATTTTTACGGTAATTTTTGCTTCGATGCGCCCTACCTCTCTTAAAATGAATGAATGAATTCAAAATTTCCAGTACATGGTCGTGGGAGCTTACGACGACCGACAGACGAACGGCCGAACAATGAAGTGAAACAAAAACGGTTCGTTTTACTATATTTGATCCTAATACTTACTACAAAATGGACATAGTAACAAAATCTACATAAATAAAACGAAATAAGATCTAACGCCAAAAGAAATAAAGGTCGTTAGAAAAAGGGTCCCTGATCCCGGCACAATACAAGTATTTTACATTGAATAAGGTATGCGCAATGGATGTTACAATACTGAATATTCTATTTAAATTGTAGTACATTTGTCTCAAAAGCTTTCGGAGTAGGCATCATAAGAAATGCATAAGGTCGCAGGAGCGAATATAAAAGATAAGGAATCTAAGCAAATAGCCAACAAAAAGGATTATATTACTTACTGAAGAATTAATGGGCAGTAGGCAACTGATGAATATGGAATACTATGTACATTACGTTTTTTTTCTGTAGCTATCGGCCAAGGCTTAAATTCTGTAGCCGAAAATAATAATATCTACTGACCGATTGCAAAGGCTGATTTTCGGATAAAAATAAATCAGTTTATATTGTCTTCAGATTATCCGCTAGGCCTTTGATTTATTTTATGCTCTCTAATAAGAAATGATCGGTCAGTTCACAATTAACAACAGGGTTCTCAAAACCTGTGGTATTCCAAAAACTGTGTCTACAAAATTTTCGTTTCGGCGGGAATACTCTGGAGAAATAAGTCAACCGCTGTAGCATAAGTAACTCTCCATCTACACGATTTATAGATATTTTTATTTTCTACAGAAACACAGTCACTGTTGAGCGACTTGCATCACTTAAATTATGGACCAAAATTCAGTTCACTTCTTTTATTATGGATCAGTGAAATTTATTTAAATATGTACTACACATTTGTGCATCTTGTTACAGGATGCATACAGACAAATTATACGAGCAGAATACATATCAGTATTCCAGTTTCGTTCATTTATTAAAGCGCCATCTATCAGCTTTCATAAGTACTAGTAGAAAGTTAACGCAGTCACGCTCAGCAACGTAGACATTTAAACGAACCATCTGCTCGAAACAGGGCACACACAAGTTATTTGTTCGACTGTGGCGCCACATCTCAGTGCGGAAGATGGGAAAAACTAAAGTTTCGTAAGGGCGATATTCTTACTTGAGGAATAATTTCAAACGTTTCTTGTTTTACAACCCAATTGTGTTAAGGTGTTTTATAGCCACTTACGGTTTAGTTAGTTTAGTGCCGGGAAACTGTTCTTCGCATTACCTGGGAACAAAAATAAAACTATTACAAGCGATAATGACGGTTTTAATGTTGAATTTCCTATTTTAAACATATTTTATTAGTTTTTACAGTAAAAATGTGTCAATGCAAGAAAAATCGTACAAATTTTCGCCATTAGCTTTAAATTTCAAAATTCATATTTATACAATTCTGACATCAATACCATAATGATTGCATACATTATGATTGTCTTCATTGATAATGAGAGTAGGGCGTAGCTCCGAACTCCTCTTTTTTTACACCACTAAGCTGGCAATCAAGCATACGGCCTGCGTGATGGAAAACAGTCACCGTAGCCTTTGGACATTTGCAACACCAGGGGTGTCACTCATGTGTTGCCGACCCAATACATTCAAACTTCAAAACATTGTAACAATAAATTCTTCAAAAGTGAAGAGATTCTCAATTCGACTGTATTTTTGTGTGCGTAACATACGTACAACACAAAAATACAGTCGAATTGAGAATGAAATGCGGTGTATAAAAAGCCATTTTGTTTGGAATTAAAAGCTATTTAATTATAAACAGGCGCACGTAGATGGCGTTAAATATTCTGTATTTATATATGCAGCGGGTAGCGAGTAAAGCTCGTAATTAATATTCTACCCGACACAGCTCGTCCGGCCATAGTCATCCGTCGAGCGCGCGTCCGTCAACTGTTTACATGCATTTTTTATTTCATATTTCACGGCGGCATTCGCACTTTTAAATTGCCCGCTGGGGTTAACGAAGGTCAGCGTTTACTATGGCCGACAATTGAGAAGTGGAGTCTCCCTGTGCTCTAGGTTACCCTTATAGACAGATCATTATATTCTTATACTTTAACGGCAAGTTTCTTCAGTGGTAAAAAGTGAACCAAGCGCCTCGTAAATCGGTCCTTATATATCTCACTTCTTTAACATTGAGGATCAGTCAGTCATGCACTTGTCTCTTCTAGGGCAACTGACATGGACAGATTGATACATTTATTTTGCCACTAGCTGAAGCCCGCGGCTTTGCACGCATGAGATTTGGGCTTTTAGTAGACTTTATTTCTCTGTAGACCTGAAATTCTTTCTGTATAAAAAAAAAACGAAGTTCAGGGACGTAGATGCAACCATAGAGCGATTGAATTTTCACACAGCGCCATCTATTGACCTTTACGGGAGGCAACGAATATTTATTTTATTTCTATTACATAAAAAATGCGTATGTCCCAAAAAATACGTATTTTGTGAAATTAATAAAAATAAAATCGCAAAGTTACCGATATTTCCCCCTAATTTTAACAGGTTTTCATGTTTTACGCAGGAACCCTAAATATTTACGGGATAAAAAGTACCCTATATTCTGCTCTGAACAGTCCTCTACCTACCAGTGAAAGTCCGCCAAAATCGGTTCAGCCATTTCGAAGATTAGCCCGGACAAACAAACAGACAGACAAAAAGTTAAAAATGCATGTTAAGCTTTGGTAACGTGAAAATAACAATATGAGCTTAAGATAAAGGCTTTATTTTGAAATCACAGACAGACACTCCAATTTTATTTATGTATACATGTAAAGATTATAAAATACACAGCCCTTAATATTTAGATTAATGTAACCTTTTTAACGCTTTATGGATATCACCTTTAGTACATCTATAGATGTAAAGAACAGGTAAGCGTTCAACGTGCGCTTTCAAGAGTAGTGGTGGATTAATCATCAGATATTATGGCTTGTACGTAACACTTATCTCCATAAACAAATTTCGTTAGGGTCAGTGTAGTGGTTGATCGTAAAAGTTTAAACGTTGAAGAGCCACAGACAATTAGCCTAAACGATATATAACTAACCGATAGTGGATTATATAAAAGTAAAGATATAATTTTCTATTATTTATTTTAATCATTAGGGTTCCGTACCCAAAGGGTAAAACGGAACCCTATTACTGAAGCTCCGCTGTCCGTCCGTCCGTCTGTCACCAGGCTGTATCTCATGAACCGTGATAGTTAGACAGTTGAAATTTTCACAGATGATGTATTTCTGTTGCCGCTATAACAACAAATACAAAAAAATAGAATAAAATAAATATTTAAGGGGGCTCCCATACAACAAACGTGATTTTTTTTTTGCCGTTTTTATAGTACGGAACCCTTCGTGCGCGAGTACGACTCGCACTTGGCCGATTTTTTTTAATATAGTAAAACTCTATGTGGAATCTCGACAAAAAAATAAAAATTTGATTATTATTAGCGTGTTTTTTGTATTTAACAAAATTACTTGTTTTTGTAGGAAATAAAATTACTCTATATAGGTATTTGTTAATACTGGACAGCCAAGAATCACTAGGGCGATCAATTGAAACCAAATATTTGGAGCAATTTCTTTAAGCACAAAACATCTGTAATCTATATCTCAGATATGGAATGATGACACAAAAATAGCTTTTGCGAAAACCATTTTCTTCTATTATCTAACGTTATCCCGTTTCCTAAGGATTGGTGAGGTCAGCTAGCTAAACCTAGTGATTGGACCAAGATACGGATTATGATATCGAAAGACTGCTGTCACACCTCTAGAAATCGGAAGGTAAACCAGACCTTCCTTAGGTTAAGTCTAATTGAAATGTCACTTTCCTCACAACGTTTTCGTTTACCGTCAAGCAAGTGATAATTGGCAGAGCTGCGATGGCCAGCGGAGCCACATTACCCTCAAAATTGTCGTTTGGGGTAGACTGATGTCATCCAGCTAGCGTTTAGACGGTAATAGTGAGAAACTCCAAAATCGACACACTAATAGCTAACATATTGTAGTTTTGTATCCTTTAATTTGAAATTTAAATGTTCGATGGTGAGGAAGAACGGTCCAAAATCGTTCCAATTAGAAAAAAAAACATATGGGAAAACGTATGGCCGGCCACTCTGCAGTGCAGAGTCTGCACTGCACTCCCATCAACAGAAAAAGTAACAGCACTCGTCGCTAGATGTCGTACAGGGTTCCATATATTTAAAAAAAATTAAAAATAAAAATATTTTTTAAATTTAAAAAATATCAGCTCTGCCTACACAGCTTGCTGTTATTTACTAGTTACGAATATACACATAAATCTTATTTAGTTTATTAATTATGCCTAAATACGGTACGGAACTAGGGACCTGGCTCGTTATATACCCACTGTGTTATCGCTGCTCAAAAATATAATACATTATGTTTTTACGAAAACCATCATTATTTCATTTATTTATTTAGATTGCATTGGTTACAATGTTTAATATAGTTATGGAGGAGCGAAGTCTGCTAGTTATTACTATAAATTTTATTTACTTACGATACATTAATTGTGATAGGGTGAAAGTGAAAAAAAAAATGTTTTTGCATTTTTACGGTTTTTGAAAATTACTCCTAAAACGTGGTTATTGACATATATTTTTTATAAATTTGTTAAATTTTAAGTAGTTTATGTATATAGTTTTCGAACATTAGCAAAATCAAGCCTGTGTGATAAGGGAACAGAACGGGAAACGTGGTTGATTTTAAATAGGTAGGGTCAATTTTCACCAACTTGTATTTGCGGGACATTGAGGAATCGAACCCTTTATATGGGGTCTTTTTGTGGATGACATTGATAACAGTTAACATCCATAACTGTTATTACTGCTATTATATACTAAAATAATTTAACATAAATTACATCGCTATTCTCAATTAAGGATATAAAAACGGACTCAATGATATTTATTATTATTATGTTCATATTCATAATTAATATGCAAATAGTAATACATATATTATCTACTAATTACTGTACAGGATTATGATTATAAGGGTTTTCCCGTTTCCTAATCCTAAGGATTTGACGAAGATATAGATTTTTACAAGAAGCGACTGCAGTCAGACCTCCACAACCCAGAGGGAAGACCAGCCATTTCTTAAGTTAGGACGCACGTGTTTCGAAATACAACTTCTTGGACGTGTGGAGTTCCACACGAGGTTTTCCTTCACCACCGACCAAGTGATAATTACAAATTTGTACATAAATCGGAAAGCAAGAATTTAATGTTATATTTTGGAATTCGAACCGGTTGGTCAAGAGGCCGGTTCACTGCTCTGTACATGATTATCATAAAGTAAATTAATTAATTAATAATTAAACATCTATATTTGTAACCAAACACCTGGCAAGGTACGAGTATATTTTCAGTGCATATGTTGCGAAAGTGGTACGTGTGAAACAAATTCACGATTATCCCAGTAGTGTGTTTATAAACCCACCTACTCACATAGTTGCTGATTTAAAGTCACTGACATGTATTATAATCGCGAAGTCAACAAGAAGACCGCCACATACCGGATAGTGATGTGACGAACTATAAACGTAGATATCGATGTACATGGATAAATTAACTTATAGGACTGATTGGCAAATATAAATACAGTTAAGATATTCATATAGACAATCATATATATACAATCTAATGCTGTTTGTTATACTTGATCCTTATTTAGCTGTACTCTTTTGCGTGATAAGGTACTTGTAGTTACTTTTTCGTTTAAGTTTCTTTAGTCGGTCGACCCTGAATTAAGTGAAAAGGCTATTTATTCTTAAAAAAATTTAATTGTTAATAAATATATTGAAGTACTAGCGATTTTTTTAAATAAAAGATGCCCAAGTTCTTATCTGCCAGTGATTATCGTGCCGTCGTGCCGTTTTGGAGATTATTCGAATGAACAGGCAGACAGACATAAATTTAAAAAAATATTTTATTCTATAAATACTGTGTATACACATTCATATACATTTAGTAAAAAGCTGTTTCAATATTACAAACAGACACTTTATCTTTATTTATTTGTAACAGGTATAAAAACGAGTTTGGTCCTTGTATGTCATATACTAGTTTCCGAAATATGAAGAGATAGTTTATCAGTTTCCCATTTAGTTGTCCCCAGAACTTCCAAGGATACAACTTTTACTATGCCCGTACTCCTTTCTATGTATAAATAAGGAAAATTCAGGAAACGGAACTACATAGTATAACGTAACTAACTACACACGTAAAACCAACGTTTGTATAAAGCTTTCTTTGAGTTTTCAAGATAATATTATTTTCGCCATGTCAATTTCAGCTTTAGTTTTTCAATGCAGTACAGATCCAAAATGCTATTGAGATTATATTAAATGGTCACTTCAAGAATACGGCTAATTCGGCTTGTCCATCACAGAAAAGCATTTAGTTAGAGAGTACTTTGTCGTTCATTGGGTATTGACGAAAAAGGATACCATAGCCACCAGCCACTCACCGCACGAGATCCACTAACTAATCCGACTACAGTTGGGATGGGACTGACCCAAATAAACCTAAAGCGACTGTATTTATGACTCTGTTACTCGACCTGCATATTTGCATAGGTTATGTTGAGGTTTAATGAAAGAGGTAAATGATAAAAAATCAACAAGCTATTCTCACTTATACCACTGGTTACCTCATAGTAACTTACGTGTGAATTGGATTCACATAACCATCTGGACCACTGTGCTATACAAGCCAGGCAAACCATATGATCCCCCTGATGTAACCAAACCATCTACCGACATTGATAGATACACGCTACTTTGATATCTTAGAAAAGGTTGGAGAAAGTTGCGTGGGTAAAAATAATCTGTTACAGAAAACGTTCTGTCAGTTAAATGTATCTATACGCAAATAAATAAATAAGAAATAAATATTGTTGGACAAATTACACAGTGCCATATATCACCAATGTATCCGAAGCTTGTGTTATGAGTTCCAGACAACTGATGAACAATATACTTACTAAAATTAAAAAAAAAACTATATAGATACTTAAATTTATTTTTTTGTACCTAGACAAATTGACATGTTCATGCACACAATGTTTGTCCTGTATGGAAATCGAACCCACGAGCACTGGCTGGTGTCAAAGTAGTAAAGTTACAAACCGCTGCGCCAACGAGCTCGTCACATATAAACCATTTCCTGAAATATTGTGGCTTTTGAAAAATAAATTAGATATCGCTTACATCACTAGTGCTTTGGAACACCGATATAACGGTATACTGCGTCATGCATGCGTGTAGGCATTGTAAACAATCTGCGGCGCTGCATCGGCTGTTTACTGCTAATGCCGCCTGTGCCGCGTTCGCTTGGTCAAGTGTGCTTGCACAAGTGGATAGACTTCCTAGGATTAGAATCATCACATAAGTATACCAACGATGTACTCTAACTAATCTAAATAATATCGTAATTGAACCAAAGAGGTATAATTGACTAATAACGGTACTCGTTTAAGCAATTAACTTTAAATTATCTAATCTTCATCAAATTTACATGAAATCAAGTCTTAATGTACCTCAACACAATGCAATTTGCATTATCGAAATAGTTCATCCATCTTCACGACATCGGATAAATATAAAAGCTCCTCCTTTTTGAAGTCGGTTAAAAATACCAAACACACATCGTTATTAACCAAAGAGAAGTATCGTATCGTATAATATCGAATCGTGTCGTCGAAGAACGTCGACATCTTTTTTGTAGATATATGCTAATTGGACTTCTTGAGGCTTGTGTTATGTTAAATTTAGCCCATTAATGGTGGGCCGTAAAATAATAATAAAATATAGCCCCAGGAGCGATTTAAATCACCTGATATCATTGCATAAATCAAACAATCAAGCAATTTTTTTTATAAAATTGACTTTGTCTGTAATTTAATTAGTAAATTGTAGAATTTGACATTACATTAATAGCTCAAATTAGACAATTTATTCATTGTTTTCTACGATTTTTTTTTTATTTTGGTTTTATAGCATTAGCAATTAACTAAAGTATTATATTAGTATTGTAATATTGTATTATTTATAATAATTGTATTTTTATTAATTGTTAATTTCAAATTTCAACACAATGTATTTTGTTTTCGGAATGTTTTGAACTACTTACATATAGAGAATAAAAAAAAACTGAACTACACACATGCTCAAAAGAATAAACCCATTAGTACAACCCTTGGAGTGTAACAGTTCCACTAAAAAGCCTATTACGATGACATAAGTACTCTTTAGAAGCTACGCTCGTCCACCGGCCGAAATACAACTGAAGTGGTCAAGTGAAGTAGTGGTCAAACATGCCTTCTGTCAAACGCTCCACGGTTACCCTTGTTACGTCATCTATGGCACAAGGCGTATCCATAAACTGAAATCACTATACGCTTTTAGGAAATAAATCCAATTTATTCACACAATCATCATAATTATGAAAATAGCTCTAAAGTGTTTATTATCTTTCTACGAACAAACAAACGGATTGAAATAAAATTCGGGACAGAGGTGATCGTGATCTGGAACATCACTAATTTGTCATCATGTCTGCGATGTATGGGATTGTAGTGAGGGATACACCAGAATGCAAGTGCTAAAAGTAGCCGTTATAGCACTTTTCCTATTTTATCTTTTGTTATTTATACATAAAACAAAAGGATCTCTCTGGCGTAGTAAGCCGATTGCTAACACCATAAGGTTTTCCTTGTAAGTTGTATTCTATTCTGTAAATTGTCAAAGTGATATTGATTTGACAGAACAGAGATTCAAGAGCATCGCCTTATATTACCTACGGTATATTACCATAGGTAATATAAGTCGCTGTTCAAGAGGCACATTAATAGTGCATATTGTTATAAGTTTGGTAATGTTATGTTGAGCCTGGTGGCAGGGTACATAACGAACCTACGGGCCTTGTTAAAATAGCAATTTTTACATAAATTTATTTTGTGGCTTCGACTCCTGCATAGGGCAATCTTTTGTGTGCATGAACACGTACGTTGATCTTGGTCTGGATGTTTTTAAGAGAGGTAGGGTGCATCACAGCAATCCCACCGGGGAAGTACCTCTTTCGACACACAAAGCCGCAGCCGAATAACAAGTTCCTGGAGTGTTGTTGTGTTCATTCGCATGAGTGAGGTTACTAGTAAGCTAAGGAGTAAGCAGGAATAACAACGCGCGAGTGATACTTCCTGTACCACTCGCGCGTTGCTTAGTAACACGTGGGCCGTATACTTGCATGCCTCAGGACATTGTAAAATAAACATTATTAAAAATTTTAGGAAAATATATTTGTACTCATAGTCAATTTTTGTCTTCCAGTTACATCCACAATTTTTTTTATTGATGACACTAAAGACCGTAAAGACACTGAACAAAAGAAAATCGCCCAAGTGCGAGTCGGACTCGCGCACGAAGGGTTCCGTACCACTATCTATAAAAACGGCAAAAAAAATCACGTTTGTTGTATGGGAGCCCCCTTAAATATTTATGTTATTCTATTTTTTAGTATTTGTTGTTATAGCGGCAACAGAAATACATCATCTGTGAAAATTTCAACTGTCTAACTATCACGGTTCGTGAGATACAGGCTGGTGACAGACGGTTTTCGTTTTACCATTTGGGTACGGAACCCTAAAAAGAATACATTGGTGTACAAAGGGTGTATAACACAAAATCCGTTTCGTGCCCTTTGCATACATCATCCACGTGAAAAGCTTATAACCATCTTCGCATGGCAACATAAGCACATAAAGTATGTTTTCCTTTACATAATCTCACATTATTTGTCTTTCTGTTATGTGCCACACACCTGTACGCTATTACTCGTTGTTCGGTAAGCCCTCCTGTCAATCTATCTCGCATGTCATTTGAATAGTTTCCTTAATGTCTATCACATGGCAACACCATTACTGACACTGTATTGCGAACACGTCTTTGAATTAACACTGAACTATAGTATTTCTAACAGAAGGGGCATATTTATTATTTTGACGAGCTCAGTGGCTTAGTTGTGAATGACGCGACTTTGACACCAACGCTCGTGGGTTCGATTCCCACACAAGGTAAACATTTATGTGCATGAACATGTCTGTTTGTCTTGGTGTGGTTGTTTTAAGAGAGGTAGGACGCATCACAGCAGCCCGTCTGGGGAAGTACCTCCATCTCACAGAAAACCGCAGCCAAATAACAACTCCCTAGAGGGTTGTTGTGTTCCTGTGTGTGAGCGAAGTCACCAGTAAGCTCCCATGCAGTTGCTGTGTAAGCAGCAGAGGAAGCATCGCGCGAGTGATACTTAATATATTACAAGCGTTAATAGGCTACGGTACCCGCTTTACATCAGGTGGGCCGGTCCGGTTAAATACTTTCATACAACATTCCTTCCCTGAGAATATGTTCAAAAGGTACATCAAAAATACTATGTGTAAGAAGATTTTAACAGAATCGATGAATATCTAACTGACAGATATGCTTCGAAATGATTCAGCACATGTATTAATATATCTTTTATTGTACAACTTGATATCACTATATGTACACTCACATATATTTATTGTAATATATATT
This sequence comes from Pyralis farinalis, assembly GCA_947507595.1. Classification (NCBI taxonomy): domain Eukaryota; kingdom Metazoa; phylum Arthropoda; class Insecta; order Lepidoptera; family Pyralidae; genus Pyralis; species Pyralis farinalis. The sequence goes on from OX382267.1 coordinate 26,235,758, forward strand.
GATGATGAAAAAAAAGACCCATATGGGCAAATTTCTTTCGGCATTTCTTCTTCGCCAATGGTCATTTTCGAAATGCTGCTTGATTAAAAAAGAGAGATTATAACTAAAAAAAAAACTATGGAAAACTATTAAGATACAATATGATCTAATTTAAAGAATGTAAGACGTGTCTAAGTGCCCGCACGGGCCTAATGGCAAATAAATGACTTTTTTATTTTTTTTATTTATTTATTTACAGACCAGAATAATCATGTGAAACGGTTAACCTGGCGTATGAACGCTTGCACTCATGTTCCTTACAGATAACAGCTTCTGAAACTTTCAGGTACACTCACTCACTTACAGGAACACAACTTCCGCATATTCCATTATAATGTAAATGCCAACGACACGATTGCGGGATCTATAAGTGAAGATGGGCAAGTAACTTTTAATGTTTACGTAAACATGTTTCGAACTAAGTTACATCAAATCTAGCTTAGCTAAGTAAGCATACTCAAAAGAAATGCGTATTGAATACATTTATATATAATAAAAATCTAAAATTTTCGGTTAAGTTACACAGTGCCATCCAGACCCAAAGTAAGCGAAGCTTGTGGTACCAGACTACTGATAAACATACGGAAACACATTTTTTTTGTAAATACATACTTATGATACATAGAAAGTATATCAAGACAGGCAAACGTGTTAATGCACACAAATGTTTGACCTATGTGGGAATCGAACATACCACCATTTTTACTAACCACTGCGTTAACGAGCTCGTCAAATTTATTTTAAAAGCTTTACTTATACAAATAGAGGGAACTAAGCGTACAGTCCGATTAATGAAAAGCTGTTACTGGCATTAGAACGTTTGCAAAACAAGGACTATATAAAACCCCAGCCAAATAACAAATACAGGACATACATTTGTGTACATGAACATGTCTGTTTGCCCTTGCCTGGGTATTTTCTATGTATATGTTTCTAGATAATGAGTATGTATTTACAAAAAAAGTATTTACGTATGTTTATCAGTTGTCCAGTACCCATAACACAAACTTGGATTACTTTGAGGCTAGATGGCGCTGTGTAATTTGTCCGACAATACTTATTTAACTGGAGAGGCGTTGCATTTCTGCAAATGAGTCAGATTGTCATTAAGGTACTCAGGAGTTGTCGGGTTAGCAACAGAGGTGGTAACACGTGAGCGTGACTTCCCGTAGCGTTCATGTGCCATGGTGACCAATAAAATTGCCCCCTAACATTGTGTAAAAAAAAATCTCTTCACGGGTTTTCTAGCTCTACCTAACTCAGTCAAACCCATGAACTCAACGAAACTCTTAACTTCCTAGTGGGGTATTCTTGTGTGTTCTTGCGAGTGAATGAGGTTACCAATCAGTTCCCAAGGAGTAGCTGTGTTAGGAGCAGAGGTTGCTTCAAGCGAGTGACACTTAATGTGTTGCAAACGCTCATAGGCTACTAAAAATAATCTAGTCAACTTATGTTACTCGTACTAGTAGGGAGGTGATACATTAACGACTATTATATGCAATAGGATACGATAACCATTTAACACTGCCCTTATAATTGCTTGCCACCCGATGTATTAAAAGATAGGCAATAGAATTTAAAACATTAAGCAAAGTATTGAAAGGAACCATACATACATACTATCACGCCTGTCTCCCATTGGGGTAGGCAGAGACTATAGAACGCAAATTGTACCGATCCTGACATACCTCACCAGCTTCTTCCAAACACGCCAACCCCTTCATGCATGCTCTTCGGTTTTGAGAGCTTTAAGAATATTTACCCACATGAACTCTATATCAAATAATCCTTTCCCCGTATCGACGAATATATAGGTACCATGAAAATAGTGTCAAGTACTAGGACGACCTCAATATTTGCAGGCGTAGACAATTTAGCCTTTGATAGACTTCGTGTCAAGTAACGCCTACGTACCACCCACGACCGGCTGAAATTGGATTGAGTTCCTCTTCTTAAAATAGATACGAATTATTTACCCTCGTGGATAATCGATGGTGCTTCTTGATGACCTTTTGAGGCCACTGGAGTGGCAAACAAGACCTACCTGATGGTAGTTATAGCCTATTGTCGTTAATAACATAAGAGGTACCTCACGTGCGAGGTCGACCCTGTTATAACCTATTCGCGCCTATTTTGAATGCCTCAAGCTGTAAAAATATCGGCAGGAAGGTCATTCTAAGAATGCTGTCTTGTACATTGTCATGGATGGAAGGCCAATTACAAACCTTAGAGTCATTTCGTGTGCCAGTGTAGTCGACCACGTAAGTTTAGCAGCATTGAACAGTCTACTTGTAGATGGGGTTGGTCATCTCAAGTTTATTCGTGCTTCCGGAGGCACGTTAAGCCCTCGGTAAGAGAGGTAGGACCTCGTTTGACTGGGATTGATACAACTCACAGAAAACGTCACTGGATAGAATTCTCTGTGGATACAATGACGACCTTAAACTAGCGACAGGAAGTACCAGGATGCGGAAAGTGGAGGACTGCATATAGATGAGCTCGATGGCATAATTATTAATAACTAGCTGCTGCTCTCGGATCCGACCGCGTGGAATCAAATAACGTAGCCTATGTGTTAATCCAGATCATAATCTATCTACGTGCCAAATTTCATTCAAATCCGTTCAGCCGTTTAAGCGTAAAAGAGCAACAAACATGCATACATACTAACTTTCGCGTTTCGTATTAGTAGGATGACGAGCCCGGTAGCGTAGTAGTTAATAACACTGATTTAACACTAGGGCTCGTGGGTTCGATTCCCACATGGACAACCATAGCCAAATAACAAATAACACTCCCCGGAAGATTCTTGTGTTTCTGAGAGTGAGCGAGGTTATCAGTAAACTCCTCAGGAGTTGTTGGGGTAGCAGCAGAGGTGCGAATATATTACAAGCGTTCATAGAATACGATAATCACTATACAATCAGGTCGACTGTATGCTTTCCGAAGTCGTACAAAAAAACATCAGTAATGTGCGTTATGGCAACAAGTATGTAACGGGCTTCAAGGCGTTAATTTTCAACCATCAGCCTGTATATATTCACAACTGTGAATGTATATAGGCTTCACAGTTGTGAATACATACAGGCTGATGGTAATGACGATGAATTATTAAATGGACTATTTACAATATCTATCATTATTTATCATTACTGTCAGACTGAAATAAAAAAGCGGTCTACATTAAATTTATCAGCGCTTTTAATTTATTAAAAGCGTTTAACTTTTTCCCATTCCTCATTCATTGCTTTTATCGTGCACGGCGATCTCAAGCATGTATGGACGGCGAGAAAAGCTCATTTGCATATATGAAAATAAACTCTGGAATTCTAAATGCATATGATTGTTAATCGCGTGAATGTATGCAATGGTACCGGTGGTATATGACGACAAGGAAGGGAAAGCTAAAGAATTATGAATATACACCACAGTGTGTCAATTTCAACGAGCTCGGTGGCTCAGTCGTGAATGACGCGACTTTGACACCAACGTTCGTTGGTTCGATTCCCACACAAGACAAACATTTGTGTGCATGAACATGTTTGTTTGTCTTGGTCTGGATGCTTTAAGAGAGACAGGACGCATCAAAGCAGCCCGTCTGGGGAAGTACCTCCACCTCACGGAAAACCGCAGCCAAATAACAATTCCCTAGCCTAGAGGATTGTTATGTTCCTGCATGTGGGGAGGAGGCATCACGCGAGTAAAACTTAATGTATTAAAAGCGTTAATAGACTACATTAACTGCTTTACATCAGGTAGGCCGTACGCTTATATGTCTGCCAACGTTGTATAAAAAAAATGCTTGAGAGGTACGTAAGCTCCGTTCGCTAAATACATGTGCGCTTTTTGAAACACTTTATATATTAATTGAGTGAACGGATTATATACTTCCACTTGAAGAGCGTCTTCTAATTTTTTCTAAATGTTTCACTTAATAAGTTGATAATCCTTTGTAAAATAACATGAGCGATGATTATATCTTTGATCAGATCCTCATGAGACTTACTGTGCGTGAACAGGGATGTCGATTATTAAAATGGGTTTTGGCTTTAATGGTTTGCAAAATTGCCTTTTTTTTACTATTACATTTTTAATTATTATTAGATAGTCTTCAATGTATACTGTTTTTTTTACATTCAGATAGTATAGAATAGTATGTCTAATATGATGCGGAACCATAGTACATATATAGGTTGTTACAACATTATCTGCGCCAGTAACCGGGATGTAGGATGCGGTCTTGTTTTCGCTTGCTTGCTTGCACGCACAAGTCCTTGTAAAATTATAGCTTGTTTTATTTATAAACAACGGGGAGGCAAACAAGCTTACAGCTTGGTCACCGTAGTTAATGAACTACTGCACAGAAGGAATACATATCAGCCGCGTTGGCATCCCTGATAACACAGCAATTTTTCATCACCTTACTGGTTACATTCCATGACGAGCTCGGTAGCGCAGTGGTGAAACGCGCTACTTTGACACCAACGCTCGTGGGTTCGATTCCCACACAGTACAAACATTTGTGTGCATGAACATGTCTGTTTGTATGGGTCTGGGTATTTTCTATGTATAATAGTATGTATTTACAAAAAAAAAATGTATTTACGTATGTTTATCAGTTGTCTAGTACCTATAACACAAGTTTCGCTTATTTTGGGGCTAGGTGGCGCTGTGTAATTAGCTGTAATTAGTCTTAAATATTTGTATGTATGTATATCTTCACGCCAAGTCCCTTGCGGGGTAGGCAGAGAGAACCGAGCGCCATAAGACGCGGTCCTTGCATATTTCACTCGCTTCTGTGACATTCATAGCTCTTTTCATGCACGCTCGCCGGTTCCTGGGGCTTCTGACATCACCTTCTGATAAAACTTAAATATTTACTTATTATATATACAAAATACCCAGACCAAAACAAACAGACATGCTCATGCACACAAATGTTCGTCCTGTGTGGGAATCGAACCTACTAGCGTAGATGTCAAAGTAGCGCAACAGGGCGTTTCACCACTGCGCCACCGAGCTCGTCAAAAATCATTAAAAGGTTTGTTACCCTAAGAATTCGTTATCTGCAATATAATAGGTTCTTTCTTTCCCCGTAGACTGTTGGGTCAGCCATAATGACTTTCTGCCGGTCCATTTCGCGATAGCCAACCTCTCACAATTCATTACAGCTGCGGTAATAGGACCCGGTAACTTGGTATTGTGCTAACTATTCGAATAGATCTCATTTATAATGGAAACTGGTGGTGACACGAAAGCGTAGCACGAAAGTATTTTTTATCTTTCTTACAGCATAACTCTATATATATATATATATATATTTCTTTTCTTTATTCATGTTATATTCTTTACAATACATATAAAAATTACAATAGCAACTACATAAGCCTAAGCGGTTTATCTGTAGTTAGGGAAGTCGTTCTTGTCAGTAGTCCTCATATAATATTTCTTTAATACAGACTATATATATATATATACAGATTATATATATATATATAGCATATCATCTTTTTAATATACAACATCGGAAGGTGTACTGCCCACCTGATGTACCGTAGCCTATTAATATATTAAGTATCACTCACGCGATTCCTCCTCTGCTGCTTACACAGCAACTCCTTAGGAGCTTACTGGTGACCTCACTCACTCGAAGTAACACAACAACCCTCTATGGACTTGTTATTTGGCTGCGATTTTCAGTAAGGTGGAGGTATTTCCCCAGACGGACTGCTTTGATGCGCCCTACCTCTCTAAAAACATCCAGATCAAGATAAACAGACATGTTCATGCACAAAAATCGAACCCGAAGACATGTTCATGCACAAGAATCGAACGAGCATTGGTGTCAAAGTCGCGTCAAAGACGACTGAGCCACCGAGTTCGTCATAAAGTCTAATAAATATGAATACATAGGTTATTTACATATGTTGAATACATACAAAATCTTATGTTAGTATTCTATTGAAATCCGCTTTTTGAGCAGAATGTTTAGATAATATGCAATATACATGGCGTTATGCCATAAGATTTAAAATATTTATATGCTATTAGGTCGTCACAGGCACTTCGTCACATCTTACATTTTTTTAAGCAAATTATTGTATTTTATTAAATTTTCATAGTTTTAGTTATTTATAACATCAATAACTCTTTTTTTAATGTACAAGCGTTTCGAAACTGACCATTGGCAAAGACGAAACGTCAAAGGAAACTCGAAAATAAATACATATCAGTGAATGTAATGGTGTAAAGTGGTAAAATTAATAATATAAATAAATAATAATAAATATTGTCGGACAAATTACACAGCGCCACCTAGCCCCAAAGTAAGCGAAGCTTGTGTTATGGGTACTAGACAACTGATACACATACGTAAATACATTTTTTTTTTGTAAATACATACTTATTATACATAGGAATTACCCAGACCAACACAAACAGACATGTTCATGGACACAAATGTTCGTACTGTATGGGAATCGAACCCACGAGCGTTGGTGTCAAAGTAGCGTAACATCGCGTTTCACCACTGTGCCACCGAGCTCGTCAATTAAAGATATACATGTGCTAACTGTCGACATCTCTGTCGTCAGTCAGATATTCATCAAAGGTGTAATAAACCTTCTTACATAGAGTATTTCATGTGCCTTTTGAACATATTGTCAGGCAAGGACAGAACTAATACAATTTACAACAAAAGATCTACCAGTCTGAGCAAGCCGATGTACATATGCAATCTGTTCCTGCTTCTAAGATTTTCACTAAATTTTGAATACAACTTTATATTTTTACGTTGCTGGATTCGTTGTATGTGTCAATTTAATCGAACGCGCAGATCAAGCAATGTCAACAGCAGCCTGTCTATGGATGGGATTATCTATCCCGTGAAGGGCACGTTAAGCCGTCGATGTCGTGTTAAGTTGTCGATAGGTGACAGCTTAGTCAGTGACTTGAATACAATGGTCTCAGCTAATCTACAGTTGAACAGCGCGATTAAGTGTGCTCTAAACACCTTCGGTTGAAGGGAGACCCGTATCCTTGCAGTGAGATAAGCGTTGATGTGATGTGAAGGCTTAGGCCATATATTTTTACGTGTTTTTTTATTACATATTAAGGTTTAGAAAATACTTTTTACTTTGTAATAGTTCTTTTATTGCTATGCTATAATTACTTAGAGCGCCTTTATTTCTTACTAGAGCAGCAACAGCCCCCAACGTCGTCGGTTCTTCTTCGGTATCCCATGGGTACAGCTTTTTCCAGTTTCTTTTTTCTCGGCTCCTGAGGGTCGTATCGTGATGTTGAATAACCTATAACCTTCTTCAATAATTGGGCTGTCAAATGCGAAAGGAATTTATCAAAACCGATGTAGATTCTGAATAGAAAATGATGCACCGGCGACAAAGATGTATGGCACACTATTGTACTTAAAATATAATAAGAAGGAACATGTGATTTAAATAAATCTATCAACTTCATTACAAGATTACAAATCACATAGAGGTAACAAGAAAAGTATTTGCATACATTTTCATTTTTCTAATATCTTTAAGATGGCAAACAAATGTACGGCTTGGCTGATGATAAAAAGTTACCGTAGCAATACCTAGGGCTCGTGTATTTTCGTAAAAACTTCACGCTCTATTTGTTTAACGTCATGGCTGTGGTCTCGTGTGAAAACTTCGGCAATTAGTACATTTCAAGACCTAGTGTTCGTGGCAGAAATATCAACTAAACCCTCACAATTCACGATTAACATGGTTCCAGTGCGATTGTAGAAGGTAACAGATGTCGCCATATCGAATAACTCTTCGGAACACAATCAACGGCAGAACCGACAGATAAATTGTTTCATATAGTACATTTGGATTTGTCAATCCTCATCACCTAAATGATTACGAGATTGTCAATTTCGTAGTCGAATAAAATCAATTCAAATAGATTTACAAGTGGACTGTATCGTTGACGTCAATACAGCATTATTTATGTGGACCGTTTTATAATAGACTCCTGTCATCGCTAGATGTGAGTGTATTGTTTTTATTATTGTATTTTATGCTATTGTTTATTGTCATTGCGACATTAAATTTGGAAAGTTTAGTTTATACATACCGAGGAGTCGAGTTAAGTAGAAGTAAGAGGAGAGGGAGGGAGGGAGGGAGCAGTATATACACACAACGACACATTATACAAGTTATACACCCGTGCGTCTATGTCATTGTAGTAAAGGTAAGTTTGAACGTTTTTGTATAGATTCATCTATCAGCGTAGTGACGACTAGTTATATGTATATTGTTATATTTTTTGGAACTTGGAACAACAACTTGAGTTTTGGCTTGGGTCTTCTTTCTATCTTTCAAAAAACAATCATTATTAGATCTGAGGCTGACAAGGCTACAGCATCAAATCTATGTGTCAACATTCCTATTGAAGTTCGATAACACACCGAGCCTAAAATTCATTTAGCTAACTGCTATTCCAGTGTTAGGTCCTATTTCTAGTAACGCGAATAATTACGATCTCATTGCATTGCCAAAAACCCGCCACAGAAATAAACAATCAGTAGAAACAATTACATGAAACAGACCGGAATATGTACACTTGCGGTACACAAATGCTTAGGAAATAAAATATTAATCTGATAGTAGTATACTATGATTGCACAATCGATGTGCAATGCAGCACACAGCTCTTGACGAGATCGGAGGCTCAGTCGTGAATGACGCGACTTTGACACCGACGCTCGTGGGTTCGATTCCCACACAAGACAAACATTTGTGTGCATGAACATGTCTGTTTGTCTTGGTCTGGATGTTTTAAGAGAGGTAAGGCGCATCAAAGCAGCCCGTCTGGGAAAGTACCTCCACCTCACAGAAAACCGCATCCAAATAACAACTCCCTAGAGGGTTGTTGTGTTCCTGCGTGTGAGTGAGGTCACCAGTAAGCTCCCAAGGAGTTGCACATCAAACTCACAACAACACAACAAACACATCAAACTTGCCTTTTTTCTACGGCAGATAAGACAACTGTTCGTTAAATGCACGCCATACAAAAGTAGTTTCAAGAATACGATAGCACAGATAGAGCATGCCCGAAGGATACTCTTATTAAAGAACCTCGCGATTTGATCTAAAAATGTGATTTAATCAAGTGTTATTATAGCAGACTGTAGAAAAGCACACGTTTCTTTTTCATTTCGATTACAACTCGCAATGAAGATATATTTATCAATGTATACATTGATAAATATACCTTCATTGCGAGTTGTAATCACGTCAAGCTCTTTGCATGATAGGCAGAGAGAACCAAACGCCCCATGACTCGACATGACCCTTACACACCTCACTTGCTTAACATCAGTTATTTCCATGCATGTTCACTCCTAACACCACCTTCTGATAAAACACGCCCAATTTCGCCATGGTAGGGTGAGTCATCTGTCAATATTCGAATCGTCATTGTTTCCTCCAAGAGTGAATGAATTTCATTTCCAATGCAGAAATTCCATCAATAAACAATTCTGCCCGTGACTGTACCTAGGCGAGATAAGAGGGCGGTTTTGGTGACAAAAGCAGACAGTTAATATTTGTCACATGTCACGCTTACCCGTAAATACAAGGAGAGACAGCCCTCTCATACTAATATTAGTTTCGCGTTTCATTCAAACGCTTGTAAATTTTACAAGTTTACTGTTTTGGCACTAGGCAGCGACAAATTTATAACTGCGGCTCGAAATTTCGCGATTACGCGATTTTACATCTTATTATTACTGAAATTATGAGTGGCTATTTCAGTTATATGTAAACGTTGTCGTCACTATTGACTGCTTGTTTTGGGTACAACGCATAGTTTAGCATAGACCTATGATAAACAAGCATAGACAATATAGATAATATTAGAGACTGAACTCGAATAGTACGTCGAAGAGTTTCGGCACAGTCTCGACTTAGTAGTTTGAGAATAGAAATTATACAATGTTATGTCTGTTTGTACACTTTCTAACTTTACGCTCAAACTAATACAATTGGTTAGTTGCAACTTCATTTCTAAGTAGTTCCACTTTCCACAATTTAGGAGTCTCTTGTGTGAAATGTTAAGAAACCTTTTGATTAGTAGCAGTTCGTTTTCAGTACAGCATCTCTGTGATTGAACTACTTTTAACCGATTTAAAATAAGAAAGAGGTTACATCCTCGTCGCATTTTTTATGGACCTATCTATTTAGGTATATTCATTTTCAGGCTTGTGGGGTAGGCAAAGAGATCTGTGCTAGTGAAGCACGGTAGTCTCTGCCTACACAACAATCGATATTACACAACTCACTCGCTTCTTTTACATTCATAAATCGTGATAGCTAAATTATTGGCACTACTTGGCTCTAAATCTTTAATCCACCTTTTACGTTCTAAGTGCCTATACGGCGCTCAGTTCTCCTCAACCCACCCCTTAGTGCATCCGTCGTGACACAAACCACAGCATACGACGACACGCAATATCAACGTCGTGTATAGATCAGATCACGCAAGTGAGTGTGCGGTGCGTTTTTGGTTTGATCGCATCTATTCTGAAAACTTTGATCTCGACTATGAGTCAAGCGAGTCGTAAATAAGATAAAACGACGCAAGAAAATCATTTAACAAATACATGGATAGTAATGTATTTATAGGTGCATTGTATATAAAGCTCACTTTTATAAATACAGACTGCGCAATAAGCAGCCACGAGTATCCGTCATTGATATTTTGAAAGATTACTCCTTAAGGAATACTCTTGAGATATTGGATCGAAAGTTGTGTAACAACAAAAATGGATACAAATGACGGCTATTCCGTGGCTCTCGAAGTCGTGCTACAAGAATAGACATGAAATTATATAACTACAGAAGTTTCCCATCTCGAATAGCAATGAAGTCTTAATTTCACCAATATTTATGGGAACTTCTCTTCCTAGCATTATTCAGATTCCTAATCCGTTAAGATCGGCGGGGACGGCTTTGGCGAGGATAAGGATTTTGACATGGAGCGTCAGACCTCCACAACCCAGACGCAACTTTCGTTACATGTCCTTCAAATATCTTGTACGTGGGGCGGTCCAAATGAGGAATGTCTATTTTATATTTTAAGGTCTGGAAGTAAGAGCTGATACATCGTGATTTAACATCATCATTATAATTATCTCTCCACTATTCGGCCACTACTGGACATAGGCGGCATACATATTTTATAACAAAAAAACGTATGTGTGTATATTATGTATATTGTACGCACGTAAGAAGCTTCTTTCGCATAACAAAAGTAAAATAACTTCAAAAAATTCTTCCGTGTTATAAGTCCTGTACGTTTGTAAGACAAAACCATAATTATCAATAAATATAAATCACCACCGTATATATTTGAAATACATATATATATATTGATACAAAATACGTATTGTAGATACATAAACAAGTATTTGAATAACTACTTTGAATACAGTCGCGAACAAAAATTGAGTCATTTATCAACTAACATCGTGGCGTCGATTTTAGATGTAACAAATAATTTTAGATGTAAAAATTCACCGTCATCGTTCTTCCCCAATGCGCCAACCGAAGAACTACGTGTGGCAGAAAAGTAATGAGACTGGCAACACTGCAAGCGATCTGGCAACGTTGCGCTATTGTTCTTGATAGAGGACGTGTATCAGTGCCCTCACATAGCTCAGTGCGAGTTTCAACTCATTCCGTTACCTACGTGATTTTTATAAATCATAAATCTTTATTTGCATGAACCACGGTATAGAAAGACACGTTAGTTACAATTCAGGTAGTACAGTCGTGTTTCGCTGACAAAATAGTAGCAGGTAAATTACGGGTGTTATTTAACAATACTTATAAGTAGTAAGTGAAGCTGTGCAAAATATCCTCAAGAATAACAAAACATTAAACTATCCACAACATTATTACTCACATACAATTTCTATCTAAGATTTTTTTAGATCATAAAAGCTATTACTGTTTAGCCATTCATACAAACGTTTCTTAAACAACGCGACCGCTATTAGTGAAGTTGTGTTTTGGTAGTGCGTCACGCAAAAAGGAATGACAAAATTTGGAGCGACTTTGTGCCATTAATTTTGTGTTAAGCTTGGAGAATCGGCTAGTGTGACGTTTGAAAAGTTAAAACGAGCCTATGGTGAACATTCTTTATTCCGAGTTTTTCGCTGGCATAGATCATTTTTGGAAGGCAGAGAACACGTTCAAGATGAACACCGATCTGGGAGGCCTTTAACTTCGAAAACCGGCGAAAATATCGAACGTTTGAACACTCTTGTGAGATCAGACCATCGTTTAACACTAAGAATGTTGAGTGAACAATTAAATTTCAACAGATTTACCGTTCATCAAATGTTGACTGAAGATTTGCACATGCGAAAAGTATGTGCCAAAATAGTGCCGAAAAACCTCACGATTGAGCAGATGGACACTCGAAAAAACAAGTGTCTTGATCTTCTTATGAGAATCTTGAGAGAATTTCTTTAGTCGTGTCATGGATTTCTGAATGCAATCCTGAGATCAAGAGGCAAAGTGAGGAGTGGCACACTGCAAACTCTCCTCAATAAAGAAAACTCGAATGAGGAAATCGAAAATCAAATCAATTCTAATTTGTTTTTTTTTTTTTGACAGAAGGGGAACCATCCACAAGGAATATGTTAGTCCAGGACAATCAAGTTTTTTATAAAGATGTCCTTGAAAGGCTCAGAAAACGGTCATTCGCGTGAGACATGACATTGCAAACAAATCGTTGTTCCATCATGACAGCGCCCCATGTCACACTGCCCTCTCCATAACAGAATTTTTGACCCCAAAAGGCATTCCTGTGGTTCCCCAGCCCCTTATTCACCCGACCTCAGTCCCTGTGTTTTTTTTCTAAATTGAAAAATGTCCTCAAAGGACGTCATTTCGGAACTTTAGAAAACATCCAAAAGAGTGTAACGGACATGCTGAATACCATACAAGTTGAAGACTTCCAGCGCTGCTACCAACAGTGGAAACAACTTCTCCATCGGTGTGTAGCTGCCCAAGGAAACTACTTTGATGTTTGATAAAAATATAAACTTTTGTAAATAAAAAATCAGTTCCATTACTTTTCTACCACCCTCGTATATCTTCATGTATTCGCCAAGAATGCCTCACAGGGAAAATTGCGTTCACTTCCATACGGTAACAGTGATAATCATTATTACGGCAAATAAATCTTAAAACGTTTAGCTTCTTGGGAAATTATGAATTCCTGTACTACCATGCCCCTAATTTGATGACAGCGTCACTACTTAAATAATATGTTTAGTGACCAAATGACGACGTTCAAATTTGAACAAGCTCTCGCACCGATACAAAATAGAAATAACATGATGGACCATTTTCAGGAAATATCTCTACAGTCGTTGCTACAGTATGTGAAGTTGTAAAGTTACAAAACTGTCTTTACGAAGTATGAGAGTCTAGTGCAAATATGTTTCTGCGGTTTTCTTGAATAATTTCAACGAGGCGAATGTAAAGGTAACCTACACCAGGTTACGCTTACACATTCACCTCGTTCGAACTCTTTCAATCTCACAAACTATTGCCTCTCATAATTTTTTGTTTCTTTAATTTCCAATACCAGAACCAATGTAAGGATTACGGTAGATGATGAAGTGTTGGAACAAGTGGATGAGTTTGTATATCTTGGATGCGCTTTCAGCAGGGATGGAAGGTACACCGCAGATGTGGAAAGGCGAGTGAGTGCTGGGAATAGTGTGAATGGAGCGTTGGGAAAACTTCTTGGCAGTAAAAACCTGAGCCAGAAGGCGCAGCTAGCTATACACAATGCAGTGCTGGTCCCAACGCTTACTTATGGAAGCGAGAGCTGGGTATGGCAGAGAGAGCATGAAAGTAGGATAAACACGATTGAAATGCGAACGTTGCGCAAAATTTGTGGTGTAACGCTTGTAGACCGTATTCGCAATGATGAGGTTAGAAGCAGAGTTGGTCTGAAAGAGAGCGTCGGTGTTAAAATAAGAAGAGGCATACTCCGTTGGTTCGGACATGTAGAAAGAATGCAGGATGAAAGTATGACGAAGCAGATATACAATGCAAAAGTGGAAGGATGTAGGAGCCGAGGAAGGCCAAGGCTTACCTATCATGATCAAGTTGGTCGTGTTCTATCAGAAGGTGATGTCAGGAGCCCTAGAAACCGGCGCGTGCATGAAAAGAGCAATGAATATTAAGGAAGCGAGTGAGGTATGTAAGGATCGAGTCGCGTGGCGCTCGGTTCTCTCTGCCTACCCCGTAAGGGATTTGGCGTGAAGTTATAGATAGTTAGAATTTCCAATAAAATAATAATATTTTTAATGTCCGTCTGTCCATCCATGAGATATAGTTTGATAGGATGTGGTAGATGACTCGAGTACAGAACCATAAAAAGGATTTGAAATATTTGTGCTCTTTTCAAAAGGCAGCAAGTTCTATTTTTACAGGTGCAAAGCAAAAAAGGAAAGTCCCCAGTGGTTGGAATGTAACTCATTCGTAAAGTTTCCCTTTTTAGGAGGTATTACCGCAAAGACATATTAAATGAAGATTCAATATGTTGGGCAGAGCTTCGGGCCACCGAGCGACACCATTAGGAAGTGGCGGCTCTGAAACCCTTCGGAATGCGATGCTGTCTTCAATACGACTCTCCCTGTCCACTTGCCTCTAGTATCAGAACCAAATTGCTTTAATCAAATTGACAAATAATTAATTCAACAAAAATTACACAGTTTAAATTGAAATCTAGTCAACCAATGTTGAGACGTGATTGAAAATTATTTAAGCAAATCCATAATTCGACATGCTCATGAAACTACTGCACGGTGTGAACTTCAGTGAAAATTATTTACATAGCAATTGTATGTATTCGTAAAGGATTTTGTATAATTACGTCAAAGTAGGTCATGGTGTAATTTTTTAAGAAGGTAATATCTTTATTATTTAAATTTCAAACGTATCTAATCGATTTTTTGGTTTTATATACATATTGTAGGCATATAGGTGAACAACAGAGCATAGAGTCCGCCAGGTGGCGCCGTTAAGTAAATGTTTACACGGTGTACGAATTTTCAAAAAATATATAAATTAAATAATTTTCGTAAAAAGTGTATTTATAAGATAACAATATTTAATTATCACACACAAGTTTTATCCAGACTTTTGCTTCAGTATTAACAAATTTATTGTGTTTAGTATGTGCGTGTATGTAGTAAAAAAAATATAAACAATGACAATATAAAATTGAAATAACAAAAATACAACTACGTGATTAAATAAAAAAAATGGAAAATGTTACATTAAAAAAATCAAACCGTTGGAATCAGTGTGTTGATAACAATAACATTTCAAATATTGGACTTTTAACCTTAGTCATAGTATTGTTGAACATAATTAATTTCATGAACTAAAGACATTGTAAATTTCACAAATTTCACACCTTTTTAGGACAGTCGCATAAAAAGAAAGAACCTCTAGCAAGATGTCAAAGTCAACAGCACTTAAGGCCTTAGTAAAATCAAGTAAGTAATATTAATACAGAGAGCTAATATTTTTGTAGCTGCTGCAAAAATGCCACAGCTGATAGGTACCATAGAACGGAACGGAAGCCGGATTAAAATGGGTTTTGAAAATTATTAAAAGTGAGGAACGCACTTAATTGCCAGTGGACCGGTCACTCTACACTTTTTACTGGAATGGAAGAACAAAGATAGGATCTTTTTCGGCAAATGAATGATTTGTGGATTCCTCCACGACTGAGGAACAGAACCAGTTAAAAAATAAAGCTTAAGGTCTTTATTTTGACTGGTTCTTTTAGCCCAATTTTAAGCCTCTACTCAAGTTATTATGAAATATGTACAAGTAATTGTGAAATTTGATGAAACTTGGCACAAAACGAGCCTCTCATGCACGCAAAACAATTGAGGACTTCTTCAGTTACCTACAGTACAGAAAATTAAGGGAAATTTTTATAGACACAAATATAAAAAATATTGTATTGCCAAAAACTGTTTTTGTACGATACTATAAAAAGACAAATGATGCATATAATAACTTTCACTGCTACGGATTCCTTTGGCTTCAAAATTATTTGTGTACTATTAAAAGTTTATTTCTGATAGCGAGAACGTGTTTGTGAGAGGGATGTCACGAAAATATTATGTAGATTGTCCTACACTACTTATTTTAATATAAATGGACGCGTATTGCTATTTTAAAATTTGCTATTCCGTGTGGTTTATCACAATAAGTGTATGTAGCTTAAAACTGATATTATTATGCCAGAGAACCAAATAATCCACGAACACTTGTAAGCACAGTGTACAATAGCAGTACGAGTACAATGGAAAGTGTAAACGCAGCATGAACGTGGATTCCGATGAAATGAAAGGATATGCGCGGTGGCAAAACTCCCGAACTGAGAAACCATGTGATGAAAATATACACAACTTCATAAATTGTCAGATGTAAAATCGTGTCATAAACATAGGTACTGAAATAACAAAGTTCTCATTTCATCAACAGCGAATACACAAAGTAGATAAAGTAGGCCTGTACAATTATGTTTTAAAATTTTTAGTAGTAATAAATAATGTAACAAGTCTTTCAAAATACTAACAATTTGGGATAGTTCTCGAATAGGTATAGGAGTTGTAAGTTACATGATAATGTAGAAAATCCATGGTAAATAAAGTAATACAGTACCATTTTATCTCAGAAATAAAATAAATAGAACTCACACACACTCTACATAACTTTCCAGCGAAAATATTCACAGCGGCCATAATTTTATCCTATTGGAAATTGAGCTTAATACAGACATAATACATACTGGGTATCACAAAGAAATTTGAAGATATACACGCCTCTTTTTGAAGCGCTAAGAATGATGACATACGCTTTATTAGCATTAAGATGTAATCCGTTATTTCTTAAGATATTCAATTTGCAATTCATTAGATTTTTGAAAAATAAAAATATTTTCCATTTGTGTATACATGGAAAATAATTAATATTCAAATAAAAAAAATAGAAAATTCATTGTAGGTATTATAAATTAATGAGATATACCAAATTTCATGATGATAGTATGATTAGTTCAGCTGGAATCGTTGAAAAGGGTAGATTTTATAGCCACCTTAGTGACACAAAAGAAAAAGACAACACGGAGACAGACATTATTCAATAGAATTTATTGCAATTTAGTAACGCTTGTGAACATGTTTCCATTAAAAAATCACAACTCCAATACTATATTTCTCGCTTACTCGAAACAAAAATAAGTAAAAATACTTATAGTAAATTTAATGGAAATTAAATATACATCAAACATACAGGTATGTGGTCTTAATATGTTGACAAGCTAAAGCTAAAGTAAATACAAATAAAACTGCCTGTAAACTATTTATCATGTCTCGCCTATTTCTCGCATCATTTAAAAGTCTTAAAACATTCACGTTTAACAGTTGTCCCATAAATTGTCTAAAACATCAAGTCTACAGACTTCTTGCGGTTCAGCGCCGGTAAAATATCGCTCTTACTCGGATCCAGGCCGCTTGAAATACCTCCAAGAAGATCATTTTTACGTTCGACACCATCATCAATTGAGTTAAAGACCGTAAACTAGCGTTTCAGCGAGAACACACAGCGAAAGTTTGTATATACTGCCACAAGATACCACACATGTTAAGAGATAAGAATGTGACCACATCTCGCCATGTATCTTTAGGTAGTTCTATCGTAAAATGAAAGAATTGGAAATAGTAGTACTAATTTACGCGTAACTTCAACTTGCCGTTTCTAAGTTACCATTACAAAAACTATTTTATAAGTTCCAACATAAACTTCGAATGGAAGTATGATTATATACTGTATACAAACCAAATGAGAAGAGCAATGAATGTTAAAGAAGCGAGTGAGATATGTAAGGATCGAGTCACGTGGCGCTTGGTTCTCTCTGCCTACCACGCAAGGGATTTGGCGTGAAGTTATAGATAGATAGATACAAACCAAATATTAATCTTATCAATCAAACACAATATATAGGTATCATAAATTAATATAATCATACAAACCTACCTCCTTGTATTTTGCGCATAAACTGTAGTAGTGTGATTATGCAGGTGATTCAAAAGCTTGTTAAACGATAATAGATTATTCGACAGTGTATAACTCTATTAAATAATGTGAATATAACGCTTTAGTCATGAGGTTTGATAGTAATTAAGCTGTTAAGCAAGTCAATTAGCGTTTCCAGTACTTTTCACGTATTATAAAATTATATTGAACAAACAAATAATACAATTATCGACAAAGTTCCTACTGTGATCATTTCCTTATAAAAAAAAAAGCAATCAATCTAGTCGGTAGAACAGCAACAATTTGTTGTCATTTGTTACTACTATAAATGTCATATTCGAGGCATATTTTACAGCAATAAAATTTTTTTACAAGTTGTATAATGTGTCGTTTGGATACTTGATGAGAATATTTTCCTTGAATTCTTGTATGAATCTAAATTCAATAAACATATTTTGTATACTTTAAAGTAGATCGTTTGAATTACTTGGTGTCAACAAAATTTGAGAATTAGTACGTAAAGAAAATTTTGATTTTATAAAAAAACATTCAAGAAATGAATCGATTGATGTGATGTTAGGGCAACTGCATGAGATTGTATATCTTGGAAGCGCTTTTAGCAGGGATGGACGATACACCGCTGATGTGAGACGAATGAGTATAGATGCACCCTGCACTATGTTATGAAACTGGAGCGTTAGATGAATTTCTAGGCAGCTGACAACAGGGTGCTAATCCAATGTCAACTTATGGAAGTGAAAGCTGGCTATGGCAGAGAGAGCACAAAAGTAAAATAAATACGATAGAAAGACGAGCATTGCGCAAAATTTTTGCATAACATTTGCTAACTGCGGTCGCAATGATGAGATGAAAGAGATTTGGTCTGAAAGAGAGTGTCTGTGTTTAATATAAGAAAAGGCACGCTCCGTTGTTTCGAACATGTAGAAAGAATACAGGATGTAACAGAGGTACAACGCGAAAGCGGAATCATGTAGGAGTTGAGGAAGGCCATGACCCACCTACCAAATTGGTAGTATTTTATCAGAAGATGAGTCAGGAGCCCTAAGAACCAGCGAGTGTGCTTGAAAAGAGCTATGAAGTAGAAGAAGCGAACGAGGTATGTTATTGAGCTCGGTTCTCTCTGCCTACCCCTTTGCGGGGTAGCCTGACTTGAAGCTATACATATATACATGTCGAATCGGAACGATGGCGCCACCGGTTATCAACGATTATTAGCGTTTGTAATTAATCATTTCTGAGCGAATGTCAATGAATCTTATTTTATTTGAAGTCAAGTAATCTTATTTTAAGCTATTTTGTTTAACGTTGTAAACAGAGGGCGCTGTACGTTGGACCTACTAAATCTATGCAGTAGAGTCATTTTAGTCTATGATTATTGTTTCAAGTTGGCAATGTTTTCTTTTTGATCAAAGACAATGACTTCTGTTAACCAATCATATTTGAGAATTCTGTATTGTTATGTTGGTACCGCTGTACAAGTAATGATGATTGGTGGAAACGCAGGCGCGCCTTTTTCCCGCGCCTGGGCATGGCTCTTGGCGGGGACGCGACATCATTTTTGAGGCGAGAAGACAATATTGCAGGATTCTTATTCGATCCGCGTTCGAAGTAGGTCCGTCGCCAAGAGACTTGTCAGTTTCCATCTAATTCTATAATCATAACGCGTACTGTAGTTAATTGTAATTGCTAAATTAAATTATCGTACCGAGTTATAAGTTATAGTGTCTTTATAATATCGTGTACATAGAAATAAAGCTGAAGTGTGTAACTTTCAATCGGATTTTATTTTCATCTACCGTCGGTGTTAATCTACCATGTCTGATACCCAAGAGTGCCCACATTTACCCGCTCCAGCCACAGAGGATACGACATCAGAAGTGGGATACATCAGACTACAAACGATGGATCACGGGTGGATGAAAATCTTTTGCACACATTGCTGGAAGTTCAGAACAGAAATATGATGAGTTTAATCGATGCCATACGTCCGGTGAGTACTCGAAAAGTTACTTTACCAGAGTTTCTCTCCGATAAGTCCGACTTTGATGCGCGTGCATGGTGTGCTACTGTCGATTTATGCCTGTCTGAACATGAACAACAAGGCAGTACTCTTATTATCGCGCTTAGTGGAGCCCTCAAAGGAAACGCATCACAATGGCTGTCCCAGATATCATTTCGTGGCATGACGTGGTTCCAATTCAAAGATCTTTTTCTGGCACGTTATGGCTTAAACGAGACGCTGGCCGCTACCCTCATTAAGATGAAGAATAGCAAACCAAAGGACAACGAGAACATGGCTTCTTACGCCGCCCGACTGTCGACAACTTTGATGACTCGTTTTAAGGACATGACAATAGAACAAATTATTTCGGCCATGGTGTTGGCACACGTGTCTCAGTTTGATGAAAGACTACAACACACAGCCTTCACTATGGAAATCAATACTCGTGAGCAAATGCAACGAGAGCTGCAAGCATGCTCGTACCTGAAGAGGAAAAGCGATGACCTGCCGAGCGACGGGACCTTCAACTTTAAGCGACCCAGGCCTGCTGGACCGCCTGGCTCAACGCGATGCTTCATGTGTGGGAGGTTGGGACATCGCAGCGCCAACTGCCGCTTCAAGGATAACAACAGGTCATGCGATCGTTCCATTCCTTCTAGAGCTACCTCTCCTATAAAACAGCGACCCAATGCACCTGGTGTTATCTGCTTCAGGTGCGGCAGCTCCGGGCACTATGCAAACAAGTGTCCCCGTGCCCACACCACCGCTGCGGGGAAGAATGCTTCGGGCAACGGCGGTGCCGGCAGAAGCAGCAGCGCGGCGGCCGACAGCAGCACCGTGACGGCCAACAACGGCGGGCAGCGTCGGGTAGACCTGTGCTGTATCGGCAGCCCTACTGGACAACTCAATGTTTCTGGTGAGCACTTTTCATTTTACTGTAATTCGGGCGCTGAATGTTTTCTCATGAAAGAGTCTATTGCATCGAAATTTCCTGGAAAACGGCTTAATAATATAGTGACCCTAACTGGTATTGGGCAATCATGTGCATACAGTACGCAACAAATTTCTTGTGTAGTAGAAATTGATGGTCTGAATTTAGAAATTTCATTTCATATTATACCTTATCAGTTTCTAAAGAGTGGCATTATGGTAGGTCGTGAAATTCTGGCTCAAGGCGTTAATGTCAACATGACTGCTGACAAATTATGTTGCTCTCGCTGTATTCAGGTGAATACATGTGAGCAGCTTTTTTTAAAGATTGATATTGATTTTAGTGCTATCATTACTGACGTACAGAACGAATATAGGCAGCAGTTGATTGATGTTCTGCAGGAGTATAGGGGTTCGTTTGCATCAGGAATAGCTACCTCACGTGTTACTACGGATCAATAGGAAATACGTCTCATTGATTCCAGTCGTATAGTTGAAAGACGTCCCTATAGGTTAGGTATTGAGGAGAAGGATGTTGTTCGTACTGAAGTTAAGGAGCTGTTGGAGGCAGGAGTTATTCGTCCTAGTTGTTCGCCATTTTCTAGACCAGTGTTGTTAGTAAAGAAAAAGGTCGGGTCTGACCGAATGTGTGTCGACTACCGTGAGCTCAACGACAACACTGTTGCTGACAGGTACCCTTTACCTCTCATTCACGATCAGGTGGCTAGATTAGGAGAAGCTAGGTGGTTTTCTACACTTGATATGCTCAGCGGTTACCATCAAATTCCTGTTGCAGCCGATTCAGTAGAGAAGACATTGGAGAAGGTATGTGATCATTATTGGTTTCCGTTCATGGCAAAATACGTGAAGAGGTTTGTAGAGATTTGCATCACTTGCAAAGTATCCAAACCTCACTCGGGTCGTATTCAAGCGGAGCTTCATCCGATCCCAAAAATCCCGGTTCCGTGGCATACAATCCACATTGATGCCTCTGGTAAGTTGAGTGGAAAGAACGACGTCATAGAGTACGTTTTCGTCTTGATCGACGCATTCACGAAGTTTGTTCTTTTGGTTCACTCCAAGAACATTGACAGCAATAGCAGTATTAGAGCTCTCCAGCGGGTATCTCTTTGTTTGGTGCGCGTAAAATGGTCATAGCAGACCAAGGTCGTTGTTTTTCTAGTAAGGATTTTTCAAATTTTTGCTGTGATCACGGAATCCAACTGCACCTCATCGCAACAGGCGCTAGTCGCGCCAATGGCCAGGTCGAGAGGGTTATGAGTACGCTAAAGAGTATGTTGACGTCTGTTGAAGCCACTAACGAGACTTCTTGGCAAGATGCGTTAGGTGACGTTCAGTTAGCTATAAACTCTACCATAAACCGGGTCACTAAAGCGAGTCCTCTCGAATTGTTAGTTGGTAAGGTTGCTCGACCTCTGAACTTAGTTACTGCCGATGACAATGACGAAATTATTGATCTTGATGAAATGAGAGAACAAGCGTCCCGAGACATTGTTGAAAGTGCTAATTATCACAATGAAAGATTTGATAGTAATAAGGCTAAGATTAAGAAATGTGTAGTCGGTGATTTTGTACTCATTCAAAATGAGGAGAGAAATCAGGTCAAATTGGACTCTAAATTTAAAGGACCTTTTAAAGTAATTGAAGTACTAGACGGCGATAGATACTTGTTGAAATCCCTTACTTCGAATAGAACTTACAAGTATCCTCATGACAGAGTCAGAAAGATCCCCGATCAACAGGTTCCCCCAGAGTTAGACATTGCGTGTGACGACAGCAATGATAGTGACGGTCAATAAACTATGGGCTTTTTACTCTTCTGGTATTATTTGTGGTCGTACTCGGTTGCACCGGCCGGAGCATGTAAGAGGTACACGTGGCTGTTTTTCTTTTCTGATCAGCATGCCCTTTGCGAGGGGTAGTACTTACGCAGCTGAGATGGTTAGCTTCCGAGTGCGATACACACAGCCGATGGACTGGCTATTGCCGAAGGACTGGCATTGATTTTACTTAGCCGATGGACTGGCTATTGCCGAAGGACTGGCATTGATTTTACTCAGCCGATGGACTGGCTACTGCCGAAGGACTGGCACTGATTTCACTCAGCCGACGGACTGGCTACTGCCGATGGACTGGCACTAATCAATTTAGCCGACGGACTGGCTAATGCCGATGGACTGGCACGGAGAATTAATCCCATAGCTTTGTGTTAAGATTTCTATGTTTAGATAATCTTTAATGCCTGAATGATATTGTCTTATGTAAAACAAAAAAAAAAAAACCTGTTGATTGGCCCTACTCTGTCTCTGTACTCATTAAGTTGATCTGTTATTACTAGACAATTTTTTTTTTATGACTATGTACGGCAGGTTAGCCGAGCGGACTACTTTCCGAATGTTTTTGTTCACAGATCAATCACACGAGGACGTGTGAGCGGCAAGATGGCCGTGTCGAATCGGAACGATGGCGCCACCGGTTATCAACGATTATTAGCGTTTGTAATTAATCATTTCTGAGCGAATGTCAATGAATCTTATTTTATTTGAAGTCAAGTAATCTTATTTTAAGCTATTTTGTTTAACGTTGTAAACAGAGGGCGCTGTACGTTGGACCTACTAAATCTATGCAGTAGAGTCATTTTAGTCTATGATTATTGTTTCAAGTTGGCAATGTTTTCTTTTTGATCAAAGACAATGACTTCTGTTAACCAATCATATTTGAGAATTCTGTATTGTTATGTTGGTACCGCTGTACAAGTAATGATGATTGGTGGAAACGCAGGCGCGCCTTTTTCCCGCGCCTGGGCATGGCTCTTGGCGGGGACGCGACATCATTTTTGAGGCGAGAAGACAATATTGCAGGATTCTTATTCGATCCGCGTTCGAAGTAGGTCCGTCGCCAAGAGACTTGTCAGTTTCCATCTAATTCTATAATCATAACGCGTACTGTAGTTAATTGTAATTGCTAAATTAAATTATCGTACCGAGTTATAAGTTATAGTGTCTTTATAATATCGTGTACATAGAAATAAAGCTGAAGTGTGTAACTTTCAATCGGATTTTATTTTCATCTACCGTCGGTGTTAATCTACCATGTCTGATACCCATGAGTGCCCACATTTACCCGCTCCAGCCACAGAGGATACGACATACATAATTTTGTAATCTCATATAAAACTCTCGTTTAATTGTTTGCCTGGGACTGTATTTCCTGAACTAAACCTCTCACGTCCCCCGTTCATTCCGTTCCCTTAATTTGATTTGTTTTCATTCTTAACTTTTGTTTTGCGACATTGCTTTTCTTTAGGATCGTTTTCCTTTATTGGATTTATAGTTGTGCTCCATTTTTAAATAATTTATTTTTAGTTTATCAATTACAACTTCCATATTGCATTACAATTAAATTAGGCCTGGATTCAATTTCCTGAACCGCCCGCCCTTTCGCAAATATCATATTTGCGAAAATATAACTAAAAATATCAGACGAAAACACTTATTATAAGACATCTATGAAAATATGTATAAAAAGTATTATCTGGCGCCCATTTATCACTTAAAAACTGGTTATTTTCATACCCTCTTGTTAAAGTTCATGAACGCGTTAAAAAAGCCTTACTGCTCGCTTTGCATGCATGTTACGAGAGCGTTTACGAGCAAGTAAGGTAAAAGTACTTTTACGTCATTCATTTAACAGCATGGACATTTATTTATTCCGATATGAATCGGTTAACGCAGATTTGGACGCTTGCAATACAAGGACCATTACTCGCGCATTAGCTAACGCAGTATATGCTCGTCAGCTTTCTGGTGACCATATTTACAGACAGGAGCTTCAGGTAGTTATTTAGATGCAGTCTTTTGCAAGACGGAGAAACTTTCCCAGTCAGCCTTCTTCTGCTAGCATTTAAATATTTTTAGGGTGTAATATTACACTCTTCAAAACGAAGTCTCTCTCGACAATATATATATATATATATATATATATATATATATATATATATATATATATATATATATATATATATATATATATATATATATATTTATACAACGTCGAGAGGCATACAAGCTTACGGCCCACATGACGTAAAGCGGTTGTCGTAGCCTATGAACGCTTGTAATATACATTAAGTATCATTCGCGCGATGCCACCTCTGGTGTTAACACAGCAATTCCTTAGGAGCTTACTAGAGACCTCACTCACACACAAGAACACAACAACCCTATAGGGAGTTGTCATTTGGCTGCGGTTTTCTGTGAGGTGGAGGTACTTCCCCAGTTGCTCTGATGCGCTCTACCTCTCTTAAAAACACCCAGACCCAGACAAACAGACATGTTCACAGACACAAATGTATGTTCGGTGTGGGAATCGAACCCACGAGCCACGAGTTGATGTCAAAGTAACGTAAGCGCGTTTCACCATTGTGCCACCGAGCTCGTCAAAAGGTAATATGTTTCGTTTCATATTTTTTAGAGAAAATCATTTTATCAAATCCAAAAACTAATTCTAAACCTAGCTGTGAACTAACATATACGATTGACGCCTTCTGATGGTAACGTCAGGTTTATATTGAGGAAACAATAAAACCAGGATAAACCTAAAAGCAAAGTTGGCCCGTTTCCAAACGTTTCGACAATGAAAAATAATTCAACATATGTTACGTTCAAACCAGTTCAAAACTTTTAGTGTTTTATTGAATCTTTGCCCGTGTCATAAATAATAATAACCTGCTGGTATCACATGCGCATTACCATGCCTCTACTAACGCAACAACTTCTCATCAGATTCACGGTGACCATACTGAATAAGTACACAACGCAGCGTAAGATGCCCCCCCTACACGATGGACAAACAATCACAATTTTTTTTTTGTACCATTTGATTTCACTATATGTACACACACATATATTTATTGTAATATATATTAACGGTGAAAAAATCCCATATTGGCAAATTTCTTTTGGCATTTCTTCTTCGCCAATGGTCATTTTCGAAATGCTGGTAGATAAAAAAAGAGAGATTTAAAGTAAAAAAAAATATGGAAAATTATTAATATACCATACGATTTAATTTAAAGAATGGAGGACCTGACTAAGTGCCCGTAAGGACCTAATGGCAAATAAATGATTTTTATCTTTTATCTATCTTTAATCTTGTGGAAATCGCAGTGAGCCGATGTATGCAAGCGGCACAGGACCGATCGCTGTGGAAGAACTAAGGGGAGGCCTATGTGCAGCAGTTGATGTCCTTTGGATGAAATGATGATGATACTCAATGGTAGGGCAATTTTACAATGGACTTTTCCAGGTGAAGTCAGGAGCCCTAGGAACAGGTGAGCGTGTATGAAAAGAGCTACGAATGTTAAAAAAGCGAGTGAGGTGTGTAAGGACCGCGTATTACGGCGCTCGGTCCTCTCAGCCTACCCCGCGAGGGACCTGGCGTGAAGATATACATATGTGTGTATATATACATACATACACTTTTCCTAAATAATAAGAGACTTACCATTTACTAAGAAAAGTAGAAAGAAGGTCGAAACTATACGGACTTACTGCTTTTCTCATACAACAATTGGAGGCATACAAGCATACGATGTATCTTGTAAAGTGGTTACCGTAGTGAACCTTCGCAATATAGGAAGCATCACTAATGCATTGCCTCCCTTACTGCTATACCACCCCTATATTAATTAGTACATTTATTTTGTATGAGGAAAGACGCACCATTAATTTTATAGTAGTAGTTGTTGGAAAAGTTATCACTAGGGAACAAACCTGTCTAAAGTATGATGTATATATAATTTAAAACGATTATTTGTCAATTTTAAATTATATATCTTGGAGTAATGGAAATGTAACTTTGTTTTTCTTACTCATTAATATATGTATTAAATATGTTATTTTCAAAAGGAGGGCAGTCGAGCTGCTTTGAGGCAGGCGATACTTTCCCTACTCGGGATGTACCGCCCGCCCTATTAACAATGATAATTCCATTCGGCCACCCGCGATGTCCATCATAAAGCTTTGGAAGGAATGACATTTGTCATCAGTCATCAGACCTAAACTAAGATTTTTTCATGATGGTTGACAAATACAAGTACCAACCACTTGTAGTACCTATTTAACCCTAAATAAGCGCTTATTTAGTTGTTAAAGCAAGTAGCAGTTAAAAGTAAAGGGCTCAAATCCGCGCGAGTCCGCGCACAAAGGATTCCGTGGGTATAGTTCTTAAATATATAAAAAGCTTTTAAGTTATGCATCTACCACTCAAAAATATATATATATTTTTTTTACACAACATCGGAAGGCATACAAGCATACGGTCCACCTGATGGAAAGCGGTTACCGTAGTATATGAACGCTTGTAATACATAAAGTAACACTCGCGCGACGTCTCCTCTGCTGCTTACACAGCAACTCCTTAGGAGCTTACCGGTGACCACACTCACACGCAGGAACACGACAACCAAAGAGTTGTTATTTGGCTGCGGTTTTCTGTGAGGTGGAGGCACTTCCCTAGACGGGCTCCTTAGATGCGCCCTACAGCTCTTGCTGGAAGATTTTATTGCTTTCTTGGGCCATTTATTTACTATAAAATAAACAAATGATTTCTATTCATTCTAATAACGAAATGGAGTGCAAGAAGAAAATAATGGCCTGGTTACTTACCTTGGAGTACAATGAGATCAAAGACATAATTATGTCTTATGACATAACTATATTACCCTTATTACCTATTGTATAATTATGTATAATTAGGTAAGAGTCGTATGACGTACGTTTCAATTATTGGTTGCTAATAAAAGAGAATACATAGCATTATTCGCCAAGATGAATAAATATTTCAAACTGAAAGGATACTCCAGTAATATATATTTGAATTTATCATATGTATGTGGAATTCGAGTCGTGCGAGGAATTCGTTTCAATTCTTCGTCACATATATCATTACTAGCTGCAGTCCACGATTTGCACGGGATACCGGTATAGGCATCCGCATAAGTGTTAAGTATGATCCCCGCCATTAACACCGTGCTCGGTGAGCCACAGTTATTAATACTGGATAGTAGAAAACAAACAAACTCTACCTCTATATGCGTGAGGCGCGGTCTGTCAGCCTAGATATGGGGAAGGCAGCCGATCGGATCTTGCATCGGAGTTTCCTATCAAAGTTAACATCGTACGGACTGCCCGAGGGTTTATGCAAATGGGTCGCTAGCTTCTTGTACAACAGATGCCTAAAAACCCTTTTTACCATGGTTTTTGCCAACGGTTTTTATTATGGATGGTGCCTGGTCGGCTAGCATGGACATTAGTGCTGGCGTCCCACAAGGGTCTGTTCTGCCTACGACGCTATTTATACATTTTGTGATATGTTGTCAATTGCTTTACATCAGGTGGGCCGTATGCTTGCATGCCTCCCGACGTTGTATCAAAAACAAAAAAAAAGCATATGGAACTGACTAACTATCATAAACTATGTGTTTTCTAAGATTAGAAGGAATTGGAGGACTGGAATCTGAATCTAATATATATATACACATAAATAACGTCGTTTTATAATATAAGAAATATAAATATTGTCGAACAAATTACACAGCGCCATCTAACCTCAAAGTAAGCGAAGCTTGCGTTATAGGCACTAAGCAATGATAAAACATACGTAAATACATATATTTTTGAAAATACGTACTTATGATACATAGAGAACACCAGGACTAAGACAAACAGACATTTTCATGCACACAAATGTTTGCCCGGTGTGGGAATCCAAACTATGAGTGTCAAAGTAACGTTACTAACCACTGTGCCACCGAGCTCATTGTATGGTTTTATTTTGTGTAAAATCGACTTTTTTCCAGGAAAGACACTTATATAAACTTAAAAAGCAACACCTTATAGTTTCTAGGGTTCCGTACCCAAAGGGTAAAACGGAACCCTATCACTGAGACTTCGCTGCCCGTCCGTCCGTCTGTCACCAGGCTGTATCTCATGAACCGTGATAGTTAGACAGTTGAAATTTTCACAGATGATGTATTTCTATTGCCGCTGTAACAACAAATACTAAAAATAGAATAAAATAAATATTTAAGGGGGCTCCCATACAACAAACGTGATTTTTTTTGCTCGTTAGGGTACCGTACCCAAAGGGTAAAACGGAACCCTATTGCTGAGGCTCCGCTGTCCGTCCGTCCGTCCGTCCGTCCGTCCGTCTGTCACCAGGCTGTATCTCTTGAACAGTGATAGTTAGACAGTTGAAATTTTCACAGATGAAGTATTTCTGTTGCCGCTATAACAACAAATACTAAAAAATAGAATAAGATAAATATTTAAGGGGGCTCCCATACAACAAACGTGATTTTTTTTGCTGTTTTTATAGATAATGGTACGGAACCCTTCGTGCGCGAGTCCGACTCGCACTTGGCCGATTTTTTTTGCTCGATATTGATAACGGCAACAGGTAGACGTTTGATATATTCACAAAATATTTAGTTATATATTCACTTAAAAAATAAATAATTAAATTAAAATAAAACAAATATTTAAGGGGGCTCCCATACAACAGACGTGATTTTTTGCTCTTTTTAGGGTTCCGTACCCAAATGGTAAAACGCAACCCTAATACTGAGGATCCGCTGTCCGTCCGTCTATCACCAGGCTGTATCTCATGAACCGAAGGGGGCTCCCATACAACAAACGTGATTTATTTTGCTGTTTTTATAGATAATGGTACGGAACCCTTCGTGTGCGAGTCCGACTCGCACTTGGTTGATTTTTATAGATAATAGTATGGAACCCTTCGTGCGCGAGTCCGACTCGCACTTGGCCGATTTTTTTAAAGAGACAGCCTATTTCATCCTCGTATGACGTAGGGATTTTAACAATTTGACAACATCTAATTCGTTTTAGGCATTTAGGGGTGATACTCAAATAAAAGGATATACGTACAAGAGCCCTGAAAACAATGCACTCAGTTCTTGGGTCAGTTGTGTAAAAAGCAAGATCATCCGTTATCTAATCAGCTGTAGGCATACCCCCGTTCATGAGGAAACACGTCGAGACTGAAACCACGCCCCTCGTTCCGACTCAGGATTTATTTCCCTTTTGCTACTTTATTAGACTACTAATAGTCATTAAGGCCCTCAGTAAATTATTAGAAGGTTAGCTCATAAGACCCTTTTGTCGGGAACTTCGGGTATTTCATTTATGCCGCAAAAATGTGGAAGGAATGTTTACATAGTGAATAATTTAAAGTGTCATGGCTAACAGTCATCTTTAGAAGGAAAACTAAGATCCAAGTGCATAATTAAAGTACGAATAGTCACTAAAACTAAAATGGTTGCGTGCGAATCCACGAGCATTGGTGTAACCACTGCGAAGCTAACCTCGTCAAATGTACAAAATAACGTAGAGATAAGCAACTTATAAATGTTTAATAGACTATTACTGCAAGAGGTATCACCGTCCTAATCTGAGAATGGTATGCTTTTCGCTCTGCGTTGGTGGTATGATAGCACAATATATCTTGACCAAATCCTTAGATTTAGGTAGCGGACTTCGCTAATACTATTGGGTTAGAAAACGGGATAACGCTAGGAAAGAGTTACCATCACAACAAGCACACTTGAGAAATTTTACGTCAATTATCAAACCATGTTAACTTATTCCTCTATCATTCTGCAATACACACTATAAGAAGTTATAAGAGGCGTAGGGCGCATAAAAGCAGTCCGTCTGGGGAATTACCTCCACCTGACAGAAAACCGTAGCCAAAAAACAACTCCCTGCAGAGTCGTTGTGTTCATGCGAGTGAGTGAGGTTACCAGTAAGCTCATAAGGTGTTGCTGTACTAGCAGCAGAAGTGGCATCGCGGGAGCGGTACTTAATGTGTTACGAACGTTCGTAGGCTGTCATTCAACATCAGGCGGGCCTTATGTTTGTATGTTGTTATTTATCATAAATACATTTAGTTCACGAACGAACTGGAACAGCGGGAGCGACGTATTAATCTAATTAAAAGCATTAATTGGCAGTGAGTAAACATAAAATTGTGGCAACCCTGAATGTTACACCACACTGGAGACAGAGGCGTACAAAACCGAATGCCTTAATTTCATTTAAGTCAATTTGGGCCAATTTAATTTCGCATCCATGCAGCCGGTTGCCAGTACGTCATAAAGTATAACTACCTCTAACGTACAGCTGTACATTGTTTCATCCCTGTTTTAGTTATTTACAGGTTATAAATGTGTATATATTCTAGCAATTTGACTGGTATGCCCGAAACGGAATGGATTTTCAATATGCAACAAACATGAGCTCTTTGTATTGTAGCATGATTTAATTAAGAACAAATCCGGAAACAATTCGGGCCTGATTCGGTGCACATGTTCATATAATTTGGAATGTTTTGTCAGGTCTGAACTGTATACCTCTCATATTATTGACTATCAATGATTCAGTTTCGCAGCTGCGTAAAGACGCGGGCAATCTAAGAGTGCTACGTTTGCGGTTATCTACGTCAAGAAAGAGAAGTAGATTGCATCGAAGCTGCTCGTTTAAGGAAGTAGCTTCACAGTAAAGCCCAGCTAAATAGCAACTCCCTAGAGGGTTGCTCTGTTTCTTAGAGTGAGTAAGGCTACCAATAAACTCTCGACGAGCTGCTATGTATGCAGAGGTTGGCAAAGCGCGAGCGTCCTTACATTCCCATCGCTCACAGGCTATGGTATTCACTTTGCATCAAGTTGGCCGTATGCTTGTTGATCTCCTGACGTTGTATATGTAAGAGTATCACGGGCGATATTTTACATACAATATGGAAGTAAAGTATGAGAACGAGTTGTTGTGATGAAGGACTGGACGAGAATTATTGTGTCACAATGAAGAAGAAACCATCGAGACGAATGACTATAGAGGATTGTGGACAAATTATTTTTTAAAGAAATGTAAGTAGTAGGAAATATATCGATTTTCATATTAAACAGTCTCATAAATCGGATTCTGACGAGCTCGCTGGCTCAGTCGTGAATGACAACTTTGACACCAACGCTCGTGGGTTCGATTCCCACACAAGGCAAACATTTGTGTGCATGAACATGTCTGTTTGTCTTGGTCTGGATGTTTTAAGAGAGGTAGGGCGCAACAAAGAGGGCTCCTTTGTCTGGGGAAGTACCTCCACCTCACAGAAAACCGCAGCCAAATAACAACTTCCTAGAGGATTGTTGTGTTCCTGCGTGTGAGTGAGGTCACCAGTAAACTCCCAAGGAGTTGCTGTGTAAGCAGCAGAGGAGGCATCGCGCGAGTGATACTTAATATGTTGCAAGCGTTAATAGGCTACGGTGCCCGCTTTACATCAGGTGGGCCGTATGCTTGCATGACTCACGACGTAGTATAAAAAACATCAGCAATTATATAGGTAAGGACCTAATAAGAAAGTATTGAGTATGTTTCTTACAAAACGCTTACAAAGTGCGCACATTATAACATCAGGCATCTATTGTTTACATGATTAATTGACGTTACTCATCAGCGCAGCCAGTTAATAGCTTTCAGCGATTTATCATTTTATGATGACCTTTGAATATTAAAGGGTATTTAATTGTGGTGATCATATTTATCGTGACATGGGTATGAGTTGGGACGGTTTTATATGTCGAATTATTACTATGAGCCTATAAACGCAAGTATCCGGTTATGCGTGGCCATAACCGCCGCTACTTTCATGCGAACATTATCACTCACGCGATGCCAGCTCTACTACCAACACAGAAGCTCCTTAGGAGCTTACTGTAATCTGACTAACACGCAGGAACACAACAACAATTCAGGGAGTTGTTATTTCGACTGCGGCTTTCTGTTAGGTAGAGTTCCTTCCCCGGACAGGCTGCTTTGATGCGCCCTACCTCTCTTAAAACTTCCAGACCAAGATACACAAACATGTTCACGCACACAAAAATGTTGTTTCTCTTGTGTGGGAATCGAACCCACTAGCGAACTTGTCAGAAATCAAATTTAGCCACTGCTTGCTCCAGAGATTCCTTAAGAGACAATGACGGCATATTTTGTTTTATATTGCGTCGATGCAATACATCTAAACTTCTAAATTAGTATTATAAAGAGAAAAGATATGTTTTCTTGTACTAATACTTAAGCGATAAAAAATATCCTTCACTTATAGAAAGTTCAGCGAGTCACATAGGTCAAAATTTATTTGAAAAATATTAGAGCTTCCTACGAAAATTGCAATAATGTAATCCAAAATTTGTCTCCACAGGTTATACGTTTATAGTACTCATCATCACCGACATTAAAAGTCTGCGAGGCTTTATGTCTAACAATATTAGTTAAGTCGCGATAACAGTTTTTTAGTTAAATGTGTCAATCAAAACATGGGCATAATCTAAAGATGATGACATTCATGTCACGAATCCTTATCCATTTAAATAGTTTTTAGTTTTGACGAGCTCGGTGGCGCAGTCGTGTATGACGCGACTTTGACACGAACGTTCGTAGGTTCGATTCCCACACAAAACAAACAATTGTGTGCATGAACATGGCTTTTTGTATTGGTCTGGATGTTTCAAGAGAGGTAGGGCGCATCAAAGTCTGGGGAATACCTCCACCTCACAGAAAACTGCAGCTCAATAACAACTCGCTAGAGGGTTGTCGTGTTCCTGCGTGTGAGTGAGGTCACCAGTAAGCTCCTAAGGAGTTGCTGTGTAAGCAATAGGCTACGCTAACTGCTTTACATCAGGTGGGCAGTATGCTTGTATGTTTCCCGACGATGTAAAGTTTCGTAAGAAATTGTTATTATGTTCAATTTGTAAAATATTGTACACCTATTTGTTATTTATTTTTCTGTCTATCTACACCCGTACGAAGCCAGGCGGGTAGCTTGTTTTATATGAAATGGGGATGAACAAACCAGCAAGTACCAACACACATTTTTATATCTTGTGTACGACAGCCGTCGAGTCACGTCACTTTGCGTGTATCTGGAAAACTCTATACCACGATGACGTCTCTCTAGCGCTTCTGATGAAGGGATCCCAATCATAAACGTGTAGGTATTATATTTGCAAACCCAACAGTGGATTAACGGAAGAGAATGACAGACACAAGTACGTAGTTTACTACATTTTGCGAACGCAAATTTGTATATTGGGAACATACTCATCCAATCAAAGGGTATGCTGAGATCTGAGATGGGTTGGTCATTAAGAAAGAATGAATGACAAAAGAGTTACGAAAGAAGTGTATCAGGCAAGAATGAATGCTGATGTGGAGAGGGGCCGCCCTAGACGCACACGTATAGATCAAATTGATGAGGTGTTGAAAAAGGTCCAAATCAAAAGTACCCAAAACCGAAGAGAAGTAGAGAAGAGAGGGGTATGTTTGGATCGGTTGCACCTGGCGTTCTATAGTATCTGCCTACCCCAATGAGAGACAGGCGTGATGATATGTATGTATGTACTCATTCAATCCTCGCTTGCCATGTCCTAGATATTCACATACAGACTGTCCAATAGTTAAGCGTAACTTATCTATTCGGAGCCGGGCCCATTATAATCAATGGTCGCTTTGTGTCACCCTAAATCCTTGACAGCCCCTAAATAATTTATCTATGCATCAGATATC
Source organism: Pyralis farinalis (assembly GCA_947507595.1). Classification (NCBI taxonomy): domain Eukaryota; kingdom Metazoa; phylum Arthropoda; class Insecta; order Lepidoptera; family Pyralidae; genus Pyralis; species Pyralis farinalis. The sequence goes on from OX382267.1 coordinate 26,270,530, forward strand.
TACTTTCAAGGCATTTTTGATGAGCCGTCACTTGGTTATATATAGAACGGCGTGTCAGTTGCGGAAAAGAGGGAAGCATTGAAGTTATCCCCCAGGTCAATGGTTTTCAAAGGCATATGAAGAAAAGCAAAACAAAGAAAGACGGGACGCGTGTATGTGTTTGCGCGTGCGTATCTGTGAGTTACAAGCATACGGTCCGCCTGATCTAAAGCAGTTACCGTCACCTAAAAGTGCTTGTAATACATTAAGTATTACTCGCGCGATGGAAAACAACCCTTTAGGGTACTGTTATCTGGCTGTGATTTTAGTGAGGTGGAGGTACTACTCCAAACGGGCTGCGTTCATGAGTCCTACCAGTCTTAAATTGTGAAATGTGTGTGTGTGTGTGGGTGTGTTTGCGTGGCAACATTCAAAGTAGTGATCGGTAACTCTACAGGTTTACTGATGTTGAATTATCATGGATGACAGGACGAGGCGTATTTTAGGCAATCGAGTTGTTTTTTTTTATACAACGTCGGGCAAGCATAGTGTAAAGAATGGGTTTTAAAGAAAGGTGGACTGTATTTAATAAATAGGTAAAAGACCAGATATCAGAGTATTTTCTATTTATTTAGGATATAGGAGTTACAATAATGCTTACCAAAAGACGAACGATGAAACAATAATAAGACAGTAGAAAACAAAAGCAAGCATAATACCAGAGTGTAAAAACATAGAGTTTGCAAAAGTATAAAAAGGTTATATAAAAGCTATCCTCAACACATAGCCTACCTGATGTAAAGTAATTATACCTATGAACACTGCTTCTTCTTAGCGTTGTCCCGTTTCCTAATCAATTAGGATTGGATCCTCTAAGCCTAAGGATTTGTCGAAGATACTGATTTTTACATGGAGCTACTGCCGTCAGAATTTCACAATACCAGATCATTCTTAGGTAAGGTGACACGTCTTTTTAGAAATATAATTTCTTGGACATGCGGGTTTCCTCACGATGTTTTCCTTCACCGCTGAGCTAGTGACAATTACAAATACCGTAGCCTATGAATACTTACAATACGTTAAAAATTACCACCTCTGTTACTCGAGGTATTCTGTGAGTTGGAGGTACCTTCGTGTAATCTAGGTTTTAGATTTAGTAGAAGTACGAGTATATTCAAAGAAAGTTCATGTATGTGTGATTAGCTTTTGCCCTGATAGCAGTGACCACTAGTTTAACGATTACTAGGATGTAAATAAACAATCATCATCATTTTAAAATATCATAATATTCATCTGTCATCATATTCATATCATTTTAAAAGTGAAATTAAAATCGACAGCCATCCTCGCAAGTATGTGGTCTTTTTCCCAACTTTCGGACTTGATCACACGAACTTGGTTCGCAAAAATATTCTGTTTAATATCAAGTAGGTACGTTTAAAACTATACCTATCGTAATGTCGCTCATAAATAATAAAAAAAAAAGATTGTTTCCACGGCATGGCGAGATGGCGTCCGGGTCTTTCCTGAGTTTAATGAGATCGCCAGTCTGCGTGCAGCCCATATTTTTTGTTATGACGGTAGACGTATATATTTCCGTTTAATAATAATTAGAAAAATATCTTGATAACGACGATAATTATTTCAATAATGATAAATTCATTTATCTATAACTTCACACCAAGTTTATTGAGGGGCAGGAAGAAAGAACCGAGCATCGCATGACTCGATCATTGGACACCTCATTAGTTTCTTTATATATTAATATCTCTTTTAATACACACTCGCCGGTTCCTAGGATTTATTAATAGAAGTATATGTAAATGCAAACGGTTCACGGTTGACCCCCTTATGAGCTATGCTTGCTTGCAGTGGTCAACGCGATCCTCACTTTTGTTTAATAATGACCACCAATAGCATTTAACTGTCATACAACGAAAGACTTTTTACGGACAAAACACCTTTTGTTTATTGAACCCTAAAAATGGTAGCTAAAAAGAAATGTGGATGCAAAATCTGGCATCTGGCAACTTAACAAAGAAATGGTTTCGACTTATTGTCAAATTCTTGTTTGACTATTAACATTTATAGATATTTTACTAGATGTGGCGAAAGTTTGAAGCTATAAAGTTTAATAACCATAACAAAATGTCTTACCTTATTGGTTAAAAAATAAAGGGATGGACTAGCTATGAAAACACGTTACAAGGCAGGTTTCTTGTTTGTTTTGTATGTATATCTTCACGCCAGGTCCCTTGCGGGCCATAAGACCTATACGAGTGTATACATACATATTATACATTATAAGTATATAATGATTAAAAAGGCATGATTTTTTTTACAATCAAAGTCAATATCATGTACACGTGGTGTACCCATGTAATTAACAAAAAAGGTCTGGAGAAAGCGAAGTGGGGGCATTAAAGTCGCCCGAATGGAGAACTACTTTCGCCTCACAGAATACCATAACTAAAATAGCAACTCACTAGTGGTGTTGTGTATCTGCGAGGGAGTAAGTTTAACAGCATGCTCCATTTACAGATGTTCCATTATTTTTTTACTTTACTTTTATTTGTTGTTATAGCTGTCACAGTAATTCATACTCTATGAAAATTTAAAGTGTCTACCAAAGTCACGAGATTCTCTGGACAGACAGACAGATGGAGCTTTATGTCTGCCTACGGAACCCTAATAGGGTTAGGGTTCTAATGCAGAACGAAAAATGACGATTGTATATCATTAAAGTCAGGAAGGTCCAAATCTTAAAAACAACGCGAAGTAATAAATAAGCCGTTCGGATGGCAGGAGTCTTGTGAAACGTGATTGGTTTTATTAAGAAGGTAAACCTTCCGTTTATGTTACAATATGCTTAATTCAATTTGACTTTTGATTTTGAGATATCGAAAGGATTATCGGAATAAATTATTATTAAAATAAAGTTTTACTGACAAATTACACAACGCCATCTTGTCTCAAATTAAGCAACTTGTAGACATAGTATGGCTACTAGACTTGTATTAAACATACATAAAATACTGTATTGTCTATCATCTCCAACATTTCAGCCGAAGAACGCCCACTGCTGAACATAGACTTCTACAGCGATCGGTGCTGTGCCGCTTGTATGCATTTTTGTCAATTCATACTTCTAAAGCATAGGAACCCAGGCCAAAACAAACAAACATGTTTTATGCACATAATGGTTTGTACAGTGCGAGATTCGAACCCAATACCCAAGTAGTGAATATTCAATGGCTACTTTTACAGCCGTGAAGAATAAGAATAAGAAAAAGAATACGAAAACCTAATAATGCCTTTTTAATCAAAACGCTTTTCGAAATACGTATTTCCCCATGTAATTCTAAATATTACAACATTTTTAATCAGAAAATAATCGCGTGCGAAGGAAATGCGTCGCTTTCTGTTTCTTGCACACGATAAATTATTCCTTTCTTTAACAAAAAAAGACCAAAAAGAGCGAAAACAAATGTCAGGCTATTGTGGCAATTGGTAAAAAGAAAAATACTTTCCGCTATGTAAACGGATATGCTGTGACCACAATTTACTGTTTTCGGGTATAATTTATGTAATAAATTATTGTTATAAATAGATTGTAAAAGGTCATAAAACATTCTAAAACTGTGATGAAGTTCCACAACGTATAACCACAGCTTGACTCTTTTCATACGACTTTAACTCCTACGCGTCTAGCCCAATTTTATTGTTAACTCAAACGTCTAAATATTATTGTAAATACATATACTTCATATATTATTTATTATGTGATGGAAAATAAAATATTAAAGTAAATTGAACCGAACGAGATTTTTTCTCTTGATTTATTCAATCCAACTCACTGCTCCGTGTTTTGGGTATATGTTTTGACAGCCAATTTATTTGCGTAACATACGCCCTCTTTCTTAAATCACGGCTCACGTAAGTAGGCGAACTCGGTTACCGGGAGATATAAAAACAAATGATGACATAAATTAATGTGCAAACAGGCAACTACATAATGGTTTCTATAATTTACTGTGATTAGTTAATTTTAGTGTGTATATTTCTTCGAATAAGTATGTCCGATATGATTCTAAAAATTCAAAAATGTATTAAGTGATATAATGAACCGGGTACTAACTAACGTACAGGTACAGTGTGCTCTCTTCGTTTTATCAGAAATTTATATGATATTGAAAGATTTTGACTTTGTCTGCTATATTATTTAGTAGAACTACCACCGATCGTGTTCCACCTGCTACCGTTATTATATGCGTGCGATATATTAAGTATCACTCGCGCGATGCCTCCTCTGCTGCTTACACAGCAACTCCTTGGGAGCTTACCGGTGACCTCACTCAAACGCAGGAACACAACAACCCTCTAGAGAGTTGTTATTTAGCTGCGGTTTCCTGTGAGGTGGAGGTGCTTCCCCAGACGGGCTGCTTTAATGCGCCTATCTCTCTTTCGTTTGTCATTTGAGTTACACAATAATAATATAAGTACTTCATTAAAATTTTCTGCACTGCAACTATAATCAAAGGGTTCGGGGAAGAAAGTTTCTTGAGAACCGTATTGCGCTACCATTTTATTTACGATGTGGGAGGATGAATTCAGTGTTGAGGGCGGTGATACGACTATACGGACAGTAGGCGTCATATCAAACAAATTCTCAAAACACCGCTCGTTATCTATAATTCGCTCCAGATAAACACAAATTTTTATCGAAATTATCACAAGGAAATTACAATATTATAGAAGTATGTAGCTTAAAAAACATTAGTTTTCTGGATTATTAAAATATTTCAGTCTTCTATCAAATGTATCTACGTAGTTATTTCTCCTATCGCAATTATGAAACCATTCTCTGTCAACTAATGTGATTATTTCTCAAACATATTCATGACGACATAATTACCTAAAATCCCTTGCCGGTTCCTGCCCCATCATGTCAAGTGTTGCCCTTCACTAAGTAATTTTCGCCCAGTTAAACGGGTGATTTCGCTCTGGGTGTGTCACTGAGCATCGACATTGTTCCTATTTGTTGCCAGATACACCTGTGTACTAAACATAGAGGTTGCCGACATCCATAAATATGTACTTGACAAATTTCACAAATTGCAAGTATTTAATCTAAATTTTAAAACACGTTATACAAAATATGTTCAAAATATGGTAAATATAAACGATTTAACGAACAGTGACATATATAATTTTGCGTCAGAGGGATATTAGAGACAAATTTATTCTAACCTGCACGTGTTGCTCCCAGCTGTTTAGCAACGAAGTACTGGCGAGAGATAGGTCACAGCGATCTTAAATATGAAGCCCTATTAGAAAAGAAACTCCTTAATATAATTATTGAAAATAATCACTGGATGAGTTAAAGTGCTTTTATGAGTGACTGTAGAGTACAAGTGAGTCACTAGTTTTTTATATAGCAAGATTAGAAAACAAGCATGCGGCCCGCATTAGATTGTAAGCGGTCACCTTAGCCTATTGACGCTCGCAAAACCACTGATGTTAATCACGCGCTGCCAATCTTGTCACCTGAGGCTGTTTCGTCACAGTACCCATTAATTTCTCCGCCATATCTCCCCCTTCAAACCGGAACACAGTTATATAAATATGCATGGCGGTAGTAATAGGTGAGACAGAGGTACCCATGCAGACGGCTTTTGTGCAAAGTCTACCTCTGGTTGTTGATATAAAATTGCACGGGCGCGGCGATTTTAACATTATCTGCTTGCGTAAAGAGGGACCACGCCCTAATAGAAATCGCTTTACACAATTCGTATTACCACTAAATGTTGTTTAACAAAAGATCATATCCTGTGCTTGACACTAGCAATTAATGTCCTGTTCTTCTCATTAGATATCAACTTAATTATTTCCAAAATAGCATTAACAGAACTTTTAAATAAAACGGTAATTTAAAAAATAAATTCAACCCTGCTGCAATTCAGTACAATTTCAATCACAACAAAACTTTAGTACAGCGTACAAAACGTACTCCGCAAACAGGGTTGAATAATTCATACTCTAGTCTCACCTACATTTCCTGCTGTTCCTACTTCACTGTAATTACCCGATTTCCATTTGGAGCATTGAAATGGTGACAGAGAAACATATAAATAGAAAAGCGTACTTCTTAATGCTATTGAAGTGCTTCGGTGTGATACTGGATGAGCTGAGCAACGGTACTGGGAAATTGCGCTTAAGTACATTGTAGGCAAGTAACCAAAGCTTTAATTTCATTTTATTCTACTAAACATTAATTGTAATACTATATTCACAACAGCCATATTAATATTGGCTACTCTTTGCCACATTCTCCAACATATTGCTAATAAAAGTACTATCTTAAATATAATATGTATGTATGTATATCTTCACGCTTGCCCTTCCCTTGGGTAGGCAGAGAGAACCGAGCGCCATAAGACGCTCTTTTCATGCACGCTCGCCGGTTCGTAAGGCTCCTGACATCACCTTCTGATAAAACACGACCAATTTCGTCATGATAGGTTAGTCTTGGTCTTCCTCGGCTCGGTATATCTGTTTCGTCATTCCTTCATCTTGCATTCTTTCTACATGTCCGAATCTACGCAGCATGCCCTTTCTTATCTTAACACCGACACTCTCTTTCAGACCAAATATCTTTCGTACGTCATCATTTCGAACGCGGTCTGCAAGCGTTATGCTACAATTTTTTCTCAGTGCTCGCATCTCGGCCGCATTTATTCTACTTTCATGCTCTTTCTGCCATACCCAGCTCTCACTTCCATAAGTTAGCGTAATATGGTAACTAATATTACGGTTTTTTAGACAAAAGAAGAATTTATGATTTTAGTTTATTTGCATGACGCTTGCAAGCAAAAACAAATATATATATTGCAACACCTCCGATTTTCCTTAAAAGCTGGTCATTATAGCTTGATCATTCTTGTATATGTACATAATTATATTTCGTGTCTCGGATCTCGGAAATGACCCTAATGATTTTAATCCAATTTTTTATTTAGATGAGGTTTTGCTTTTTAAGTTTATCTACATCTTTCCTGAAAAATACGCGCTATTACACAATTACTTGACGAGCTCGGGGGCCCAGTGGTGAAACGTGCTGTTACGTTACTTTGACACCAACGCTCGTGAGTTCGATTCTCACACAGGACAAACATATGTGTGCATGTACGTGTCTACTTGGTATGGGTGTTTTTAAGAGAGGTAGCAAAGCAGCCCGTGTAAGTAAGTACCTCCACCTCACAGAAATACCGTAGGCAAATAACAACTCCTGGAAGGTTATTTTGTACCTGCGCTCTTGTGCGCGAGTGACACTTAATGTATTGCAAGCGTTCATAGGCTACGGTAACCGCTTTACATCAGGTTGGCCGTATGCCTCCCGACATTGTATAAAAAGAACAGGTACTATTACTATGTTTATACTAATATTAATATGTGTCGGTAATAGAACTACAAATACATGTATACTCATATGCGGGCGTTGCGCAAAATATGCGGCACAGCGCCTATACACAGAGATGTGAGAAAGGCAGTGTTATGATAAGAAAAGGAATGCTCAGTTGGTTTAAACATGTAGAAGGAATACAAGAAGGGAGGCAATAATAGCGAAACAGATATTCAAGGTGAAAGTAGAAGGGCATAGGTGCCGAGGAGACCATAGACTCACCTACCACGAACAAGATCGAGTGTTATCAAAAGGAGCTGCAGTTCAGGATCCGTAGGAGTCGATTCATGAAAAGATCTATGAATGTTAAAGAAGCGAGTGAGGTGTATTATATATATATATATATATATATATATATATATTGTATATATATATATATACGTATAATATATAAGTACTCTAGTATGGTAGTGGACTGAAGGAGATAGAAGCGGAAAGTGTGGTCTTAAGTAATTGTATACAGGTACGGTACGCTACTGTATTCTATTTTGATCATAAAAATGGTAGCAAATCACTTATTCTCCGATTTAATTACAAGGAATATATCAACGATAAAGCCATGGCTAATCGAAAATCTCAAGGTAAAGCATGTACAGTATAAGAAATTAAGGCAGAACAGGAGAGATTGACGAACGTTGGGTCAATCTCTCCTCTTCTGCAGTAATTTCACAGATATCAAGCACAAATACCGTCAGGATATAGGATAACCAAGAAGTTGAAGCTGGAAAAGTCATTCAAAATTTAATATAATATTTTTGGTATAGTTTTACTCTAGTATAAAAAATACTATGTCGGGAGGTATACAAGCATACGGCATCTGATATAAAGCGGGTACCGTAGCCTATTAAGGCTTGCGATATATTAAATATCACTCACGCAATGCCTCCTCAGCAGCTTCCACAACAAATCCTTGGAAGCTTACTGGTGACCGCACTCACTCGCAGGAACACAACAACTCGAGGGAGTTGTTACTTGGCTGTGGTTTTCTGTGAGGTGGAGGTACTTCCCCAGACCAAGACAAACAGACATGTTCATGCACACAAATATTTGCCATGTGTGGGAATCGAACCCACGAGCGTTGGTGTCAAAGTCGCGTCATTTACGACTGCAGGCTACATAACTAGGTGCAACCCGCAACTTCATCCGTACGTATCACGGTATCCTATGGGATACCGGCTTCTAAAGGTTGTATCGTGACTTAGAACAGCCTTATAACCTTCCTTAAGAATTGTGCTTTCAAAAGATTTTTTGATTCAACCCAGCCTCGCAGTTCCAGAGATTGGAGCATCGAAGCGTGATATCCCAATGGATAAAGAACCAACCTATTGACCAACTGGTCCCCGGTTTGAATACAGATATATACACTAAATTCGTAATTTCAGATTTATGTAAGAAAGAAAGAAATATTTATTCGCATAACCGTTGATAACACACAATAAAAAGGAAACAAAGAAAAATTGGCGAAAATATACAAAAATACGTGTATCGTAATGGCTGCCACTGCCAACGAGGTGCCTTCTCAGCATAAAGTTGGAGTACACGGGTGACCGTGTACCAACCAACGTGACGCCGGATTCCGGACACCAGACAATTAATCATCCACCAACTTAAAAACAACAAATGTATAAATTCCTACGTATACTAAAAATTTAATTATACATTATTTAATGTACATATTTGTAATTATCACATGCTCGGCGGTGAAGGAAAAACATCGTGAGAAAACCCTCACGTCAAAGATTTTTTTTATACCACTAAGATGGCAAAACAAGCTTACGGCCTGCCTGATGGTAAACAGTTACCGTAGTCTATGGACATTTGCAACACTAGGGGTGTTACTCTTGCGTTGCCGACCCTGTAAGAACCTCTTCACGCCTTTCTTGAAGAACCCCATATTGTAGTCTCTTGGGAAAACCTCGGCAGGGAGCTTAATAAATAGTTCTCGGTAGAAAGTTTCTCAGGAACCGCACAGTACGCGACCATAGCGGTTCCAGTGTATGAGGGTGAACTCCCAGCCGTCGGCGAGCAGTGCTATGGTAAAACGAGGCTGTTGGCATGATATCGAACAATTCCATTAAATCAATTATCAAATTATAACCAAATCCTTTAGTTTACATAGCCCCGCCAATGGATTAGGAAACGGTATACGGTTAAGAAGAAGAGTATTCAAACAAACTTTTCCGTTTTATATATTAGTATACTCGCTTTTAAAATCTTAAATTTTTAAAATTAAAAAAATAATGCGTTTTAAAAACGGCCATTATCGAACTATTATGCGGATTTAGTTCATCCCGCAACTACGGCGATGAAGGCATGCGACAGCTGTTTGGATTAAATTCGTCTACCAATGTTGAAAATGTGTGTTTTTTCACTCTATAATTAAAACTGACGAAACGACTTCGAATACATATTATTAATCCCCGTTTCTTGTAGTGCAATGTGTTTCGAGTAGTGTTTGAAATAGAAAAAAATGATGAGATGAGAGAGATCATCGAAGTGCATATCAAGATTGACTGTAATGGAAAATTATGCAAAAATTAAAATAGGAAAGTAATCGTTGTAAAGCAGTTATGTCAAAATTAAGAAGTATTACTGTTTTTATATATACTATATGTATAAATATATTTGCCTAACGTTACCTGTTAAAGAGGTTACCGTCGCCTGTAAATGCTTGCAAAACAAGGAGCATGGTTTTCGTGTTGCCATGACCGCTGCTGAAACAGCAACTCGTCCGGGGCTTTAATGTAACCATATTAACTCTCCAGAGAGTGTTATTTGACTGCTGTTTGCTGCCAGGTGAAGTTATGTATACCTCCTGTTCTCCTTCTATAGTCTGGCCGATCTCTTTTTTACACTGCCTTTTGCGATGTTACCTACCCAACATCAACACTCGCGCCCTTTATGAGATAAGGGAATAATTCAGATAGATTTATTGCGTTATATCGAGTGTACAAAGCGCTGATAGCTCAGTGGACAAAGATCCAGTCCATTTACCTACTAGGCCCTGGTTTGAATCCAGGAGTTGAGTATGTATCATTCAACTCGGTTTTCCGATTAATGTACAGATTCGTAATTATTACTGTTCGGCGATGAAGCAAAGCATTGTGAGGAAACCCGCATGTTCCAGAAATTATATTTCGAAAGACTTGTCAACTAACCGAAGAAATGTCTGATTTTCCCTCTAAATTCTTGGGCTTAGGTAGCGGTCCCGCCAATCCTAATAGAATTAGTAAACGGGGCAACGCAACTAGGAAAAGGTAGATCGAATGTAGAGACAATACGATTCCGACACAGTATTTCTAAATATCGCATGTACCACAACTTAAAAGGCCTGCCTGTCGCGCATGAACAATTTGATTAACGTAACGTTCGTTAGGAAACAGACTGATTCCAAACGAACGTAATTTTGTGATTTGTGGGGCGAGATTTTTAGTTACGTAACATTTACATTTAACTGAAATTCTGTTGGATCGCATGTAGGATGGATCGCCTGTCGGATGGATCTAAAATTTGCCCGGTCTATTTGTGTTGTACAATAGATCTACTCGTATCTATACATAGATGTGCATATAAAAAATTTTGTACATTTACGAAGCACATTAGCAGACACCGGAGAAGATGCCAAAAAAATAAGCTGGATAAATCCATCGAATAGTGAAAAGCTGGTGTGAGGAAAGTTCCACACTTTATATAACCGTTTATGTGGAAAATGTATGAAAACTATATATATATATATATATGCAATTTTTTTATACAACGTCGAGAGGCATGCTAGCATACAGCCCAACAAATTAAAGCGATTACTATATTATATATTACATTATTTATAGATATATGAAGCATCCAGGTAGTTGTTACCTGGCTTGATTTCCTGTAAGGTAGGGGTTTAATTCCCCAGTCGGACTGATTTTTGTGATTTGCAAACATATAGTCCAATAGAAACAGATATTGTCCATGCACACAAAATGTTTGCGCTGTGTGGAAATCGAAGCCATGAGGGTCGGTATTAAAGTAGCATTACTAACCACGCCACTGAACTTACGTACCGTTCAACTTCAATAATATTTTTTCGGTTTGAACATTATGCTATCAAGAAATGTGGCAATTCTCACTCATCCAGTCTATATTTTATCAAAATGTCGCTTTCCTTCTCTCATCTGTGCGTGAGACGGCACAACTCAATTTGCAACGCCTTGTAACACAAACATGACCGATCTATGAAACCGAATGCAGCGGAAATTACACGACTCAAAAACGCAACTCACAAGACGCAAAACAACTTCGTCTGAATTAGCCCTTATGACATAGGTACTAAATACTAATAATACCAATAACCGTTTTAATCAATGCACTTGCCAAAATCAAAAGCATACAGTATTTTTTTTTAGAAAACTCGACACATGTATTAGAACAATGGTCTGAAGATTGATATGACTGGCGTTTATGTCAACAATGAACAGATATAGTTCTTGATCGAATGCCAACTTCAAACCGCGGATGTCAGTTTAATAGGTTACCGATGATACTCGAGCTAAAGAATATTTCTTGTGATATGGACTTCGTATCGAGATTATGGACAATTTGCGATCCGTTGCGATCATTGTGGCGATGATTTGCCGACAAGAAATATTTTTTTTATTCAGTTTTAAGAAGCAACTAATGAGTTTCAACCTAATTTTATTTTTATAGACCAAGAAACAAGGAATCATGCTGACTAGACGAGATGAATATTTAATTATTCTACTTTCGCCTATTTTATTACTATCATTCATTTATGCATACTTCTCATCTTTCGAATTATGCACCTAATCTAAAGTACTGTTCCATACAACTTTTTTCTGGATATAATTTCTGGAGTTTCTTTTTCGACGCTACAGAATTTTTATCTATAATTCTCAGGTTGGAAGTAAAAGAAATATTAAAGAAATAATACTATATTTTTATTGTACTTATATTTAAAAATATAGGCATCGATAATAGTACTCGTATTATGGCCCGGGTTCCATTTTGGCTGCATAATAGGATGGAAAATTTAATTTCACTATTTCTTCGAGGGCTTCATGAGGGCTCATGTATTTGGATAATTCAAACATATATTCCCATATAAACTAGTTGAAGATCTGAATATTACTAAAAAAAATTGATAAATGAATACGGTAAAGATAGCGAAAAAGTAAATAGACGTCGACTACGCTTTGCTGTTGTTTTACCTTTTTTATTTAACCTTTTTAAAAGCTAATATTATTATATTATAATATTCAACTATGCGATTAAAAAGCTTAATCGCAATCATAATTCACGATACGACACCGTGACATCAATTAGTGGTAATTGATACCATCCGTTAATTATAGTTCGATTGCAGCGCGCGCAGTCCGTCCAATGAAAAGTTAATGCAAGCTGTTAAACTTGCAATTTATTGTACCGAATCTTGCAATGTTTACGACTTGGCATCGTCCTAATGCACCTATCATAATTTCGATATGTATCCAATAAATGTTCCATTTAGATGCTATCTAACGGCTTTTACGTTTCATACGATACGTACCGATTGCATGCTCCGAAGACATATATTACGGATATCGTGACGGCTTGATTTCAATGGGACATTAAAATATGTTAGATCACTTGACTCAGCGATGACTTTGCCAATTCTCATTATGTTCAACTGGTATTTTATAATGACATATTTATTTATTTCGCATAGCAGCGATAGCTAGTGGATAAATTCTTCGTACGTTATCCCGTTTCCTAATCTTATAATAAAATATTGACGGGGTACGCTCCCTAAACTTAAGGCGACACCTCGATCGTGAAGCTTTAAAATGGCTCCGCCCAATCACCCCGCGCCCCTCAATTGACACTCGACGCTCGATTTGTAAAATTTGAAATTAGCGCCTAATAGGTAACCTGGGGTCAACGTATAGTCAATGCAAACGAACAGAAAAGCTACAGAGTCGCGTCACACTTAAATGAAATTTATAATATCAATATTTAATAAAAATTATTGATTTAATTATTATTTAGCTTTATACATACTGAACCAAACATATTTATTTAAGCTAGACGGAAAACAATAGTAATAATAGTAATAAAAAACTACAGAAACGTATTCACTTTTAAAAGTTTATTGAAAGAGAAATCAATGACATCGTTTTATGTTTATATCTCTACAAGTTAACATGTCTTGGTATCTATGTTGTTCTTACTTAGGTCTCGTCCAGTGGCGCCCTCATTGAATAAAAAAACATATTATAGCATAGAAGATAAACATTATGAAATCTTATGTTGCATTTATTACGAAGATAGTAAAGTATTTTTACGTCATTAAACCAACACTCAAAATATTCCACTATCGTTGTTATAAGCAAAAGTGCTAAAAGAGGCCGTTTTTTGGAAATTATGCCTATAACAACGAAAGCAAAACATTTCAATTGTTGGTTTAATGACGTAAAAGTACGTTATTGTATTTGTAACACACGCAACACATGACTTTATAATGTTTATCTTCCACGCTAAGATACGATATTTTATTCCTTGAGGTGCCACTGGACGGTATGTATCGCCCTTAAGAAGAATGAAACACCAGCTACATAATACAACATTGTTTATCGAGAGGCTAAAGCGGGCCATTTGTTGATTCGGACACATATGTTTAGTTAGCAGATACACCATCTAAACTGCAAACACTGGTCACAGCGATGAAAGACGACTGTATGGAGAAAGGCTTACTACTGAATGCGAAGAAAACAAAGATAATGGTATTTGAAAGAGAAGAATCCAGAACTAATGTAAGGATTACGATTGATGATGAAGTGTTGGAACAAGTGGATGAGTTTGTATATCTTGGATGCGCTTTCAGCAGGGATGGAAGGTACACCGCAGATGTGGAAAGACGAGTGAGTGCTGGGAATAGTGTGAATGGAGCGTTGGGAAAACTTCTTGGCAGTAAAATCCTGAGCCAGAAGGCACAACTCGCTATACACAATGCAGTGTTGGTCCCAACGCTAACTTATGGAAGCGAGAGTTGGGTATGGCAGAAAGAGCATGAAAGTAGAATAAACGCGGTTGAAATGCGAGCGCTGCGCAAAATTTGTGGCGTAAGGCTTGTAGACCGTATTCGTAATGATGATTAGAAATAGAGTTGGTCTGAAAGAGAGCGTCGGTGTTAAAATAAGAAGAGGCATGCTCCGATGGTTCGGGCATGTAGAAAGAATGCAAGATGAAAGAATGACGAAGCAGATATACAATGCAAAAGTGGAAGGATGTAGGAGCCGGGGAAGGCCAAGACTTACCTAACATGACCAAATTGGTCATGTTCTATCAGAAGGTGATGTCAGGAGCCCTAGAAACCGGCGTGCGTGCATGAGAAGAGCAATAATGTTAAAGAAGCGAGTGAGATATGTAAGGATCGAGTCACGTGGCGCTCGGCTCTCTCTGCCTACCCCGCAAGGGATTTGGCTTGAAGTTATAGATGTTCGAGTGTCATAATGGCTGATAGCGCCGAGTAAACACAGGATTTTTTTATTTCGAATAAATAAGAGAAATAAAATTATCAGATTGAATTAGATTGAAATTGAAATAGAAAATTGGAATTTTTTTGCAACTCCCTCCTGGTGAAGATTCACAAGTTATTTTACACAGTTAGGTATAGCTCTGGTAGGGATCCTAGCTTTTTCCCTAAATATAATACACTCTCGAATGACTAGGTATGCGCTTTCACTATCAGTCAATTTAACTTCGCGAATTTTATAAAAAAGTACAGGAAGAACTTGACGGTTAGACGGTAATTTTGCGCCTATTATTTGATAATTTACTTGAAAGAAAATAAGAAAATACTTGATTTATTGCTTCTCAATTCCACTGCCATCTTATAAAAGTTAAAACATTACGTATTAATCACGAGAATAACTGACATTCAAAATTAATAGACGGTTAGGTAATTATGACGAAGTTAACGATGCTCTCTCTAAAGTTATTCATTGGTTTAGTGTTAATAATCTGCTTTTAAATGATAAAAAGACTAAAGTAATTAAGTTCTCAACACCTAATGTAAGGCAGGTGGCTACCAATGTACATGTTAATGGAACTAATTTAGCCTCTGTGGAGACAACTGTGTTCTTGGGTATAACAATTGACTCCAGACTACAAAGGGGCCCACAAATTGAAAAATTATCAGGAAAACTAAGTTCTGCAGCTTATGCAGTGAAAACTATTAGACGGCTCACTGATATTGATACGGCTAGAATAGTTTATTTCAGCTACTTTCATAGTATTATGTCATATGGAATTCTTCTTTGGGGTAACTCCGCGGATATTAACACCATCTTTTTATTGCAAAAGAGAGCCATAAGAGCTATCTACAAACTTGGTCCCCGGGAGAGCCTTAGAGAAAAATTCAAAGAAATAAATATTTTAACAGTCGCATCGCAATATATCTATGAAAATCTTTTGTATGTCCATAAAAACATAGACTCATTTTGTAAAAAGAGTGATACTCATAGCATAAATACTAGATATAAGCATAATCTTGTGTTATATGAAAAAAAAATGTGACGATTCCAAACAAATGTAGCCATTTTTACGGAATAAACAGATTTTGACTTTGAATTTGAACAAATGAATACCGCGAGTACGTGCGGCACTGCCGCGCAACTTGCATGAACATGTTTCGATGTAATTCGGCACGGATTATCGTAATCCAAATAAGTTAAAAATTAATTTCCGAGTGTTTTAAAAGCAAATGAACAAAACTAAGACATATGCGTTAGAAAATAAAAACTTTGAAAAATAAGGGACACCCTAATATACATATATACAAATAGATTTTATAATCTATTCATATTTAAAAAAAACATGTGACAAATGATTTTCTTGCTGTTTCATAACTTTAACTTCAGTATAATGACATTTATTGTATTTTACTTATGTATACTCTGTGTTATGTATTGTTGTACGTTTCCTTGTTATTTATTAAACTCTCAAGAAGAAAGAACCAGGACCATCTCTGATGTTGCAAAATAAATCTAATCCGTACAATAGTTCAATACTAACCACAATGTATAGAATAGATGATTTTTTTGTGTTTTCAGTGTTGGTTCATAGTAAATATTATTTGTTTTCACGAGTACCATGGGTATAAGTATACTATCTATCTATATCTTCACGCTAAATCCCTCGTGAGCGCCACATGACTCGGTACTTACACACCTCGCTCGCTTCTTTAACATGAAACATACCGAGTTTTTTTAAAAACTATCAAAATATACTATTTTACTAGTAATTATTTTAATACAAAAAAAAAAAAAAAAACCTCCACTGGTTTTCTATCTTCTGATTGGATAAATTTCCAACGTAAACTAACCTTCACCTACGTACAATGTCTAAGTAGGAGTTCGGTGAGCTTATAATGGTTACTATGAGTTTGTCGTCCCGTATGACACTTACGTTAAAGTAGCATATAAATCGAGTAGTGATTCTTCTAGTGGAATATGTTTATTTAGTAAGTTTCTCCTAAAAAACAAAACAGCAAAAATATTCTATTTTATTTTTAATACAAAGAAATAAAGAGTCTCCACTGGTTGCTATGTGCTGAGAGCGCGAACCTTATTGGTATAAATTTCCAACGTAACCTGACCTCCACCGACGTACAACTTCTAAGTCGGAGTTCGGTCAGATTATAATGGACATAATAGGAGTTTGACGTCCTATATAGGTACACGGTCAGCCTGTGGATAATGTATACCAATTATCAAATGTTACTGTTTATTCCTGCAAAAAATAACTCTTATTTAATTAATGCAGTTTTATATAGAGCTATTAAGTAAGCAAAATTAAAAAAAAGTTTGAAGAGGAATTAAATAGCTTGGGCCAACCATACCTAGGAACTGTTCTAAAAACTAGAAATATGTCTACACAATGTTATTATAATATGTTTAATGAATATAATAATTAAAAAAAAAATACCTTGTCTTGTTCGCCTCCGCCATTCTACGAACATTTTCTTTGTATTTTTATTCTATATATTTTCTTTTTAGTGTTCCCCATTATTACAACAGTATAATAAATATATATAAACCTATAATATTATTTACTACTTATATCTAATAATAATACACTTACGCTAAATACTATAATATTGAATATTTACAACTATTAATTATAAAAACTTCGGTGTCGCGATGTAAATGGAGCGAGCTCGAGCAGACAGTCGACATAGGTCTTACCTCGAAGCGGGCTGCAGCCGGACTGGCTGGATGTAGTTAGTCAACGCGTTTATAATCCTCATTACCGCACAATAAGGTCGAAAACACGTAGCACCCAAGACGAATGTGATCGCTTAGAAATTGTCAGAAACTTAAAATATTTTTAAAAAATTTCATGTTTCACTTATCAAAATATGCAGCAACCATATTATAAACATAGATATTACTAATAGATTTAAGTAATTTTGAAGCGTATAAACAGAACAACTTCGTTGTAATTTCAAAAATAATGAATTTCAGGAGGTGTTTTCGAAAGTAATTATTATCGAATCAATTTTACACAATCGCGTATTTGAGCAAGCAAATTCAAGATAAAGAAATGAAGTTATTTATATTAAAATCTTAGATCCGTCAGTTTAGTCATTAGCCTATACTATTCGATGAAAATTGGTCTAATTTTTCGATGTGTCGCCTTAAGGATTTGGTGAAGTTACTGGATTTTTACATGGAGCGACTGTTGTCTTCCATTTCCACAACTAATAGAAAAACCAGCGCTTTCTTAGGTTAGGTAACCCGTCTTTCGAAATATAATTTCTTGAACGTGTGGGTTCACAATGTTTTCCTTCATCGCTGAGCAAGTGCTAATTACAAATACGTGTAGATATTCGAGAGACGAAATTATTAGCACGTGCCCACACCAGGATTCGAACTGAGGCCTTTATCCACTGGGCTATGGGCTATCACATAACATACTTACTTAACTGGATACATCATATCAAGTACTTTCGTGTTTATCCGCTACCAATTAGTTCCTGCGAACTAGCTGGTCGTGTTTCGCCACAGAGCAACAACGATGGCGGACGCATGCGGTTTCTGTTCCAAATGGTGGGCAATCGCAGAGACAACATGCAAAGAGCAGACACGTAAGCGACGGCACACATCTACTACTGGTAGAGGTAATATAGATAGATAGTTTATCATGTTAGTTAGTAGTAGTAGTAGTACTAGTCCCTAGTTTTGACACTCGCATCAAATGTATTCACGAAAAATTAGAAGAATTAGGAATTTTTGAAACTTACTCTTTGGCACTCAATACTTGAACTTTATTTGTCTACGTCGTTATGTATAAAAATAACTTCTCTCTGCGCAAAAACCCTTCCGAAGCGTCGACATACTCGTATCTTTAAAAAATGTGAAATTTACCAGAATTAAGGAAGAAATAAATACTCTGCTTGGTCGCAAACTCCCCAAGCGAGTTGTGGTTAACACAGCTTCAAGATATACTTCATTAAACTTGGATATTACTGAAATAACTCGATCATTTAATACATACGCTGCATTATTGATGCTATTTCCTACGATATACAACAGAGAAATTATTTTAGTCTAATTCATCGCCTCCACAAACATCAAAAACGTCTTACGAGCTCGGTCGTGTCGTTGATTATAAACCGCGTAGCCGAACCGAGGAACTCTGCGTCTCTCTAATTGCGCCATAACAATGTAACGCGAGTGTAAATCCGTATCATGCAGTTTATTGCTGCCACGTGCATCTAATAATTTCGTTTATAAAGACTGTTACGCAACACCGCATGTTGGAGGGATGATAAAAATATTCACGTACGGCTCGGGAACTCTGGCCTACATTTCAAATAAACTTTATGAATGTTGGATTTTCAATGAGATGCAGCCGATTTAGATCATTGACGTAATCAATAAGCGCCTCGTTCGCATGTGTATTTTTGTACAGCACTCGGGTCTGTCAAGCGTACGGTGCCCCGGTGTGAAGGGTTTTTATTTATTATGGCGAGCTCGGTGGCGCAGTGGTTAATTTTACTTTCAGAACTCGAATCTCCGAGCGTTGTCGGGGTTTCGAGTCCACACAGAACAAACCTTTGTGTGCATGAATATGCATGTTTGTATTCGTCTAAGTATTTTAAAAAGGGGCGCGGCACATCAAAGCAGCCCATCCGCAGGCAAACATCAACTCCCTGGAGGGCTGTAGTGAATGAGGTAAACAGTAAGCTCCTAAGGAGTTGCAGTGTTAGCAGCGGAAGGGGCATCGCGCGAGTGGTACTTAATGTGTAGCCAGCGTTCATAGGCTACGGTAACCACTTTACATCAGGTGGGCCGTATGCTTATATGCCTTTCGACGTTGTATAAAAAATATAACACCTGCAAGATAAGGGGCATTGCACGCCCATTTGTACTCGCTCTGTTTATAAAGCAGCTCCTGCAAGCTCCCCGGTGACATGACTCACTTGCAGGAACACAACATTCCTCTACTACGAACGGTCTTCTAAAGTGAAGATACTTCACCGATCCAGTCCTTTAAATAAAATAGCAATTATAACTGTCTATTTCACCATAACCTCGTTAGTGTGCGCAAAGAAAACCTATAACTATAACTTGACGCCAAATCCCTTGCGGGGTAGGCAGAGAGAACCGAGCGCCACGCGACTCGATCCTTACATATCTCACTCGCTTCTTTAACATTCATTGCGCTTCTCATGCACGCTCGCCGGTTTCTAGGGCTCCTGATATCACCTTCTGATAGAACACGAAAAAAGAAAACCTCATTCTCAGTAATCCTTCATTTCCAGAATATGTCTATTACGATAACCAAGAGCATAGCGATTATTAGTGTCGCGATCTCGAACAGTTCCGAAGTCATCTAGAGGAAGTCAATCTGGAGTCCATGAAATTTGGTGTGTTCAACGGAGCGAAACATACTTTAGCTCGGTAAAAGACTTTTGTGATACAAGTCTGAAGTTCGATCGCACATGGAGTACTGTAGTCACACGAGGACGGGAGCACCTGGATACCAGCTACGACATTGTGATGAGGTACGTAGACGAACTGTGGGAATTGTCGGTGATTCTAAGCTCACATAGTATTAAAGCCCCTTAAAGTTACGGAGAAACTGCATCCCATTGTGCGTTCTACGGATTGCAGAATGAATCATATTACGAATAATCTATATAATGCCAAATGCTTCCTCTTACAACCGCACCGCTCACTATCGACGACAAATTCATCTTCACACGCTAGAACCGCCAAGAACGAATATTGCTCGGTTCTAGAATGTCTTCTTCCAAAAACTGTTACATTGTGGTTGTTGTCATCTTCAAAATAAGCGTGAAGGGATTTTTACAGTGGCAGCAACGCTTGAGCGATATCTTTGGTTTTGCCTAGTGTCCAAAGGCTACAGGAACTGATCACCATCAGGCCGGCCGTACGCTTATTTACCACCTTGATGGTATAAAATAGATGACTACAGACATGTGCCCCTTTCTGACGCCTAAAATTATTATAGAACAACAACCGAGACTCCAAAGTAGATGTATGAGTCACTTCTAGTCCGAAAATTCATAATAACCAGGGATAAATAAGCTTAATTTTGAAATACCTACTGGGTGTAAGATGCTGGCAGCTGTTTGTTTATGTAAGTATAAGCAAGAAGCCCACTACAAATATTTTCATTATTAAGCAAATTTATTCTGGGAGGCGAGTTTCAACAGGTTGTCAGTACTGTTCACTTAAGTCTTTTTCGCAGAACAAACTGGCTTTGACATCAATATTAACATTCAACTTAACTCGGGGCGAATGAGTCATTTTGTGGTTAGAGCGAAGAAAAGATGACATTAAGCATTGTTACTTTGCGTCGGGCGGTTTTTTTTTTTTAATCCATCGGGTTGGGAAGGCACGTTAGGCCATAGGATCTAATCTGTCGACGTATGGCGGTCTTTAAGCTGTCTTCGCATGAAGTGCGAGTCGGACTTATGGACTGAAACTTTCGTTCCTTCACCGCACTGTATCGCTTGTGAAAGACTTATGAAAGTCATGTCTCTAAGGAGATGAAGCCAGCTACATAATATGGTAGCTACATAATGTTAATGTATCTCATAAATCCGAAAGATATAGTTTTATCTCTCAAAATGCGCATGACATAATGGATGGATAGTCAATAGATTCGGACGTTATTTTGCAAATTCGAATATACGAGTACATGCAATTTGATACCTGCTTTGTGTGCTTCCGCCTCCAATAAGTTCATGCGAACTAGCGCCGGCCGACACCCACCCACTACCGTTAGTAGATGAATGCCGACGCTGCCATGACTGCTCCGGTCGTCACTGTCTCGCTACAGACATGTTAACATATTTGTAATAAATAACTAACATCTACAGCGCCTGAGGATGCCCTGTAGAGGCGCGAAACACGTGTCGCAGTGACGACCAGGGCAGCCATGGCAACAACGATGGTGGTGCATGCAACTCCTTATCGAGCGACGGCATGCATCTAATAATGAGTGTGTGGGTGCCGGCCGGCGCTAGTTCGCATGAACTAATTGGTGGCAAACGCACACACAGTAGGTTAGATGAAATTGCATGATGGGTAGATGTTGTAATGATATTAGTTATACAGTAGGTTAGATGAAATTGCATGATGGGTAGATGTTGTAATGATATTAGTTATAAACTTCCAGAACATGGTTAATGACTCTGTTACCATTACCAAATTGATCGAGTAAGAATATCAGGTGGTGGCGCTAGAAACCGGCGACTGAGCATAAAAAGAGCTATGAATGTTAAAGAGGCGGGTGAGATGTGTAAAAACCGCATCATGTGGCGATTGGTTATCTGAAGAAACTGGCGGGAAAATATAGACAGACCAAACATAGTAAATACAGAATTTGGTCATTTAGAAGACAGAAACACAAATGCATTAAAAATGTGAACCAGATAAGCAACCAATAAGTAAAGGTACAGTCGATATCAAATTTAGGTTATTATTATCATATAAATAGACTTTTACCTACCAATCTTAGCTGTAAGTTGTCTCTCACAGTTGACAGTACTGGTTATTATGTGCCTTGTTTTACCTTGAGATTTGTTTGAATTTCCTTTAGTACTTTAATAAACTTAGGTATTATTGAAATAATACCTAAATTTGCTCGGTTCCCTCTTCCTATCCCGCAAGGGATTTAGCGTGAAATTATAAATAGATAGAGTATGAAATAACTCGATATCTCACACGTCCAAGAAATTATAGATCTTGTTTTCCCTGTAGGTTGTGGAAGTCTGGCGGCTTAAGTAGCGGACCCCCGTTACTCCTAATGGGTTAGAAAACGGGATAACACGATAAAGAAGATTATTGAAATAACTCGATCATTTCAAACATACGCTGTATTATTGATGTTATTTACTACGATATAAAATGCGATAGCTAGAAAAAATATATATGATCGTAACATATGCTGGAGTAAATGAAGTTATTGTGTGAAAAAGGTTAGAAAATAATTGCAAGTGAGTGATGCTCCTAATTCAGCAAGCGTTTTCTCTGCTTATCCCGTTTGGGACTCTTAGCATGAAGATATACGTAAAAAATATACCAAGAAAAAATACTTATTAAAAAATATATATTTTTTAAAGCTGAGTGTACATTAATGTGCTTTGGTGTAATCCTCTTAAGGGATGAGCTGGGTACAGGGTGGTGACCCGTCGCTAGAATTAATATGTAGTAAGTACAAGATGTATTGATGAATTCGGGTACTTATTCTGAAACACAGATTGAATACCTATTTTTAGAATTCTGTTATCAACATTCGAAGTTCATATTTTATCTCAGTATGTTAGATGTTTATTGAAATGAGCGTCACGCTAGCCTTAGATTTCAACGGTAAATTATATTCATATCTCTTAGGTGTATTCAATTCAATATATATATATATACATTGAAGACGTGAGAGAAAGAGTTGGTCTGAAAGAAAGTGTCGGACTGTAGTTTAACGTATTTTTGTATACGTGTACATATATACAAATCTAAACAGATATAAATAGTTGGTTTTGCCTATTCGAAAACTTATTACAGTAGCATTTATTTTTTTCCAGATTTATTGTATGCAATATACATTACCTTACTTACACACCTTTACCTTACTTACTAAGACACCCTTGCAAGTTTCAATCGTTAGAACCGTTCTCGAGATACATGAAATATTTATATATTGATGATTTTTTTTTTACACAACGTCGGGAGACATACACGAATATGGTCCACCTGACTAACACAGCAAATCCTTAGGAGATTACTGGAGACATCATTTACACGCAGGAACACAACAACCTTGTAGAGAGTTGTTATTTCGCTGTGGTTTTCTGTGAGGTGGTGATACTTCCCACTTGATGTGCCCAACCTCTCTTAAAACACCTAGACTAAGGCAAACAGACATGTTCATGCACACAAATGTTTGACCTGTGTGGGAATCGAAGCCACGAGCGTTGCTGTCAAATTAGCGTAGCAGTGCGTTTTATCATTGCGCCACCGAGCTCATCGCATGATATAAAAAATAACAAGATTATTAGGATTTATTAAAATCTGTCAATAATCCGGTTAGCAGTGCAAAATTTCGGAGTATACCGAATTTATCCGGTCAGATGTAACCCTGCGCGCACCGCACTGCCAACCTCCTGTATTCAATTCACTATCATGTTAGTGAAGACAGGGTCATGAATTCAACTCATGCGGTGTGTGAGCGTCCGCAATATATTTCACGTCATGCCTTATTAATAACGTCTACAATACTATCCGAGCTATTACGTTACATAATTTATAGCCGAAATCCAGCAACGTTTCCATGTTGCACAGACTTAGCCAAGATGTGGAAAGTGGTGATTAATATCGGTAAGCATTTTAGGGTTACGTGCTGCAAACTAAATGAAAACGTAGAGAAATATCATTTAAAGTAAATATTAGACAGGTGGAATAAAAAGATACATGGTGAATGTAAATGCGTGAATCGGAATATTTTTTTTTGTTATTAACTAGTATTCATTAACTCTCCCGTGCTCGCTTGAAGTTTTCCACTTGTAAACGTATTCAAACAAGGAGGTTCCTTATGTTTGTCTTTATGTATTTTTATACATCTATCTATAACTTCACGCCAAATTCTTTGCGGGGTAGGCAGAGAGATTCGAGCGCCACATGACTCGGTCCTTACACACCTCACTCGCTTCTTCATCACGCTCGCCGGTTTCTAGATGATAAAACGTCATCACTTTGGACATGATAAGTCTTGGCCTTCCTCGGCTCCCACATGATTCTACTTTCTCGTTGTACATATGTTTCGTAATGCTTTCTTCCTGCATTATTTTTATTTTATATGTTCACCAATATCTAGGGAACAGAGTAGAATTTAGATAATATATTTTCTTATCCAGATTCGAATTTTATAAACCAGACCTAATAAGTCTGTACGTAAGTATGTTGCTGTAAGGATAAACGAAATGATAATTCTAAATGCCGCGTGTCTAGAAGGTATTCACAATTCAACAATATAGATATTGGTTTATTATTTTATTCCACTGAGTTAGTTCTTAAAGGCCCGTTCTTTATACACAGGAATATGCGAGTGATGAACTGGTTTAGTAAACATAGTTTGCCCAGTGAACGTGTGGTTAGAAATAACTACTTTATCACCACACCAAGGCTCGTGAGTTCAATTCCTATAACAAATACTCGTGCGAATGAACATTTTTGTTTGTATTAGTATTGGTGGTTTTAAAAGGGGTAGAGTGAAAACTGCAGTCAACTGCAGTTGTTATGTTCCTGCGAGCCAGGGAGGATACCAATCAGCTCTGGAGTTGTTATGCAGCAGCAGAGGTGACAACGGGCGAGCGATAATTTCCGTATTGCAAGCGGTCACAGGGTATGGTAACCATTTTACATCAGTTGGTTGTCGGCTTGTATGCCCCCCGACTGTGTATAAAAGTAAAACATATCTTAGTGTATGTATGGTATATGGTATACGTGGTAGTATTTTGTGATGAAAGGGACTCATCATCATCATCTTTAAAACCAAACCCGACCATAACAGCTGTTTAACCTTAATAAGCAAATGATAGGAGGTGAGTAGTAAGTAGTAAGCGGCGGTTGCGGATTAGTGGAAGTACACTAAGCAGGTTAGATCAAATTGCAGAGAATTATATTTCGAAAGATGTGTGACCTAACCAAAAAAAAGTCTGGTTTACCCTCTGGGTTAAAAACAGTATCTTCGCCAAATCTTTAGGCTAAGCTAGCGGATCCTGTCAATCCTAATGGATTACAAAATGGAATAACGCTACGATAAGAATATTAACATGCGCTTAGAACACAACAATGGTAATCGAATACTCGCGTAAAAAAAACGAGATACGAAATAACATCATATAATCGTCCCCGAAAATAGCAATCACGTACAAATTGAATGATAATTAAAAAGTTAAACAATTGTCTGCGATGTCGCGCCAAAAATCCAATTGGGCAAATTCCATTTTTACACCGAGTCGACAATACAAACTTCAAAAGAATGTTCGGTAAAGTTAGATTCCCAAAAGTTAAATGGAAAAGTTGGCCTTCCAATTGACAGGCCCGACGAGCCCCGCTTGGCCCAGACGAGGTTAATAAAATTGGTTTGTGACATAAATTGTTATATTATGGCTGATAGCTCCTCATATGAAACGTACCTACTGTTTCAATTAATTTTACAGATCCACTTAGTGGATGGGTGTCGTATGTTCGGGAATGTATGACTCCCATTAATATGGATCTTTTTTGCTTGAAACTTTTTTGCCCAGGAACCGGCGAGCGTGCATGAAAAGAGCTATGAATGTCACAGAAGCGAGTGAAGTGTGTAAGGACCGCGTCTTATGGCGCTCGGTTCTCTCTGCCTACCCCGCAAGATACTTGGCGTGAAGATATACATACATACATACATTTTTTGCCTGAAAAGATGTTCGGCGAAGGAACACATACAACGACAATGAGATTAAATTAACAACATACAATAATATCACAATAAATCTCATTATTAGTAAAGTTTAGAATTGAAATGGGCAGGCAGTTTGGTCTAAACTACCGACCACCCACCCAGTACCGACCGGAAGTAGTTCGCATGAACTAATCAGTAGCGGAAGCACACGAAGTAGTTTAGATAAAATTGCCTTTAAATTTGACTGTCACAAAATAACGCGTGACTAATTAAAAAGGTCCAACAACAAACGTATTTTTTTGTATTTACTTTAGTACGATGGTACAGGACTCGAATGTGCTCAAGTTCAACTCGCAGTTGGTACAATAAAAAACTAAAGGAATACTAAGTTTTGTTTGTAAACAAATTTTATAACACGTGGCGTTGACCACTGCATGCAAAAATAACTCTTAAGAGAATTAACTGAACAGAACGTGAAATTATCGATTGTACAACTATCTGTAGTAATATGAAGACGGAAAACCTACTAAACTAAAGGCTACGAGACATGATTCCTGCGTCCCGACCGCGTAAAGATCCCTGCGGACCTGTTTTGAAGAACTACATGATGCCGTCTCGGAAAACCTATTCAGTGGTAACAAAACCACTGAATAGGTTCACGACACGAGTGCTCGCGGACGTAAATTCTTCTGGAACCGTAATGTATCCATATGTTGATTAATATAGAGTGTGGGAGGAGGGCGGCGTGATTAAAAGAGATAGTGAACATCGTATCAAAGAACTTAGCTGCTCAACTGTGGACTGGCAGTGGCGAGTGTTGTTAAGCCGCTCGAAGGCCATTGACTTAGCTTATGGAGTGTCGTCTATAGACAAAAGCTGGAACCGACGGCTTTACGTGTCCTTCGTACACGAAAAAGCTTAAAACAGGTAAACCTATCCATAGACAGGCTGCAGCCAACCTTGCTTAACCAACCAGCGTGTTCCATTACATACGCGCAACAACGCCATGAAGCTCCTTACGTTGTCAAACAATTTGTTTTAAAAAACACGCAATACGAGTTAATTAATTTAATTAAACTACAATAAAAACATTTAATTAATTGATTACTACGGAAAAAGCTCTTTGAGAAATTAAAAACATAACCATTCTAATAGTTTATACACTGCAAAGAAACAAAATTAAACGCAACTTATGGAAGGAAAGTTTGACGATAACAATAGCCTATATTTTACAACAGAAATTTCTAGAAACTGTTACGCAGTGAAGCGTTTGTTTTCCGTACGGATTACCCGGTCCGGTAACAAGTAATAAAAAAGTCTTAATACTTGAGGCCGAGGGAGTGAAAGTTTTAACCGGACTTCCAGAGCAATCAAGACTTTGAAAAATTAATCTCGTAATTAAAAATGAATTTTTTGTTGATCTTAGAACTCGATAACACGAAATTTTGTAACACTTCATGAATAAACATTTTTTTTATTTCCTTTCAGTGGCTTAACTCGCCTGCTGAAGCGTCTCTGTTCTTATTTTAGTTATTTATTGTATTACTAATAAATATTGAAACAATTAAGATTATTTGTCGTAAATTTCTGGCAAAGTCTAGAAGTACAGAAGGCACCTATACTTCTAGACTATGCCAGAAATTTACACTTTGCGTCGACTTAATACTTCAAAATTCCAGGAGCTCATCACAAGCATTCACAGATTAGTTCAATGGATACAAAATTTCCGATACTGAATTCCGAGTTCAATATTAATGATACTTCGTTTCGGGCTAGACGTAATAATGAAGTTAATCTCCGTAAATTTGATCGGACCAGGCCACTCAGAAACCATCGCGGAAAAAAGTTTTTATGTATGAGAGACTGGCCAGTTATCCATTTTGATTTCAAAATTTCCCTCCACATTTATTGCGAGCTAATTTAAATGATCGTGTCTCACTGAAAAATGGATTTGCGCCGGGAACATTCTCGAGCTATGATTTTTTTTACGATTTCAAATGGCGCCTGAAACTGGACGAATCGTACGATAGACTTCAAATGGCATTCATGGATGAAGGCCCTTCCAAGTCAACCGTGTATCGTTGGTATAACGAATTCAAGCGCGGTCGACTAACTTTGGGGGATGAAAAAATAAGTGGTCGCCCTTTGACGGCTGATGCGGAATAAAACGTGCTAGCAGTGAAAACTTTAATCCAAGACAATAGACGAGTTACGTATCAGGAGATTCAGCACATACTGCGGATTGGATCGGGAAGCCTTCACGAGATTCTACATTTGCATCTTTGCGTGAGGAGGATAGTTTCACGCTGGGTGCCACACAACCTCATCGTTGCTCAGAAGCAGGCGCGGGTGGAATGGTGCCATGATATGATAAACAAATTTGAAGCAGGCTCGTCTCGACGTGTTTACGACATCATTACAGTTAATGAGTCCTGGATTTATCGATACGATCCAGAAACGAAGCGCCAGTCGACAGTTTGGGTGTTTCAAAACGAATTAACGCCTACCAAAGTGAAGCGATCCAGAAGCGGGGGGAGGATTTTGATCGCGAGCTTTTTCAATTTGACTGGCTACCTGGTGTCAATTCCTTTACAGAACCAAAGAGGTATTAACGCCGAGTGGTATACTACTAAATGCTTTGCAGAAGTTTTGTCTGTTGTGAGCAACTAGCGAACAAACTTAGGGCTCCGCGGGCTACTACCGCGACAACGCGCCCGCGCACACCGCACTCAAAACGAGGGTCTTCCTGAACAGCACGCCGGTCAAACTCCTGGGTCACCCTACTTACAGCCCTGACCTAGCACCGTGTGACTTCTTTTTATTCCCGAAAATAAAAAATAGCTCAAAGGGATACAATTTTCGTCGCCGGAGGATGCGCTGTCGGCGTTCGAGCAGGCTGTAAATGAGGTGTCTGCGGCGGACTGGAAAAAGTGTTTCGAAAACTGGTTCAGACGCATGAAACTTTGTATAGAGGCTGGTGGAGAGTACTTTTCAAAAGATTCAATACAATAATATTTAACTACACAACACTTATTTTTATTTTGCAAAACTTTCTGACTGTCACACGTATATCAGGATTACGTGTATTATATAACCATTGATTTTTTTTAGACAACGTCGGGCGCATTTAATCGACCCACCTAATGTAAAGCGGTTACCGTAGCCTATAAACGCTTGCAATACATTGAGTATCACTCGCGCGATGCCACCTCTGCTGCTAACACAGCAACCGAACAGGAGCTTACTGGTGACCTCTATGGACCCTCTTTGGAGTTGCTATTTGGCTGCGGTTTTCTGTGAGGTGGAGGTACTTCCCTAGATGGGCGGCTTCGATGCGCAGACATGTTCATGCACACAAATGTTTGTCCTGTGTGGGAATCGACCGGACGAGTGTTGTTGTCAAACTATCATAACAGCGCGTTTCGCCACTGCGCCACCGATCTTGTCATGAAATATTTTAAGAGAGGTAGGGCACATCAAAGCAGCCCGTCTTAGGATATCTCCACCTCACAGAAGACCGTAGCTAAATAACTACTCTGTGGAGGAATGTTGTATTCCTGCGTGTGAGTGAGGTCATCAGTGAGCTCCTAAGGAGTTGCTGTGTTAACAGCGATTTGGCGATGCGTGAGCGATACTTCCTGAATTGCAAGTATTCATTGGGTAATGCAACACTTTACATAAGGTGGCCTGTACACTTGTATGTCTTCCGACATTGCATTAAAAATTTGGAATAAATATATTTTAAACTTATTCTTAGTTTACACCACACATCTAATTAATGAAAAGCATCTAGTTAATATGCAGTTGTAGGTCGGGTATGCTGTGACACTTTTGTGTAACCAAAATGACAATACGAAATGGTACAACGAATTTGAAAAAGTCGGAGAGTGTGACTGCTTCTACGAGTGAAATATAGTTAAATAACTTCTTCCAATCCGTGGTACCAACTTCAAATTTAAGCCCTTGAACTTTTATTTGATTGACCTTCATGTGCATTTTTAAAATTAGGTTAACTGTTCTGATACTTAAAAGTGCATCCTGCAATTTAACAAATTTAGTTTGGGCGAAAGTAACCCTTCTACTCTCCAATACTATTACGAAATCCGATTAAAAATAAAAATATGTTATTTTCTACAAAAAAACTCATATAAATTTCCCAATTTGATATTTACAATAAATTCGAATGCTGCTTTACTACTATAAAGAATGGCGGTTTATTTAGTTATATACCTACAAGAAACGTGCAGAGTACATTCGTATTGTTGTTGAGCTAGTTGTTGTGGGATTTTAAGTAATTGGAATGGAGTATAGGAGGTACCACTTTTACTTACATTAACTTGCACCCAGCGTGGTATATATGTTGGGTAGAAAAATCGAGAACGTTTTTAAAGTGTAAAAGCCTCCTATATTGAAATACGCGTAATATTATTGAAAATACATTTCCTGGTGTGGGCATGAGTACCACTAAATTCGTGTTTTTGGATTTATGTACTAATTTGTAATTATCACTATGTATAAAATGTAATTATCACGAGCTCGGCGGGGAACGAAAACAATGCGAGGAAATCGGCACGAAGCGAGTCCAAGACATTATTTATTATTTAGAAAGACGTATGACCTAACGTAAGAAAGATCTGGTTTTTCCTCCGGGTTGTGAATTCTGACGGCAGTCAATCTGTATAAAAATCAGCAGCTTTGCCAAATCCTTAAACTTAACGCATATCCTAATGGATTAGGAAACGGGATAATAGTGTTATCCCGGGAGAAGATTATAGGAAATACAAGAAAATAAAATGAAATTAATTATCAAAATAAAATTACATAGTACATTCATAAATCAACAGAATGCATTACGTTAAAGGTCAATTTCATTAAATATATTAGAAATGTCTTTCATTAATTAAATTACATATGTCTATATCAATAAAGATGACCTAATTTACTCGTTAAAGAAGCTAGGACAATTGTACAAAACGTAATATTGTAGACTGAACGAAGACCATGCATCATTCAACAATGACATTCACAGAAATAGACGGATGCACGGACGGTCGAAACGTCTTATTATGAATAATTGCCACATACAAATGATGTATTGGGGTGAAAATGCAGTTAAAATAACAGAGTTGAGATAATTTTAACACACAATCCATGCGACTATGTTAAAGTGCTCCAAGGCACTGAGAAAATACTGCAATATTTAATCTACAAATGCTATTGCCAAAAGTTCTCCAGATATTTACTGGAATATAAAATATAAATTAACAGAACAATAATATAAGGTTGGCTGGTAGAGATCCCTTATGGGATAAGTCCGCCTATGTCCCATTGTCTCTTTTTGTACTTATTGTTATTGTGTATTTCTTAATGTACATTAAAGATATTGCAAACAAACAAAATATACATGCTTATTATGAACACCGCCAATGTGATGTGACGAGTAAGTGCAGGGCATGAAGGAAATAACCTATGGTGAGCCGAGGAGAATGATATTACGTAGTAACTCAATTCAATGCTACGCGTTGGGAGGTAAAGAACGCGCAGTTATTGGCTAGGTCATGGATAAACATCGCGGCCATTATCGGTTTATTAACCACCGACGGAAAAGAGGGGTGTTATAAGTTTGACGTGTGTATCTGTGTATCTGTCTGTGGCATCGTAGCTTCGAAATGAATGAACCGATTTTGATTTTGTTTTGTTTTTGTTTAAAAGGGGACTTAATCCAGAGTGTTTTTGTGTATATCATTATTAATAATTAATGATAATAATTGTGTATATCATTACTGCGTCGGGGTTTTTTTTAATTTTTATATTAATTACTTGTAAGTAAAAATATCGTCCCATTGTTTAGTAGGCGCAGAGTGCCTTTAAGCGCAGCCAAATGATTTGTTGGTTTGTAGTGCAGAGCAGGGCTTAGTAGTAAGAACCTGATCGAAAAGGCACAGCTCGCCATACACAACGCGGTGCTGATTCCAATTCTAATTATGGACACGAGAGCTGGCGATGCAAGATGCGAGCGTTGCGTCGTCGTCC
Source organism: Pyralis farinalis (assembly GCA_947507595.1). Lineage (NCBI taxonomy): Eukaryota > Metazoa > Arthropoda > Insecta > Lepidoptera > Pyralidae > Pyralis > Pyralis farinalis. The sequence goes on from OX382267.1 coordinate 26,302,961, forward strand.
GTCGGTTCGGACACGTAGAAACAAAGCAAGAAATATTGTTTTTGTTGCAAAAAAAAGCATCGACTTTAAAAACTTGGTATGGTATGAAAAAATGCACTAAATGGTACAAAATAACTGTTTTATTTCTTTAAATAGCTATAAACAAATATTATAGTGTCTTTTTGTACTTAAACAGAAATTAGGAATGTATTTATAGACTAGTTAGAATAAAATGAATGTATTAAGACAATAGTATACATTTATTGTTACTTTTAGAGCGCCAGCCACGCTTTTAAGATTTTTTGGCAAATTTCCTTAGATTTATAAAATATATTTAAAGTTACGTTAATGCGATAACGTAGCAATACGTAAGTAGATCTAATTTCAAACATACACTCAATTCATACATTGTGTCGTAAGCAACATAACGGAATTTGTAAACAAGATGAAGATAATAAATATTTAGATATTGACGTAATAATATACCTAGACAATTTGTTAGAATTGACAAAGAAAGAAATCATGCACGAACAGAAATGTCGTTCAAAGTACAAAACGATGACCCTGATCGGTTTCACGTATACGTTGTTATTGCGAAAATTACTAGCGATGACTAAACTTCTACTAGTACAGATGGTCGAAAAGTGCAGATGCCAATAACTTACTTTGATTTAAAATATCAATAAATCGCTGTACTCGTAGATTTCAATCAAAACGCAAAACTCAAGCACCATCAAAAGAAACCTCAGTATAATTTAAAATATTCACTTCTAATCGCCAATCGAGTCCGAAGCCATCAATAATGCAAGCAATAAATCGTTTAATGATGGCAAACAGAATGTTTGCTACCTAAAATTACTGAAGCAACTTTCAACGAAAAGCAACACAGGAGAAATCGACGGAAAAACCTATCAAAACTTGAGAAAATTCAATAAGGGCACTTGAAAAGTTTGTTAAAGGAAGTAACGGGAATATTCTTATGGAAAAAAAAGATTCTCAATTTGTGTCGTCCGTCGGCCGGTGGAATAAAATGAAATAGAAATAACGCGGGAAACGCAAGTCTGCCGGGAAAAAGGTTGTTATTATAGCTTGTTCGAAAACTTCAATGGCTTAGCCATTTAAATTCATGAGTTTATTTTCTGTTAATTAAAGTTGACTTTGGAGCAAGTTAGATTTATACACCGTAGTGTTGAAAACTGTAAAAGACAAGGCATCCCATAAGCCCTTGTTCATTCATCTTGTTGTTCATATTATTTATACAGGGTTCAGTAGCTGATAAACTAAAACTGATGAGGTGCTAGTCGAAGCTCACGCACTGACGTTTCCGTACCAAGAGAAGAAGTAGGAGTAATAAATGCTTTTTTGATGATGAGAATTATTTTTTTTATAAAATGTAATTACAATGTATTTATTTTCGGGCATTTTCTTTATTTCTTTCTTGCCATATTTCATCAATCTAGGCCAATAAGTATCCTACAAGTGTATTGATTTGGTTATGCATAAAAGTATGAGATATAAATGGTATAATTTTTTTGATTGCATAGACTTAACATATTTTTTAGGATCCAAAGGACAACAGAAATCAGTACCCGTGTTTGTTTTTATTTTAACTTGACTTCCATGCTCTCCTGAAAAAAGAAAAGTTCTTGACAGATAAACAGACATACTGACGGACAGATAGATGGACAACGAAGTGATATAAGGGTTCCTTTTAATATTTAACGTACGTAGTCCTATTGGCAACAGTTACAGTAGCCTATGTACAACTGCAACACCAGGAATGTCATTCGTGCTTTGCCAACCCTAATCCTACTATATATAAAATATTGATTTCAAGCAGCACTAATTATGTTTATACAAAGTCTTATCAACACAGAATCGCTTATGGCAATGTATAAGGTAAACAAAAAATATATTTATTACAAGCAATATCGAATTCTTTTTCTTAGAGTTATACCGTTTTCTAATCCATTAGGATTGGCAAGTCCGCTACTTAAACATAAGGAAGAAACATGGTCAAAATGGCCGACAAATTAAAAAAAAAAATTGAATTGTTATATAATTGACGAGCCAGGTGTTCCTCTGGCAATGCAAGCTTGCGCATTCTCAACTGGTTTTTATATGAAGCTACTGCCGTCAGATCTCTGCAACCCAATAATTTCTTGAACTTGAACATTTCCTCCCGATGTTTTCCTTCACCGGCGAGCACGTAATTACAAAATATGTACATAAATACGAAAACAAGAATTTAGTGGTACTGGCCATGATTAGAACCGGTGAACAGTCCTTATCCACTTACTATCTATCACTACTACGAATCACGAGTAATTCAAATATATATATTTGGCAGAGCTGCGATAGCCAGCGGAGCCACATTACCCTCAAAATTGTCGTTTGGGGTAGACTGATGTCATCCAGCTAGCGTTTAGACGGTAATAGTGAGAAACTCCAAAATCGACACACTAATAGCTAACATATTGTAGTTTTGTATCCTTTAATTTGAAATTTAAATGTTCGTTGGTGAGGAAGAACGGTCCAAAATCGTTCCAATTAGAAAAAAAACATATGGGAAAACGTATGGCCGGCCACTCTGCAGTGCAGAGTCTGCACTGCACTCCCATCAACAGAAAAAGTAACAGCACTCGTCGCTAGATGTCGTACAGGGTTCCATATATTTAAAAAAAATTAAAAATAAAATATTTAAATATTTATTAAATTTAAAAAATATCAGCTCTGCCTACACAGCTTGCTGTTATTTACTAGTTAAACGCCTCATACAAAATTCAAACGATAAACAATTGTAACATAAACACATATTCAACTGTGTTGAAACTATGCTCGATAGTAATTGGTACTTTACATTTATCGACTCGATAAAATATATATAAGAGTCGATAGGATACGCCTATAACCATGAAGTATGAGATGTTTGGAAAATCAGTTTTAGGTTACATAAATATTTTTCTCAATAGTCAGTCGGGCGTTATTTCGTTGAAGTCAAATTTATAGGCAGCTACACCGCTCGACTACGTCCGCGCGTGTCCCGGTATACTTGTGTATTTGTCTCGGTACGTATATGTTACCTGTGTATGTTTATCTGTGTATATTTTAAATCAAAAGACGTAGGGCGCATCAAAGCAGCCCGTCTGGGGAAATACCCCTACCTCACAGAAAACCGCAGCCCAATAACAACTACCTAAAGTTCTTGTGTTTTTCTTTTCGTGTTCCTGCGTGTGAGTGAGGTCACCAGTAAGATCCCAAGGAGTTGCTGTGTAAGCAGCAGAGGAGGCATCACGCGAGTGATACCTAATATATCGCTAGCGTTAATAGACTACGGTACCCGCTTTACATCAGGTGGGCCGTATGCTTGTATGCCTCCTGACGTAGTATAAAAATCGGCCAAGTGCGAGTCGGACTCGCACACGAAGGGTTCCGTATCATTATCTATAAAAACGGCATAAAAATCACGTTTGTTGTATGGGAGCCCCCCTTAAATATTTGTTTTATTTTAATTTAATTATTTGTTCTTAAAGTGAATATATAACTAAATATTCTGTGAATATTTCAAGCGTCTATCTGTTGCCGTTATCAATATCGAGCAAAAATGAGCAAAAAAATCACGTTTGTTGTATGGGAGCCCCCTTAAATATTTACTTTATTCTATTTTTTTGTATTTGTTGTTATAGCGGCAACAGAAATACATCATCTGTGAAAATTTCGATACAGACGGACGGACGGACGGACGGACAGCGGAGCCTCAGTAATAGGGTTCCGTTTTACCCTTTGGGTACGGAAACCTAAAAAGAAAATTCAGTATTCCTTTGTAATTTCGAAACTTATTATTTTTATGAAGTGATAATGCGAGCAGCGTGGTGCTGACTCAGCTCTTCACTTCATATTGTAATGTTCCTGATTGTAATCCTGTTCTACTGTATGTTTCATTGTGTGTGTTTGTGAAATGAGTGAAGTGTTATCTATCTATCTATACCGTAGGAACTGCTTTTATTACTTACTTTCTTTTTCCTCGAGAGTGACAGCTTTAATAACCTTCCTCAAGGCTATCAAATTCAAAAATCATTTTTCTAATCCGACTGTGAGTGCCAGAGACAGCGTTTACAAAGAAACAAACAAAATCTTCCGCTTTTTATATAGTAGTATATACTTTGTGTCCTTCTAGTGGCAGAAGCACAAGCAGTTTAGATCGAGTTCCCTGTACATTTCTAATTTTTTTTTTATGAGGAGGGAGGCATGCAAGCATACGGTCCACCAGATGTAAAGTGGTTACCGTAAGCTATAACTGCTTGCGATAATATAATGATAACACTGAGAGGTTACTGGTAGCTGGTCACTTGCAGGAACACTATAAGCCTCTATGGAGTTGTTATTTGGTTGCGGTTTTCTGTGAGGTAAAGGTACTTTACATCTCTTTTAAAAACACCCAAATCAAGACATATTCATGCACACAAATGTTTGTCCTGTGTGGGAATGGACCCAAGGGCTGGTGTACAAGTAGGATTTCTAACCACTACGCCACTGAGCTCGTCAAAACTCATTCCAGAAGAGCACATAATCATGTTAATCACTTTTTAAATTTTATCTGAAACAAAATCATCGTTTTTGAAAAAGAGTTCTGTAGAAACCTTGGCGATCAATAGCCAAGTGTCTTTATCCCAAAACGATATCTACCTTGTATAATTAATAAAGGGTTATCGTAAACTGGACGAAAGGAAACGGCAATTCATGAAATCTAGTAACTCAATAAGCTAAGTTTAACACCAGAAATCTACCTGCATGGGAACTTCCAAGCGAACACCAGCCCGATACCACAGTAGACTTATAAGCTAAAGCCGATAATCTGCGTGTAACATGTACCTAGCGCTAGATGTAGCGCTTCACTTCAACGAAGATCGCAGGGAAAAAAAATCAACAAAAAATGCTCGCGCGTTGCCACCGTCGGTCGCTGCTAAGACAACTGACTCCTGAAAAACTTAGTAGTAACCTGATTCGCTCGCGGGAAGACAACTCCTCCTTTATTTGACTACGGTTGCTTTTCCGCTCTAGATTCTAATGTGACACAGTAACTAAATAAAAACATAGTTAATAGATTCAGGCGTTATTTTGCGAAAGTCAAATTTACATGCAATTTGGATTTGTCACTTGTAGCATGTTATTCTTACGATTAACGTCTACAACACCTGATGATGCCTCGTGGAGAGGCGAAACACGTGTCGCAGCGACGACCAGGCCAGTCGTGGCAGCTACGGTGGTGGTGGGAGCATGCGGATTCTGTTCCAGATGGCGGACGACCGCAGCAGCCGAGGCAGAGACTACCGGAGCAGCCATGGCAGCGTCGGCATGTAGCACGTACTAACAGTAGTGGGTGGGTGCCGGCCGGCGCTAGGCCGCATGAACTAATTGGTGGCGGAAGCACACAAAGCAGGTTAGATCAAATTGCATCAATAAAAACAGTTTATTTATTCGCCACCCTATATTGTAAATTATGGTACGCAGTAGACACAGAATATGGGCGCTTACATAACCTCTTCCTAATGTTAATCTTGGAAAATCTCAACAAAGAGTCGACTCCACGATCGGGTAGCTATGTAAAACGGAGATAATAGTTCTTCGGGATCGCACGGTAAGCAAACATGTCGATTCCAATATGAGGATGAATTCCATTGTGAGGGCGAAAGATGACACGATTATAGAAGGTTTGATTGTTATCCACATATATTACTAAACCTTTTTTATTTAAAAAAGTAAAACTATGGTACGCTGTAAAAATCCCCTCTTTCGACACGCTCAGTATGCGACAAACCTAATAATGAATAACTTTGCCAAACAGAACAACCCTCGAATAAATTATAAATAAACCAAACCACAACTGTATATCATTAAATTCCCAACAAGTCTAGACTTCAGTGGCTATTTAAATTTGGAAGGTTTTATTATAATGATTACGTAATATCCGGTGATTAATTAATGAGACAAAATAAGTGGTCGTACTCACGCAATGATGGAAGGATGGTGAGTAACGATGGGCGGAAAGTAATTTGATGCTCACCTGTAAAGAAAGAAATTATATTAGGTTAAATGATTGGCTATATATGTCTACATATTGTATATTACATATATACTAGCGAGTGATCTGATGGAACGTTTGTTCCTATAACAGTCCGTAGGGAAAGATACTGACTAAATTAATTAAATTTGAAGATATTCACAATTCTTGTAGATTGACTCTCTACAACTTTCTCTATCTCGATTATTAAAGGAAGTATTCCATAATAAAAAAAACACTAAATCGATAAAAGGCCATGCTTCATCGGGCATGAAGACTGGCCTTCTTCTAGTCCCGATTTGAACCCACTGGACTACAAGATATGGCAACATTTGGAGGAGAAAGTTTGCGCTATACCTCATCCGAATTTGGAATCTCTCCGATCATCTCTGGTTAAAGCAGCGGCAGAATACTAGTAGATATAAATGTGGTGCGTGCTGCGATCGATGACGATGAAGGTAATATATGTTACAAACGTTAATAGGCTACGGTAGCTGCTTTACATCAGGTGGACCGTATGCTTGTATGCCTCACGACGTTTTTAAAAAAAACAGCCAGAACCGATTACTTAACACACCCTAGGTAGCACGGAGAAGGTCCAGATGGATAAATTCATCGCTACAGACGGGCTGTAGACGACGTTGTTTAACATCCGTGCGTGACAACGCCATCGAATTTCTCTAGCAGCTGAGTTTATTCACAAGAAACGGGGGTTTTTTTAATGCCTGATACATTAAACGGTGTTTTACATTTCCATTTTCGATTAATTAGAAAAGATCTGCAACACAATGGTCCCAGAAAGGCTCTCTGTAACAATGGACTTCAATAATGGCCGCGGGATTTATCAAACTCGACCTAAGCATTCATGAAAAAGAAATAACAACATTTTACTCAGTTCTGTTTTCTTATTTGATGGGCTATTTCCAGAGCCTTAAAATATGAGCAACGGTTACTATGTCATCATCCATAAAATCAAAATAGGTATATTTTTCAGCCTCGCTGTAATAACATGTAATTTTGTCGACTCTATATTATGCCACAGTAGAAGTAGGTGTTAGCAGTAGGACACAAAGTAACGTTCGAAATCGACTCACTTGAGAGATGTGCGATGTACCATTACTATTTATGCGTAGTATTACTATATCTCTTGGAAAACTTCCAGACTCCTTCTCAGCATATGACCGTGAAGGGTGACATCCCTAAGACGCTAATGCGTCCTGTTGCACACATTATGTACATAATATTTTTTTTATACTACGATGGATAGGAAACAACCATACGGTCTACCTGGTGTAAAGCGTTTACCGTAGCCTATGAAGGCTAGCTATAAAAAGAATGTCGCTACCGCGTTGCCACGCCCGCAACTCCCCATCTTCTGGTGACCTCACTAACTCGCAGGAACACAACAACATTCCAGGGAGCTGTTATTAGGCTCGTGTTATCTGTGAGGTCAGAATTCATAATATCACTAATAATACACCTGGTTTACCAAGTCTTGCCATAAATACTGAAACAAAGAAAAAACAATTCTATTGGAAATAACATTTATTACTTTTACAGTATGTTAGTTTAATACATAAATATAAAACAATTTCAAATATAAAAAGCTTATTCGAAGTGGTCCCCATTGGCTGCCATACAGTCCTTTAAACGTTGAAGCCAATAGAAGCACGCACTCTTTCCATGGGAAAATTCTTCTCTGCCAATCGTACGGATTGTTTTAGGGACTCCAAATTATCATGGCGTTTAGAGCAAGCCGTACTCTCTAAAACTGACCATAAATCATAATCCAGCGGATTAAGATCGGGACTAGACGACGGCCAGTCTTCAGCTCTGATGAAGTTCGAAACGTTCGTTTCCAACCAAGACTGTGTCGACCGAGCTTTATGACCTGAGCGCTGAGTCGTGCTGGAAGGACCATTCTTGGTTAGTGAACATGGTGTTGTTAAGGGGCTTCACTACGTTCTCAAGAATGGTATCTTGATACACTTGTGCCGATGTTTTGATACCTTTTTCACAAAAGTATGGCTCAGTCACTCCTTCATAGCTAATCATTACTGAAGTCGAATAGTGCCCACGTTTCACTCTGTCGACTAATTGGGAAGCTTCCTTGGAGCTTTGAGCATAAATACGGTCATTTTGTTTGTTAAAATGTTGCTCAATTGTAAAAATTTTCTCATCCGTAAACAAAATTTTTCTGTGACCTCTTCAGTAGTTGTTTCGATTTTACCACCCTATTCTTTTTTAACGTCTCTTACGGGCTACAAGTCCTAAGTCATCTTTTAAAATACGCGACATGGTTCTAGGTATTTCTTCATCTCCCGAGATAAAATCTTTTCCTTTCGGACAGGATTTCTTCGAATTCTTTCCCTTACTGCTTTGACCACCTTTTTCGTACGAACACTACGTGGCAGGCCAGATCTTTTTCTGTCACAAACAGAGAAGGTCTCATTGTACCTATTAATAGCCCGGTACACAAACATTTTACTAATACCAAGCGTATGGAGAGTTTTAAAAATTGCATTTGGCTCTATACCTACTTTATGTAATGCAATCACAGCGATTCGGCTCTCTTTATCACCCCACTCCATTTTAATATCGCAAAATATTGTACAATGTATTGGCGCCAAAATGAGAAAACTCCATGAACAATCATATAAAAATGACAGATTCCAAATTCAAATGTAATATTTTGTTTATTTTTAATTGTAACAGTATTTATGGCCAGACTAAGTATACTAATATTAGTTTCATATATTTCTTGAACGTAAATGTTATTTATCCGTATTAGAAAAAATGCAATGGGAAAAGAATAAAAGGTAGTAGTAAAACTAATAGGTACGGCGACGAGCGAAGCGAGGAGGAGTCTTAGATGAAGAGAGAGAGAGAGAGAGAACTGCGACCCTACAGCGCGCGAGCCGAGCGAGCGAAGCGTGCGTGCCGCGGCAGCGGCCGGCGAAGCGCTAGAACCGAACATTGCAATATTATTTTATATATTATTACAAAGGTGGACCACTGGCAACAAAAAGAGCCCGTGGTCCAGGTGAAGTAGGCAGGTGGATCACGACCGAAGCGTGCAAAAAAGGTCTATGTCCGCAAGTTGACCTTCTGCTTATTTCTCTATACTGTGATCGTACTAACGAGAGATTCCTGTTCACCGTGTATCCAAAACTTTGTACTTGACTTTGCCTCCCTTTGTGTATTTTACCGATGCATGATTGCACAATGGGTTGTGTTCAAAGGAAATGTTTTATGTGATGATTACTGATAGGGAATCAACAAAAATTGAAAACTTGCAGGCTTGTCTAGGTTCCATAAATACCGATAAATTGTGAACTTAACTTCCTGCAAGACTTTTCCCAAGAGACCACAGCAAAATGTTCTGCAAAAAACCGTGAAGAACTTTTATCAGATTCGGCAATACATAAGTGATGCTTCTCGGGTTCGATCTCCATATGCTACTGTAGATGATTACCATCAGACAGGCTTGTTTGGCCACTTTATGATATAAAAAAATAAATTATGTTAAATTTGCATACGGAATATAAATATAACGGAATAAAAAAATAAATATAAATGGATCCAACACGTAGATCTCTTGAAGAAGTTTAACGTAATGTAGATAGACCTGAAGCGGGTACACCCGCGGCTTCGGGGGATATCACCCGAACTGTATAACCTATCACTAGGTCTTTGTTGCAAAATGTATTGGAAATGAATTAAAATGTGGGCGGATTATTGGCATTAGGCAATTACCAAAGAGGGACGGATGCTTGCCATTACTATTACTTTTTTATCGTTAGCGGATTGATCATCAAAATAACAGAATAAGTCGGTCTGCATATGACCCCGGTGAAGTGAATCAGGGGCATTGAGAGGAGTGATGCTTTTCTTCCGAAGTTACTAGTGGCCTTTTAACTTCTGCTTTCGAAGCATTATAGTTCAACGACTGCTTTCTGAAAGGCCCATGAAAACAACATTCCAGAGTTAAGAGTCCTGCAGTGCTTCTTGTCAACATCGGTGGTATCAACTTACGACCAACGACGGCCACGACGTGTCTTTCAGACTCTATGGGCACTCGATTCTCATAGTGTCGCTACCATGAAAGAAATAATATAGAACCGATGAGACCAACTTAGCATAGTAACTCAATTCACCTCTGCGGTTTGACTGGTAAAATAGAACGTGCAGCTCTTATTGTCTAGATCAAGGATCATCTTTTTTTTTATACTACGTCGGGGGCATACAAGCATACGGCCCACCTAATGTAAAGCGGGTACCGTACTCTGTTAACGCTTGCGATTTATTAAGTATCACTCGCGCGATGCCTCCTCTGCTGCTTACACAGCAACTCCTTGGGAGCTTACTGGTGACTTCACTCACACGCAGGAATACAACAACCCTCTAGGGAGTTGTTATTTGGCTGCGGTTTTCTGTGAGGTGGAGGTACTTTCCCAGACGGGTTGCTTTGATGCGCCCTACCTCTCTTAAACATAGCGGCACTTATGACTTATTGGTTAAAATACCATTGGTAAGTAGGGTCAAATCGCTGAGATATTTAGGCGCTAAAACACAACGTGTTTGTGATCCCGTGGTGCCTTTATGCACAGTCAAGTGATTTGAGAACGCTACTCACCAAAAGCTCGACATAAGCGACTGCATGTGTATTATTAACTTTATTACATTCATCGTAAAAATAGAGACCAAATTAAAATGGTCATATTTGCGAGCTAATGCAACGCAGGGAGAGAAGTGATTGGATTAGAACTCGATTATCCGCCGATAATCAATTTCAACGGCATTCACAAAACTATGCATCACCAATATAACGATATCCATAGCGTGCTAGTAATAAGGCAGAGAATATCAATACAGCGAAACCTCTCTACTAAGAACAATGTTACGACCGCCATAGAAATAGTACAATAGAATAATATAGAAGTAGTATATATAGTAAATAGTAGAAATAGTACCAATAAAATAAATTTAATCAACAACCAGCTATCAACAATCTATGGAGTTATTCACATTGCGTCGTAGCACTTTATTCGAATCGAAATCCAAAAGCTATCTGTCAAAATGTATGGTATCTGAATGAAAACTATTCGAATCCGTTTATAATGTGGATTTCCGAAGCAATGTACATGCTGATGTTTTAGAGCAATGTTCCGCAAATTTTTATATAGGTACACCGTATAGAAAAACATACACCACTCGAAAATAATTTCCTTATTTCGTACTTATTAATTACCTACTAGCTTTTACCCGCGGCTTCGCTTGCATTTTTTTGTTTTAATAAAAAGTATCCTATGTTACTTCTGAAACCTGCAGGAATATGTGTACAAAGTTTCATGATGATCGGTTTAGTGCTCGCGTGAAAGCTTAACAAACAAACGGACATTCACATTTATAATATTACTAGCTTTTACCCGCGGCTTCGCTCGCATTGATAAAAAATATATTTTTTTTTTTAATAAAAAGTATCCTATTTTACTTCTGATACCTTCAAGAATATGTGTACGAAGTTTCATGATGATCGGTTCAGTAGTTTTCGCGTGAAAGCGTAATAAACAATCGGACATTCACATTTATAATATTAGTAGGATAGGATTAGTAGGATTAGGATTATTAGGATTAGGATTAAACTTCGTGTAATATGAAAAGAAGGGAGATAAGGAATTTTAAGGCAAATAACAACTCCCTAAACGGTTATTGTGTTCCTGCCGGTGAGTGTGTGTGAGGTCACCAATAAGCTCTTAAGGAGTTGATGTGTTTAGTCGTTGAGGTGGCATCGCGCAAGTGACACTTAATGTGTTACCAGCGTTCATAGGATAAGGTAACCAGTATACATCAGGTACACCGTATGCTTGTAGGCCTCCCGACGTTGTATAAAAAAAATTGCCCAAGTGCGAGACGGACTGGCGAACGAAGGGTACCATTATCTATAAAAACGGCAAAAAATATTTGTTTTATTTTAATTTAATTATTTATTCTTAACGTGAATATATAACTGAATATTCTGTGAATATTTCAAACGTCTACCTGTTGCCGTTATCAATATCGAGCAAAAATAAGCAAAAAAATCACGTTTGTTGTATGGGAGCCCCCTTAAATATTTATTTTATTCTATTTTTTAGTATTTGTTGTTATAGCGGCAACAGAAATACATCATCTGTGAAAATTTCAACTATCTAACTATCACGGTTCATGAGATACAGCCTGGTGACAGACGGACGGACGGACAGCGGAGCCTCAGTAATAGGGTTCCGTTTTACCATTTGGGTACGGAACCCTAAAAACGGCAAAAAAACATGTTTGTTGTATGAGAGCCCCCCTTAAATATTTTTTTTATTTTAATTTAATTATTTATTCTTAAAGTGAATATATAACTAAGTATTCTGTGAATATTTCAAGCGTCTACCTATTGCCGTTATCAAAAATCGGCCAAGTGCGAGTGGGACTCGCGCCCGAAGGGTTCCGTACCATTATCTATAAAAAAGGCAAAATCACGTTTGTTGTATGGGAGCCCCCTTAAATATTTATTTTATTCTAGTTTTTAGTATTTGTTGTTACAGCGGCAACAGAAATACATCATCTGTGAAAATTTCGACTGTCTAACTATCACGGTTCATGAGATACAGCCTGGTGACAGACGGACGGACGGACGGACAGCGGAGCCTCAGTACTAGGGTTCCGTTTTACCCTTTGGGTACGGAACCCTAAAAATCACGTTTGTTGTATGGGAGCCCCCTTAAATATACATTCTATTCCATTTTTTAGCATTTGTTGTTATAGCGGCAACAGAAATACATCATCTGTGAAAATTTCAACTGTCTAACTATCACGGTTCATGAGATACAGCCTCGTGACGGACGGACGGACAGTGGAGTCTCAGCAACAGGGTTCCGTTTTACCCTTTGGGTACGGAACTAATAAGGAATGTGAGTCTACTTAAATGACCGTAAGCGACCAAAATTTGGATGAGTTGATTTGCTAAACACTGCTTCAGATTAATGAGCATGTTCCATGAATTATATTGTTGTAGGTATAGGACCATAGGTGTGTAATAAACAAAGAGATATCAAATTAAAATATCATGTTACCAAACGAGTAACCTGAGACAGGAATTTAGGCGGCATCTGATTGTAATTGGATAATAGGCATCTCCTATCTATAAACATGGGTCATCTAATTTACCTCACAACTAGGTTACTGAATGAATTATGTGGTACTCTTGTCATCTAATGTGTTACCAGTTTGCTGTATTGCGCGTGTCGGTCAATAGATACATACATCAAGCAACTTCAGTCTAGACCTCTCTACGGAGGAATTGGTAATTCGCAAAGACTATTAGAGCAACAACGGCAGCGGTTGCATAAGGTTTATGTTCAAGATGGCGGGCAATCGCATAGACAACCGTAGTAGCCTTGGCAGTTACGGCATGCATCTACTAGTGGTAGTATGTAGATGACGGCCGGTACTATTTCGTATGAAGTAACTGGTAGCAGAAACAGACATAGTATTGTAGATAAGATTGTCCATAAAGCGAGTTAGACAAAAACAAAGGCGACTGCACAAACTCGAGTAGAGGTGTCTACTTAATTAAACCAACTAACATACACACACATAAATAAAATGATTTAATTAGGCATAGAATATAAACAACCCAACGAACCAATCAAGAGCATAAAATGTAAGTATATTCAGGTTAGTGATGGGCGCAAATCGATATCGATTTGCGAAAAACAAGGGGTCACTCCGCGAAGCGTGCCGAATTTGACGTACGCTCGTCCCCTGGCGTCATTAATCAAATCAAATGCGGTTTAATGGCAGACTAATTACAGTTTGCGAATCACCTACATACACCGCTAGTAATTACTGCATTAACTCCACTACGAAAAGCTTTATAGGATATCGTTGATTACCTATCGCATGCGGGCGATAAACTTAGATTTTGCCCATTTGTCTGTCACGTCAATCAAACCTGAGTAGAGTTCTCGATTGTTGAGTTGTGAATGTATCAGCCATCACATCACTATCGATGTTCACGGTCGCAAAATTAACATTTCAAAATAACATGCCTTCCTACAACATGGGATCCTTCAAACGAAGTGTGAAGAAGCACCTTGCGGTCCAGCATGGTAGCTGACAGGACATTGTAGTCCTTTATCAGTTGCTACTTCAATTTGGGCTCCTCTTTTCGCTTACCCATGAGCGAAGAGGAGCCACTATGCTGAACCATTATAAAAAAAATCCCTTGTAATTCCAAACAAAGATTTATACAGTCATTTGCCGTACACCTAGAACAAACACGTATAATCTAATCCAAATATCAAGGGAAAAATCACCATAATGAACATTAACAAAATTGAAACTTATTACAAAACACATAACGTACATTTCTGATTGATAAAATATTACTCGTAATTTGTAAACGAGAACTACAACCGAAAATACACCAACCTGCTAATGAATTTAGGATCCTAATCAACTTGTAAATTAAATTACGCTAGTCTACTACATTGCTACAACACCCTAAGTCCCTCGCGCGGTAGGCAGACAGAACTGAGTGCCACATAACTCGGTCCTTACATATCTTAATTGGTTTCTTTAACTTTTGCTTCTTTCATTTGTACTTGCTGATTCTGAGGACTCCTGACACTTATGTATAGCATAATCTTTTGTATGTCCATAAAAACATAGACTCATTTTGTAAAAAGAGTGATTGATACTCATAACGTAAATACTAGATATAAGCATAATCTTGTGTGACATCCAAGCCGTCTCCACAAAATAAGTAATTCTTTTGTGGGGCAATGTATACGGTTCTATAACAAACTTCCCAGCAATATAAGAGAATTGTCAATAAACAAATTTAAAACTACCATTAATGCCAAATTGTGTAGCAGGGCATATTATAAAGTATCTGACTATATTAATGATAAAAATGCCTGGGATTGAGTCGATCCAATTATAATGTAATTAATAAATTATGTAAATTTGTTTGGATACCAAAAGAGGGATGCCTGAGTTTTTTGGCAGTATTTTTATCAGTGCTCACCTAGTCATGAACTGCACGGTAGGGAAAAAAATTGTGACGATTCCAAACAAATGTAGCCATTTTTACGGAATAAAAATATTTTGACTTTGACTTTGAATCAATGCAACAAATTATATAGACTATATTTATACCACGTATGTCCAGATCCAGTTGAGTAGTATTGTTGAAGTGACGAAATAAATTTTAAACTGTGTGCTTCCGCCACAACATCTCGCCTGAGGATGCCCCATGGAGAAGCCAAACAAACGTTGCAGAGACGACCGAAGCAACCAGAACAGCAGCGGCGGCGCCGCGGCGGTTGCGGTGCAATATGACGACCGCAACAGACAGACAGACCTGAGCAGTCATATTAGCGCTGGCGTTAGTTCGCATAAACTAATCGGTGGCGAAAGCATACAAAACAGTTTCGGGAAATTTACCTGTAAGTTAGAATTTATACACAATACAGTTATTTGATATATGAAAGCCCTTTGTGTAAATTGCGATTTTAAAAATATATACTTTTACAGTGTAAAAGTCATGCCAGGAGCCTTAGGAACCGGTGAGCGTGCATGAAGAGTTATGAATGGTAAAGTAGCCAGGGAGGTGTGTAAGGAAGTCTTATGGCGTTCGGGTATCTCTGTCTCCATCTACCCCTATATGTATATAAATGCACGTCGCGTCTAGTTTATGTCGCAGTTTAATGAATGCCAATTCACACCAAAACTATAAAATAAACACAAACACGGTGGACATAATTCGGTATTTACTTCCCATTCTAGAAGTCATTGTACTTAACTGTCCCAAAAGTATATTTTTATGTGATTACATTTTGAGGAATCACCAGAATCGCTTTTAAACATTTTTAGTATATTATCCCCGACGTGGTATAAAAAAAGGCCACACCTTTTTTTAACACAAAAGGAGCGCTTGCTTAGCGGCAGGGGTTGCTACGCTCGAGACATAATTCGTGTATCGTAAAGTTTGTAGGTAAGGGTAGTGTACCACGTTACATCATTAGGTGACTTATTAGGCGGATGTTGTGTATAAAATATTTTTTTATACGCCTTAAAATGAAGAAAGAATGCCGGATGAAAGATAAAACAGATATACAATGGGAAAGTGGAAGGATGAAGGAACCGAGAAACATCAAGATTCACCTACTACTACCAAATTGGTCATATTAGAAAGGGATGCCAGGAGCCTTAGGAACCGGTGAGCGTGCATGAAGAGTTATGAATGGTAAAGTCGCCAGGGAGGTGTGTAAGGAAGTCTTATGGCGTTCGGGTATCTCTGTCTCCATCTACCCCTATATGTATATAAATGCACGTCGCGTCTAGTTTATGTCGCAGTTTAATGAATGCCAATTCACACCAAAACTATAAAATAAAGAACGTTATTCCATCGCAACGTGCAAGAAACGAAATCTTACACCACTCACGGCCCCCTGCAGGCACATAAAAGATGGTGATAAACCGGCTGGGCTACCGTAACGCTCACCTCTGAATGCCAGTTTATGGCTCTTTACTCACTATTCGCGTAATAATGAATTCTGCGTTCATATTTCTCTGCAGAATCACCAGGTAACCGCGCAACCTAATAAAAACCCGAGCTGGGATCATTCTATGGTTCTGTCATAAATTTCTAAGCGCCGCACAAAATTCTAATATTACTTAGTTTCGATATAAATCTCCTTCTTCTTGATCATTAATGATTTCTGGGGTGAGGTTAAAGGTGAACTCATAGCAATGATCAAAGCATGGAATTAGTGGGTCGTGATTTTTATAGCCTACCGAATGTACTATTTAGTATATCAGCATCTCAACTCCAAATTAGTTTTTCGCTGATATAAATAAATGTTTCTACGACGAGTTTATAGTTTCTTGTTCCGGTAAAGTATGAAAAAAAAAACATTTTCAATTAACATAGGAGGTGTGAAGTTCAGCGTGGGACAATTAAAGCAAAGACAGATACTAATACATAAAGTGTAAGAGTCAATTTGCCTAATCTCTGGAACTACCGCATTTCACAAATTCTTTTTACATTTGATAGCCCCATTTTTGAGGAAGGCCATAGGCTATTCTGCGTCGCGTTACGTCCTTTAGAAGAAAAAATAAAGATAATAAGAAAAAGTGGTTCCCAAGGGATACGCACGAGCGATGTCGCGGGGTGCAGCTAGTGTCTCAAAATACAGTTAAATACTGCCATCTCATAAACAACTATACAATCGTACCGTATATACTACCTTACGTACTAATTAAATCCAGATATGTCATATATGAGACTATTAAGCGAATTCTACTAAAACACTGCAGTTGCTATACGCCTGTAATGTTGTCACCATACAAGATTCCGGCAACGGGCTACAATTGCGCTGCAATTGTGCGTGTGTCGCGAATTAACTAGAACCTAGGTTACATTTCAACCATATTCTAGGCAAACCCTCGTAACAGGGTGTAACCAAAGACTTCTATGTATACTTACATAGAAGTCTTTGCCTGTAACGATTGACAAATGCATTCGCCGAAAGGCTTGAGGTTAATATATTAAAAAATATATATATGATACTAAATAAAATAGCATTAATGATAGGTCGCCTTGCTATGATCGCTTATCAGGCTGTTATCAATCAATATTTGTCACTCCAGTAAAAAAGTTACAAAATTGATCTACGGACCCTAGCAATACATGAAGTAATGCACGCCCCTTATCACCCCCGCTGCTAACACACAGACTATTAACGATATTACTGATAACCTCCGTCTCTCGAAGGAACACACGACCCTCAAAGAATTGTTATTTGGCAGCGTTTTTCTGTGAAATAAAGGTATTTCCCAGGTCGGACTGTGCTCCACTAACACTTAACGGGACTGACGGCTTAACGTGCAGGAACTTTAGACGATAAACCCCATCCATAGGCCTCTGTCGACGTTAAAATTTTTTTTTATATATACAACATCAGGAAGCATTCAGGAAGAATACGACGAACCTGATTTAAAGCCGTTACCGAAGCCTATGAACGCTTGCAAATACATTAAGTGTAACTCGCGCGATGCCACCTCTGCTGCTCCTTAGGGAACTTACTGGTGAAATGTTTGTCCTGTGTGGGAGTCGAACCCACGAGCGTAGGTGTGAAAGTAACGTAAAATCGCGTTACACCACCGCGCCACCGAGCTCCTCAGTTTTATTTTGTACTAAATTATTTAAATAAATACAAAAACGCTTTTTTTATATTTCTAGCGTTAATCGACTTTTTACGACCAACCATCTTGACGTGTGGCGACCTTTGTATTTAGCGTGGCGCGGTGTAAATGTTAAACAAAGATGGTTATTCATTTTCCTAATATAATTCCTCAAACCAGTATTTTATCGTATTCACAGCCACGTATTCGTCTTTGATAGCTCAGAAATTACTATATGAATTGTTAATACGCGTTTGAGACAATGTTTTTATAAATAAAAACTGACGTGATAATGTTTAAACCAGTTATTTAAATAAGATTTGGCAAACATTAGAGACTTAACAATAGCGGTGGTTGTTTATAGTTGCATTGGCATTTTACAGTATTTATAAATGCATTAAGGTTGATTTATATGGACGTGGTAGTTGCTCGAGCCAAAATGGTTGGTGTGCTAAAACTATGAGGTGCCTTGTAGCTATGTTTTTGAATCTATTTTTGTGACACACGAAACCTAGCCTAGTTTTATCTTAAGCATATCCAGGGTTGCCAGGTGTTCGGTATTCTACCGAACCGTTCGGTATTTTAGCACTGTGTTCGGTGTTCGGTATAACAAAAATACCGAAGTATGGGCGGACTGGTATTTTTTTTCAACTGGACATGGTGAAGGCTGAATTATGTATATGATGTAATTTCAGTCTGACATGTCACGAAATGTATGGGGCAGTTAAAGCAAATCAGACATTGCTGGAAGCGTGCATTAGTGAGAAAAAATATAATTTTTATAACTTAGGTTGGCTAATAATGGTACTTTGTATTTTAAGTCATTAATATAAATAAATGATTAAAACTTGTTTTTTTTTTTGCTCACTGTTCGGTATTTATTCGAAAAAGACCTGGCAACCCTGAGCATAACCCGTGATCTCGTGGAACATTGGGAAATATTTCGTGCGGCTCCTCCATACATGACGAGCCCGGTGACGCAGTGGTTAATGACGCTGCACCAGCGCTAGGAGCATGTACTTCTCAGTTTGGGCCACTCATAATTAAATAACGGTGTCCCGTCTTTCGCAAGGGCCTCATTTGGTAAACCAACGATCAGTGTCTTCGATCCATAATGTTAAGTATACCACATCAACCCTTACTCATCCCACTGCAGAGATACGGGTCTCCCTTCGACCGAAGGGGAGTATACTTCGCCACGCTGCTAAAATGCGGATTGGCGGAGGCCAGTGTTTTCAAGCCGCCCGATGGCCACTGACTTAGATTAACGACTGTCATCTATTGAGAACAGACGGGACCGACGGATTAACGTGCCCTCCGAGCACGGAGAAATTTGAGGTAGATAAACCCATACATAGACAGGCTGCGGTCAACGTTGCTTTTATGCCTTCCGACATACCAAATGAGGCTCTTGCGAAATATGGCACAACGATATTTAATTAAGAGAGGCCCAAACCGAGAAGTGCATGCACCTAACAGAAGGTTGCAAGCAAATAACAATTCCCTATATAGTTCCTGGGTTCCTGCAATTTTGCGTTAATCAAAGTATTCTAGAGTTTTAGTCGAGTTTCAGACTTTTAAGGAAACGTTAAATTCAAATTTGAAGCAAATTTAAATTTCTATTTCGGTTACCTTTCAGAGGTATGTGAGACAACTGATCCCAGAAAACACAAGTTATTGTTGAAAAGATAACAATAACACATTTCAGATTAAATAACACTTCTAAGTACAGACACAGACATAACATTTTGTAACCGAATACTTACTAAGCTTACGTATGTCAGACTTAATTGTTCGTAGGAAATTAGTCACTTCTGTGAACATTACATGATTCTTTATTGAACTTACGTTTTAAGATAACAAAAGCATGACGTGCTCTATCTCATTGCGTTTAAAGCAAAACAACTTACGTGCTTAGAACTCCCATGACCAGCTATGTTTATTAAACACTGTCATTTTGTACAAGCACACCAAAACAATTAGATATTTATCAAAAAAGAAACATACCAAAAAGAAAAGCATACCTACCGAAAAAATCTCTTTCTATCTATCTATAACTTCACGCCAAACCCTTGTCGGGTAGGCAGAGAGAGCGCCACGCGACTCGATCCTTACATATCTCACTCGCTTCTTTAACATTCATTGGTCTTCTCATGCACGCTCGCCTGTTTCTAGGGCTCCTGACATCACCTTCTGATAGAACACGACCAATTTGGTCATGGTAGGTAAGTCTTGGCCTTCCTCGGCTCCTACATCCTTCCACTTTTGCATTGTATATCTGCTTCGTCATTCTTTCATCCTGCATTCTTTCTACATGTCCAAACCAACGGAGCATGCCTCTTCTTATTTTTACAGGAAAGCATACCTACCGAAAAAAATGTTTAAATTTCTATTTTTACTAGCTGCTGCCCGCGGCTCCGCCCGCGTGGAGTCAAATAACGTAACCTATGTGTTAATCCAAATCATAATCTATCTACGTGCCAAATTTCATTCAAATCCGTTCAGCCGTCCATACATACAAACTTACGCATTTATAATATTAGTAGGATTAAGCGCAATTAAGAATTTCAAACAAAGAAAATGCAAATATCTAACAGCCCATTTGCTTTGTGGCTGGGCATTTAGGCGTGCATTATAGGAATTTATGCAAATATTTCCAACACAAATGATTATTATTTTCAAGTACACCGAAGTTTCCAAACAAATTAAGATCATTATAAAACAAAACTGTCAACTTGAAACAAGTTAGTGTAAATGGTAAAACCATCCATTGTGGCGGCTAAAACAATGACGACTAGTAGGAAACAATTAGTTCTCCTTACTTGATGTTGTAGTAGCCTAAAAATAAACACGGTCCCTGGCCTTGATCTCGTTTTAGTTCCCGCAGATGGCTATGTTAAATATACTATTTCTTTCGGTTATTTTTAGATTAGCTTTCTGGTGGTCCCTTTTGGGGCCGTAATTAAATGTACAGCTATTTATCAATTTACTGCCAGACTCACTAAAACAAGGCAGACCGTATTCAACGTTTGGTGCTTATTTAATCCCAAATAGACATCAATGCATGAAAAATAAATGAAGGTACTTAAGGTAATGCTTTTTTTTTATACTACGTCGGGAGGTATACAAGCATACGGCCCACCTGATGTATTAATCGCGCGATGCCTCCTCTGCTGCTTACTCACCAACTCCTTGGGAGCTTACTGGTGACCTCACTCACACGTAGGAACACAACAACCCTCTAGGGAGTTGTTATTTGGCTGCGGTTTTATGTGAGATGGAGGTACTTCCCCAGATTGATACGCCCTACCTCTCTTGTGAATAAAAATGCGAATAAAACTTAATGTTATTATTATTGTTTATACATCGTCAGCAGGAATACACCACTTGATTTAAAGCGGTTATCATAGCCTATGACCGCTTGTAATACATTAAGTATCACTCGCACGGTGCCATCTCTGCTGCTAACACAGTAACTCCACAGTAACAGATCACCGTATTCATACTCAGGAACACAACAACCCTGCAACAAGGAGTTGTTATTTTGCTGCGGTTCTCTGTGAGGTGCAGGTACTTCCTCATTGCTTTAATACTATTTATTGCTTTAAGCCCTACCTCTCTTAAAAACACCAAGACAAACAGACACGTTCATGCACACAATTGTTCGCCCCGTGTGGGAATCGAACACACGTGTGTTCATGTTAACCACTGCGCCACCGAGCTCGTCAATTAATATCGTCTGAAGAAGATTAATGCAATTTTTTTAAATGTCTTTTTTAAATCTTTTTTGGACAAATGGCAAGAACATCGGCGTCGGCTGCATTTCCTAGCTGGATTGCAATGCTGATGATTGAAGCGGCCATCTACGAAAAAAAAATTATAAAGAAATTCTGCTCCAGTTGAGCAGACAAATGTACTTGTAAAAATATACGTACCTCAGATGTAGTTCTCGCAATAGACCTCGTATGTATATTTTATTAGTTTTTAACCGATTCCTAAGAGGGGAATATTCTCAATTCAATCCGTATATTTGTGTTTTATCACGCGATATCTTTCCAGTTGAGCAGCGATAGCCCAGTGGATAAAGTACCGACCAAGTGACCAATCGGTCCCCGGTTCTAATCCTGGCATGTAGCACTTAACTCGTATTTTGGAACATACATACTTGTGATTATCACTTGTTAGGCGGTGAAGGAAAACATCGCGAGGCAACCCGCATATCCAAGAAATTATATTTCGAAAAACGTCTTATCTAAGAATAATATGGTTTTCCCTTTGGGGTGTGGAGGTCTCACGGCAGGCGCTACAGGTAAAAATCAGTATCTTCCCCAAATCCTTAGACTTAGGTAGCGGACCTCGCTAATCCTAATGGATTAGGAAACGGGATAAGGCTAAGGAAAAGATAACGTACGAACAGTAGTGGATGGGTGCCGGCCGGCGCTAGGCTGCATGAACTAATTGGTGGCGGAAGCACACAAAGCAGGTTAGATCAAATTGCATAAGAAAAAGATGACACGATATCTTCCCCATATATTATAATTTCATTCACTTTTATGTGTTATGGTTTTCTCATACCTAATAGTCATAAACGAGCTAACTGAAGTATATCAGAAGGTTCACACATATTGTCACTTGTAATGAAACCATTATTTCAGTGGTTGCTAACTCGTAACATAACAAGCAGGCATTTGCAAAGGAAATGTGTAAGGAAACGATTTACCGAAGCGAGTTAACAGCGATGTTATCGGTTTTGAAACGGAGCGACCGATGCAGTGTTTGTGCGGAATACATGTACGAGGAAAATAATAGTGTTGTTTCAGATTTAGATAATATTTGTTTATATTCGAAAGATGTGTATTTATAGCGATAACATGGCGGAGCTAAACTCTGGGAAAAGTTAAAAATAAGGCACATTGATATAATTACTGGGAGACTTCTATGAATCTAATGAAGATCTGTGCGCGTGGTAGAGGTTCGCAGTTGGAATGACGGGGCCCGAAACCCCTACATCCAAACCGCTTTAGTAGTAATAGATAAAAATATTATAATGGAAGTAATATTTTAAAATATGAAAGAATAATTTATAAAAGTTGTATTTTAGCGTCGAATCAAAAATATCTAAGCGATTCGAGCCTACTGAGAGACCAATGGGAGAATATTTTGACCAATAAGCCGATTGGTGTCGCGATAAACTAACCAATAAGAGCTGCGCATTCCACTTTACACTCCGACCCGTAGCGGTACCGTAGTTTCCGCACCAGCCAAAGAAAATCTGGTAGCTATGTAGCGTCCCCAGACAGGTGTAGTAACAATAAACGTGCTCGCGTGACCAACGTGGCTTACGGCTCTTGTATCCGATAGGAGTAGGCATTAGTGTCCATGTAATTTATTTAACACGTACGCGTTGCGAAAACTTGCTTCATTTAAAAGTAACTCGAAGACTGATCAAGCTAAACGCTGTCACCTTTAAAGAAGGGAGAGAAGTCTCTGCTTAACCTGACAGGTTAAGCGGAGGTTAAGGTAGATAGTAACACTTCTCTATTTCCGCTTAATATAAGCCTATAATTTCGTCATGAGGAGAATTGTCTTGCATCTAAAAAAGTAAAGATTTAAACGTAGGATACACCGATCAAGTTTATACTTATCAATCATAGATGAAGAATTCAAGGAAAAGACACTTTTGCAGGTAAAAACAAATCTATACTATCCATCTGTAACTTCACGTCAAATCCTTTGCGCGGTAGGCAGAACCGAGCTTCACATGACGCGGTCCTTGCAAACCACGCTCGTTTTTGAAGTAAAACTTCTTTACTCACGCTTGACTTGGGGAGTAAGATGGTGAAAGTGACGAGAGCGTTACGAAAAGTGTGATCGGGCGAGGCGAACGGAAGTTGAGAGGGAGATATAAGTTAGTGGAGATAGAAAGAGAGAGAGTTACGTTTCGTATATTACTATAGGGGCAAAAGAGACAGGTGCGAGCACACATTTTCTTTCTCTCATAGCGAGTTAAGTTTCGTATATCTAAGGCACAGTGCAGGCCTATTGTCTGTACCACACTATGGAGCTAAAGAAGTTTTACTTCAGTCGTGTGGTGTAAAGCACACTCGTTTTTTTTAACATTCATAGCTCTTCTCATGTACGATCGCTGGTTTCTAGGACTCCTAATATCACCTAGTAATAAAACACAATCAGTTCATAGTAGGTAAGTCGTGCCAGTCCTCGGCTCTTACATCTTCTAGTTTCGCGTTGTATATCTGTTTCGTAAGTCTTTCTTCCTATAGGCCGATTCTACTAAAAAACTGCAACTGCACTGCAGCGCGGCGTGTGTCAAAATGCGTACATTTTGACTTTTCGTTAAACGTCGCTGCTGTTCGCTGATCGCTTGACGAAACGTCAAAAAGTACGCATTATGACACACGCCGCGCTGCAATGCAGTTGCAGTTTTATAGTAGAATCGGCCTACTGCATTCTATCTACATGTCCAAATCAACGGAGCATGTCTTTTCTTATTTTAACACCGACACTCACTTTCAGACCAACGCTCTTTCTAACATCATCGTTACGAAAGCGGTCCACAAGCGTTACGCGACAAATTTTGCGCAATGTTCGCATTTCGACTGCTTTTATTCTAATTTCCTAGTCCCTCTGCAATACACAGTTCACGCTTACATAAGTTATTTGACATCGTACAAAACTCGACGGAGTTTATTTATCCTTTTTTCAGTTCAACGATATTACTTAGCTGCTCGTGTAACAAGCAGCGATTACTACACAGACAGCAAATACACTGAAGCATGTAATTGGCTAGTTAGCATCAGATGACAACTTCATCTGTTGGATTTATATAACTGAAGTTACATCAAAGGGCTTCCTTATCTTCATCAAGAATGATGATGAAAACCAAAACGTAAGGAAATAACAACATGTTGTTGCCGTTTGCTTCATCCTACTAATATTATAAATGCGAAAGTTTGTATGTATGGATGTTTGTTGCTCTTTCACGCTTAAACGGCTGAACAGATTTGAATGAAATTTGGCACGTAGATAGATTAGGACCTGGATTAACACATAGGCTACGTTATTTGACTCCACGCGGGCAGAGCCGCGGGCAGCAGCTAGTATGTCATAAAGTTATAGCGGTTATTTTAGCCCTAGTAACTATTAATGTTAAAGAAGCGAGCGGGGTGTGTAAGGACCGCGTCTTATAGTGCTCGCTTCTCACTGCCTACCCCACAAGGCGCCTGGCGTCAAGATAAACATACAAACAACTAGTGGTTCAGTTTCGGTATTAGTAAAATGATTACTCAGCTTATTTCATTTGATAATAGATTTTGAACCCATGGTGTAAACAAAACGGCGGTAAACAAGCGTACGGTCTGCCTGATCGTAAGCAGTAACCGTCGTCTACGAATATTTGTTACACCAGGGGTGTCACTCACGCGTTGTCGACCCTAAAAGCTTCTCTACAGCAAGGATTTATGATGTTCTATTGTACAGATAACATTGATGTTGTTATTAAAAATCCAATGTATATGTATATTAGTACATATACGGTAGTCGTCTAAATCACTGTTATAAAAAAAATCGGCCAAGTGCGAGTCGGACTCGCACACGAAGGGTTCCGTACCATTATCTATAAAAACGGCAAAAAAAAAATCACGTTTGTTGTATAGGAGCCCCCTTAATGCTTTTTTTATTTTAATTTAATTATTTGTTCTTAAAGTGAATATATAACTAAATATTCTGTGAATATTTCAAGCGTCTATCTGTTGCCGTTATCAATATCGAGCAAAAATGAGCAAAAAAATCACGTTTGTTGTATGGGAGCCCCCTTAAATATTTATTTTACTCTATTTTTTGCTGTTATAGCGGCAACAGAAATACATCATCTGTGAAAATTTCAACTGTCTAACTATCACGGTTCATGCGATACAGCCTGGTGACAGACGGACGGACAGCGGAGCCTCAGTAATAGGGTTCCGTTTTACCCTTTGGGTACGGAACCCTAAAAACAAGTTTACGCAGACTCGTGTGTCTTTTTCGTAAAGCGCGCCTTGAGTGCCGCGCCTTAACGAGCACTGTGCAAATATTACAGCTCTGTCGCGTGTAATTGGCTTGTTATCACTTGCTAAGATGGCGAATATTTCACTAAACAATTTGCAGGAATCCCAGTAATAGAATATTATTTCATGGATTGTAGTTCTTCTTCTTCTTAGTTCATTAGGATTGGCGGGGTCCACTACTACCAAAGCCTAAGGATTAAGCGAAGATGCTGAATTTTACACGGAGTGACTGCCATCAGACCTCCTCAACCCAGAATTTTCTTAGGTTAGGTCACACGTCATTCGAAATTCGAAATTTCTTGGACGTCGGGTTTCCTTCACGGTGTTTTCCCTCATCACCGTGCAAATATTACAGTAAACAATTTGTAGGAATCCCAGAGATAGAATATTATTTTATAGATTGTAGTATGCGTTACAAATAAGATTTACTCTTTGTAAAGTATGCCTTGAAATCTCGCCTTAACGACCACGCTAAATAAATACAGCTCTGCCACATGCAATTGGCATGATGTAGCTTTTAAGATTAGTAAAAACATCTTATTTAAGAATCCAATCTGTAGACAAATTATTTAGTACCATAATTTGTATTACAAATCGGCATATTTAGAATATAGCCTCGTATTTTTTGTAAAGCATGGGTTTAGAACCTTAACGAGCACAGACTGATAATACAGCTCAGAAACGCGTAATTAGCTTGTTGCTTGTAAAAATGTCGAATATTTCAGTTTTTTACAATTTCATAGACAAGTCCAAGTTCATATGTAGATCGTAGTTTGCGTTAAGAACTAGTATTTTATTGAAAAAAAAAAAACGTACATGGCTGTGTTGTGGATACGGCAGTGAGTTTGACGAGAATGCATGTTCGCAACGGAACGGGTTCTAAACGGACGTAAGTTATACTAAAAGGCAATTACAAAATGCAGCGAATGAATATGGCGGCATTCCCGACGCCCTACCGCGTGCGATGCGTCACAGTCCTCACTCAACGTAACGAATTCTTTGATTAACTATCAAGTAGTGACATTAAATTTAGGATATATAGCTAGCTGCAGCAGCAAACTGTATCCCTCTGATTTTGTCATCAGCAGTTTTCTAAATTGCCTTCCACTATGGAAAGAAATTTATAGACGTATTCACGTGTAAAACAAGATCTACTCTTACCGAGAATAAATAATACAACTCTGCACGCATAACTGACTTGCTATCGCTTGTGTGTTCAGGAATATGACCTGTATTAGATATAGTACCTATACAAACCATAGCTTGTGTTACATATGAGTGTTAACAAGTATAAGTAAGTATATCAATTGACAAGAATAACGGCATTATATCACCTTTCATATTTGATTATTTTATTTTAAAGCGTACTCATGCACGCAAGAGTGACGTGATAGCTGAGCTTTAACGAGCATTGATTCATTAATACAGTCCTAACACGTGTGACATGACTGGGAACATGGAAGGAAAGATTGTAAGCATCAGTTCACATCACCCAGAATGCTAACCTTAGGTACTAATGTGAAATAATGTAAAATAAAATCGTGCATTGAAGGCGTTGCCAGAAAATGAATATGCATGTAAAGAATATTTTGTGTATTTTACCAAAAAAACAGACATCATAATCTTAAAAGGATAATAAAAAAAATCTATCCCGAAACATAATAACGCCCTAATGCTTTTTTATTAACTTTTTAACTAATTATGAAACCAGCACCAAATTTATATTTACCACCTCGGAACATATCTCAATAGCTTACACATTTTAAACTATACAAAGTGTTTAAGTCTTCTTCAAAATACCGCTGCGCATACACAAATTATAAGTGATAAACGTAGAAGCTCCTCCTTTTTCACTTAGTTGAAAGTAATATATGTGTAGGTACTAAGAATATAGTGCAGTATATCAACTACCACGTTTATAGCATATTTGAAGTTGCCACCAAGTGAAGCTTCGAAAAAGTACACAATATATTGTTTACCTTTTCAATTGTTTTATAATATACACTAATTTGTCTACGAATTCGAACTTCACTTCGAATCGTGTAGGAGCACTGCCTGTGTGAGTACAATTTTCTACTATTTTAAATCTATGACTATGATCTATGACTATGACTATGACTATGAATGTCTTTTTTTGTACTTGTAATGTGACAACACACATCTAGTGGTGTGTCACTAAGAAAAATATAAAAACAATCATTTTTACTTATTTTTTAAGGAAACGCTGATAATAAAAGCCGTTACGTTTAGGTCACATACAGCAATGTCCGTAGGTAGAACTCTTTATCTGATACCTCCACTATTCCAAGGAGAATAATAGTACTAACTTAAAGAAACAATGCACTAAAATCGCAAGCAAATACAGCATTTCGAAATATAATTAGAGAGTCAATACATTTTAAGTATTATGCAAACTTCTACAAGTATGGAACACAAAAGCATTTCGCATACAAAATACGCAGCTGAACATATAACTTCGTACAATTCAACTAGAATGCACAGCGATGCACATTAATGGAAACAATGGGACAGAACAGACATAAAGCTCAACTCAAACCGGAGTTTTCATATTTAGCCTGAATGCACACGGATACTTCAGAAGCAGAGATCGTCGGGCGATAGTGTCGTGGTTTTGAAACTTTTATATCATTTCTAACATTCTATTTTGGTTCATGTTGGTACGCTGAGATCATCGGTCATCATCGCTTTGTCCTTAGGCCTGCAATTATTCAACGGAATCTAGATAACTAATGAATGATATAACCGAAACTATTTTTGTTTGTTAGAAATTATTTTCTAAGTATTTTTTGTTTTTAAAGACGACTTCCATGGCGGAGTTGTTAGTAACGCCAATTTGACACCAAAACTCGTAGGTTCGATTCCCACGCAAGACAACCATTTGTGTGCATGAATGTGTCTGTTTATCTTGTGGGTGATTTTAAGAGAGGTAGGGCGCACCAAAGCAGTCCCTCTGGGCAACAACCTCCAACTCGCAGAAAACCGCAGCCAAATAACAACTCCCTGAAGGGTTGTTGTATTCCTGTGTGTGAGTAAGGTCACCAGTAAGCTCCTAAGGAGGTGCAGTGTTGCTGCTTTTAAGCAGTTCTGAGTAATAAAGTTCCTTATAACATTCTTCATCGCATTCTTGATTTACAGATTTATTAACTTTGTCCCAAGTCCTTAGATGACTGTAGCTATCATTCTTGGCGTGCCATGGGCTGCCTCCTCACTGTTCATAGCATATCAGTTTGATTTGATTTAAAGGGTGGCTTCCTACATAGGTTGAAAAAGCTTGTCTAATCTTGTCCCGCACGTGCAAGCAAGACACAAGCCTTTGAATTAACATCTAACGATACTTTGAGTACGAAAATAATCAATAAAAAATTCGAAAATTTTATCACATCAAAAATTGATATTGGAAATATTAATTTAATAGAGTAATAACAATAATATCTCTAAAATAGAATTCGTTTAAAAATTCGATAATATTTACTTACATCTAAATATATTTTCTTGACTCAATAAAAGTATTGTTTGAAAAAATAAAAGAAGTTTACACTTTCATTTTTTCAAACAATACTTTAGCTCATATGAAACTTTGATAGGATAATCTCATACACATTAGTTTGTGTATATGAGTTACCCACATTATTGACTTAATGCAATTTGCTTTGACTTAAGCAAATTTATCTTAATTCAAGAAAGCTTTTTTCTGTGATATGACAAACGTAATAATGTACACTGATTAGTTTATTATTATAATGTTCATTGTTAGTATCACAATGTCCGAAATATATATCCCATGTTATCCTCTCCGCATTCGGTGTCAGTGTTTGTACACTTCGATTGGTTACGAAATTTCGCTGGCTCGATGCGGTTTGGCCGCATTAGTGCTACCTAAACAGGTGAATAGGCCAGCTCATTGAATTAATATGCTAATAGATAAGTGAGTGCATACGCAAGCAAATCGATATCTATCTGTGTAAATATTGAGGTCGGCTTCGTATGCTTTGACTAAAGGTATCATAGGTGATCTTGTCTCGTCGATAGATACTTCAGCCCGCAGTAAATGATGTATAATTCAATTACCAGCATTATGCAGTTTAATAAATACTGTAAGATACATAACATTAGAGTAAATGAAAAATTTATTTCGGATTCCGAATTTCATATATACACGTACAATACACATGTATAGTATATGAGAATAGTAAGCCGATTCTACTAAAACACTGCAACTGCATTGCAGCGTGGTGTCAAAATGTAACGTCATTATCATCACATCATAACACAAACGTACATTTTGACGTTTCGTTAAACGTCGCTGCTGTCAGATCGCTTAACGAAACGTTAAAATGTATGCATTTTGACACACGCCGTGCTGCAGTGCAGTTGCAGTTTTTTAGTAGAATCGCCTTACAGAAGAACTTTATGTGTGTCCAGTATGCCCAACACATTATATAATCAAACCAAAAGAAATCGATTACTATTTTTTTTATACAAAGCCGGGAGGCATACAAGCATACGGCCCACTTGATGTAATCCGGATACCGTGGCCTTTGAACCCTTGCAATACATTAAATATCACTCCCACGATGCCACCGCTACTGCTAACACAGCAACTACTTAGTTCCTTCGGACGGATGCCCTCACTCACACGCAGTAACACAACAACCATTCGGGGAGTTGTTATTTGGCCGCGGTTTTCTGTGAGGTGGAGGTACTTCCCCAGACGGACTGCTTTGATGCGACCTACCTCTATTAAACACCAAAACCCAGACCAAGACAAAAATATATGTTCATATACACGAATGTTTGTCCTGCATGGGAATCAAATTCACGAGCGTTGGTGTTAACGTAGCGTTACTAACAACAGCGCTACCGAGCTTGACTTTAAAAATATAAAATTATTTATAAAATTATTTATAGGTAACAAACATTCTTATAGCTTAAATAATCACAATTTGAATTGTTGTGCTTCTCATATTTTTCATACTATTTAAGAACTTCGCTGTTTTGCAATATATTGAAAATAACCAAATATAGGTTATACATATATATTATATAACCAAATATGTTTAACCTTTCCAACTTATATAAAAGGTAATTTTACCGACACTGACATATCAACGCGCATTCCAAACCGAGTTATACACATTGATGGTTTGCATTAGGATACCTTAGGGAAATCATGCAATTAACAAATAATTTTCAAACATTCGCACGAAATATCGGAAGTAGTGCGAAAGAAGTTAGTTGCAGGCAACCTCTAGTATACCTCTAGTAAACGCATGTGATGACTCGCCGTTAACTCTAGTCGAAGCCAAGCTAACATGCGCCTGATGTACCCTGTCGGTTAGCAAACGAGATCAACAAAACGTAACAAGGGTAGAGTACAGTAGGCCACAACTGCGCAACAAACTCGTGCCTTCTGTTCGTGAGAGTGAGTAAGATCCACAAAGCTGTTGAAGGTGATTAGTTGCGGGGCTGGCAAACGTGTGACTAACATTAACGTAGTTAATATTAACAAATATGTGTCGAGATAAAGGTTTTTTATATACCTACAACATCTAGTGGCAAACAAATATCTGCAGCAGCAAATATGGGCAGTCTGATACGAAGCGGTTCCCATAGCCTATGGCCGCACGTGACACAGGAGTGCCAAATGAGCGTTACTACTTCCGCTGCTAAGACGGTTTTTCCTCAGGTCCCTTGCGGAGTAGACAGGAAGAACCGAGCGCCATAAGACGCCGGTCCTCACGAAGTAACTATTAAGTAATCTGTGCTTACACACCTCACTAGCTTCTTTAACATTCCTAGCTCTTTTCATGCACGCTCCCCGATTCCTAGAGCTAGCCAACATGATCATCCAAATTATACTCCGACTAGAACAACCTTCATATTTCTTTTAGCTTTAATTCTTTTTTTTATACAACGTCGGGAGACATGCAAGCGTACGGCCCACGTGATGTTAAGCAGTTACCGTAGCCTATTAACGCTTGCGATATATTAAATATCACTCGCGCGATACCTTATCTGCTGCTTACACAACAACTCCTTAGGAGCTTACTGGTGACCTCACTCACACGCAGGAACACAACAACCCTCTAGGGAGTTGTTGGCGACTTCACAGAAAACCGCATAATTTGGCTGCGGTTTTCTGTGAGGTCACTTCATGTGGAGGTACTTCACCAGACAGGCAGCTTTGATGTGCCCTACCTCTCTTAAAACATGCAGACCAAGAACAGACATGCTCATATACACAAATGTTAAACTTGTGTGGGAATCGAACCTAGTGGCGCTGGTGCCAAAGTCGCGTCTTTCGCGACTGAGCCACCGAGCTCGTCAAATTCAGTTTGATGCTGGATTTTATGAAATTTATAGTTTCATGTCACAGACTTGCAAAGAAACAAAGTTTTCTTACCAAACAAAACGCCTATAAAAGCGAAGTAAAATGTACAAACGTAACAAACCGAAGAATTGTACCACCGAGCGATAAATACCAACCGATATGCATTTTATAAACAATTTTAATCGTCTTTTGTTCGCTTGGTGACCATTTGCGTCAACCCATTGTTCAATTCAGCATTTATTTACAGTTGGACCGACTACACTGCTGGAATTGTTCTCGGCTTGAAATAGAGACGAAAAATCTAGCTGGAAATGTATCAATGTCAGCGGTAAACAATCGAGCACAATACTCTCGCAGTAGAGGATCCCAGCGCTAAATGAAACTTCTGAGAATATGTAAGTGAAAAGAAAAAGCAGTAAGAATAGTTTGGTGTCAGATGCAACGACAGTTCGCGGTACGAGACTCTTTGCAACTTTTAGTGCCACTCGGGACTTGCTGGTAAGAATTCGCCTTTAATACTCACAAAATTGTAATAAAATAAAACTGTTGTCAAGGTACAGTTTTGCTTGCTCTAACAAAATCCACTGATATTTCCAGATTGTATTGTCAAGTGGAGTCAACCTTTGGAATCTTTATAAGCTAAAGCCAACCTGAGCCGAACGTGTTGTACATAGGTTGTACACTACCGCCAGACTGACACAACTGTATTTAAAGATACACTCATGTTAGAAATGATGTAATTAGCTGAATACACAATAAAATAAAAAAAAGTCAAGTGTGAGTTGGGACTCGTACACTTTTTGTTATAAACTTTTGCATTTAAGTAAAAGTTGAAAGACTTATACGAAAAATAATAATAATAACCCCGGAGGGCAGCTTGTGGCGAGCTGTTGACGCGTACACGACACCACGGGTGCCCGAGTGTTCCAGAGAGTCGATCAGGGCCTTCATCTCCGGCGTGTCTTCGTCGGTCGGAGTGTAAACTCAAGGAGGCTCGCAAGATTCGCAGCTCTGGCTTACCTTCATTGGCCGTCCAGAGAGGAGTCGATAGAGCATATTGCTTTATCAGGTGATATGCTCAGGTATGCTCGGGAGGCATACGGCCCACCTGATGTAAAGCGGGTACCGTAGCCTATTAACGCTTGCGATATATTAAGTATCACTCGCGCGATGCCTCATCTGCTGCTTACACAGCAACTCCTTGGGAGCTTACTGGTGACATCACTCACACGCAGGAATACAACAACCCTCTAGGGAGTTGTTATTTGGCTGCGGTTTTCTGTGAGGTGGAGGTACTTCCCCAGACGGGCTGCTTTGATGCGCCCTACCTCTCTTAAAAATGGCTGCAGCTAGTAATAAATAAACTCACATCATATTTTTTGATGATGTAAGTGAATATATTAGGGGATTTCACAGATAGATAAATTCAATTTCTGTAAGTACTTTTTTGCATGCGCTTACCTGAACGCGTTTTATTAAAATTCCGAGTACGCGTTCTACATAAATAATAAACAAGCGTGTCGTCGAAGTGAATTGTGAAAACGTGACATTGAAACTTACTGAAAATGTTCATAACACCCTCAAATAACATAATTAACCATATTGAACCTCACGCAAGCAGAATAAAGTTCCATTTAGAACAACGCAGTTAAGCACCAATATGGCTTTTACGCATCGAAGATAATTTGGTGACGTGAGAAGCGTTAAACGTTCGTAAACGAATATTGAAATGTGTGTCATAGAGCTTTCGAAACTAGGTCGTGATTCCTTTGTGTGTTAGTAGTGTTTATTTTTATTCAAAATACGCCGGTGGTGATGCTCAATGCGGTGTGAAGTGAGATTTATGGCGATTGCGAAACAGTTGCGTTTTGCAGGCTTGTACTTCACATGTATGGAGGCACTTGAGAGACGCTGAGAATCTTAATTGTGACCCATTGAGAGATTCCAGTTCGGCGTCTTTATTTTTGTGTAGCGGGGACTTGTTGCACGGTGGGTCGTGATTCGTACTGCCCGCACACAATACCCGCCCTTTTGTTTCGGATTTAGTTTCAAACGCTTCTGCTATAGAGCTTAGTCACTTTGGGAATTATTGTTCATTTGAGTGCTAAAGCTGTTGGCAGATATTTCGCATATGCGCAACGGATTTTTCAACGTTGATATGAAACATTTAGTCTTATTTCCTTAATGATCTTTTGTTTATCTAAACTAATATTTTAAACAAGGAGAAGAGAAATGTTTATTTGTAATGATAATAAATTAACGACTAAATTTTATTTTCAAAAAATTAGAGATTCCTACGACGATTACATATATATGTAATCCAAGGTATCTGTACTGCGAAAACTATTGATGATATATAAAATAATGTACCTGCTACCTATATCTGTAAGAATCATTTTTGTTCAAATTAATCAATGAATGCAAGATGAAAGAATGACGAAACAGATATACAATGCGAAAGTGGAATGATGTAGGAGCCGAGGAAGACCAAGACTAACCTACCATGACCAAATTGGTCGTGTTTTATCAGAAGGTGATGTCAGGAGCCTTAGGCACCGCCGAGCGTGCATGACAAGAGCTATGAATATGAAAGAATAAATAATAAATAAATACTGTCGGACAAATTACACAGCGCCATCTAGCCCCAAAGTAAGCGAAGCTTGTGTTATGGGTACTAGACAACTGATAAACATACGTAAATACATTTTTTTTTTATAAATACATACTTATTATACATAGAAAATACCCAGACTAAGACAAACAGAAATGTTCATGCACACAAATGTTTGTATTGTGTGGGAATCGAACCCATGAGCGTTGGTGTCAAAGTAGCGTAACAGCGCGTTTCACCACTGCGTCACCGAGCTCGTCAAAAAAAAGAAAAAAAAATCAAAAAAAGAAGCGAGTGAAGTGTGTAAGGACCGCGTTTTATGGCGCTCGGTTCTCTCTGCCTACCCCGCAAGGGACTTGGCGTGACGATATACATACATAATCAATTGAAACATGGCACCATAACATGATATTAATTAATCCTTATCTAACTAAATAGATCTATAATCAATGATTATATACTACATGTAAATTTCTCTTTAAATCTATACAAATAAATAAAATTTAAGTGTATTTTGATAATGTCATCCACTTTTTTAAATGCACATGAATGACACGGTACTTACACCAAAAGAACAATTAAAAAAAAATGTCTGCGTCTGTTGTTTGTTCAGGCTAATCTTCGACAGGACGGCAGGAACGATTTTGACGAGACTTTCACTGGCAGATAGGTGATGTCACAAGGAGTAACTTAAACTCAATTTGTTAAAGAAAAAAAATTTTTTTTTATACTACGTCGGAAGACATACAAGCATACGGCCCACCTGGTTACCGTAGCCTATTAACGTAATATATTAAGTATCACTCTCGCAATGCCTCCCCTGCACTTACACAGCAACTCGTTATGAGCTTACTGGTGACCTCACTCACACGCAGGAACACAACAACCCTCTAGGGAGTTGTTATTTGGCTGTGGTTTTCTGTGATGTGGAGATACTTCCCCAGAATTAGGGTTCGGCGGGGAAAAAACCCGTGAAATTGTGAACAAATTCCAATTCCACGAACACGACACGACGAAGTACTAAAAAATAAACTGTAACCATTACGATGAAAATTGGAAGCACTTGGTTACATACAATGTAGAAAATGATTGGAAATTAGGCATCAAGACGCCCCTACCTTAATATTCATATTTATATCATTATATTACATTATTTTTATAATATATAGATATGAGCGTCGACCCACAGCTTGTTTTAATAACCGTAGCGCTAATTATCGTCAGGGAAATTATCCTGAACACACACGAGAACCATTGTGGTATCGTATCGTACGGTTCTAGAGTTTATTAAACTTTTAGGTTGTGTAATGAACCCCTTACATAAGATCTTTCAAGGCACTACCATGAGGTTCTTCCAAAAGCGTTACGCGCTTTAGTGGCTGAAACAGGGTCAGTAATGCAGTGTGATAGGCCTTTGGCATTGTATTCCGTACGATTGTTTGCGGTATAACAAAAATAGAATAAGCTGCGATGAATGTCATAAACAACAGATAATAAAACCTATCATATTTTTCCATAAATAAAGTGACAAAGGGGCATTTAAGCCAGGTGTCGTAAGAAATCATTAATTTATGACAGTCAATAGTGTTGTGGCACGTTCCTGAGTGTTCGGTGAAATGGTACCAAAACGAACGTAGCTACCACTTTATACCCACTATTAAAAAAAAATGGGCTTTAGTGCTTCCTCTACAACATATCGCTGCATATATTAACACCTACGCAGCGCACTTAAGTATGAAAATATGAAATTCATAAAGTACTACATAGCTTTTATTCAATGTTTCGAAAATCGATAAGAGAGTATTTTATCATGAGAGAATTAGTTTATCATGTCGTCTCCAACCTGTATCTACCCACTGCTGAATATAATTACATACAATAAGTATATAACCAGTCCTTTTGCAAATGACTAGATTCCTTTCAGTCTCATAGTCGTTTAAGGCTTTTAGTCGTCGTAAAACGTTTTGTCTACTTAAATGACAAAATAAAGACTGGAACCTCCAGTCTGTAACATAGAGACGAGTCCTGTGAAATGGAGGCGAGTCTCTTACGTAAGTATGTAGGAGCCGAGGAAGACTAATCCTCACCTACCGTGACGAAATTGGTCGTACTTTGTCAGGTGACGAAAGGATTCAAATCCCTAGGATTCGAAGCGTACCTGAGGAATGCTATGCATGTTAAAGAAGTAGGCGAGGTGTGTAAGTCTGAAGTCAGTTTCAAAGGTTTTAAACATTGGTTATTAAGAAAATTCTGTTTTGTTGTTGGAAGTCCAAGCGTTCAATTGGTCCCCTATGAGTTTGACGTGACTTCATTGAAGTCGAGAAGTCGTTTTCACGGTTTGGAATTATGCATAAAATAACTTTGTACGAAATATTTCCACGTCATTGACATTCTGATAACACATTCGTAGCATCTTTAGCTTCGCAATACAATCAATACAGTGCCTGCATGCCAAATATGTTAATTGACAACATGTCTTGTAGGAGGGTAATAAAGTAGGATATTGATTGCCAGGTCGTATGAATAATTTAGCCCATCATGAACAGTCAATTATGTCTATGGACGACAGTATTGAGTCAGCGTTCGATTGAAGCAGCTGTGGTTGTTACGTTTCAAAATGACCTATTGGTTATTCGTACCAATAATACTCAATTGATGACAAATACATGAATTATACACTCTTGTTCTAAGGGTGGCTGTGACTTCGGTTATCGATCGATCAGATTCTAGGGTCATCTTTTTAGCGTCATCCCATTTCCTTATTAATAATATATAATAAATAATAAATATTGTCGGACAAATTACACAGCGCCATCTAGCCCCAAAGTAAGCGAAGCTTGTGTTATGGGTACTAGACGACTGATAAACATACGTAAATACATTTTTTTTTGTATATACATACTTACTATACATAGAAAATACCCAGACCAAGACAAACAGACATGTTCACGCACACAAATGTTTGTACTGTGTGGGAATCGAACCCACGAGCGTTGGTGTCAAAGTCGCGTCATTCACGCCTGAGCCACCGAGCTCGTCGATTACTCCTAAAAGTGCCAATATTTGCTTGGATTACCCTAGACGCCAAGAGCAGTGATAAGACAGTGACGAGACCAAATTTTTAGGTTTCCGTACCTTAAAAGGAAAAACGGGACCCTTACGGGATCACTTATTTACCGATCTGTCTGTCTGTTTGTCAAGACCTTTTTCTCGGAAACGGGTAGAGCTATCAAGCTAAAATTCTACTTCTAAGTCTACACAATCAAAAGATATGGCTGTTTATGCGTCGTTTATGCGCATAATTTGACACTCGTAAGGGAATCAAAACCTATAGAGTACATACTTCCCGTTACCTAGAATCATGAAATTTCAAGTAGCACAAATAAAGGAAAAAATGCGAAAACCGTAAATTTGTAGTTCCATCACATTGCCACCCAGGACAAACATTTGTGTGCATGAACACGTCTGTTTGTCTTGATGTGGGTGTTTTTAAGAGAAGTGGGTAAAATTGGTAAAGTACGAGAAAATT
Organism: Pyralis farinalis; assembly: GCA_947507595.1. Lineage (NCBI taxonomy): Eukaryota > Metazoa > Arthropoda > Insecta > Lepidoptera > Pyralidae > Pyralis > Pyralis farinalis. The sequence continues at coordinate 26,341,778 of OX382267.1, forward strand.
TTCGTTTTAATTATTATATCTATTTTCGTAACCATATTTTATACAAATTAATTAATTATTTTGGAGGAAAACTCATAAACAAGTCAGACCTATGGCTCATGGAATACTGTAGTCACCTAATGACATCTGGATACCAGCTAGGCCCATATGATTCGATTCAGAGGCGAGCTGTTAGGCATGGTATTGAGCCTCTATGTATAAGGAGAGACTTTGCCGCCCTTTGAATGTTTTACGGACTGTACCATAGGTTGTGCTCTAAGAAGTTGATAGATATGATGTATTTTTTGGTAATCAGGATAACGCTATGAAGAAGAAATTGCCATATTAATTTGGTGAATTTACGACCTAATTGGTTTTCAAGGTGCGGTAAGAAAGTTCTAACGGAGGCATTTATTTAGCAGCATATACCGATATATATTTAAAGAGGGATACTTCTACCATACAGAAGATCACATTAATCCTTGACTTGACGTGTTCTTGTATGGAATGGCAATGGGATGGCTATCATGAGCAATCCTCCTTGTATTATATGCGGTCTTAGGATATGATGGATTATATAGATGCAACCCATTTTTAAAACTTAACAATGATAAAGATTCTTAGACTCTAGGCAAAAGTTCGAGAAAAGTATGCCGCACAAGGTTTGACGTGCCCGAAAATTATCTGGAAGGAAATCGTGTGTATCGAGCAACATATCCCACTTTATCCTTTGTTAGGGGTAATGAAATCTTGTGAAATTCACTAAAATAACGCTGTAATCAGCTGTATTACATAATGAATGTGTCCAATTCACACGTTTATTTACGTGGTGCTCCCCGCGCACTGTGTAATCAACCAGCGGCACGCGCTCCATCATCCTAACGTCGACTTATCAAATGATGAATTAATTACGACCATCAATCACGACGACAAACTGTTTCAATATATTCATTGCGCAGCTACTAAACGATGTTCACGTTCAAATATAAAATTAAGCCGCAATATCAATCATTGTTAATGATGAATAAATTGTTGAGAATTAAACTTAAACGATTCCGAAACGGTTGAACTATTTGGTATTCTTTATAAAGGAATTCGCAGCACGCTACGAAATATATATTTTCAGGAACAACGTTTCTATATGAATTCTATATGTTTGTTTGTGCGTTTGTCTGTGTGTTTGTTGGTCCCTTTTTTGCGAATATTCGAATTTTGACTTTAGATTCGGATTCAGCATAAAAAAGTAGAATAGGAATGTTCAGGAACACCGTGGCCGTCAAATAAAAAAAAAATTGAATAATAATAAACGTTTATCTTATCTTGAATTCTTATATAATTGACGAGCCAGGAGTTCCTCTGGCAATGCTAGCTTGCGCATTCTCAACAGTTTTTTTTATATACAACGTCGGAAGGCAAGGTTACATCCCACTTGATGTAAAGCAGTTACCGTAGCCTATTACCGTTTGTAATAATAATATATTAAGTACGAGGGTCATTTGAAAAGTTCTTAGCCTAACATACTTAATGAAACCATACGATTTTGAGTTTATTTTTATTTTTCAACATACTCTCCTCCGAGCTCAAAACACTTACTCCATCGACCCGGTAAGGCTTCGATACCCGTTTTTAAAAAATCTTCGTCTAACTCCTCAAAATAAGCGTCCACGGCGGCTATGACCTCTTCATTTGTAAAAAAATGTTTACCACCTAAAAATTTTTTCAGCTTTGGGAACAGATAAAAGTCGGACGGTGCTAAATCCGGTGAATATGGGGGATGAGGTAACAATTCGAAGCCACATTGATGGATTTCTGAATGACTTTAACCATGTTAGGCTAAGAGCTTTTAAATGACCCTCGTATCACACGCGCGATGCCTCCTCTGAAGAATGTTTTGATGAACTTTATTACTCAGAACTCCTTGAAAGCAGCAACACAGCTTCATCTTTAGGAGCTTACTGGTGACCTGACTCACACGCAGAAACATAACACTCTAGTCTAGGTAGTTGTTATTCGGCTGCGGTTTTCAGTGAGGTGGAGGTACTTCACCAGAGACGCGCTGCTTTGATGCGCCCTATCTCTATTAAAACATCCAGACCAAAACAGACATGTTCCTGCATACAAATGTTTGTCTTGTGTGGGAATCGCACCCACGAGCGTTGGGTCAAAGTCGCGTCATTCACTACTGAACCACCGAGTTCGTCAAAATATATAACGTCGGGTACAAATAAGCATACGGCTCGACTGATGTGAAGTGTCGTAACTTATAGATACATGCATCGTAGTTATAGTCCTCATGAAATATATTATATTATTATCATGAGGTCTAGAACTGCTTTATCAGAAGGTGATTTCAGGAGACCCAGGAACCGGCGAGCGTGTATAAAAAGAGCTACGAATATTAGAGAAACGAGTGAGCCTTAAGACGCGGTCCTTACCTACAGGACCGCGCCTTATGGCGCTTCGTTCTCTCTGCCTACGCCGCAAGGGACCTGGCGTGAAGATATATATACATATATAGATATATATACACAATAGCACTTTACTACTACCAGTGTTGTTAATGTAATATCTCGCAGAAGCTTCTCTCAGGAACACAACAATCTGCAAGGAAACTCTGCAGTATGTGAACATAAACTGGACCAGCCAAACCATTACATGCGGTTCGATAAACCACAAATCCTCGCCAAGGAGAATCGCTACATGCTTAGTAGGCTACGCGAGGCTATTGAAATAAGAAAACACCCCAATTTCAATAGAGAAGATTGTTGGCAAGTACCACCTTGGTATTCAATTCTGAAAATAATCAAGTCACAAACCCAGAGATCTACTCAAAAACATTCGGACTCCGTGAGCGATTTTTCTGTGAATCTGAACATATATAATTAATCCATCCATGTCGATAGATGTAATAATTGAATAGCCAATGTAAGACAAATGTGTGTATGACAAATGACACCTTAGTCTTCCTGCGACCACGGACGCTGCAAAGCATTCGAAACGTCAGGTTCAACAAAATAAATAAAACACGCGATACTACCGTTAAAAATTGTTAAATTCAAGGAACTTTCCAGTACATTTTCTTTGTGATTATGAAATATAGCCATGTCAGTCGGCCTGGCAGAGCCTCATTGATTGAAATTATGCAAGAATTTGGTATATAGTTTTCCTTCCTAAATATTTTCATGAAATCTATATATAGCGAAAGTTTGTCTGTATAATTGTTTGTTCTTTTGAACGTAATCTCTGCAACTATCAGTCAGTTTAAAAAATATTTTTGCATTTGACAGCCCAATTCTTGAGAAAGGTTATTCGAGATTACGATACGACCCTTGGAAGCCGAGTAAAAAGAGGGAAATTAGAAAAAGCGGTTCCCAGGATACGTGCGGACGAAATCGCGGACTGCAGCTAATATAGTATATACAGAAGTAACCTTTATGATGACCCGTCCATCCGGTGACACGTAGTCACGGCCCACAGGGGCGAACTAAAAAAAAAAAATGATGACCTGTATATAAGCTACCGTGTACTGCAGGGTCGACAGCGCTTGATTGACACCCCTGATGCTGCAAATGTCCATAAGCTAAGGTGACTGTTTACCATCAGGCAGGCCGTATGCTTGATTACCACCTTAGTGGTATAAAAAAAGCTACCAAATTTTATCAAAATCCCTTCAATAATTTTTGTCTGCGTGCACGAAGAACAGACACAAAAAAAAACGAGTGTGCTTTACACCACACCACTGAAGTAAAACTTCTTTAGCTCCATAGTGTGTACAGACAATAGGCCTTCATTGTGTCTTAGATATACGAAACTTAACTGGCTATGAGAGAAAGAAAATGTGTGCTCGCACCTCTCTCTCTTGCCTCTACAGTAATATACGAAACGTAACTCTCTCTTTTTCTATCTTCACTAACTTATATCTCCCTCTCAACCTCCGTTCGCCTCGCCCGATCACACTTTTCGTAACGCTTTCATCACGCATTCCCAGCTTACTTCAAGCGTGCGTAAAGAATTTTTACTTCAAAAAATTAAATGAATTTTCGCTTTGTATTCACTATTAGAGTTCAGTGACATATCAATTAAAAAAAAACCAGTTGAGAAAGCTTGCATTGCCAGAGGAACACCTGGCTCGTCAATTATATAACAATTCAATTTTTTTTTTTTAATTTTTCGGCCATTTCGACCATGTTCCTTAAGAGATGGGAACGGTGTTCCTGAACATTCCTATTCTACTTTTTTATGCTGAATCCGAATCTGAAGTCAAATTTCGAATATTCGAAAAAAAAAAACGACAGACACACGCACAAACAGACATACATAGATTTCATATAGGAACGGTGTTCCTGAAAAATATATGAACTAACTATGTAGACTATGTCACTATTATACTGGAATATGAATGACAAACAGAGTTCTCGGAGGATTGTATGCATTGGCGTGCGAGTTCACCGCTAAGTTATTGACATATTGTTGTGGCAGCAGCAGAGGTGGCAACGCGTGAGTATTATTGTTTATATTGCGTTGATGGACTACGCTATCAGCTCAACAGACGGGTAATCATGTCTGCTAGCGTATATAAAAAATGCATTGGAAATACAAAACAGCGGTTCAAGTATCTCCTGACGACGTGTCAACAAGTCAGGTAGATGGCCTGACGAGTGCAGCTGGCTGTCCAGCTATCCTTTAAATGTAGGTAGTCATTCTCATTGCGGTCAATTACCTTGTACACATTCCAAATACGTATTACGTACAACTCAACACCATCAAATCAGGAGCATGTGGTGATGGTTGTAGTAAAATTTGATGGCTTGCGGAATAATGACTTAAATTGCTGTCCAGAACACGAATACGTCATTAAGTTCGGTCTAATGAAGCGTCCGTACCATGAGTCACCGCAATTATGTAAGTATACTAACATTATTAGCTCGATGCAGGAGCATACAAAACCATTAAACAAGGAAGTACTTTAGAACTAGAAATAAACATAAAAGAATTGCGAAGTGTTTAAGTTTCATTTCACTGTAAGGTGCCATTGTAGAGTAAAAAAGTATTGAGTATTATAAGAACGTATCACGTCAACAGGATCTCAGATTTTGGATAAGGTCACATGCGACACACTGTCCTCGCTGCCTACCCGCAATGGACTGCGTGAAGGTATATAGATAGAGAATATCAGTAACGTGCTCTTTCCAGAAAACCACTCCAATTATTTGAAAAGGTAAGTTATACTAGATTGTAGTAAACTTGAAAACCAAAAGTAGAAAGCGCCATTAATATCTCACGCGAAAACTAACATCTTGCCTTGTAAACAAAGACTTCTATGTCTTGTAAACGTTATTGGTGTAGACTAGAAGCACGGCCACTTGTACCGCAATGTTAACAGAAAGCAACAGCCAGTCTTTGTGGTTCAGCCGAATATAAAGCTGGAAACGCAAATTGACACACGACGATTTCAATTCGAACACGAATTGAATTTATCGTTTCAGACCCAATTACTTTTCAATATTCAACGTTTTATTTTTGCGGCGTAGGGTTTGGCAATAGAAAACAATGCATACAAAAATCCAACCATTTTGTTTATTACGCAAATAAAATGGCTTGAAGTGAGGTCTAAACTGAATACATTGTTATTTGAATAATAGACAAACAGAAAGAAAGCGTTTTGGACGTATTGTGGTATTTATTAGGTCGTTTCAAATGAAATTGCCTTGTCATATGAAAATATACGTTTTTTTACTAGATGTTAGAGCCTCTGCTATAGAAATTCTGGGACTGGGAACTCTTTGAAGGGGTTTCTCCTCGTATCATATGATTTTAAATATTTCCCCAGTAAAAATTTATGCCTATTGCAAAAAAATATTAAATCAGTTAAGCGTGGTCTGATGATTGTAATAGACGACGGAGTGTTTTCAGTTTTAACTCAGTTTTAAGACGGTTCGTTGTGCAATGTAGGGACGTGCATTGTTGTGGAGAAGAAGTAGACTAGAGTGACAATTTTTGGTTGTTTGACAGACAGTTTGTTCATAATTATTTGAAATTCTTCAAAGTAGGTACATCCTCTGAAGTAATTGTTGTGCCAGTTCTTAAGAAGTTATTGTAAACAATAGGTTCACCATATCTTTACAAATAATTACATTACGTAAGCTTCACCGCGATTTTATTGTTAATTTTGAGTATTCGATATTTTCGTAATTTATTAATATAAAATATGATTATTATTACTATTAGATTTATCATAGTCATAGAAGCAGTGCTATAAAAGAAACATCGAACACACGCAGGAACACAAAAACCCTCCAGGGAATTGTTATTATGCTGCGGTGTTCTGTGAGGTGTAGGTACTTCCCTAGACGGACGGCTTTGATGCGCCCTACCTCTCTTAAAAACACCCAGACATGTTCATGCACACAAATGTTTGTCCTGTGTGGGAATAGAACCCACGAGCGTTGGTGTCAAAGTAGCGTTAATACCACTGCGCCACCGAGCTCGTCAAATTTTTCAAGATTATCTGAGTACCAATATATAACACGTGAGTAAAATCTTCTCAAGATATTTTTGTTATAAATAATGAGAGATGCGCCTCTGCCATATATCTGTTGTCAGCATCATAAAGATCTCGTGTACTCTGGCGCTATCCTATTGCCAGCGCAGCCATATATTTTAAGACAATTGTCGCCTATTGTATTAATACTACCGATCTATAATGAACCAATGATAATAAAATGTCATTATTAATAGAATGTTGTGGCATATTTTCTGCTAAAGTATATTTTGTTTATACCACTAAAGCGAGAAACACGCATACGGCCTGCGTAGCGTGTCAGTGCCCACTGTGCCATTGACGCTTGCAATATCAGGGCAACAGCAAAAAGTTTTGCGACTTTTTTAATAGGTGAAAACCTTCTTGTGCATTGTTTAAAAAAACATTTATCGTAGTGGCTCAATTTGAACCATCTCCGAGAGCATAGAGATTCATGGTGTTGAAATCTCCAGTCAAGTTCAGGTCCAAAGTCACCTGGTGGAGGTCAATCACTTAGGCCGGTAGCACCTGTATACAAGCTACGAGTATTATTATATAGGATATCATTTATTATTCGATTTCTCTACCCTGTTCAAAGCCACACACTAGATCCTTGCAGTAACTATACAGAGTCAGACGGTACATGGAGCACTGTAGTCACTTTGGGCGGTAGCACCTGGATACAAGATAGGATATTGCTATCTCTATCCTATTCAAAGCCACACACTAGATCCTTACAGAGACTAGACAAGATTCCGACGGCACATGGAGTACTGTAGTCACTTTAGGCGGTAGCACCTGGATACAAGCTATGATATTGCTATTCGATTTCTCTACCCTATCTAAAGCCACACACTAGATCCTTACAGCGATACTAGACCATCGGGCATCAATCTGATTAACCAAAATATATGTCTTCCTAACAATTCAATCTTCATTCAATCTATGTAACTGGCCAGTAACATACAACATCAATGAAATCTATACCAGCCTAAACTGATGAATAGTCAAATAACGTAAGTCAACAGTCAATAAATTCAGCGTTATAACAATCTGTATTAATAAAGAGAATTGGTTGAATACATTGATTCGCCAATTCTCTCCATTAACACAGATTGTTATATAAACATATCTAAACAATTGGCCATTGTAATTTATGCACATGAATACAATACACCAATATGTTTCATTTAACGAATAGAGCGTTGAATCGGCCCCAAATGTATTGTTAAATTATAACCCAGAGCTACCGATTTATGCTGTTTAGCATATTTGATAGTATTATTGTTTAAGTAAGTCAATTAAATTAGTTGACTTCAGTAAACTATCTATCTATCTATAACTTCACGCCAAATCCCTTGCGGGGTAGGCAGAGAGAACCGAGCGCCACGTGACTCGATCCTTACATATTTCACTCGCTTCTTTAACATTTATTGCTCTTCTCATGCACGCTCGCCGGTTTCTAGGGCTCCTGACATCACCTTCTGATAGAACACGACCAATTTGGTCATGGTAGGTAAGTCTTGGCCTTCCCCGGCTCCTACATCCTTCCACTCTTGCATTGTATATCTGCTTCGTCATTCTTTCATCTTGCATTCTTTCTACATGTCCGAACCATCGGAGCATGCCTCTTCTTATTTTAACACCGACGCTCTCTTTCAGACCAACTCTATTTCTAACATCATCATTGCGATTCAGTAAAGTATTCAGTAAACTAACGGATATTTAAAATTTAACTATAATATTTTATTGATACAGAAGTCCTAGGAACCGGCGAGAGTACATGAAAAGAGCTATGAATGTTAAAGAAACGAGTGAAGTGTGGGAGGAAGTTCGCTCTGCCTACTCCGCAAGGGACCTGGCGTGAAGGTCAAACAAACATTTTATTAATTTTGACGAGCTCGGTGGCGTATTTTTTAGTAACGCTTCTTTGGGAACAGCGCTCGTTGGTTCGATGCCCACACAGGACAAACATTTGTGTGCATGAAACATGTCTGTTTATATTGGTCTGGGTGTTTTTAAGAGAGGTAGAGCGCATCAAAGCAGCCCTTTCGTGGAAGTACCTCCACCTAAGAGAAAATCGTCAAATAACAACTCCCAAGACGGTTGCTGCGTTCCTGCAATCGAGTGAGGACACCAGGAAGCTCCTAAGGGATGAACAGCAAAGGTGGCGTCTCATGACTGACATTTAATGTGTTACAAGCGTTCATAGGCTACGGTAACAGCTTGTTATGGTAATAAAAATAGTTGCTTCGGAACATATTTTGATGTACATATATTAGTGAATATTTTTAATGAAACTTTTTATGATTAACGTCGGCTGTTATCAACTTATTTAATAATACACATTTTATATAGATTTTTCTTATACTTCATCCCAATTATGAAGACCTATATACCTAGATGAAGTGTAAACTAAGCCATACCCTGATGAATTGGAGTGGCGTGACGCATTAACGCGTGATGGGTTCAGCTTCATTCACATTAGAAGTCCCAAACTACACTAAACATACATCAATGTCTCAGTACATAATGTAAGCAGTATTGTATTGTTATTTACCGACACGACCAATTCCTGGCGGTGCGATACGCCGGCCGTAAGTGGCCGCACGCTAGGTTTATTGCCACTAAAGGATGTGGTCTCAATTGGTTAATATTACTTGACGCGGGCGCACCCGAGTAACAACATCCATACATATTACTTATTGCTTACAAATAACCAGTGATGGTTGGGACTATTGGAATTTTATAGCGTCTATTGGGAATGAGTATTGACGTAAAGGACGTAGGTCCGCTACACACTAAGAAAATGAAAATGTGTTAAATAACAAACTTCCGCGATTGCGTTTGGAAATGCAAGTACGTGTCAGGAGCAATAAAATAACGTCGAAATATGATATACAACGCGAAAGTAGAAGAATATAGGAGTTGAGGAAGGTATTGTCTTGCTAGAAGGTGGTATCAGGAGCCCAGGAGGAGAGAAAAAGGCATGAAAAGAACTATAGATGTAAGGAAGCGAGCTCGTTGTGTAAGGATTGCGTCTTGTGCTAGTTCTCTCTGCCTAGCCTGCAAAAAACCCGCAGTGAAGATTATGAAATACTCAATATGTTATACAAACAAGCCCGCAATAATGTAATACACAAATTAATTGTAAAAATGCAGCCAAGTAACAACTATCAGAGGGGTTGTTGTGTACTTTTGAGTGAGTGAGGTTACCAGATGCTCCTAAAAAGATTGTGTTACAAGGATGGCAACGCACCCGCGATATTTCCTGCCATGCACTTCTCTAAGCGACTCGTAATGGCTGTGTGCGTCGCTGTGATCACAGATGTCACAGCTTTGACATCGTCTACTGCGATCACGGCTTTTTATTTGGTATTCTATAAGGCAGTAAGCGTACGCGAGGCTGTTTGCCTTGTAGAATTCCAATTCCAAACGCAGCCTTGCGGCGCTAGTGTCGCACATCCATGAAAAGCGACACTAAGGAATTGCAATTTTGGGTTAAAGGCTATAACAGCCGATGTTTCCGAGGATGTAAGGATGTTTGCTCTTACAGAATTGCATGGCAGTATTGCAAGTGATACGATAACCAATTTACATCAGCTGGGTTGTATGCTTAAAAACCTGTCGATATTTCATAAATAAAAAGACGACGTAAGCTACTTTCACCATAATCGAATATGCCAGATTACTTAATGCTAATCTATTCCCAAGTGACGTAAAAGTGTTTGACCATAGATTAAAGTTGGTGAGGTTCTTGTAATTAATATAATGCAATATATATTATATTTAATATAATATTGCGGAAAATTTGTGGCGTAACGCTTGCTGACCGCGTTCGCACTGATGTAAGAAAGGGAGTCGGTCTGAAAGAGTATCAGTGTTAAGATTAGAAAATGCGTGCTCCGTTAGTTCGGACATGTGGAAAGAATGACGACACAGATATATAATACGAAAGTGGAAGGAGCTGAGGAAGACCAAGTTTTATCAGAAGATGATGTCAGGAGCCCTACGAACCGGCGAGCGTGCATGAAAAGAACTATGAACGTTAAAGAAGCGAGTGAGACGTAAGGAAACCCCATTTGCTGTGGTTACTAAATTCCAGAACAGAACTCTTATCATCACCAAAAGTATTAGGATGCTTGGCGTCAAGATCTCCAGTGAAGTTGAATATCGAAGTCCAAGTCCAAACCTCCAGGTGGAGGACAAGGTCAGGCTGGCGTCCAATAAACTTAGTGTGCTCAATAGAACAAAGTAGTACTTCAGCGCGTGGCAAAGACATATAACATTAGTCTTTGCCAAATCTCAAGACAGACCGCACTTGGAGTACTGCAGTCGCCTTTGGGCGGGAGCACCTGGATACCAGCTTGGACCATGTGATTCAATTCAAAGATGAGCTGTGAGAATTTTCGACAATCCTAAGCTTCACAGGGTTTTGAACCCTTAAGTTTAAGGAGGGATTTTGCTTGTGTTTTTCTACCGATTGTACAACTAAACGGGGTGTGTTCTAAAGATCTGTTCCATATGATGTCCACAGCAGTTTTCTTATGAGAACCCTCCCAGTTGTGGAATGAGCTCCCAGCCGAGGTTTTTCCAAGGTATTACAGCATGGGGTTCTTCAAGAAAGGTGTGAAGAGGTTTTTAAAGGGTCGGCAACGCATGCGTGGCACCCCTGGTGTTGTATAGGCTACGGCGACTGTTTATCATCAGGCGGGCCGTATGCTTGCTTAATGGTATAAAAAAAGAACTGTCTTACGGCGCCTGGTTCTCTCTATTTACCCCACAAGGGATCTGGCGTGGAGATATACAAACATGCATAATCTATTTCCATGTGAAAAAAAGTACGAGTATCTGACCGTAGGTTATATTCGTCGAGATTCTTGTAATTAATCTAATGCGATAACTGGCACGCACAAAAACCTATGCACATATACGTTTTACGCGCATTAATCACTTACCGTAATTGCCTACGTGTAAATAGGAATTTATTAATGAACGTTGCGGTAGCTATATGGGCGAACTACGGTAAATTCGTACCTATATTAAATGCGATAGAACATGTAGATAATTCTCAATTTTCTTTAGACAGGCATTGCCCCATTACGATGAATGTTCTATTTCTTCACGCTAAGTTCATTGTAGGGTAGGCAGAGAGAACAAGCGAAACATGACACGGTCTTTAAACATATCGCCGAATTTTTAACGTGCGTTTTCTCTTAGCTCTTTTTACTCGCGTTCGCAGATTCCTAGGGTTCCTGACACCGCTTTCTGACAACGCAGGAGTCATACAACCAATTTGCTCGTGTTGGGTGAATCTTAGTCTTCCTCGGCACATACATCCTTCTACTATCGCGTTGTATATCTGTAGGCCGATTCTACTAAATAACTGCAACTGCACTGCAGCGCGGCGTATGTCAAAATGTGTACAATTTGACGTTTCGTTAAGCGATCTGACAGCAGCGACGTTTTAAGAAACGTCAAAATGTACGCATTTTAAGCGATCTGACAGAAGCGACGTTTAATAAAACGTCAAAATGTACGCATTTTGACACACGCAGCGCTGCAGTGCAGTTGCAGTTATTTAGTAGAATCGGCCTACTGTTTCATGTTTTCCTGTCGCATTTTTCGTACATGCTCTTATTAAGAAAGATAGGGCGCACCAAAGAAAGGAGTCCTTATTTGGGTACGGTTTATTTGTGAGGTTTTGATGCGCCCTACATATCTTAAAAAGATCATGATAATGCAATGGGAAAGTAGAAATATGTACGAGTCGAGGAAGACCAAGGCAAATTGCGCGTATGTGAAACAGATTTTTTTTATGTAAGGGTAATTTGCTATCATAAATATAATAATAATAATAATTTAAAAAAAATTAATTAAAAAAAAAAAAAAAAAACTTGTCATTGCTACACACATATTTTGTAATTATTTTATTTTATTTGTTAATTTGCAATAATTGAACTAGAAACCACCGAATTTATATAAATCAGGACATTTACTACATGGACTAAATATAATTACAATACAACTCGAAAATAATAAAATGAAAATAAAGAAACCAAATATGACGAACAATAATGACATGTGTCAATCAATACGTATACAAAACCAAAATGAAAAGTAAAGGAAATAATTGTGAATACGACAGATAAGAGAAATGATTACGAGATCGAAAAGACAAGGGACCAACGCACGCCCACCACCACCGCCCACCTCGTCAAGCTCCACGTCGTCGGAGGAACAGTACGTGACACCTCCGACATCCAGTGTGTCGAGTGACGTGGCTGGGCCACAGCCGCCTCCGTCGCCGCCAAGACCTGCGCGACGTAGAGGGCGGCCCCCACTGCCGGCCAGCTTAGGGCCTTCGAGGCACCCTGCCTCGCGACGGGCTCCCGCTGCCGGTGGTGTAGTGCGACGCATGAGGTGGACTAATACAATAAATGAAAACGTCATGCGCGCCTACTTTGGGGCAACAGAGGGGGGAACCAATCTCAGTGCGTACCGTGCTCGGATGCTTCCTTTGTTTCAGGTGCTTGAACCAACTGTCACCGTATCAGTTCAACGTCTATCGGATCAGGTGAGGGCCATCCAACGTTGTCAAATGTTAGATGAGCCTACACTTGAGCGGCTACGTCGACAAGCGCAACCTGTTTACACAATCGCCGAGGCAGGTGAAGGTTTTACTGCCGCGATGCCGAATATAACATCACATTCGTCACCGTTGCAGGAGGATAATGAGCCGATGCATGACGATTTTGTAAACATAAACGTAAGTACAACTCAGGATAATGAGCCATTGAGGAGAGCGTTGAATGATGCGATTCTTGAATATAGGTCTATCCCGATTAACCTAAGGCCACGTCTACCTCGTTTACCCATTCATAAACGAAATATGGCGCTTATGGGGGCTCTAGATTGCTTACTAGAATCTTATTTGGGATCTAGTCAAGATCTAGCTGATACCCACTCGATTCTCTACTGCGCTGCCATAGCGGCTTGTCGTGTAGCTCAAGTCAAGTTTCCGAATAGTGATCGAGCTGCACGACCAGCTGTCAATATACCAGCATGGCAGGCGAGAATCGAGCGGCGTATCAGTGCAGCTAGGACCCTTATCGGCAAGCTAATCTGTTTCAGGTCGGGTAATAATCGCCCAAGAGTTATGCGCTTTGTGCACCAAGCATTTTCTGGGACTAATATTAGGACTCAGGATTATATGCAATGGGTCACAGAGCGCATAGACTTCCTGAAGCAGAAAGTTTATGCATGGGCAAACCGTATTCGACGGTACAGGGAACGGATCGACAGATTTCATCAGAATCGTATCTTCCAATGTGATCAAAGGAAGGTATACCGAAATTGGGAGAGACCCAGTTGTTGTGTGGTTGATAGGCAGCAGCCGAATGCTGACGTCATATTACAATTCTGGCGAAGCATTTGGTCGGTGCCTACCAACCACACGGAGGGAGAATGGATGAACGGTGTCGGGAGGGCATGTGAATCGATAGGAACCATGGAAGCTGTAAATATTAGTCCTCAGGATATTAGTTGTGCAATCCGTCAGGCACATAACTGGAAAACTCCAGGACCAGATGGATTGCACAACTTCTGGATTAAATGGTTCCGTCATTCACATGCACTTTTGGCATCGCAATTCCAGGACGCCCTCAACGCTGGATCTCTACCTACTTTCATGACCACCGGTATAACCTTCCTGCTCTATAAGGATGGTAGTACCACGGAAGCAAAGAACTACCGACCCATCACATGTTTGCCAACGATGTACAAACTCCTTACATCCATTCTGAAAACTAAAATTACTAAGCACATTGATGCACAAAATATTTTGGCCATTGCTCAGAATGGATGTAGGGCTGGGTCCCGTGGTACTAAAGAGCTTCTCCTCATTGATACTACTGTTTGCCAACAGGTCCGTAGGAACAGGAAAAGCCTTTCCGCTGCCTGGATTGATTACAAGAAGGCCTTTGATTCGGTGCCCCATTCTTGGCTGAGACGGGTGTTGGAGTTGTATAAAGTAGATGCAACTCTACGCTCCTTTCTCAGTTCATGTATGGGGCAGTGGACCACAGTACTTTGTCAGCCAGGGGGCGGGGATTCTCTTGGGTCTGCGGATCCGATAAGGATTGAACGTGGCATCTTCCAGGGCGACAGTCTGAGCCCGGTATGGTTCTGCCTAGCTCTGAACCCACTTAGCACTTTGTTAAGGGACTCAGGGCTGGGTTTCCGACTTCGCAGCGGGGGTGAGGTCATTTCTCACCTGCTATACATGGATGACCTCAAGTTGTTCGCACCAAAGAAACCAGACTTATTGAAGTTGCTAAAAGTAACGGAAACTTTCAGCAACTCCATAGGTATGGAATTTGGTGTTGACAAATGTGCGGTCGTACATGTAAATCAGGGTAGAGTTGTAAATTCCGATAGTTTACAACTCTCAGAGACCATGTCCCTCAGATCTCTCTCTGAAGTCGGAACATATAAATACCTTGGTATGTCGGAATCCTTAGGTATAGCTGACAGGGACATAAAGCAATCGGTGACGGAACGATTCTTTGGTCGCCTGACAAAAGTACTGAAAAGTCTCTTGTCAGGCGGAAACAAGGTTCGGGCCTTCAACGGTTGGGTTATGCCACTGTTAATATACACTTTCGGCGTACTAAGGTGGACTCAGGCTGAGTTAGATGCCCTGGATGGAAAGGTCCGAAAATTGCTAACAACGTATCGCATGCATCACCCACGATCGTCGGTGATGAGACTGTACATCCCACGGAAAGATGGGGGTCGTGGCTTTTTAAATGTCAAGACCTTACATAACCGTGAGGTGTGCAAACTCAGGGACTATTTCCTACACTGTGAAAGTGGGATGCACCGCGACGTTGTTGCAGTCGACAAGGGCCTTACGCCACTATCCCTGGCGAACGAGAACTGGCGCAAACCACTGGTGCTCACTACTCAAAACCGCAAGGAAGTATGGAAGAGCAAGGAGTTACACGGGAGATTCTACCGAGCTCTTAATGGGGCTGATGTAGACTCTCTCGCGTCGGTGGCCTGGCTACGTTTCGGTGACCTCTTTGGGGAAACTGAAGGTTTTGTCTGTGCAATTATGGACGAAGTTATCAAGACGAACAACTACCGGAAATATATCCTGAAGGACGGTACGGTCGACATTTGTCGAGCATGCCACCGTCCCGGCGAGTCACTCAGGCATATAGTTTCCGGTTGTTCTCATCTTGCTAACGGCGAGTACTTACATAGACACAATCAAGTAGCTAGGATCATTCACCAGCAACTTGCTCTTAAATACGGCCTTGTGAGTACCGAGCTTCCATATTATAAATATGCACCAGCGCCAGTTCTCGAGAACGGTAGTATCACGCTCTACTGGGACCGGTCAATTATCACAGACAGGACTATTGTCGCCAATAGGCCCGATATTGTGATAATAGATCGGGAGACACGCCGTGCAGTTCTCGTTGACGTTACCATTCCTCATGACGAAAACCTCGTGAAAGCTGAGAAAGAGAAACTTTCTAAGTACTTGGACTTGGCTCATGAGGTTACCGCCATGTGGCGTGTGGACTCGACGATAATTGTTCCAATAGTCGTGACAGTAAACGGGCTTATAGCGAAGAGCCTCGACCGATATCTTGAGAGGCTCTCGCTTGGCAGTTGGGTCAAGAACCAGATTCAGAAGGCGGTTCTTTTGGACACGGCCCGTATTGTGAGAAGGTTCCTCACTCTGGAGCCCTGACCACCGGTAGCTTGGGTCTTCGCTTCGCTACCGGCGGGTACCCCCTTTTTTTATATTTTTAAATGTATTTATTTTTATATAAAATCTTTATATTTAAAAATGTATTTAAAGTGTATAAATAAAGTATAATAATTTTATTTCAAGGTAAATGAACGTAATAAATACAATTAAAGTGTGCATTGCTAAATAGTACAATATTTGCAAACATCTGTGTCCGAACTAGGTTACAATAAACCTGTATTTCGAACGATAGTGCTCTTCCTTAATTTTGATACAAACATTAGCAAAACGTAAGATACTTTTTGGGTATTCTAGGTAATACATACAATTTGTATTAATCTAAAATCAGATACAAAAATAAACCAAGACAAAAATACAAATTAGGCAAAAAAAGAAAAAGTTGTAGTAGTGTATCGTGTTCTACAACTTTTTTTTTGCCTTTTTATATAAACATAGCCTCTGTGTAAAATAGTTTATTTATATGTGTAAAACGTGCAGAGTACGTTCGTGTAGAGTCGTTTTGAAACATCGTATTTAGTATAGAGTATAGTATCCGTCTGTAATAAATACTACACATTGGTTTAGCGTCTAAATCTAAACTTATTTGCATAAGTGTGCAAGCAAAGTGAACAAAACAGAGTATTTACAGTAATAGATATAGTAGAGTAAGCGACGGTAGCAAATCGGGGAATGAAATTTAGCTTTTAGTAAAAGCTATCCGAGAGTTTGCTCGAAATTGGTTAGTTCCATTTCAGCTAGGTTTCAAAGAAATGCAATATCTTGTACCACTGGCTCGGGCGAAACTCTTTCGAGTGAAACTGTTGAGAGTAGCCACATAAAAATGTATCGCCACTTCGCTGCTGATTCGTTCACCAAGGTGCTTCATAGTACGTGAGAAGATAGTAGAAATTGAGGGAAGCTAGTACTTTGAAGCCGACTAAACGGTGCAATGCCTAATTAAAAACCTAAAATAAAATTAAAGAAATAGTTTTTTTTAATACAATGCGATATTTGTAACAAGATTTTTTATACGACTATAGGGTTACTAGCATACTACGGGATGTTCATTATGTATTGAACTTGGCAAGCAATACTAATCTCCTAAAGTAAAGCGGCTATCGTAGCCTATTAACGCTTGCAATACATGAAGTATCAATCGCGCATTGCCACACCTACTGATAACATAATTCCTTAGGAACCCACAGGTGAACTCCCTCACTAGCCGGAACTCAAAAATCCTCCAGAGAGTTGTTATTTGGCTGCGTATATCTGTGAGATGTAGGTACTTTCCTAGACATTAAGACGCCATACACTATTAAAACACGCAGACCCGGACAAACAGATATGTTCAAGCAATATTGGTCCTGTGTGGGTATCGAAACTATCACCACCGATCAAATAAATTTGTGATGTTTTTTATCATCGTTCAAAAGTCTTGGGTAAAGTAATCGTAGTCTCAAAAATACTTCAAATCTGTTTAGAAGTGGATTTCGGTCATATACCTATAATTTTGACATTGCCAGGTATTAATCAGCATTAACCTCGCCATGATCAGACTCAAGTTTCAAAAAACTGCACCGTGACAAACAGGACGCGCAATATTCATGTTTTTTAACAACATTATGTTAGACATGAATACCCATATATAATTTTGACAAACGGCACCGCACCTTCCGTGGTAAAGGTTGTTTCTATTCACGCTGCGTTTTGGGTGTTTCATTATAAAAACTTTTTAAAGCGATTTTAATAAACATTTTATAAACCATACAAGTTTCCACATACTATGCTATGTGTCTTAGTGGCCAGGGCCTATAATGTAGTGAATGGGATATTGGATTTGTGCTTTTTATGCACCGGTAATAGTTGCAACATCACGGGTGTGCAGCACATATTGTTTCGGTGTCCCGCATTCTCCAAACAAAGGTATGATTTGGAGCAGGAGTTGGGAATGCGGGTCACTGAAACAAAGGTCTCCGAAATAGTGATGGGGCAAAGTAGATCAAAATTTTTAAAATACTGCGTCAGTCTAGCCACGGCTGTCATAGATCGGAACAAGCAGAGCAGCTCCACCTAGGACTAATGTTGTATACTTCGGCTATACTCAGTATAGCCGATGGGATCGCGGTGGCTAGGTGGAGCTGTGAAGCTCGCTGTCGCCCGTGTCTGGACTGACGCAGTATGGGGAGGGAAGTTTGGAAACAGAGATTATCGTTTCACCGACGTTCTAAAATGGGCAAAATAAAAATTTGTAGTACATAAAACTGAAAGATGATGAATGGAAGAATAAATTGCGGAATGAAAGAAAGGATGATGTATGAATGTGTTTATTTATATATAAATTGTGATAAATTAGAAAACGTACACCAATGTGAATGTTATAAAATAGCCTTGCCCACGGCAGGGATACTAGAATCATAAAAAAAAAAAAAAAAAAAAAACACATCACGGGTGTTATGAGGATATGAAATATATCACACTTGTAAGTTGGTAACAGTGGCCATAGTAATCTATGGACGCTTCATCGGACGCATTATCGGTTGCTGTTCTTGTACAGCTTTGGTTTGTTGTTCTAGGATAGCTTTGGTTTTTTCGATGTACCTCTCGGTTGGCAAAGAATATCAACTAATTCCAACCATACCATGATGATCAGAATTTCGCATACTTCTATCCACTTTCTACCAAGTACAGACATTGAAAGATCAGGCTGTACCACCCATGTGTCTTAAGTCATAGCAGTAAAGGTAAGAATTGTATATTTTTTTATAGCTTGGGTATGGTGTCTTGTGTACGTTGAAATTCTAGAATCAACTCAAGAGTGTTCCAGAACGAATTCTGTTGGGTGTACCTTGAAGAAGAAAATTCAACAAAAAGACTGGTAACGGGTCAGTAAACCTTTGGTACTGCTGTCGTCTATGGGTGATGATTATTACCATGAATAACCTATGGAGAATCGATGAACCCGATGTAGTGTTGTAACTCATATCAACACCACGGATCGGGGGCTAAAAAAGGACATGCAGCTTTTATTCACTGGTTCACTGATCACTACCATATATATATATAACAAATCTATATTTTATAATCTTAAAAACTGCTTTTTAGAGATTTTATTTAATTTCTATCCGATAAATAATTTCTCAGAGGGACTATACACTCGTATATAACAAATACTTTTGTTTTACGCAAGAGCGAAGCGGTCACGTCTTTTAAAAGAACTCGCTTATCATTATAAATCGCAAGAACTTCTAATTAAAACAAACTCGAAGGTTACACAAACCCACCCGTATAAAACCGGAAGCGTAAGTTGTTTAACTCCACCTTCCTCGTCTTAAAATATTCCCCATAACTCATCTAAAAAACAAAAAGGAAGCGAGTTGACTTCCCGAATTTCGTAGTAATATCTTCGCTTACTTATAATTCAGGCCGCGTGACGCAAGAATGGGCGGTCGAGCAACAACCGCTGAAGGAATCGTTCCCCGGTTAACACTTATTGGTCCACATGTTTCAATTGATTCCTACTGGCGACGGTCTTTTATATTTGCCGCTGCTTTTATTCAAGTCATAAAGTTTTCAGAGTTTCACTTAACAGTCTCCGGGCCAACTCGAACTGACTTACAGAAAAGACGTTGACTCGTTTTACTTACAGATTCGTTTCAAATCGACTTTCTAAGTAGACAGAAATGAAATAAGTGTTTTATTCTGCATGTACAAACAATATCTATAGGAACGAACAACATAGGTACTCGTAAATAAAACAATTCCGTAGAAATTTCATAAATTTTGTAAATGCATAGGTAATAGTTATAAAAAGACCCAACTCAGATTAAGGCAACTAGACATATAGTACACAATTGTTTGTCTTATGCGGAATTCAACTCACGACTTTAGGACTAATAGTAACCATTGCTAACCAGCCGACCAACAGGCTCGTCTAAATTACAATTTGTATATACAACGAAGCGCATCAAGCTATACACATGAGTTTTATATTGTTGTGGTAAACACATTTCTGTAACTTACGACAAAAGAAGGAGAAAAATCAAAGAGTCCGCGTTCAGCGTCACCCACGAGATGGATCGTATATAGCAGAAAGTAAGCATTAGACCTACATTTTACCAATGGGCATAGATACTGGATTATGAACACCCGGAGTGGGATATATTATAGGGGATATTGTCTAGTTGCAACTATGGATAACTACCAGACGTTGAGGTTATTCTGCTTCTAATTTGATGTACATGGCAGAATCGCTTAAACGTCCACTAATATAACGAATGTAATATGTTACTAGGTATCTGATAACACCCAGTTATAGGCTGAAGTTCGTAAAAACAAAATTACAAACCGTGACGCATAAACAGTTTTCAGGCTTCATTTGATTACACATCTCTTTAGATTTCAAATTGCTCTCTTATATTGACAAGGGTAAATTTCAAGTCTTAAAGCTTCGTGCTTCGTAGCCCTACATATTTCCTCTTATTAAATTTGTTATTGGTACCAAAGTAGCCATAGATTTACTTCTGGGAGTGCAATGAACTTAGCCAGTAGCAATCATCAATGTTACAACGAGCTAACATTGATGATTGCTACTGGTATGCTACACATTCAACAGAACGGCGGGTATGTGTGGCTGGTCTGGTCTAGTAGATAGACCTAGAAATTGTCCAGATAGATAGTTCATTATTTAAATATAGCATAAAATTATGAAATTTAAAAACAAAATGGCTCCAACATTTTGTTTACTGTTCTTATTTATATTGCATTGTATCAACATATATGTGAGACGATACATATAAGACAACACTAGGAAAATATCATAATGAAGTAAATTTTGTGTGTTTATTTAGATGGTAATTTGAGGTAGCAGTGATCCTATTCTGAAAATTATATAATCCCTGACTGCTATAAGCTACTTTTAAGTTCAAGTTCCTGTTAAATATTTGAAAGCTCAAACTTTATGCAGTCGTAGCCGCGGCGACAATCTAGTTATAACATAATTTTATGAACTAATTGAGATAAAAAATTGCCTCTTGAACGTGTAATACTTGTTGAACTTACTTACAAAAGGACAATTAGCCTAGCCAAACAATTTAAAACTAAAACAAGTTGTGACGTGGGACTATTGAATCTATTAGTGTTAGCTCTTAAACCGTCCTGGGAACAGTTTAATATGAGTTTATGTGCAAACAATATTGGCGCAGAGTCGCCGAGTTTCCCCAAGTTTGATTGCGTTCATTGTCTACTCAACTTGCCCGATTGAGGACCTCCATCCTTGCACTGGATGTGTAGTAATATATAATTTACTAAACAGACGAACATTACAAATTGTTAATCAATATTTTATTATGATCTTTCATTTACTCACTGCCACACCCATACGTTAACAATAATTTGAGATTGTAGGAACGTGTCACCTCTTTAACCGTTTCACATCGTTTCACTAGTGGTAAATACATTGTTCTTTAAATGCTATAAGTCAATTTATATTTCATTACCGCCATTTTTGCAGTAACAGCTCTCAACGTATTACACACGTAATTTATGTGCGGTTTCCAGTTAAATCTATCATCTATTACGAGACAAAAGTATGTATGTTGGTGTACAATATCTATGGGCATGCATTTGCATTAGTTAGCTTTATTTACGTCATGTGTATGGGCCACTACGCTCGGTATAGTACTCGTTTTGAATTGTGTGCAATGAATGTGCATAAGTTTTATTTATTTTTAGATTATTTGCTAACCGAACGTCGTGTACCCATATACACAATATGTCAAGATTATGTTTTATTATGGTTTCGGCTTCGTTAATCTTTATTTGCAACCAATAAGCAAGTATCATCAGTAAATTGGTACACAGAGCCCCCAGTAAAAATATTGCACATCTCTTTTACGTACAACAGATATTCTATAAGACCTATTATGGAACCTTGTGCGGCCCTTTGTTCTGTTGGTTACTGCGCGTATCGCCTAAGCTTACAGCTGTAAAGCGATTTTCATGGTAGTTTTTGTTATGAAATCTAATAAGGAGCCTTGTACATACGAGTATATATATCACTTTGCTGTTATTTGGAGAATAGTGTTGTGTAATTTAAAACATCGAAGGCGTTCTGGAAATCTACGAATACTGCTAATACATGGAAACTCTTATCCTTGTAATTACATTTTTCATTAGAAAAATATTGTTCCTTGTTAAATAAGCTTTTATTTCTGAACCGAAATACTTCTCAATGATTTTATCGATACATGATAATATAGTTATGGGCTTGTAGTTATCTACTTCATCTTATTTACCTTTTTTGTAAATAGATCTTATTAATTCTATCTTTAAATCATTCTAGAAATGTTTAGGAGATGAGTAATCAGCGGCGTAATGTCTATAGTTAAGAAATTCAAGTCTATTGCGCGAATGCCGTCGATTTTGGGACTTTTTTGTCGTTCAATTTACAATTTCCCAAACTTTTTTTGAATTATGTAAGTTTGTAGACACTTCTTTTTAATGTCATTTTTAATATAAAGGTATTTATTATACAATAAACGGTTTGTTACATATATATGTTAACAATTTTACGGTACAATTCTTCACATGAACCGACCCCTAGCACTGTTATACAGAAGTGAATAATTAAAAATACAGAGTGTGTTAATATTAACTGCACATTGTTTCTATCTCTTGGGATACTATAGCTTTAATTTAGTTTGTTGGACGATAAGGGGTGCATAACATAGTAAGTATCATATATATACTCGTATGCACACATATGACGTATTAGGAGGAATTTATTTAATTTATACACACCAAAAGGAATACCCACCTACCGGCATGCATATGTGTGCGTGCAATAATATATCAGTACCTTCAGATCGCAATGGAACTAGAGAGATAGTCAGCATGTGTAAACAGGCGAAAGGCAATCAAGGCAAAGTAGGATTGCCAGTAAATATTAGATTTATTGAAGATTGCGTAGGAAGCTATACTCTTTAATTTTAAGATACCTGTTAGATTGTTTTGCTTGATAAAAAAGTCACTATACTTTATTGGGTCGACGATTTTATTGTAAAAGCTTAACAATGAGATGGAAAATCTGACCATTTAACAGTCAGAAATTTATAAACTTCTACAATATAGACTAGGGACCAACCAAGTTCAATTTGGCCCATTTCTTCAACTAGTATCATATATATTCATTTTCTTTTTGTAAAGAAATTGAAGAAAGACTCATTGAAGAAGTTGGCTATATCAAAATACAAATAAACGAGCATCAGCCAACTTTAGTGGTACCCGAACACCTTTTTCATGAGACAATGATTGATGAAAAGGTGTGTTTAAACTATAAATGTATCAAAATTTAATACATTAAGGATAAAGCGATTATATATTAATTTAAGTAAGTGCCAATGCCCGTTATAGTTTATAAGATTCTTACTTACGGAGCAGATGCTATGGAAGTCTATTTTATATCCCATTGGTCATTTAAGTGAAGAAACCCTAAAGGCGAGACACATCGAATACAGAATGTTTAGGAGGCACAATATTTGAAAAATATCGAGTAGCAAAAATTTAACGTGGTCTCCAAAGAAAAAAAATATTCTTTTATTTTTATTTATATTAATTATATTAACCGCTTCACGTCAGGGGAACTGAATACAAGTTTGCTACTTGACGTAAATGTTCGAAGAGCTTGTTGTACGTGCGTCTCCACATCGAAAAAAAAAACTATGTAAATCTTGGCGTTTGTAAAGAGTCTTCGCTAAGGGTTTTTGAGAGCATAGTTCCTGCCGAGTTACGTAGTAACCGTTTATTTGCGGGTGTAGAAATCTATACTAATATACAAAGTGGAATAGTTTGGTTGTTTGTTAGTTAGAACATATTAATTTCTGGAAATACAAGGTGGATTTTTGCATTTAATAAGTCAATTCTTGAGGCTATACGACATCACGACACGGAGCCTTAGAAGGCGAGGAAAAGAAAGTAAGAAAAGGCGACTCCCACGGGACACCGGGAAGGTGGCAACATTGCTTTAAATATAATATTGTTTTCAACGCAATGATAATGAACACAAGTAACGACAGATGACATATTTTGTGTTTGTAAGACAACGACACACAGGGACACAGACACGACACACGACACGCGCCAGTAAGGCAAAGACTGTCAGGCGAGTCATTTTACGACAAACGTACTCTAAACATCAGGTGGTAATTTAATATTGGACAAAAATCGATCATTCAGCGTGTGGGAGGAGTCATTGACATATAATAAAATATTAGTATGCATTCTTACTCGTAACAACCAGCCACGATGACCTTGATATGGGACTATATAATCTTAGCGCGGAAGACTTGATATGGGACTATATAATCTTAGCGCGGGAGACTCGCGTTTCTCCCGAGAATCTACTAGAGTACAACACAAATTTGGCTGAAAATCTAATTTCCGGTCCAGAGCATTTTATAACAATTACTTCCAAACCAAGTATTACCAACCACGCAAACTATTAAGACTCATAGACGGACTTCTTCCCGCGCTTTTGACGAGTGACATTGTTGTTTTACTTGAAATTTTTACAATTCAGTATAAAATTAGTTTTGTGTGACAATTTCGATAGTATTTTGTAACATAAGTGCTAGTGAAATTATACAGTAATGAAAAAACTCAAATATAACACGTTTATGCACTTTTTGGAAGACGTGAATAAGTTCTTCAAGAAAACCTTGAAAACTATCGTTTTACGGGTGATATTTAAATTGGGTTGATTGGGTCTATGTACCCTTCCCAAGTATTTTTTCAGCACAGTTCCTGAAGCTGGAACATAGAATAGATTTTCAAATGGTTCTAAAACTGAAAACTTTGACACTGGCATAAAGTAGCAACACTATTGCCATATATATACAAAAAAAAAAAAGACTCATAGACTATTTCCCGTCTTTGAGCATTGATAGCCCAGTGGATAAAGAAACAGCCTATTGACTGCATGGTCTCCGGTTCGAATCCTGGCGGGGGCATGTGCACACTAAATTCGTGTTTTCAGATTTATTACTTGCTCGGCGGTGAAGGAAAACATCGCGAGGAAACCAACACGTCCAAGAAATTATATTTCGAAAGACGTGTGACCTAACCTGAGAAAGATCTGGCTTTTTCTCTAGATTGTGGAGATCTGACGGCAGTCGTTCCATTTTTTTTTTAATACAACGTCGGGAGGCATACAAGCATACGGCCCACCTCATGTAAAGCGGGTGCCGTAGCCTATTAACGCTTGAGATATATTAAGTATCACTTGTGCGATGCCTCCTCTGCTGCTTACACAGCAACTCCTTGGGAGCTTACTTGACCTCACTCGCACGCAGGAACACAACAACCCTCCAGGGAGTTGTTATTTCGCTGCGGTTTTCTGTGAGGTGGAGGTACTTCCCCAGACGGGCTGCTTTCATGCGCCCTACCTCTATTAAAACATCCAGACCAAGACAAACAGACATGTTCATGCACACAAATGGTTGTACTGTGTGGGAATCGAACCCACGAGCGTTGGTGTCAAAGTCACTCACGACTGAGCCACCGAGCTCGTGAAAAATCATCGTTCCATGAAAAATCAGTGTCTTGGCCCAATACTTAGGCTTTGGTAGTGGACCCCGCCAATCCTAATGAATAAGGAAACGGGATAACGCGAAGAAGATAATTTCCTCTCATACATATGCTATGAGTTTGTATGATTATGCATGTACAATAAGTAGCTCACACACTATCACGAGCGGTCGTGTTCCTAGCCGCTACTGTATACCGAGGTCGAATTCATTGCGCTCAATTGAGAACGCCTTAGAAACCAATTGTCACAACGAGAGCTGTGCCGGAGAATACTGTTTGTGACTTGAAATAAATACCTTCAATTTATCACATGATACAAGCTTCTGCTCGCGGCGTCACTCGACGAGACGTGCAGTTTTGAAATGTATAAATATCAGAAATTTAAAGAGCTCGGTGGCGCAGTGGTGCAGTAAAACGGTTTTGACACCAGAGCTCGAGGGTTCGATTTCCACACGGGTTCCGTACCATTATCTATAAAAACGGCAAAAAAAACACGTTTGTTGTATGGGAGCCCCCCTTAAATATTTGTTTCATTTTAATTAAATTAGTTATTCTTAAAGTGAATATATAACTAAATATTCTGTGAATATTTCAATACCTGTTGCCGTTATCAATATAGAGGAAAAATGAGCAAAAAAATCACGTTTGTTGTATGAGAGCCCCCTTAAATATTTATTTTGTTCTATTTTTTAGTATTTGTTGTTATAGCGGCAACAGAAATACATCATCTGTGAAAATTTCAACTGTTTAACTATCACGGTTCATGAGATACAGCCTGGTGACAGACGGACGGACGGACAGCGGAGCCTCAGTAATAGGGTTCCGTTTTACCCTTTGGGTACGGAACCCTAAAAATGGATAGGTACCGCAGGATACTTCAATTAATGGTGAAATGCGATGCCGCGATTATGGTAGTGTGTCTGTTGGGGGAATCGAACCTACGAGTCTTTGTGTCAATGTACCTACACGCTCTGCCGCGGGGTCGTATATGACGTCTGTCAGTCGATGCTCAACAAAACAACACAGTAAATACCACTTTATATTTACATAACTCACTGAATAGGATTTCGAATATTATATTTTAATGCACGCAGCGGCATCATTTGTCATGAGCGTTTGCTAGCTCTTCCAAAACCGGCCGTGATGTATGGACGTCGGTCCGTCCCTTGACCTTTGCAAGGCCCCTCGCCAGCTCGAGAATTATTCCCCAGCTCCAAGGGTCCCGACTTTCCACGCCGTTTACTGTTCTTCAATTATGTGATTTTCTTTAAGTGGTCAGTCCTTTTCCCCTTTTCAAAAGTGACAGATTAATTGTAAAGTTGCGAAATATGAGCGGTGGTCGGAAATTAAAACGTCGTATTTCTACTGAGGGTTGAAATTGAAATTAAAAAAAAATAATCTTAAAAGCATTTTGGTCGCGTCGTAGGCATTTAGCCTTAAAATAGGTAATCGCAAAATTCAAATTAAGGAACATTATATAACAAACTAGCGGTGCCCACGACTTCGTCCGCGTGGAATTTAACAAAAAAGTTATTGTTCAGTTCGCAGAGTTTACTATAACTTATTCATTCTGTATTTCGCTTATAGAAATACCTATGCTAATTTTAATGAAATTCTTCTATTTTGTGAATCGCACCCCCGAAGGGGAAGATATTTCCCCCTAATTTTAACAGTTTTTCATATTTTACGCAGGAATACTAAATATTTACGGGATAAAAAGTACCCTATATTGTGCTCTGAACAGTCGTCTACCTACCAGTGAGTCCCGTCAAAATCGGTCCAGCCGTTTCAGAGATTAGCCGAAAAAAACAGACAGACAGACAGACAAAAATTGTAAAAATATTCATTTTGGTATATGTACCGTGTATATATCCATATGCATTTAGTAAAAAGCGGTTATTTTAATATTACAAACAGACACTCCAATTTTATTTATCTGTATAGAGTATATAGAGTATAGATGAAATTGGGAGAGACCGGCCATTGAAAGCAACCCGACCTGAGGAGTACTTTAACTTCACAGAAACCCGCAGCCAAATAGCAACTCTCTGGGAGGGTTGACGTGTGAGTAAGGTTACCAGTAAGTTCCTAAGGAGTTATCGTGTTAGCAGCGGAGGTGGCAATGTGGGAACGACACAGTACAAGCGTTCGTAGTCTACAGTAACCTTCTCCCGACGATGTTAAAAAAAGGATAGTGTATATATATATATATAGGTAAATAATGGAATTCTATGTTCGAATTGCTGTGTATAGAGCAGTTGGAGTGATAGATAGATACTTCCTGTATAGTTACCACTTTATCATCGGGTGGGCCGTGTTCTTGTAAGCTGTTGTCGACATAGGTTAACTTGCGTATTTCAAAAACCCTGCCTGCCTTGGACAACGACAACATCAAGGGCCTCAAATCTCCCTGAAGTGAGGCTGAATCGTGCAATCTTGCACCTTATATTGCAAGGGTTCATAGTTTAAAGTGACACCCTCTCATCAGGTAAGCCGTGTATTTTTTTTTTACAACATCGGGAGGTATATTTACCCATCTGATGTAAAGCGGTTACCGTATTGTTTGTTTGTTGAACACACAAAAATCTCTTTCGCATCATTCTGTTAATGAAATTTGAGCTTTGGTTAGCTGAATGAGGCCAAATAAAAGGATTGTTTTTTAATCAAACTGTAATATGACTTCTAAGGAGTGTGTGGTGTGTTAGCAGCAGATGTGGCATCGCGCGAGTTGTACTTAGTGTATTACTGGCGTTAATAGGCTACGGTTACCACTTTACATCAGGTGTACTGTATGCACAAATGCCTCCCGACCTCGTATAGAAAAAGCCGTCAAGTGCGTGTCCGACTCGCGCACATAGGGTTCCGTAAAAAAAGATTTCCGTAAATTATTTTCGCTATTTTTTGGTTACCTACGATATTAAGATTTTTTCCTTTACTTGTGCTACATGACCTTTTTTCTTACAAATTTCATGATTCTAGGTCAACGGGAAGTACCCTATAGGCTTTGACTCCCTTGCGTGTGTCAATATATGCGCATAAACAGGACATAAACGGCCATATCTTTTGATAGCATTGACTAAAAAATTTGATTTTTTCGCTGCTCGAAGGGATTACAGACCTGAGTATTTGATATTAATTTTAACTTGATAGCTCCACTCGTCCCTGAGAAAAAAGCCTGACAGGCAGACAGACAGACGGACAACAAAGTGATCCTATAAGGGTCGTAATATATTTTCGCAGATTGTATAAAGCGAGCATGAGAAGCCGCTCTGACGTGAAATTTAAAACAGATTATTGGCAATAAACACAAATTATTGTCTTTAAAAACTCGTGTAACATAAAGATTTCAGTAAAATAATAGCAGACATATTTTAGAGATAGTATTACACCGTAACCATTTTCGCTTTAAGATTTACCATAACCGTTAAATCTTAGAATGGCATTTGAAGTTGCTCAAGAAATAGCTTTAGGTCATTAGTTTTCCGATTGCAATTTCTTATTGACGACGGATACTGCCTTATCGTCGGAAACCTAGACGACGCGACAGCCGGTTCAACCTTTACACTTTTTAGTGTTCGCTTCGGAAATCTTGGTCCAGAAGATAAAAACGTAGGATTTATTTGTCGTCTTTCTATCACAGTTTAAAAATATTTCAAATAAAACCTTAAAAAAATATTACTCTATACTCTCCTACATACCTATTAGGCACCAATTAGGGCTAGTCTTATGTGTTCATATGTATACATAAGACTAGCACGACAAGTATTTTTAAAACACTTTTATAAAATTCGATGTGTGTATATCTATGGATTTCCAAAATGTCTGGACCGATTTCGAGGAAATTTTCAGGGAATCTTCCGATTAGCCCAACGGGTAATCTGCGAAGTTTGGTAGGGATCGGATCACCCGAGTGAAGTTAGGTGGGTCGTTAGTGTTGAATAAAATGTGTTTTAATCCTATTTCTTGTCTCCGAAATTTATACAATGAAAATGTGAAATAATTACAGGTGATATTAGTCTATGTATAACATACAATAGGAAAATTAAAACAAATTTCCTAATCACAAGTTTTTCTGTCTTTAATTTGCTTCACACCGTCGACTTATTTTTTACTTAGAGTGAGTAATTATTATTTATCTAATTCTTAAAACTTTTATTTTTAAAATTATACATGCATAACTTTTTATGCGTAAAGTGCGCAAGTCCAACTCGATCCTTAGGTACCTTTATCTAAACTGTTTTGAAAGTATTTAGTGAGTTTACTCGTAATATAGTCATACATAGCTCGTCTATTATTATCTAATCTACGACTGAACTGTACAAACAGCAATGAGTCGTTAATAAGTTCCCCTCCAATCAATCAATTGAATTTGATAGGATGTTATTATATTTGTGCTTCAATAAAACTACCCACTCAAACAAGCTTCCTGTGATGTGTGCACCATTAATGTATTTTGTACACTATAACATGATGTTTCGTTATGAAACATTCGATTTATCCGTCTATACCTTAAAGGTAGCCAGAATAAACTGACTATAAAACACATTGTTCTAATTTTCTTTTTCTTAGCATTATCTCGTTTATTTTTTTTATGGTACAGGCCCATTACTGTGTCTCCTGTGTAGCCAGAATTAACAGCGGCGACCACCAAAAAGGCAATGAACAGTGAAATCCATTGCTGTCCCGGGGGTTAAACTACAGCTGCCTTGGAACTCACAACAAATTTAATCAGAAGAAATTTGTAAGAGTAGGAATTATCTCGTCCCATTACCTAAGCCTAAGGATTTGACTAAGATACCTATTTGGACCGACTGCCGTCAGACCCCCACAACTCAGAGGGAAAACCAGACTTTCCTTAGGTAAGTCACGTGACTATCGAAATGTAATTTCTTGGACGTGCTGGTTTCCTCACGTTTTTCCTATACTACCGAGAAATAAATTATTGGGTATACTTTATTTTAAACCTTACAAATACCAAACTGAGGAGTCGTTGCGCGTGTCAATCCAAGCAAATATTCAAGCAACTTGACCGGAGCTAGTTTATGAAAGAATTTATTTAACTCTTCCGTGTTTCGACGGGCACGTTAAACCGTCGAACGCGGCCGTTATCGAGCTTCGACGTCATTAAGCAAAGTTACTCCAACAAACTCCTTCGAACATAATGACAGTGGTGCCGCAATTGAATCAATCAAGTATTCAAATTTACACGCGCTGTGACAGTTTACGAGGTAACTTCTTCAGTTGTTTACTTAAACATTTTTCTCTTCTGTGAGTGGTGAAACATGTATTTCAATATTATCTATCTAGTATAAATTAATTATATTAATAAAAGAAGAAGGTACTGACCCAAAGGACTCATTAACGTAGAGCTGAAACTTCTAAAGTTAAAAGCATGAATTTTCAATTTCTTATAACCTAGGCTGGAAGTAAGAAGTAGTTTTGGAAATTCTTATTGTGTTTGTAAAAGGGATTTATTCGCAACTTATTGTTACGATACAAATTATGAATTTCAATACGTATTCCTAAATTCTTGGAGATCCAAAATGAAAGTGACTTAGGACACCAACGCAGAGCCTAAAGTCGCAAGATCAACATTTTTATTTTACGTAAAGGTGCTTAGAAAGCTTTGGATGTAGAGGTATACGTAAGTAACGTATCTACTGAGCAACGATTTATTAAATTGCTTGTACGATGTCGCGGGGTATATTTATATATTTTTGCTAGTCAGCAAAGATATATAAATAGATAAATTACGCTACTTATAAATATTTGAAAATCGAATATTTCCAATCAACGCCATGAGACGTCGACCTTACACTCTATTCCTGCACACTCGCCGCTTCCTAGGCCTCCTGGCATAGCATTTCCAAAATACACAGCTATTATTTCCAAAAACAATTCTATTAGGTACATCATATCTCTTTAAATGTCATGTGAGCATAGGCACTACTCAGATAATGTTCTAATAACAGTTATAGATGCTGAATAATTGTGACTCAATTTTTCTTTTTCGTTTCTCTATTTGTCAAATCAATTTTTTTTTTTGCTTTGCCGGTGTTTTCATAAACGCGAATCACAGAAAACGGCTATACGGATTTCAATGGAACTTATTAACTGTATATGTAATAGTTACATTTTATCCCAAAGAAACGTTGTTCTGAACAAAGGGCTGTTACGGAGGTCATCATTAACTGGTCTTCACGCAATCCCTTGCGGGGTAAACAGCGAGAACTGAGCGCCACACGACCCGATCCTTACACACCTCGCTCGTTTCTTTAACATTCATGGCTCTTTTCATGCACACTTGCCGATTCCTAGAGCTCACACACAATATTGTGACATAACATGGCCAACTTGGTCATGGTAGATGATTTTGACCTTCCTCGACATCATAAAGGAAGACCAGGGTCGGCAACGCATGAGTGACATCCCTGTTGTTGTAATGTCCATAGACTACGGTAACTGTACAGACCGTACGCCTGTTTGCCACCTTAGTATAAAAAAAACAATGGAAATGAAATTCAACTCACCGCTCCGGGTAGGGTTATGCGCAGCTCTCATTGGCTAGTTCATGATCGTATCACTTCAGCTCCTTGAATTGGACCGTATAGGTTTGAAATATTTAGGCGCTTACACATTTTGATGAGTAAAATGTGCCTTTATGCGCCGTCATGTGTTTTCTTGGGTCGTGCTCGGCACCTACGTCCTTCCACTTATGCGTTGTATACCTAGTGGTAACAAAAGGCAACGAAACCGTGGGATTTCGCTAGTGATAAATAAATAAACATAAACAGAGCAGAAGAGTTCACTAACACCCTATAAATGTTCAAATATTAGCCGGTACAAAGGCAGTCCTTCATTTTACATGAAATATTAAATAAGACCCTCACCAAAATACAAAACATCTTTATAAAAGGGTATAAAATTCAATTCGACTATCTTATTGTGGTTTAAACATCAAAGATAGTTACGAGTGGAGCACTCGGCGAGATAATGAAAAGGGACGAGCAGTTTCACAGCGGAACTCTAAACTGAGCAATGGGCCGCGATATGAAGAATGTAGAGCCCGTATCAAATACAGTACATATATCGAACAGTAACATAACCTTGCAAAAACTTGTACATATTTTTGCCAGCGCGCATTGAGAGCTTGTTGCCGTCATTAGGGGTAACAGACGCGGGTCAAAATTATTTATAATACGTGGCGTACGATGGCGTGCTTATAGAGATATGGATATTCGCGGCATAGCAACGTTGTGTGTAGTCTAGCTCTACTAAGGATAGACGAGCCATATATAGTTGAAAAAAATCGTTCCTCCGAATCGATAATTTGTAACTATATTGAATTTTTTAATAAAATATAGTTACAAATTATCGATTTTCAATAGTTCTAAAAAATACGAAACTTGTGCTGTAAAACCTTTCTTCTTCCCAAATTTCTTGCTACTACGTGATTTAACAAGTAAATCTTAACATATACTACCCGTATATGTTAAGATTTACTTGTAATGTGTTAAAATATAAGACGCAAATGGTCGTGTTTTTTGATTACATTGTCATAGAAGGTCGATTTTTGCAGACATTTGTGTCACGCGATCCTTTCTCCATCCATACCAACGCTTCACTAACGCGAAATAGCAACTCTTTTATATCTAATCAAGAAGAACATTTTAGGTATACAAATCAAAGTAGACACGAAATAATTCTAACCTACAGTATACACGACATTGAGATACTGGTGATTGTATTGCGTACAAAGTTTTCCTTGTTACAATCTACCCCCACTAATGACATAAAACAGACCTTTTTGTGCTATGGTGCGATCATTCGTCTTCCGTTCGTCGACGTGAGCACGCGTTTCGACCCCAGTTTGGTTTAGTATAAAACGTCTTTTATATTATTATTACGTTACTTTTTAGATTTATTTATTACTTATTCAATCACGAAATTAAGTTTAAGGAAACCTTTAGCAACTTAAAATGTATTGAAGTACTCATATTTGCGCGTAAAAACTAATTGACACAATAGAATGTTGGACTATAGGTGTAACTATTTTGTAAAATAAATTACAATAATACACCCTTAATAAATATATTAAGAACCAGTGGCGAACAAGTACAGCGCTTGCCTGAAACATTATTTAATTTTTTTCGTAATTGTTTTGTTTTTTATTAACGGTAATGATTTCTACAAAACTATATTTTGTTTTTAATGGAAAACTTACAGCTGACGAATTAACATTGATTTAAGTTACAAAAACAATAAATGCCCAATTAATTTTATTGCAAATAATTGAAACACTATTATCATGAACGGCGGTAAATAATTATCATGCCACATGCAGTGTACTCGTAGATTCATCATTGATATATTAACAATGATAAATTATGAATACATTCATATACTCAGATACACATACATATGTATATGCATGTATACATATACTCATACATACATACTATCCCCGAGTATCATTTAAAGAAGTTGTCGCACATTACACGTTTTAATGTCGTGTCTTTAGTATTAAATAAGTCGATATACAAGAATCGACTAATGTTGTTATAGTTGGTTTGCACTGCCAGGATTGAGTGTCTGATTTACGTACTAAACTGGAAGGTACATGCAGTGATACCATATTCAATAGCGGAGTTATTTCTATTGAGTCAATCTATTGAAACATTCGCTATTTTCATAAGGAACGATAGGCCAGCAATTTTCCTTCGTTCATAAAGAGGAAAAATATGAAATTTCTAGCAACTGGCATGATAACCATTAATGTATATTTATGATCTAAATTGCAAATAACGCATAAATCTTTTCTGAATGCTTTCAATGTAATAAATCTGATAGTTTGGGTTCCACACTTGAGAAACGTACTGAAGGTGGCTGCGAACCAGAGAAAAACAGAGAACTTCAAATGTTTTGATGTTTCTAAAATCAGAGATACGAAGCATAAACCTCAAAGCCTTGGATGCATTCCATCATATCCAATCATATTATCAATATGTTCGTCAAATAATAACTTTGAATCAAACGTGATGCCTAAATGTTTAACTTTAGTAACTCGCGTGATTACGTCATTCTTAAGGGTGTACAGGAAGGTAAAAGGTGTAGGTTTACGGGTAAATGAGCAGACAAAACACTTAGTAACATTTAAGTCCAATTTGTTGTCGCGGCAACGGTCTTGGAATCTATTTAGACCGTGTTGAAGGCAAAGTGAGTCTTACTCCGACCTAATAGGAGATAAAATTTTCATGTCATCCGCGTACAAGATAATTTTTGAATATGTGAAGCATGACGTTATATCATTGACGCAATATAACATAATATAATTATATTTTCACGTGAATTACATACTTTGTGAGGTTTCAAATATAAGGGCACAAAAGGATAACAATTTGCTAATACTAAAACAAATTACAGTTCAATTTCTTATTAAATTAAAAAGCCATTATTTTCAATAGCGAGGACAGAATGACAGAGGCAAAGGTTTCTGGGTCAAGATAAAAATGCGAAATTAAACTTAATTGTTTTTTTTAGGCAGCTTTCAAGGTTAACTAAACTATTAAACTTCAAAAAGGGAGGAGATTCTATGCAAACATGGTGAAAGATCACAGGTTGCATAGCTTGATGTGTTGTGTGTTCATATATCTCTTTGGATTTAAACTGTTTTCTGTTAATGTAGAGTCGAATTTCTTAAAATATATGTGAATATAATATTTAAATAAAAAAGCGAACTAGACCTCGTTGAAGTCCAACGCTTTAACAATTTTAGATAACTCGAACTGTTTTCTGCTAAAGTAAAATTCGAATTTCGATCGGTGATATATTAAAAATTTATGAAATCAAAATTATTGAATAAAAAAAGTGAAACAGACCTCATTGAAGTCAACATTGTGAATAAGTAAGGATTTGCTGTGTCAGGTCATAGTATATTCAATGATTATAAGCGTTCATAGGCTACAGTAACTACTTTATCATCAGGTGGGCAGTATGCTTAAATGTCTCCCATCGTTGTATAAAATAATGTGAATTGTGTAGACTTCAGAGAATACAATTACATTTTTTCATTTAAATAACAACTCCATTAATATTATCTAAATAAACGAATATTAGAAAGAGGAAAATTTCCTTTTTATAAGTTTGTGTGTAATGAATAAGCTCAATACTTAACCGATTTTCAAAACTCTTTCACATAAAGAAAGCTGCATCATCAGCGAGTCAGATGGGTTATGTTTTATCTTCATAAAAATTGCAATATTGTAACCCAAGGTATCAAACATTTGGCTACAAAACTCATTATTTAACGAGCACTGTGAAAATTATTGAAGATACATATAATGTAACTAGGTACATGTTATAGTCAAGTCATTACCCACAAAAAAGTTTAACTATTATAGTTTAGTTACAAGAACAGTTTCGTGTTCAAATTAATCTTTAAAATAACTGATATAATCAAAAGATGATGACATTCATATCATAATATTAATCCTTATCTAACTAAATAGTTGCATAATCAAGAATAATCAATCAAAAATGTAAATTCCTCTTTAAATTTTTCAAAGCGGTTCTTTCGTTTTGAATTGTAACGGGTACAAAAATACTACGAGTACTCGTAAAAGTACGGAAAATGCGGTGAACTGCCCTGCACTAAGTGTATTAGTTACAGATTTTATTTTTTGTAAACTAGAAATAGTTGAATGGCAGTTTGTAATGATAAATATATATAAACACTGTTGAAATGTGAGCGTTGCGCAAAATTTGTGGCGTATTGCTTGTAGACCGTATTTGCAATGATGATGTTAGAAGGAGTCAGGAGCTCCCAAGGAGATGTCGCGTTAGCAGCAGTTATAGAAAAGTGGGTGTACATGGGCGAGCAATAACTCTGTCAACGGTAATGTAAAATATAATTGTTAATACAAGCATTTATTGGCTATAGTAGCCACTTTACATAAGGTGGAACCGTATACTTGCTATATGTTCTACGTTGCATTCCACATATGTATAAAAAATAATTAGACAATCAGAACAC
Source organism: Pyralis farinalis (assembly GCA_947507595.1). Taxonomy (NCBI): domain Eukaryota; kingdom Metazoa; phylum Arthropoda; class Insecta; order Lepidoptera; family Pyralidae; genus Pyralis; species Pyralis farinalis. The sequence continues at coordinate 26,378,657 of OX382267.1, forward strand.
TAGAAAAGCAATTTACTGATCTCTCTTCGTTATTTAGGCACTCTGCCTTGACAATCAAAAATTTAAACGAGTTTCCTCCTTCCAAGGGAGAGAAAAAGGTTTTTTCTCGTAATGCCATTTTCGGATGGTATTACTGCTAAATGAATATTCATTCAGTGCGAAATCGTTTAAGAGATAATAGATTGGGATTCATATTAGGTTCAAAATGAATTATGGATCATCATTTTGTATGCGGGAATTCGGTTCTGTATAGTCCATTCCATTTGAAATGATTAATTGACAGAAGATGCGATTAAGTACCTACTCACAATTTGAAGAACAATGTCGACGTCCTCAGATTTGTTTTTATATTTTTACCTGAAACAATATGAAATATGATTAGTGAAAACGTTAAAGTTCATATTTTTTTAAGTACGACGAAGGGATGCATTTAAGTAACATAAAATTTTTAACGTAGCGTATGAACGCTTGCAATATTGAATATATTGTGCGTGCGTTGCCAGTTCTGCTGCTAACACAGGAACTCCATAAGAGCTTCCAGGTAGCCTTACTCCCTTGCAGGAAAACAAGCCTACAGGCATTTATTATTTGGCTGCGGTTTCCTGTGAGGTGAATGTTCCCCAGTCGGGCTGCTTTGCTGCGTCCTGCCTCTCTTAAAAGCACCCAGACCAACACTATTGGCCACCAGGAGGAGGAGTCGAATTTGAACACACATCCATATGTGGTATACCATTGTACGTGGTAGGACGTGGTGTACTTGTACTATGTTGAATTACAAAGAAGCCTGCAGCGAAAGAGTGGTAGCAAATTGTATTTGTGTGCCCCGCCTATACTAATGATCTTTGTGGGGGGTGGGATATGAATGGATCTCTTGATAAATACCTCGCTGATTGGAATAAAATCGAAGCAATTTTATCACACCCACGACTGGTCTGAACAAAAACCATTGTACTATCGGTACATTATACCACTGTACTTTAAATTCTATGCCGGTCTTAAAAGTTGTTTATATTATTGAGTAGAATCATAGCCTTTCGTCGGGACTACAATTTCTGGGATATCCTGTACGTACATTAAAAAAATATTAAAGCAAATACTCTTATAGAATCATTCAACTCACGGCCATGACACCAAATTAGATCAAAAGTACTCGAATATTAACAAAAACATTAAATTAAGGCTTATTTTCAAAGTCCCAAAACACGTCCTAAATTACTTACTCAACATTTTATATTGACATCAAAGTTAACTCAAATAATATTTCTTGTCATATCATTCAAATTAAATAAAAGTCTACGGATCCAAATATTTTCACGGAAATTTCCCAGAGGACCGAAGAAAAATGTAGACTTATTACGAAAGGAAATGTAAGTACAGACGAAAGCAGTCGCCATTGTTGAAGTTTTCAATCTCGCGCAAGTACAATAACTCCATAATTCAAGCACGAAGGAAAACTAGCACGCTCACATACAAGTGTTGCCATTGGGAATTTGTGAAAATACTACTATTTGGCTAAGTACAGTAAGTTTTATGTGGTGGCAAACAAAATGACGGTGTTTTTCAGCGGTCACGCTAGTCTCCCGGGAGCGTTTCCCTTTCACCTCAATGTGACTTTTGGACAACAAATAGTACCACAGTGTTACTCTACTCTAGGGACGGACAAATAAAAGAAAACGAAGGCTATTCAAATAATTAAAACAATTAAGCGGGGCCAAGTAGCCCAACGTTATATGTATTCGAAACGAGTGAGTAAAGCAGGGTATTATTTTTAATTAATTGTTTGGCGTATCGGTCCCTGTGAGAAATGAAATTTTATTAATCATATCGTCGAAATTTATTACTGAGTTTCAAAAAGTAATTTCTAAAACACACCCAAAAATTAAACAGTCATTTGTTGTAGTATTTGTTTTCATGGGCATCGCCTATAAATGGCACGCCGTTAAAAAATATAAAGTGTTTTATTTTCAGTTTATGTACCTAGTATATAACTGATTTATGTTTTGCCCCTCAAATCTTGTTCTAGGTCGAATTTGGCCCTCTGGCCATCATTTCCCTATCCTGGTTTAGTGGAATAAAAAATTCAAATCGTCTCATCATAACAAACAAGTAAGTCTAAAGAGAAACTTTGTCTACCTTTGGAGTGTTAGCGACTACTTTAATTGTAAAGGAAACATGTATATGCTTCCGTATTCAGCCCTTACATTACGGAATATTCAATCCTTAGGTGGCATTACCTCTCTTTGCATTTTCTACCGAGAGAAATATCACTACATCACGCATAAATAGAAAATAATTATATGAACACAATATTATACGAAGTCATAGTCAAATTTCAAACGTTTTATTTATTTCGTTAATGTTAAGCTGAGAATGTTACCTCATTCGCCAACAACTGTCTGACAGCATGGCAGATAAGTTATTTTAATTCGTGATATAATATTGTATGATAGTCCGATAGTATTGCATGACACGACTGTAGTACATTCAATTAAGTTACGTATCAATAACTTAGTTTTATCACCGTGGATTTTGGGTAATTGCGCTATAAAGCTCGCAGGAATACGTGCATCTACGCAAAATCCACGGTTTTAAAAGGAAATTACTGATTACGGAAGCGGATGTTATTTTACTGTGTATTTAGTACGGAACGGATCGGTAGGACATAAACTCTTGTGTTCGATTTCGATTGTCACTTATCCGGTTTTATTTCATTTACTATCTATGTTATTATACAAACAATAATAGCATAATAAATGCTTCAGAATTATTAATAATGGCTACTCCATGATCGAAATTCTAGCATAATTCATTTTTCTTTTCCCCCCCCTATAATCATTACATACATATATATCTAAGTCATATTTAAAAAACAATAACACATTGACAGTGAATTTAACCATGGTCAAATATTGTATAAGACAACTACCATTATGATTACGGAACATGAGAAAACATATATTTATATATAGGTATATTATATATATTAAATTCCATTTTTTTTTTCATTTGATAGTCCAAATCTAGAGGAAGGTTATAGATTATTCGACATAATGCTTCAGAAGCCGATAAAAAAAAAGAATGTAAGAAAAACTACTCGTACGAACAGACGAAGCCGCGGGCCGGAATTGGCGAATAAAATAATTCAAGTACGGTCACGAAAGCATGCAATCTACTAGAAGGGAAGCTTCATTTTGTAAACTAAAACCATGTTGCGATTCCTAGAAAAGAATACTAAACAAATATTAATCAATAAACAAAATTACAGAATAATCGTCGGAAAAATTTAAGTTAATTCTCTTCTTTTGTACTCAACGTTAAACCCAAAAATTAATCCTCTTTCCCCACTGTAAAATCAATACGAACTCTATTATTTGCCGATAACAGTGAAGCTGAACGGAAATTTGGTGATTGAAATTTTGGCTGGATGGAAAGTAACTGGTTGAAAATTTGTACCATGGTAACTGACCGGAAGGTGGGCCAGATTGTGACGGAGGGCAGCTAAATAATGTATAGTGCATTCTAGTTTGGATTTATTGTGTTCGAAAGTAGAATTGATAATAAATGTTCAACACCGATTTTACTTTAATTATAAGCCTTAATGGTATAAAAAAAGTACTTAATTGTCTTATAAAACATAGATATACATGTAGACAATATGATAGTTAATAACCCAGTTGTTGGAATAACAAATACGCCATAGAGAAAGCGTTACAATAAAATTGAATAAAAGAATGATAATGGTATTTGTATGAGAAGAAACCAAAACTAACGCAAGGACTATGCTTGATGAGGTTGAAAGGATGAGACAGTATAACTTGGATATGCTCATGCCAAGAATAGAAGGTACACCTGATGTGGGGAGGTGAGTGAGTATAAACTTCATAGCACACCTTGCTATATATACGAGTATAATACGGTATTCCATACGTTAGCGTTGGGATCTACACCGTATAATGCGGTGTAGATCCCAACGCTACTACTAACGTATGGAAGCGAACGCTGGGTATGGCATAAACAGCATGCAAGTAGAAAAAACGTTGCGCAAAATTTGCGGCGTAACGCTTATAGGGCGACATCGCTATAAAGATATAATAAAGGAAGTTGGTCTAAAAGAGACTATCAGGTTATGATTAGAACAGGCATACTTCGTTGGTTCGGACTAGAAAGAATGCATGAGGAAAGAAATACTAAACAGATATGCAACTACGTGAAAGTGAAAGGATCTAAAGCTGAGGAAGGCCATGACTCATCTACCGGGACCTAGTTGGACATGTTTTATCAAAGGGTCGTGTCATAAGCCCTAGTAACCGAGGAGCGTGCATGAAACGATCTATGTTAAAGAAGCGAGCGAGGTGTGCAAGTGCCGTGTCTTGTGGCGCTCAGTTCTCTCTGCCTACTCCAGAAGGGACTTTGCGTGAAAATATATGCTACATATTAACCATATATGGGCCAGTATTGCGCCCCCGACTGACTAATAACTATTTGAATTTCATATATACTCGTACATTTTTTAACATATTTTTTTTAGATTTTTCTTAAAAATTGTCGGGAAATCGTTTTTCAATTATTTACATACTTTGAAGTTCATAGTTTATAGTGAAAATGGAATTAACGAGATAAGATTTCGCCGCAATGCGTGTTTATGTTGTAGCGTGTTAAATTAACTCTTTCTGCGCAAAATTGATCTGTTAGTCTTTCAAATGCTTTTATGAGTACTGTGAAATATTATACCAGGAATTTGAGAGTGGGCGTGTTTCACTGAATGACTATATTCGTGAAGGTCGGCCTTCAACTGCGACATCAGAGATGATTCTATGATATTTAGGGATCCGTAGGACTAACTTAAATATAAAAAAAAATAGAAGTTAGGAAACTCTGTTGTCTTTGGATTCCTAAAGAACTAATGTCAGAACAAAAACGAGGTCGTGTTGATTGGTGCACAAAAACGTTGCTAAATCACGACCACATATAGAATAGAAGCTAGAATCGTGGATAAAAAAATGCGTTTTTTCCTTAAACCAACTGGTAATAAAAAAAAAGTGGTAATATTGGCTGATTAAAAAAAGTATGATTAAAAAAAGTAAAAGAAACACAGCTAAGAAACCGCATCGTCTTACACCATGACAACACTGCTTCGCATACGGCGAACGAACCAAGATTATCAAGCCTTCGAAAAAGTAGAGCTCGTGAGTCCTTCTACATTACCTCTGGTGATGTCTTTTATTTTATAGAACGTTGGGATACAAAGAAGCGTACGGCTCACCTGATATGAAGTGTGGTTACAGGAGCCAATGAACGCATGCAATAGAACCCCCGCTGTTAACACAGCGACTCCTAAGGAACGTACTAGTATCCGCTGTTGTTTGGTTGCGGTCTTTGGTGACGAAGTATTTTCCCCGTGGAGCTGCTGTGAATAATACCACTCTCTCGACAGAATGTCGTTAATTACTTAGCAGGGTGTATCACGTGTGGAGGCATTGGCATTGACTCTGAAGATGATACTGAGTTTTTTCTAAAACTATTTTCCCAGAAGTGAAATATTTGAATGAGGTTTTACTTTTACTAAGCGAGAATAAACTGGATGCATTTCAATCATGATGAAAGTAATGACCTATGGAGACGCAATGACACGAATTTGCGTAGCAAAATACTCACCTACGGGTCGGGGGGTAAAGTACACGCAGCTCAACTACACATCACTTATCGGCTTATTGGTTAAAATATTCTCCCATTGGTCAGTTTAATGAAGTTGCACATTAAATTGGTTCCTAATTTAATGCATTCATCTATACTATAGCGTCAATATCAACGTCACCTACACATAGTGCACCATGCTGACCAACCATCAAAGCTCTAGTGTAAGTCAGCAGTCTGACGGGGCAGTAACCTTGTTATAGAAATATCTTAAGGTGCTTTTTCGTTATAAAACGTCGGGAAGCATACGGCCCACCTGATGTAAATCGGTTACTGTAGCCTTGCGCTTGCAACACAATAAGTATCACACGGGCGAAGCCACGTCTACCCCACAGGAGCTTACTGGAGACTTCATTCACAACCCTACCCAGAGTTGTTATTTGGATGCAGTTTCCTGTGAAGGTACTTCCACTGACGTACTGCTTTGATGCACCTTATCTCTCTTAAAAACAGCCCCACCAAGACAAACACGTTTATGCACACAAATTTTTGTACTGTGTGGGAATCAAAACCACGAGCGTTGGTGTCAAAGTAGTGGTACTAAATTACCAAAGGATACCTATGTAGTAACATCGATAACGTTACTATATAGATATCCAAATTTGGATCCATAATCTACCACCAACCCCAGCCACAAACAAGAAATATCGTGTTAATCGATAGAATTAATTGATATATACACTATACATTGCATAGCTATCTATGTAGGGTCAGCATAATAGATGCGCATCTCAGCGTCAAATCCTCGGGCGCGTGTCGCCGGTTGATAAGCAACCGATGGGCTTGAGTACTAGAGACCAAGTCACAGACTAAAGCGGAAGCGATCTACTAAGGGAATTTTAAATGCGTGAAGTAAAACCTGAAAGTCTAAAACAAAGTATAGTCAATACATTTCCAGAACATCCTCTCGTACACCACAAACCAATAAACTCGAGGAGGTTGGTGGCGCAGTGGTGGAACGCGTTGTTACGCTACTTTGATACCAACGCTCGTGGGTTCGATTCCCACACAGTACAAACATTTGTGTGCATGAACATGTCTGTTTGTCTTGGTCTGGGTATTTTCTATGTATAATAAGAATGTATTTACAAAAAAAATGTATTTACGTATGTTTTCAGTTGTCTAGTACTCATAACACAAGCCTCGCTTACTTTGGGGCTAGATGGCGCTGTGTAATTCGTCCGACAATATTTATTTATTTAACTTGATAGCGTCTTAAGGCCCCCCTTACTCACCAAAACCTAGGGTTTTAGCGCCTAACTATCTCAGCGATTTCAGCCTATAGACCTATGGTAGTATATTTTAACCAATAAGCCGATAAGTGACGCGAAGTTGATCCGTGCACTATCCAATAAGAGCGACCCGTTCTACTTTACGTTAGGAGGTGAGCTTATTCACTATGCAAAATCGTGTCATCGGATCTACTACTAACGATGTAATCTGATTAATTAATTATCCTTACAACCTATCCTATCCTAGTAGTCTAGAATTTTGTTGTAAAGTTATTTATTACAGATAAGGTTATCATCACACAAGTTTTTATAGGTTTTGTGAAAAGGTGTTATTGATAATAATCAACGTTTTCGGAAATAATACATATATAGCGATAAGCATACAAATTTTGTTTCAATACACGCATTACAATATAGAAAATAATCTAAAACAAGACATGTTAATATATTCATGACACGTATATGTTTTGTTACCTATGTGAAAATCGAACAGGTCATTAGGGTTAATGTGTTAAAATAAGCTATTGCTAATCATACTACCACGAGGATATAGTCAATATAGTATTGCTGGAAAATGTATACGCATACTTATGGTTAACAGGTAAAAAAAAATACATTTTTCCTATATTAAAAATGTAGCGTACAAATCTTTCAATATTGTATTATTTTTGTTGCAGCAAAGCTACTTAAATGAAACTTTAACCATATCTGACGAATTCATGGTCCCACATATTTCTGGATTCACATAACATTTTTAAACAGCTTAACATAGCAAATTGTAAAATTGATATTAAAATTAAATCGCTGTATCCTATGACTTGCATTATGTCTAGCCACGCGACGATAGCGTCGCCCTATTAACACCGCTGACCAATGACGGTCACGCCAGTTGGGCACTGCCTTTTAGATTTTAATATGAGACTTTCTATGAGATTTCGACTTTTTTAATACTAGTTTTTCTCAACCTGACACTGTGACTGGTTATGACATATGTATTTAGGCATACGGCCCACGCGCGTCTGATGTAAAACAGTTACTTGCAATCGTTATTAAATATCACTCGCGCGCCAGAAACTTTTGTTGCTAACACAGCAACTCCTTAGAAACTTACTGGTGACCTCACTCACACGCAGGAACAAACAACCCTCCACAGAGTTACTATTTGGCTGCTGTTTTCTGTGAGGTGCAGGTATTTCCCCAGAAGGGCTGCTTTGACACCTTACCTCTCTTAGGTACTGTATGTGCATTGCTTTCGATCTCTTTCATGTTCTCTTGGGCTCTTACACAAGCTAGGCAGGAGGTGTTTCAAGACATTCGTTCAAAAATTCGCCGTTCTTCTCGAATTTGGGCCAATTGGTGAAAATGGCGAATTTTTAAACGTGTATGGGCACGTGATACCTCGCTGTAGGCAATGCATAGGGAAAACTTCGGCCGGCAGTTCATTCCACAACTTGAGAGTTCCTAGTAGGGAACTTCTCAAGAACCTCACAGTACGCGACCATTGCAGTTAAAATGTACGAGAATGAATTTCCAGCCGTCGTCGGCGAGCTATATTATAAAATGCGGAATGGTTTACATTTTTAGCGTCATAGCTTCAAATACTATTACAACTGAGTGAATCCTATACAACGTAGTTAACAGAATAATAACATAATCAGAATAGAGACGATAGGGTAGCGCATTTGATTCTCCTTATCTCAGTAAGCGAACGTTTATTCAATAAGACAATGGCGGGCGATATGACGAAAATTTTCAATTAAACAAAACAAAACCGTAGCGGTATTGTATAGCGCGACAGTAGCGACGCGGCTCAGAGAACGACGACGGCAAATTGTAGGGTTGCTGTGAACTGAAATACCCAGCTACCATTTGCTGCGGTATACGAAAAATTGCTTTCTCTCATTTCAAGTATTAAATGTTATCACTGGAAGATAGATTTATACTTAAGAACTACTGTAGTACTGAGTATTTATCTAGTGTTAACAGTAGGAGCAGAAACGCGCGAGATACGGTAACAACTTTATGTCAGGTGGGCCGTATTTTTGTATGGTCCCGACGTAGTATTAAAAAAAATGAACACGGAAAAACGGGCATAGGACGGAAGAAAGTTGGAGTAGAAATTATAGCCAGAAACTAAAAAATACACTAGGTGAAAAGGAAAATCTATTGATAACCTATAATTAAATGTAAATAAGTGTGGGGATAGGCAGGGGAGTGGCAGAATGCAGGTAAGATAAAAAAGAACCAGAAGGAACTTTATAAGAATAGTGCAACAAATGAAAATATAGGGGCAAAGCGAGAGCCGCTTGAGACCTTGAGAGATACACCTACGTAACACCTACGGATGCAGCCTATGAAACTAATAATATGACAATTGAGTGATACTCAAATTTAAGATACATTAAAATTATAGATATGAAATATTAATATTATATTAACTTCGTACAAAAGTCATGTCATGTCAGAAATTAAAAAAATTACGGGCGAATTCGAAGACTATGTGTAAAGGATCAGTATATTTATGCAAATGACAGCCCTAGGATCGAGAATGATGCGCCGTAGCGGACGTCCGGCGTTCAGATGGCGGTGGATGGCGGATAGTGAACTCGAATGGCGCGGCTCACTTGCGCCATTACGCGCTCAGCAGTGAATGGCGGAGATTGCCGACTGATATCACGCAGTCGCCTCGCCAGTGACGTCTTGGAATGCTCAGAAACAAGATCAGTGATGTGAATGCGCTCAGTGGTTTATTTGATTAGAAGGTATAGTTTGGTTTTACTAGCGTAGAGGGTAGCAACCCGCTGTTACAGTCGGGCGGAGTTTTGATTTTCCACATTTACGCGGCATTCCAAAATTTTTTCAACATAAAAGTAGCCTAAGTAACGCGGCATATAAGCTATTGTGTAAATTTTATTTAAAATTATGCAATGTTTTTACATGATTTGTAGACAATACGACAGACAAAGTTTCAAAAAGAGCTTCGTTCAGAGTTTTTATGTTAAAATCATCAATCTGGTCGAAAACTCAAGTTCACCAGTGTTGGTCGTACTAATCTATAAAATAATCTATAAAAAATCTAATCTATAAAAAAAGGCAAAAAAATCAATTTTGTTGTATGGGAGCCCCCTTAAATATTTATTTTATTCTATTTTTTAGTATTTGTTGTTATAGCGGCAACAGAAATACATCATCTGTGAAAATTTCAACTATCTAACTATAACGGTTCATGAGATACAGCCTGGTGACGGACGGACGGACAGCGGAGCCTCAGTAATAGGGTTCCGTTTTACCCTTTGGGTACGGAACCCTAAAAACTAAGTTGAGAAGGTCTCTAATTTCGGAAGTAGTCCATTCGATATTGCAGCGCCCTCAATGCTTTCAGTGGCTGTCGAAAGGCATAATTATAACCAGGAGGCACGCACTGGGAACAATGCTAAAATCTAAATAGTTTTATGTATCTTCATGGTCGTCGGCCTCTTGTTTGTTCTAGACTAGTTCTGAACCTAATGTTGAGACAATGTTGCCGGTGCATCACAGGGCGGCGTACTTACACCCGTTTTATTTAAACATAGTTTTTTAGGGTTCCGTACCCAAAGGGTAAAACGGACCCCATTACTGAGACTCCGCTGTCCGTCCGTCCGTCTGTAGCTGTATCTCATGAACCGTGATAGTTAGACAGTTGAAATTTGATGTATTTCTGTTGCTGCTATAACAACAAATATTAAAAATTAAATAAAACAAATATTTAAGGGGGGCTCCCATACAACAAACGTGATTTTTTTGCCATTTTCATAAGATAATGGTACGGAACTCTTTATGTGCGAGTCCGACTCGCACTTAGGCGGGTTTTTTTATACCACTAAGGTGGCAAAAAGCATACAGCCTGCTTGATGGTAAACAGTCAGCCAACAGGCATTTGCAACGCAAGGGGTGCCACTCATGCGTTGACGACCCTAAAATTATTAAGGATAATATATTATTGAGGATTAAAACAAACATTTAAAGTAAAATTCACGTATGTGGTCTTGTTCATATCATTTCTATGCCCATTACTTGAAGAATATCCAAACTAACGTCATTGACATAAATGAAGTCACAGCCATACAAAATGACAATTTAAAAATTATAATAAAACAGGTCCTATAATTACGTTAATAACGTAAATTCCCATGAATGTACAGCTATTATTATTGGTAGCAGACGTCAATCTATCCATATAGACACCAGCTCATTAACGTCTTTATAAATATAATGGAAACATTATACCCTTCTCTTCGAATGCCAAGGATCTCGATTTACATATATATATTACGCTCAATTGGGACTCGCGTATGACTGAAGTTGGCACATTAAATAACAATCGTGAAATAATTAGAAATATTTAATGTCAAAAGGAATCTAATACGATTAAAATTATTGATAATGAATGTGGATAAGTCTCACAAACTTTTTATCAATACATTACTAGCAGGTTTAATAAATTAGTTACTATAAACCAGTTGAGAATGCGCAAGCTTGCATTGCCAGAGGAACACCTGGCTCGTCAATTATATAACAATTCATTTTTTATTTTAGCGGACATTTTGACCATGTTCCTTAAGAGATAGGAACGGTGTTCCTGAATAATTCCTATTCTACTGTTTATGCTGAATCCGAATCTGAAGTCAAAATTCGAATATTCGAAAAAAAGCGACAGACAAACGCACAGACAAACATATAGATTTCATATAGGAACGGTGTTCCTGAAAAAGAATTAAGGTGTGGACGTGCTAAAACCCAACTATTGGCACATTCTATTCCCAGTTTTTTAAGAGAGGTAGGGCGCATCAAAGCAACCCGTCTGGGGAAGTACCTCTACCTCACAGAAAACCGCAGCCAAATAACAACTCCCTAGAGGGTTGTTGTGTTCCTGCGTGTGAGTGAGGTCACCAGTAAGCTCCCAAGGAGTTGCTGTGTAAGCAGCAGAGGAGGCATCGCACGAGTGATACTTAATATATCGCAAGCGTTAATAGGCTACGGTACCCGCTTTGCATCAGGTGGGCCGTATGCCTGTATGCCTCCCGACGTAGTATAAAAAAAAATATATACTGCAGGAACAACGTCGGGTACAACTCAGAGCCCTGTGGGACGCCAGAATTGATATCCATGCTATCGGAGCAACTACCATCTACCACAACTTTTATGCATCTGCTGAATAAGAAGCTGGTAACCAGTTTGGACATGCCTTCATAGAAGACCCCGATGCCAGACCCGATCGAACGCCTTTGCCATATCTAGGCTGACAGCCAATGCCTCACCTTGACTCTCAATCACCGAAGCCTAGCGGTTTGTAAGATACACTAGAAGATCACCAGTCGAACGACCGTGACAGATGCCGTATTGACGGTCGCTGATGAAGCCGTGATCCTAATAAAACAGTAAGGGTACTCGTACAATCAATATTTTTGATAACTGATTTGGAGTGTGCAAACCAAATCCGTTGGAAATGAATAAAATGACGAAGGTTTAATGACCAACTAAAGGTCGGTACGTTACTTGCACCGCGTACTAAAATTTGTTTATGAAAGTGTACTAGTTAGAAACATTCAATTTGGTTAATCTTTACCCAAACCTGGCCCGATAGTGACCCCGACCTTAAGGTCAAGTTGGGCTCACGCCGTACACCGCATAACTGAGTTGAAATAGCTTATGAACGCAAAACCTTACGCAAATAAAATGCAGACAGGTTTTCGATGATTTCTAACAAACTATCTATCTATATACTAACGCCAGATACGTTACAGGATAGCCTGACAGAACCGAACGCCTTAAGACGCGGTAACACTTTGCTTACAACTTTAACATCCATAGCGCTGGTTCGTTCCAAAGGATCTTTTTTATACTAGGCACATCAGGAGGCATGCAAACATACCACGCCAAACAAATATGTTCATGCACACGAATTATTGCCCTGTGTGGGAATCGAACCCACGAGCTTTGGCGTTAAAGTAACTACTTCGCCACCAAGCTGGTCATACTTCCTTGTGATAAAATTCAACCTACTTAGTCGTGGTAGGTGAGATCCTCCTACATCTTTCCATATTCGTATTGTATATCTATTTCTTGCTTCTTCCGACGTGCCCGGATCGACGGAGCATGCCTTATACCTTAACACCAACACTCTCCTTCAGACCAATTCTCTTTCTTACAACATCGTGTATCAAACTGCTATTCTATACTGCATCTGTGACAGGCGAACAGCTTGAAAAGGCCATCGGGTTTTCTTTTTTTTGTGATACAGAACCTAAACCAATGTTTAGGCAATAAAAGAATAAAATAATGATGATTTTAGGCATCTCTTTGACATAAAAGTTTTTATTTGTATAGTTGCTTTTGTAGTAATTATATATATAGCAATAGTGTTGCTACTTTATGCCAGTGTCAAAGTTAGGGAAACTCGACTCGAATCAAACCAATTTAAATACCACCCGTAAAACGATAGTGATTTTTACAAGGTTTTCTTGATGAGCTTATTCACGTCTTCCAAAAAGTGCATAAACGTGTTATATTTGAGTTTATTCATTACTGTATAATTTCACTAGCACTTATGTTACAAAATACTATCAAAATTGTCACATAAAACTAATTTTATACTGAATTGTAAAAAATTTAAGTAAAACAACAATGTCACTCGCCAAAAGCGCGGAAAGAAGTCCTTGTAGTAATTAGCCGTGTGGTTGTGTTACAGTTTGGATGCAAACTAAAAAGGAATAATTCAAAAATTAAATAAAAGAAACGAACACTGTGTTGCGAAATGGCGTATTAAAAATGCATCGATCGATCATGGCATCACATAGTAGTAGATCAGTAGATCCGAGTAGAGTTATATTTAATCATTCAGGAGTCCCCTGTGTCACTTCCATTCACAATCCGACTAGCGTGATACTATAAAATTATTCTAAAATCATCAGGACTAACACTCACTTGCCAAGTGTGATCAACACGCTATTCGACCAAATAAAACCGTGTTAAAAACAAAATAGAGAATAAGCGGTCCCATCCTCAACACGTCTCATTTAACCTTCTCATTCAATCACATACATCACGGCGCGTGACATCATCCGTTAGGCATCAACCAGACAAATGCACAATACGCGATTCAAATCTTGCGACGCGCCGCATACATACACGGCACCCTCGTTTCCTGCATCGTAAGTAACACGTCACTAATACAACAAACGTCCCACCCAATCTTACCGACTTACGAATAGAGTACAAAATAGCTTGCCAATAATTCGGCAAGTCGTAATGTTCTGCTACGTTGAATAGTACGAGAACCCGGTACATATCGACGTTCCTTCATCTGTTGTTAGATTGAAACATGTTTTATATGTATATGTGTCCAATACGTAATGTTTTATTTTTATGTTTAAAACACTTTTTAACATTAATTTGGTGTTAAGGAAAGGTTGATGATTGATTCTTTTTGTCACCGATTTTATAGTGTAATTTATTCATGCGAGCGATTGAAAATCCAAAAAGTATTGTATTAACTGACCTATGCCAGAGCTATTTACTGATAATTGTCTAATGTTAATTTTCTCTACTTGATGTTAATTACGTAACCAAAATTTAGTCTTTGTTTGATACAAATTATCTGTACTTTAAGTAGCATCCATACGTTTTGCATTTTGTTTACAATACATGAAAACTGATAACAAATGTGAAATCATTAAAAATAAAAACAAAATTGATTTTAGGGTGCCTGGTTTAGGCAACCCAAAAGTGCAACAACGAAATGAGGGCAGATTTGTGAATAACGGGATCTCGTGCTATAACCACACTGAACGTCAATCTACAGAGGGACTATTTCGGTCTGCAGGCATACACAAGTCTTTGAAATTTTAATCGTTACATTCACCCTGCCTTGATGGCACACAGGAGACCGTGTGCTTCCATGAGAATGAAAAATAAAAGTAAAGGGCATGCGTGTCACGTCATTTTGGAGAATTTATGTCTGTGAGGGAATATCTTCTGGCACTGTTCTAATAACCTTGAGTACACAAAGAAAGCATAACATTTTTCCTATGTAAGTGATGAGAATATTATTTATTAATACAATACCTAATATACAGTCCATCAAATGTAAGAATACGTTTTGCAGATCTCTATTGAAATAGAGATTTAATGAACTGCCAAATATTATTTCACATTTGATGGACTTCGTCTCAACTCCTTAGAGTACTAGAAGACGCCATGTTAAAAACATAAACAAATTAGCTAATATTAGATGATCTAAGCCACAGCCTGTATCTAATGATGCATTGAAAAAAAAATACTCTTCTGAAATTTTAGGCGAGATAAATCTTGCACGAAATATAATCCTTTAAATTCGAACCAACCAATTCGAATGGCAGGTTGTATTTATCTTGGTATTTTTCTAATTACATAATTACAGTAAATTGTATAATATTACTACATCTAATTTCAATTGCGTTGCAAGGCACAATATAATGCAATTAGTCAGGGTGGGCCGTGCTAATCCTATTATCCTGATCCGACTCCAGTATACGCTCAAGATTTGATACGATTTAATTGACAAATAGCTGCCCTCCTAGTCTAGTCTATAGTTCATATTGCTTTCATATGAGTAGTGCTCGTGTAGGGCAATGTCAAAACGTATTTTTAGAATGCATAGTTAGTCCAATCGCTACCCTTTGACTTTTAAATATTGTCTATGCCTATAATTCTTGCAACTGTTGCGCCAGATGTGCCGGTGGCTGAACAAAGCTAATAAAACGTGTGTGACAGCGTTCACGTGCCTATGTCAAAACGATCAATATATTCTATACAATTGTTTACTATAGATGCAAGAACGATTTTTACAAAGAACTAACAATATCTACGCCTTACTCCACTTAAAAAAATATATGGTACATTTTCCTTCCTTCTCTCTCTCACTTTCACTGTACCACGTTGCTCGTGAATGAGTCAAGGTCCCATCCTTTTTAATACCACTAAGAAAGTGAACAAGTGTATGTGTTCGTTTGATGCATCTTTGATGGATCATATGCTGTAGTGCCTTTGGAAGAACCTCGGCAGGGAGGTCATACTACAATCTAATAGTTTGTAGGAGAAGACTTCTCTGAGATTGTACAGTAAGTAATGATTTTGTTTCTGTTCATCATTACTGATGATGATGAATCCACAAATTGTTTTCAATTTTTTCTCCGGTGGTTTTGATCCCCTGGCGCACTCATTGTTGTCACCGAATTCCACATTTTTAGCTTAAAACGTGTAAAAATGCCACCCGCCAACAAGATCGTGATAAAAAATTTAACATTAAAACAGAAAAAAACACCGCATCATAAAAATTTACAACGTATGGTATGTACACTTTTTTCATATTTATTCATATTCCACGGAATGTACATTCCGTGGAATATGAAAAAAAAGTGTGGCATGACATAGGTATATATGTAATAGTGTGTACATGCGACGACGCAACTCCTTCCAATGACCGCTAATACACGTGTGTATCCTGCTTTAAAATTTAAATCTTGTTTACATTCACCGCTTTGGTCCGTGGAGTCTCCAAAAGGGGGTCTTACATAGGGTTGGCAATTGCAAAGTGTAGTTGACAGAAATTTTAGTGTTTGATTATAGTAATTAGATGGCACCGATTCTCTTGCTCTATCAAGCACGCAAGCTAGGCATTGTCAACCGTAGCCTACCTATGGATGACATTAGTTATGTCAAGGTACTTCAGAGGGTACATTACGCCGTCAGTCTTGGCCGTTTTCGATAGATAACAGTTGTAAGCTAATCTAAGAAGGAAGACGTAACAAAGCAGCCCAAGTAAGAATTACGTCCACCTCATATAAAATCGCATTCAAATAACTACGCCCTGGAGGTTTAATATTCCTGCAAGAAAGTGACGTTACCAATAAGTTCCTGAGGATTTGATGTGTTAGCAGTAGAGGTAGTAACGCTTGAGCGTCGTATACTTGTATGCCTCCTGAAGTTGTATAAAAAAATCACATAAATCTACGCAAATCTATATATATAATGATGTAAATAATTACATAATTATAGAATATCTTTAATTAATTAATCCAATTGATAGATCTCTTGAAATAAAAATTACTTTTTTTACTGAAGATGTCATTTGTTGTTTTGGTAGGTAGACGTGATAAACAATTATTTGAATCATTAAAATTCGTGTACACATTGAGGTTAGAGTAATTATAGGTATACAATCCCAATTTACGACACTATATATGTCTACTTTTTTTTTATACAACGTCGGGAGGCATATAGGCATACGGTCCACCTAATGTAAAGTGCATTTTTTATTTTTTTTATTTTTTTCTTTTTAAATACGTGCACCCCTGCCATGGGCAAGGCTATTTATATACATTTTTAATTTCTTAATCTTAATTTTTTAAATATTCCATTGTAAATAAACACATTCATTCATCATACTCTTCCATTCCGCACTTCATTCTTCCATTCATCATCTTTCAATTATATCTTCTAGTTTTTATTTCGCCCATTTTAGAACGCCGGTGAACTATCCTTATATGTGTTGCCAGACTTCCCTCCCCATACTGCGTCAGTCCAGACACGGGCGACAGCGAGCTTCACAGCTCCACCTAGCCACCGCGATCCCATCGGCTATACTGAGTATAGCCGAAGTATACAACATTAGTCCTAGGTGGAGCTGCTCTGCTTGTTCCGATTTATGACAGCCGTGGCTAAACTGACGCAGTATTTTAAAAATTTTGATCTAATTTGCCCCATCACTATTTCGGAGACCTTTGTTTCGGTGACCCGCATTCCCAAATCCTGCTCCAAATCATACCTCTGTTTGGAGAATGCGGGACACCGAAACAATATGTGCTGCACTGTCTGGTCCACGCCGGGCTCGCAAAAGCACGATGGGTCATCCGCGCACTTGAATCTGTGCAAGTACGCGGAGGACCCACCGTGTCCCGAGAGGACCTGCTTTGATGTTGCTGCTGCTTTGATGCGCCCTACATCTCTTAAACATCCAGACTAATACAAACAGACGTGTTCATGCACACAAATGTTTGTTTTGTGTGGGAATCGGGAAAGCCACGAGCGTTGGTCCCAAAGTCGCGTCATTCACGACTGAGCCACCGAGCTCGTTAAAAGCTACTTTTAAGATTCAAGTGAATATCGATAATGGTAGTATTTTTAAAAACTACTTCCTCTATTTGCACGTGACAGTTGACAACCCTATACTTACATAACTAACCTAACACTGAAACCACTCACTGTGGGACTATTTTCGACGCCTTTAGGGCTGTTAAAATAGAATGTTCGAGGCCCAGAATATAAAATTCAATAACAGTGGAGGGTTAACCTATATTCCATATTTCGTAGGGAGCACTAATGCGGTTTCTATGTTGAGAATACAAACGTGAGAGTTGCTACTTATGTTACATGTTTCAAATTGCTTTGGGTCTTTTTGATAGTTCCGTATTTCGAAATCGAAGTTGAGTGGTGCTTAAAGCACTTGAAAAGTATTTATACTTGGTACTTAGAACGCCAAGGAAACTCTGCTATCGTGTTTTAAATTTTATTTATCCTCTGTATAGTTTTTTTTTATATACTACGTCGGGAGGCGTACAAGCATACGGCCCACCTGATGTAAAACGGGTACCGTAGCCTATTAACGCTTGCGATACATTAAGTATAACTCGCGCGATACCTCCTCTGCTGCTTACACAGCAACTCCTTGGGAGCTTACTGGCGACCTCACTCACACGCAGGAACACAACAACCCTCTAGGGAGTTGTTATTTGGCTGCGATTTTCTGTGAGGTGGAGGTACTTCCCCAGACGGGCTGCTTTGATGCGCCCTACCTCTCTTAAAACATCCAGACCAAGACAAACAGACATGTTCATGCACACAAATGTTTGCTTCGTGTGGGAATCGAACCCACGAGCGTTGGTGTCAAAGTCGAGAGAGAGTAGTAAGAGATAGTTAAGAATTACAAACCAATAAACCACTTGACAACGCAAAAAGGCATCCCTCACTCACAAGAACGTAGTGTTTTAGCGCCTAAATATATCGAAGATTCGAGCTTACAGACCAATGGGAGGATATATAACCAGTAAGTCGTATATGACGCGGCGTCGCTTCGTAAACTAGCTAATCAGAGCTGCACTTCCAACTTTACCCCCGACCCGTAGCGGTCAATTGAGTTACTATTCTAAAATAGTCTCATCGGTTCTCTATAGGTTATTTCCTTCATGTTAAGAGCCGACCACGCTTGAAGCCAAAGTACAATTAACTCTTATGGACAAGTAAAAGTGGTAAGCTGACTTGCACATAGCCTGCAAAAACTGGACCTTTAGCTTATACCGGGGATCTGTTTTGACAATAAAGGCAAAATAAGTAGTAATAGAGCTTAGAGATACAATTTCATAGTCTCTCTAAGCCTCTAACAAGTAATTGTAAAGTTTTACCTTTATCAATATTTGTTTACATTAATTTTAATAAAAAAATATTTTTATTGGTGTTGACATCACCATAAGTCATTATTTACATATTGCATTATAAAACGCGAAATCTTACACACATATTGTAAACAAATATATAATATGCCATAAAAAGGTCAAGGTTGACAACGCGCCTTTGTATTTACGAAATAAAATACATTGTAATATGCAGAACGCATCATTATTTTGGTTATAAAACATTTTACACGTAACTATAAAGCATTTCAAAGAAGTGGAATGAACATATGATTCGTCAATCGTTTTGGGGCCTTTGTAGACCTACAGTTGTGGTTATGATGTACTTATCCTACTAATATTATAAATGCGAAAGTTTGTATACAATGTATGGATGTTTGTTCCTCTTTCACGCTTAAACGGCAGAACGGATTTGAATGAAATTTGGCACGTAGATACATAATGATCTGGATTAACACATAGGCTACGTTATTTGACTCTACGCGGGCGGAGCCGCGGGCAACAACTAGTATATAAATAAGATTATATATCGTCATATATATGCTACAACCGCCGCTGTGTGGTGTCGGCATAGAATTGCGCCACCCTCTCTCGTCCCGTGGGTGCCGTAGTAGTCGGCTGAGGGAAACACACAACCGGATGACGGGCAGCAGCGTCATCTCGAGCACTGCCTCAATCCGCGATCACCAACTCGCCTGCTAAGCGTGGTGATAATGGCAAAACCCCCGCATTAGGGGGAGGCCTATATTCAGCAGTGGACGTCTTTCGGCAGATATGATGATTGATTGCTTTATCTAAAGCTGATGTCAAAAGCCCTAGGAACTGGCGAGTGTGCATGAAAAGAGCTATGAATGTTAAAGAAGCGAGTGACGTTTGCAAGGATCGCGTCTTATGGCGCTTGGTTTTCTCAGCCTGCTCCATAAGGGACATGGTGTATGTCACTAAATTTCTTAAAACGGGAAGACTGATTATGATGATAGTTTTATTTTTAGAGTGAGTTATTAGTACGAGATAATGGTACGGGATGATAGTTTCAGTATTCTAAGATAATGTTCAGCCTAGACACATGTGTCACTACTGAATATATTATATTAAAAACTAAAAGAATAAACAGTAATAAAGTGACGTTATAGTGACATAAAACCTGATAGTTTATGACATAGTGTATAATTACGCCTTCCAGTTACACTTTTTGTGACTAATTTAATACACAATAATTGCGTTTACATTTTTATGTACCGTGAATTCAATAGGCAATAATTAACGTAAAAGTGTGATCTTTACAATAAACATTTTGTGGTAAATTAATAAATAAATCCATAATCGCTCTAATTTAGAATTTTTTAGGACGTAGACATCGACAAAGGGTTTTAGGCAAGATATGCGGAGACGAAATTGCAGTAAATCTAACTAATCTAATCTAATCTAACTCGTTACCGAATTACTAAGTTTTTTTTTTTCTAAACTAACTGTCCTGGTATGTGTAGTCGTAGAATATAAATCCTTAAAAATGGAGTCAGTACGGTCGTGGCACCAGTGAGACTTTATTCCGCGGAAAGCCGAAAGACATGTGCTTTAATACATTACACCCCGGGATAGTAAGTACAGTTCTACAATATCTTACGGTTAATAGATTCGGGCGTCATTTTGCGAAAGTCCAATTTACATGCAATTTGATCTAACCTGCTTTGTGTGCTTCCGGCACCAATTAATTCATGCGGCCTAGCGCCGGCCAGCGTCCACCCACTCTCCTCTCTCCATCGTCGCTGCCAGGACGACCAGACCAGTCGTGGCAGCGACGGTGGTGGGGGCATGCAGTTTCTGTTCCAGATGGCGGACGACCGCAGCAGCCGAGGCAGAGACTACCGGAGCAGCCATGGCAGCGTCGGCATGTTGCATCTACTAACGGTAGTGGGTGGACACGCAGGTAATAAGGGTTATATACATTTCTTTATTAGACTGGTGTGTGTTATCGACAACGTTCACGGTTGACCCTTAACAACAAACATCCCTTGTACGTGTTTTCATAGCTAGTCCATCCCTTTATTTTTTAACCAATAAGGTAAGACTTTTTGTTATGGTTATCAAACTTTATAGCTTCAAACTTTCGCCACATCTAATAAAATATCAATAAATGTTAATAGTCAAACAAAAATTCGAAACCATTTCTTTGTTTTCGGGTTTTTTTAAGTTGCAGGATGTCAGATTTTGCATCCACATTTCTTTTTAGCTACCATTTTTAGGGTTCCATAAACAAAACGTGTTTTGTCCGTAAAAAAATCTTTTGTTGTATGACACTTCAATGCTATTCGTGGACATTATTAAACAAAAGTGAGGATCGCGTTGACTGTTGCAAGCAAACATAGACCTTAAGGGGGTCAACCGTGAACTTTGTTACGTGTCTCAAGATGTCTGAAACGAAAATGCTAAGATATGCTTTTTGCTTTTGGTATCAGTTAAGACCATTTATTTTTTTATACAACGTCGAGAGATATACACGCATACGGCCCACCTGTTGTAAAGCGATTACCGTAGGCTATGAACGCTTGCAATACATATCACTCGCGCGATGCCACCTCTGCTGCTAACAAAGCAACTCCTTAGGAGCCTACTAGTGACCTCACTTACACGCAGGAACACAACTTTGGTTTGCGGTTTTCTGAGGTGGAGGTACTTCCCCAGACGGGATACTTTGATGCGCCCTACCTTACCTCTTAACATCACCCAAACCAAGATAAAGAGACATGTTCATACACACAAATATTTGTCCTGTGTGGCAATCGAACCCACGAGCGTCGGTGCCAAAGCAGCGTTACTGTCCACTGCGCCACTAAGCTCGCCGAAAGGTACCATAGGATACGAAGGTGTAAAATTCATTGTACATGTTGTTTGCGGTCTCCTAAAGTTTATATATGACCTTATTCTTATAAGTAATTGAAAGCTCGTAGACGACTTCTGTGTGCCAAAAGACAGACCGTAAGCTCGATTGCCACGTAGTTATCGGCTTTCAATGAAACAGTATACGAAAAACTAGGCAGTAAGTATTACTAAATTTATTAACTAACCGATAGATTACTGTCAGCCCCATTTTAAATAAGGCAATATAATCCAAAAGTTGATTGAAATTCAGTAATATTCCGAACCATACTTCGAACACTATTTCATTGAATATGACAGATATGTTATAAATGTATCCACACATCACTAAAATCGTATTAACAACCCAACATGACAAGCAGATGCTCAAAACATTACATTAAAACGACACACTTCTCGCTGTCAAACGTGTAAAACGAAAAACAGAAAAATGGAAAGTTTCTAATTTATATATTAGTTACAAAAGACTTCAATGTCACGGGCGACGGTGTCACATTCTATTTAACGTTTCTTATGCTTGTTATAATGTCAACGACCTCGTAAATAGTGATGTACGGATGTATATCCACGGATTGAACGTGGATTACGTGGATACGGTCAGATTTTGCCAAAGGTATTATCCGCGCGTAATTCAGATATTTTCGGAACAAACTTACTGCATTTGCTTTGTACTTATTAAGTGAATGAACGATTGGAAATTGTGTCAAAAACAATACGTTAGTGGCCGTATAATCATAGAAGTCGCAAAACATCTGCTAACAAGTCGAATTTACGTGACTTTAGATATAAGAGACGAGGTTATGCCAATCAAGATACCTCATGAGTAGGCAGAGCCATCAGAGGGCTTAAGAGAGGTACGGTGCATCAAAGCCCGTCTGGGGAAGTACCTCCACCTCACAGAAAACCGGAGCCAAATAACATCTCCTTAGACGGTTGCTGTGTTCCAACGTGTGAATCACGCCACTCACCAGTAAGGAGTTGCTGTGTTAGCAGCAGAGGTACCATCGCGCAAGCCTTACTTAATGTATAACATGCATTCAGAGGCTACGGTATCGTTTTACATCACCGTATGCTTGTATGCGTACCGACGTTGTATAAATAACAAAAACAAAAACTCATTATAATCGACACCACTTTGATTTTACCCAAAGAATAATCTCATTAGGTTGTACCATCAAAAAGTTGGATAAAAATTACAGCCGAAACGAAGCTGCAAATTTTATTAATTAAATATTATATCTTTGTATTAACAGTGCAGGTATTAAAGCTGATATGCGTATTTGCTCAATAGGATTTACAATAGTCAATTACGGACATATTAGTATGGATAAGGTAATTTTAAAAATGTCACAGAAATAATTTCGCACCTACCAATCATACTAAGGATACTAAATATACTTAATAAATTACAGTCGACTTTCGAGGTCCTAAGGACAGGCCAAGCATAAAATTAAGCGGCGGCCTGACTAATCTTTCCGAGTTTGAATTAAATTTAGCATGTTGGTGATAATGACACGATAACTTCAATATCAGACTTTCAATTTATTCAGCAAAAAACATAGATTTAAAAACATTATTCCAAATTTTTATTTTACCGAGATAAGGAAACTAAGTTAAGGGAATGTTTTTTGAAGTAAAGATAAACACAAATAATTTATTTTGCGAGCATACACAAAGGTCTTGACAAATACAGAAGTGTAAGTGTGCTGCGCCAAAACATTGGCATGCAAAAAGATAATTAATATAACTACAATTTAAATGTCAGAATAAATTAACACAAATAGAAAATGAATAACAAAAATATAAAGTTATCAAATATTGATTAATGTATACAAACAATAGTTCATAGAAACAAAAACAAATAGAAATAATAAATTCGGTCATTAATTATATTTCATTTTTTTGAACTCGCTGTAGACACAGATGTCGCAGACTAGTCTAAACAAGGTTTTATTTTAATATTAAACGGGAGATTGTTTAATTCTTCAGCCAAGACATTGTATTTACACCTTTATGGACGTACGATAGCTATTTCTGACGTAGCAGGCGGTACTATAAGCAGCCCCAACAAGATGGTTTGGATATCGTGTCAAGAACTTCGAAATGTCATGTTTTTAAAATCATTTTTAGGGTTCCGTACCCAAAAGGTAAAACGGAACCCTATTACTGAGGCTCCGCTGTCCGTCCGTCCGTCTGTCACCAGGCTGTATCTCTTGAACCGTGATAGTTAGACAGTTGAAATTTTCACAGATGATGTATTTCTGTTGCCGCTATAACAACAAATACTAATTAACAGAATAAAATAAATATTTAAGGGGGCTACCATACAACAAACGTGACTTTTTTTGCCGTTTTCATAGATAGTGGTGGTGGCCGACTCGCCCTTAGCCGATTTTTTTTTTCATTTGTTCTATTAATAACATTACCACCACTGTAACCACAAGGTCTCCGTTGCCCGTCTATAAAGACTACCTGAAGATGTTCGTGTGTTGCAACTTTCGACCCCGCTCTAAATTTCAATGAATTTCTATATAAATAAATGAGCGCCGTAAAAATAAAGCAATATTTTTTAATCAAGATAATCGCGGTGGTCTATAGACGTAAAGTCTATTGAGTACCGCATAAATTATAACGAGCTGTATAGTATAGTGCCTAAGGCTACAATTAACATAACAATATTATATGTCTATGATCGATTATCAACTTAACAACATGAAGGACGAAAAAATACATACATGTGGTTCAAAATGAGGGCACGTGGCTCTCCATTGGGGAAGCACATGTTTATGTGAATGAATACAGGCCAAAAAACCTTAAGAGAGGTAGGGCGCGTCTGGGGAAGTATCTCCACTTCACAGAAAAACGCAGCCAAATAACAAATCCCTAGAGGGTTGTTGTGTTCCTGCGTATGAATGAGGTCACCAGTCAGCTCATAAGGAGTTGCTGTATTAACAGCAAAGGGGGCATTGCATGAGTGATACTTAATGCATTACAAGCGTTCATAGGCTACGGTAACCGCTTTAGATAAAGTGGGTTGTATCCATGTATGCCTTCCGGCGTTGTAGAAAAAATAATAGAAATAATGATAATGGTTTTGAAAGTGATCCGTAAATTCCAACATGGCCGAGACAGGTGGTATATAAAATATATAAGGAAGGGACAAACATTTTTTCTAAATGTTAAATATTAACTTTATATATCTGCTGTCGCTCTGTCTGTCTTGTCGTAGGAAAATAACGTAGTAAATAACAGCGGTATCGCTTTAAATCTTGTTTTGATTGGCTCTTCATTGGATCAAGTATCAGTGCAGCGAGAAGTTGATAGCTTGTTCCCGGCGGTCGCGTACCACCCGCCGCTCAATATTACTTTTAAAGACTATATATACTACTTGGCCTCCCACCCACTCCGATAGCAATTCTAATAGGGTGGAATTATTAAAGATAGAATTCTTTAAAGCTATTTTTTTATTGCTCTATTTTGTTCGCTAAGGTATTTTCGATTTCAATACTTTTACAAGTACCGATTGAAAAACAGCTGTCTCGAATTTTTATGATGTGGTTTTATGGTAGACGTGGTGTGTGGGAAAATACGTCACTAAGCACAACTTAAGTGTAATTAACCTAAGTGGTGTTCGATTAAACAAACTATTATTAGAACTACCTATTTATATATCATAGAATCATAAGCATAATAAAAATGAAGTCAGATTCCATTATAAAGTCC
The DNA here is from genome assembly GCA_947507595.1 of Pyralis farinalis. Lineage (NCBI taxonomy): Eukaryota > Metazoa > Arthropoda > Insecta > Lepidoptera > Pyralidae > Pyralis > Pyralis farinalis. The sequence goes on from OX382267.1 coordinate 26,404,668, forward strand.
TAGTCTTTTGGATTTGTAATTAATTAAAATGAAAATAAAAGTTCGTAACAGAAATAAAAAAGGGCTCGTGTTTATTTTGACGATATGTTCATTGATGATCATTCTAAATGGAACATACTTTTAAGCAATATTTAAGTAATGGCCTCCTTTGTTCTTGAGGGGGGCATAGTACAGACTTTTACTAAATACTTTAGCTTAGTGTACTTTAAAAACCTTCCAAAACTAACGTGGGTTATGCAAGTGCAGTCGCTCAGTAAGAACTATAACTTTGTGCATATTCCACATATACTCTGGGCGGATGCTGAGCGCGCACTTGGCTGACTCAAACTTAAATGATCTGCTGACCCTGATATTCCGCCTGATATCATCAAAGACACGTTTCAGATATTTATTACTCTATTTGATTACTCGTATTTAAGAAATAACTACTACAGAGTCGAATGGAAGATCGCGCTAGTTACGAGTATCAAGGAGGGTTTAGATAATAATTGTATAAAATCTGGCTACAGAAAGATTTTCAAGCAATTTTTTTTTTTTGCTTACATATATATATACGAGAGGTAGGGTGTATCAAAGCAGCCCGTCTGGGGAAGTACATCCACCTCACAGAAAACTGCAGCACTTGAAAAACAACTTTCTGGAGGTTGTTGTTTCTGCTTGTGAGTGAGGTCACCAATAAGCTCCTAACAAGTTATTGTTTGTTAGCAACAGAGGTGGCATCGCGCGATTGATACTTAACGTATTATTATTTTGTTATGCATACAAGCGTTCATAGGTTACGGTAATCGCTTTACGTAGGGGGCCGTATGCACCCCGACGTTGTATAAACAAACGCACGTTATACGCACTTTTAATTTTGGCCTTTATTGAGTGGGTGCACTTACACACTTAATAAAGTCCAAAATTAAGACATAAGTGGGTACAAATATACTGACGTAAATTTAATGTAGTATGAATTGGCGATTTGAAAAAAGACTTACTCGTATATTAGCAATTATTTTTCACCGTTTGTTTTTCATCAATAGTCATTTCATATAAGCTAGTCAAACGAAAACTATGAAAAATGAACAGACACAATAAAATATTTTTAAAGAAGTGTAAGTCACGACTTAGTATACCCGAGGGCCGAATGGCAAATAAAGATTTTTTTTAACTCATCTTTATCAAAAATACATACATTAATATAATACCTAATATTATTATATGTGTGTCAATATTCAATACAATTAAATTAATTATCTGTATTAGATCTGCGGTTGTCAGTATACTTCACGTTCGATTTTAGTTATATTTTTCATAGTACTTCTATAATTACTCCAGATTGTACTTTATCAGTATCAGAGATAAAGGAAAGCCGATTGATATTTTTAACAGACAGACGGTTTTGGAATGTAGGAACAGAGTGGCATAAGAGTCCCTTTTATATCTTTTCAGGACGGAGCTTAAATGTATTTAACCGTTTTATTGTTATTGGGTGGCATAGGCTTGACACTTAGTAGTCAAACAAGCAGAGAATAAAAGCTGTTGACAGAATGAATTTGTAACCACTTGAATTGTCGGATTCACGTCGAAAACGTAGAGCAGTGTATGCCGTGGATATTTCATTTTTACAGGTAGAAAATAAAAACTGTGTGAATCCAAAAAATGTGAACAGCAAACAGCGGTCGAAGGTGTAACGTCGCAGTTTGTATTGGCACCTTGTTGACAGAGCGCTGTCGCGTTCTGTCATCATATAGGATTTTTGTTGCTTTACCGGGATTTTGTAGCAGACATGACTACAAATACCTATATAGTAGGAATATCAAGAATAATAGAAAAGCATCTTAAGTTAATTGATTGAATGAAAAGTATCTCAATAAAGAACACAGGACAAACATTTGTGTGCATGAACATGTCTGTTTGTCTTGGTCTGGTTATGTTGTATGAATAATATTAAGTATATATTTACAAAAAAAATGTATTTACGTACGTTTATCAGTTGTCTAGCACACATAACACAAGCTTCGCTTACTTTGGTGCTAGATGGCGCTGTGTAATTTGTCCTACAAAAAACAAGTCAAAGCAATCAAAAGATTCAAAAGATACGGCTGTTTAGGCGTCGTTTATGCGCATATTTTGACACTGAATCAAAACCTATAGGGTACTTCCTGTTGTAAGAGTATCATGAAATTTAGTAAGAAGCAATATCAAGTAGCACAAGTAAAGGACACAATCCGAAAACCGTAAATTTGTAGTTATATCACAAAAAATTTATTTTTCTGCGAAAATATTTTGTCACGAAACCCTCGGTGCGCGAGTCTGATTCACACTTGACGGCTTTTTGTTTTTCAATAAAAATCAATTTTAACGTCTGCCTTAGTTTCACAAGACATGCCGCTTTTGTAACAAAAAATATGGTCTGTCTTCACCAATTCCCATTACGTGTAAAGAAGTGAACGGACGAATAGACAAACGTAGTTACAAAGTTATTTTTTCGTTTATAATATTACTATGGCTTAGAGGTATGGGCAACCTTTGACATGTTTTGGGCCAAACTGTAGCATGCAAATACGTTCGCGGGCCGCGGCCGCTAAAAGTAGTGCATACTCGTATATATAAGTAGATTCCGTGAGTATATATAAGTAGTGTACTTAATTTTTTTTTATTTGGGTTTTTTCAAAATGTCTCGCGGGCCGGATCAAACCTTACAACGGGCCGGATCCGGTCCGCGGGCCGGGGGTTGCCCACATGTGAAAGATGGACAGGTCAAAACGAGATACGCTATGATTGCTAGTATGTAGGTTTACAGTAACTTACTTTTTTCGAACATAAAAGAAATATGAATGGTAATGCTGTTAAAGCACACAACCTTGCGAAACTGTGCGAGCCCTTTAATCACCCTGAACCATACAAGGTTGAAAAGGTCGATAGAATAGCGATCGGGACTTGGGTAATTAAATCTTGAATTTGGCATTTTAGCAACGGGTGGCATATATACATCATGTTCACATTGTCCATGCTTTTTAGGGTTCCGTACCTTAATAGGAAAAACGGAACCCTTATAGGATCACTTTGTTGTCCGTCTGTCTGTCAAGACCTTTTTCTCAGGAACGGGTGGAGCGATCAAGCTGAAATTAATATCAAATACTCAGGTCTGTCGATCAAACCCATCGGGCAGTGAAAAAATCAAACTTCTAAGTCAACGCAATCGAAAGATACGGTTTATGCCTCGTTTATGCGCATATTTTGACAGTCGCAAGAGAATCAAAACTTATAGGGTCCTTCCCGTTAACATGGAAGAAAAAATCCGAAAACCGTAAATTTGTCGTTCCAGCACAAAAATAATGCTAATTTGCAATTTTGCAACTTGCAACGACTTTTTTCTATACAACGTCGGGAGACAAACAAGCATACGGTTCACTTGATGTACAGCGGGTTACGGGGTAGTTGTTATTTGGCTGCGGTTTTCTGTGAGGTGGAGGTACTTCCCAAAACCTCGCCTTCGCCTCGTTGATGCGCCCTACCTCTCTTAACCATGTATAGTCATGTGCCTCTGAGGAACGACACGCTAATAGCCGTCCCGTCCACGGGCAAGTAACGTGCTGTCAGCATCCGTCGCTCGCTTCACACCCAATCACTACAGCCGGTGTAAAAAAAACAACTTTATTTTTAAACTCGTCAAACACTATAAAATGTACAGTAACTAAACTTCATAGATAATCGCTCAAGCGCCCCCTTTTTACGTTAAACAGATACTTTTTATTTTATATAACGAAGGAAGGTATACACGCATACGCTCTACCGGACTTAAATTATTACCGTAGCCTATGAACGTTGCTGTACAGGAAGTATCGCCCCTGCTGCTCACTCACTCACTGGAACAAAGTAAACCTAAAAGATTTTACTGCGGTTTCTTGTAAGGCGGAGGTGATTTGAGGAGCTTGGTGGCGTAGTGGTTAATAGCAATAACACTCGTGGGCTCGATTCCCACACGGGACAAACATTTGCGAACATGTCTGTTCACCTGTTGTTATGTTCCTGCGTGTGAGTAAGGTTACCAGTGTGCTCCTAAGGGGTAGCCGTGTAAGCAGGAGATGTGGCATCGCGCGAGTGATACTGAAAGTGTTGCAAGCGTTCATAAGCTACGATAACCACTTACGTCACGAGCTCGGGCTCGACCATGACGATCTCGGTGGCACAGTGGTGAAACGCACTGTAACGTTATTTTGACACCGACACTCGTGGGTTCCTACACAAGACAAACATCTGGATGCTTTAAGAGAGGTCGAGAGCATCAAAGCAGGCAGTCTGGGGAAATCTACATATCACAGAAAACCGCTGACAAATAACAACTCTCTACAGGGTTGTTGTGGTCCATTTGCATGAGAGTGATAACACCAGTAAGCTCCTAAGGAGTTGCTATGTAAGCAGCAGAAGAGGCATCGCGCGAGTGATACTCAATATATTACTGCTTTACATCAGATGGGCCGTATGCTTGTATGCCTTCTGACATTGTACAAAAAAACCTTCCCAGTTAGGCTACTATGATTCACCTCTATAAAAACACCAACATATATATGCGTGCTTTAATAGCAAAAAGAGGTTATAAACATTTGGTTGCATGCATTTCGACAGTACTCGCCATTAGATCGCTAATACGATTGCGATAAATAACCAATTAGCATGTCTCTGCTGCATCTGCGCTAACTAATCTGTTAATTCACAACGTTTTCTAAATAGTTAATATGTCATCAAATCTCAAGCTGTCCAACGTTAGTACACGTATCTATTCAAATCAGTAAATCGTTGACGCTGTCTGTAATGATATTTCTCGCATCTCTGAAGCCATGTTCATGTAGGCATCATTCAATTTGTAATGTTTGTAGTTCAATTAATTTGTCATTTGACTTGGTAAATTAGTGTTTCAATTCTAATGTTAACATTACAGGCGCAGCAATACATCTGTCGTAATATTTCAGTCTACAGATCTACAAGACCAAATTTCGGTTGCTTTTATAGTATTACTTCATCCTCGTAGCGCAGTGATAGGCCAGGGTATAAGAAGCCGGCCTGTTGGTCAACTGGTCCCTCCTATACCTGGCGTGTACCATAAATTGGCTTCGGTAATTCTTGTAATATCACTTGCTGGATGCTTAAGGAAAACATCGTGAGGAAACTATCACATCCAAAAAATTATATTTCTTTAATTTTTTTTTATACCACTAAGGTGGCAATCAAGCATACGGCCTGCCTGATGTTAAACAGTCACCGTAGCCTATGGACATTTGCAACACCAGAGGTGTCACTCATGCGTTGCCGACCCTCTAAAAACCTCTTCACGCATTTCTTGAAGAACTCCATGCTGTAGTCCCTTGGAAAAACCTCGGCTGGGAGCTCATTCCACAGCTTGAGTGTTCTCGGAAGAAAACTTTTTTCGAAAAATTTCGAAAGACGTGTGATCTTAACTAAGAGAAATCTGATTTTCCTCTTAGCACAATCCCGTTTCCTAATTCTTTATCCACTACGCTATCGCTACTCAGTCAGTATTTTTATTATACTTATTACTTGTATAGTATTTTTATATGGGGTACAGGTTAACTATGATAAAAATATATATTTTTGTTAGTTTGTGCACACGCGCGCCCGAGTCTCCGTCACGCATGAGATATTACGAGCGAGTTCAGAATCTAAGCGCGTTCACCTGTGATCGAAGATCAAGTTGAACAACGTCTACCGTTTTCTTAATTCGCGGCTATCTGATGAAATCGTAAAGCAAAGCTGGCGAACGCGGCTAGGCAGCACTGCTAATATGCTGTAGAGCACCGTGATAGAATAGTTGTATTGGCTAATTATGGATAATAAATTCGATTTCATATAACACCTTATATTAGTGGAACGAACATTAATCATTGAGACGATGTTAATAAATAAATATTGTCGGACAAATTACACAGCGCCACCTAGCCCCAAAGTAAGCGAAGCTTGTGTTATGGGTGCTAGACAACTGATAAACATACGTAATTTTTTTTTTGTAAATACATACTTATTGTACATAGAAAATACCCAGACCAAGACAAACAGACATGTTCATGCACACAAATGTTTGCCTTGTGTGGGAATCGAACCCACGAGCGTCGGTGTCAAAGTCGCATCATTCACGACTGAGCCGCCTAGCTCGTCATAATGTCTTTTTATTGCACGCACGCGCCTCGTCTCCATCGCGCATGAGATATTACGGGTGCGTTCCGAATCGAGGCGCGTTCACCTGCGTCTGCGATCGAGGTGAAGGTCACGCGCCGGCATGGACAAAACATTGTTAATATACCGTAGTAAGTAAATTTTATAAGCACTCGCGGTTGCCCGCTACTTTGTTGGCACGTACCTCTGTATTACGTGGAAATTTTCAAATAAAACCAGTTGAGAATGCACAAGCTTGCATTGCCAGAGGAACACCTGGCTCGTCAATTATATATCAATTCATTTTTTTTTGTAATTTGTCGGTCATTTTGACCATGTTCCTTAACAGATAGGAACGGTGTTCCTGAACATTCCTATTCTACTTTTTTATGCTGAATCCGAATAGGAAGTCAAAATTCGAATATTCGAAAAAAAAAGCGACAGACAGACAAACACACAGACAAACGCACAGAAAAACATATAGATTTCATATAGGAACGGTGTTCCTGAAAGTATATTTTGTAGCAGGTATAACTAATACATAGTAATTCGCAGTCGTCGTCGTTTGAACGTAACTCAGTGTCATATGCGAATTTTTATAAAGATCTTTCTTAAAGCCTACATGAAGCTCATGAAACACATGGCAGTGCAACTGCAAACGCGGCACTCGCAAAAGAGAGGTAAGGCTTAATCGTATTTAGTATGTCTAATGTCCGGGTTATTGTGTTCATTTGCGAGAGATATTGCCATTAAACTCATGCGTGTTTGCTTGGGCAGCACCGAGGGTGGGAACGCGTGATCATATCCTGCGGTAACTGCTTCACACTAGGCGCGCCGTGTGTATGTTCGCCACCCGATAGTAATAAAAATACTAAGACTTACGCAAACGGTTTAGCTACGATCTTTCATATTATTATAATGTAACAGGTAAGCTGAGAAATGTGACCCGTTTACCTGGAAGATTGGGATCGAGGTGAAGTTCACGCTGTGCGTCTGTGAACTAAACAAATGGTTTAAATTCATCGTTGTACATTAACATCAAAAGAAATAGTAATCGAGTCAACAATTAAATAATCAGAACCTTATTTGTTTTTATGTAGTATTAAGTAGTATGCTCTAAACCAGGTATGGGCAACCTTTGACATGTTGTGGGCCAAACTTTAGCATGCAAATACGTTCGCGGGCCGCGTTTAAAAGTAGTGCATATATATAAGTAGATTCCGTGAGTATATATAAGTAGTGTACTTAATTTTTGTTTAATTGGGTTTTTTCAAAATGTCTCGCAGGCCGGATCAAACCTTACAGCGGGCCGGCCCGCGGGCCGGGTGTTGCCCACATGTGCTCTAAACAATCACTATTCACCTGTAACTGATATTTTTAGTGACATAGTCACTTATGTACCTAAACCTATGTACTATGTATATAAACCAAAATATCTTAGTTGGTTTAGTTCACATGTTTAGTTTTCGGCAACACAATCAAGGTCTCTCAAATTTTAGGATGCCATTGAAGGAAGAGTGCACGCGAGGAAGGATCTGCCACATATTCGACATCAGTTTTTTATCGGAGCCATCGGCTTACCAAAATTTTCAATAACCTATTATTTAGTGACGCTCGTAACAACAGAGTTTTTGCAAAGGTAAAACTTCCTTTGTATTTTCCATGTAAATTAAATGCCTCGGAAAACTAGGTCTTAGGTCACAAGGTTATTGGCGCATGATCTTTAGATTAGATCATGTGCCAATACAATCGATGTGAATGAAACATCAAATAACCTTGGTCATGGTCATACGAGTATTAGATACTGTTTACATTAATTACCATGTATAAACCAAACACGACGGAACGCAAATGTCAATGTAAATACTGGTAGGTATTCCCGCCAACAACGCCATCTTGAATTTTGACGGAACCGGTTTCGGGATGGGACGAGAGTAACCATGGAATGCAGACTTTACTGGATTTGACCAGGTCGACCTTTCACTTGCAACTCACACGTGGATAATGTGCTTAAGCTGAATTGTTTAGACGTTAAATTAGATTAGACATTAGATTAAATAAAAACATATTCTTTCGTGTAGTGTTAGTATTTTTTTTTATACAAAACATGATTACGGTTTGTTTATTGGTAAACGATTACTTGTAGTTTATGGTTGCTTGTAACATAAGACACAAAGGCATCAGTGACACGTTGTCGATCCCGTACAACTTATTCACACCCTTTTTGTGGAACCCCATGTTAGTGAAGCAAAGCGTTCTGATGTTACAGTTCGAGTAAAGTAATTTATAAAGCTTATATACACCATTGTGAATAGAAGCATACAACATTGAGTTACCGCGGTCTCTGAACGCTTGCAATAGAGGAACCTTTGCCACCACCGTTGCTAACACTTCTCCAAAACTTATTAATAACCTCACTCACTCGCAGGACACAACAAAATTCCAGGCAGTTGGTATTTGGTTGCGCTTTAAGTGAAATAGAGGTACTTGCCCAGCCGGGGGGTACTTTGATGCACTCCTGCTTTCATACCATAACAACTGTCTTCTATCGAAAATAATCTGGACCGATGGCTTAACGTGCCCATATAAGCATCTAGGCGGGACCACTAAACCCATCCATGGATTGGCTACGATCGATGTTGCTTAACTTGCGTATTCGATTAGCCTGAGCATCGCGCCATCAAATTCTTTATTTCAAATAGATCTGAAACAAGTATGTGTAAAACGTATTTTACAAATAATTTCCTATAAAATATATTACACCAGGAAAACTAGGTCATCAATTATTTAACAACAAATAAAATTAGATTATATTTTCAAATTCATAAAAACATACATACATTTATTGCAATTACAATCAGTTCCCCAGTTTGAAAATGTGAACTCACCTCTATTGCCAACCTTAAATATCATACAAAGTAGCATTGTTGAACTGAAACCTCTTTCTACCCCCTTGCCACGGAACAAAGCTACCAATTAAGGCTCATAATCCTCAGCACCCTTATAATTAATACCTACAGAATTAAAAACTCCTGCAATAAGAGTACACAGTACGGGCTATACAAAAAATACACAATTGTAGCTTTGTGCTCTACCAAACATTAATTAAGACTCAGATGGACCAAACACGAAAAATCTTAAGTACCAATTTTTAAAATGATCCCTAAATTGTAGTACACACGTATCGATTTCGTTAGTGTATATATTGGACAAGCAGCTGGTTTGTTGGAGCTATGCGGTTAGGAGGTTTTGGCATTGCCGCCAAATATTTTAGTAGCTGATTTTTAAATAAAATCGTTGTTAATTGAGCAAGACGAGATTTAACTGCGTGGACAAATACATTTCTTGAGGTGTGCTCCAAAAAGATAAAAATTACATCTGAGAGAATGAAAGTAAAAAACGCGATCTAATTCAAGAAACGATGTCTTATAGATAACTAGCTGCTGCCCGCGGCTCCGCCCGCGTGGAGTCAAATAACGTAGCCTATGTGTTAATCCAGATCATAATCTATCTACGTGCCAAATTTCATTCAAATCCGTTCAGCCAATCTGTTTAAGCGTGAAAGAGCAACAAACATCCATACATACAAACTTTCGCATTTATAATATTAAGTAGGATTTAGTTCCAAAAGCAGGAAGTTAGGCACAACCCTAGCTCAAATTTGGAGGCTCGCTAAAATATGTCAGGCCTGATAATATCAGGGCTGGTATTTTGATATATGATAAGGTATTTGGTTTTACAGCGCTGCAAATGATTACATTTTGTTTGAATACTATAGTATTCGGAGAAGATTTGAAGCATTACAGCGAACGAACTAAACTTTTGTTATTAAATTCTGTGTAGTTTGAAGAGTGGAGAAATTATAAATAGTAAGCGATACCGCTTACCTTTACCGTTACCGGGCGGGTCCAATACAAAAGCACTGTAATGAAATAATAAATTATTCAAGCTCCTTCATTGTCAAGTCGTTGAAGAACGCCCAAATTGAGATGGAATTCTATAATGTTTGATTCAAACGCAAGCTATTCAAAATTAAATTTTGTATTATAGCGACAGCTGAGGAAAAAGAGGCGCGAGTGACGCAATTCCATAAAAAAACGAATAACACTAAGATGACCGATTTGGGTGTTTGTTAGTAGAATGTTTTTGGTAGAAAAATTATGTTTAGTAGAATAGCACGAACTAATTGGTTACTTTCCTATTCCGGTAGCAATTCATGTACATATGTCAATATATTTACTGTATATTAGAAACGACATTAACGAATTGGTACCTACATGTTTCGTATTAAGATATGGTTTTACTTTCTTAAGTTGATTTACATAAGTATATTTCATAAACAAGACGTTCCAAACAAAAAAAAAACAGCGAAGTTCGATCACCCAGGTACTGACAAGTAATGTGTACAGCTAAGAGCAGATCACGCTTAATAATTGAAGTGCGATTGTAATTCTTCTTTCGTACGCCATAAAAACGGTACAAAGGTCATAGTGTAAAGCTAGACGTGCACTTATGTGTACAAAAATAACATGCAAGCCGCTTGGGCGCGCTATAGTTGATATAAACAGAATTTGCTTGCCAAGTATTCCTAACCCTGAACTTTTATTTTATTGAGTAATTATATTGTTTACGGAGTATATAATTAATATCGCATTAAAAATGTTTGCGAACTTTTATTTAAATATAAAATTTCCTTGACTGCAACTTGTCTAAAAATATGGCTCAAGTGCCTACGTTACCATATTTCTTTGAGCAAATTAAGTTATTATCTACATTATTTCTTTCCCTTTGCGACCTCCTCCATTAACTTCTTTAACCTTACCTTATCTTCACTCCTCCTACCCTTGCATCGTTATTTCAGTTTCAAGGACCTTTTCACACCATAACACAAACAATAAAACAAAATACACGAGTATGATAAAATGTGTATAATTATTTAAAATTGTAGTTAAGTGAGAAATGACACGAGATAGGAGGTACTTACAGCGAATGTAGTTTTAGCGTCGGCGGGCAGACACGGAGGACAGGCGCGGAGTTACTAACGAGGGGAAAAGTGCCTATTTCCCGAGCGTAATGACCGCCCTGACAACCCTCGGCCAAAGCTCCACGGATACTATACTGGATGATATTTACTAGGGGTCGGTATAGTGCAGTCTCTTCATTGCCCCAATAAAATACTAAAACTAACCGATCACTAATCATCGTCGCAGATTTATGTACTGCATTTTATATACGTGTAAGTACATAATCCCTTTTATTTTTATCGTATGGTTTCGACTTCGCTCGCTTAGAAAACATAAATGAGTTTCGGAATATAAGCAACTAAATTTCGACCCAATAACGACTGAAATTCAATCATAATTGAAAATTTGTGCCAAACATACGAATTTTCATGTGTTTCATTTCTTTTTCTGCTGTTTTAGAATTTCTTTATTGATAACATTGCATCTCGTGAATAGGTTCTAAACAAAAAAAAAACTGTTGTCTACAAAAAAAAAACGGGTTGCACTCCGGGAGTTCTGGCAGAAGTAAAAACTTGAACATGCGAACCAAACAGCGATGTTGATAAACTACGTTGAACGAAACGCGTAAGCGCCAAGAATTTCATGGCGCTTACAACGTTTTGGTCGCGAGAAAATAATGCCCTATGAACAATCTAGCGCTTCATGTTTTAATTGTTTAATTAGAGGTAACTAATGTTTTAGCGCTGCAGCGAACTTAAGTTCTAATTCTCACCAAAATCTTACATCAGGGTCACGTGTCCTGACGCGAGTTTAACATTTTTTACTCATCCCAAAAAGTGCACAACGCCGCTAAAGAAGTTTTCACTTCAAAAATCTATCTCACAGAAGATAACGGAATGTTTTGTTGGTGCCTATTAATTATTAATTAGTATTGGTTTCGTTTCCGTATCAATATTAGAGTTTAGTTGAATCACTGTTTCAAAAATATTTTCCATATTGCTCGACACCACTAAAATTTTATTATACATATAGTAATTAAAGACGATACTCATTATATATGTAATACGCTTGTATAGTATTTTATGTTTATGGTAAAAATAAATATTTATTAATTGTGTAACTTTATTATTCTTTTATTACTATTACTTTGTAAGCCTCATTGGTGTCCGTCGCCTTGTCCCAAAGATTGGCTGGCAAAGAATGGTCTTACCATTCAGTGCGCCTATTGCACTCCTATTTTGTAGTCAATAAAGTTTAAATAAATAAATCCAATAAATCCAATTAAATAAATCTTGGGTAATTTATGAATAAAAATTAAGTAAAAAAAGCAGTATTTTTTGTTTACACACCACAATTTCCTGCGGCTGCTATCGTTTGAGCAAAAAGTCTCACGGGAATCAAAGAGCACTTCATAGAGATTGCATCGTTATAATAAACAGCCAGACTGGAGAAGTACAAGTTACGAGTACGTCGTGCTTGGTACTCGACTTGTAACTATTATTATGTAGACATAAGAATCGTTCTTAAAAAGGTCGAAGTGTCAAGGTGATCGTGCACTTAGCTGTACGTCCAGCTTACGAAACATCGCAGGCAAATAACAACTCCCTAAAAGTTTAAGCATATTATATAACATAGTACATACATACATATCATCACGCCTGTCTCCCATTGGGGTAGGCAGAGAAGAGATTATGGAACGCAAATTGTACCGATCCTAACATACCCTATATGCTCTTCGGTTTTGGATACTTTCGATTTGGCCCTTTTTCCACACATCACCAATTTGATCTATATGTGTGGGTCTAGGGAGGTCCCTCCTGACATCACCATCACCACTCTTGCCTGATACACTTCTTTTGTAACTCTTTTGTCATTCGTTCTTTCTAAATGATCAAACCATCCATAACATACCATAACATAGTACTTTCATTTAATTGTAAATTCAACTTTATACAAGAGAGAGAGAGAGGCCTTGCGACGTGTAGTAATTCATGATGTAGGTAAATAAAAAATACCCTTTATGATGTGATTTTTTGACAAACATTTTACGCTTTAATATACGGAACCATAAAAATCACAGTGCTTCAATGTAGACGTAGGTATACAACCGTGTCGTAGTGTATACGTCTTTGTCACAAGTTGATATTGTATGTCATGTGACAAGCAAGGCAAAAACATAAAACAACAACAAACACGTAGCGATTTTGATTTCCACAAAGTAACAAATGCTCTATCCAAAAATTGGTTCCAAAACTCAGGTATACATCGAAAAATTACGTACGATCCTAAGGAGTTGCTGTGTTGGCAGTAGAGATGGCATACTTAATGGATACTTAATGGATTACCAGCGTTCATAGGCTACGGTAACCATTTTAGATCAACTGTACAAAAAACTAAGCCAAACAACACAAGCCAAGCCCTATGTAATTGAGTCTGGGAAAATGAACATTGGCCATTTTCGCAGACTCAATTACATAGGGTACAATTACAGTCATACACGCGATTATTTGCCGGCATTGGCGAATATTGGACGACTAAGCAGCTGTTTCGGTAATTTCGCTGATATTGCTAAAATAGGGTTGACAAAATTTTGGAATGTTTGTGCTCGAACTTCACAGTTGACGCCTACCTTACATACACATGATGCACCCTGCTAATTAAGGTAGGCTGGGTTGCCAATTGATTATCTTTTTTTATACAACTTCATGGGAGGCATGCAAGCATACGGTCCACCTGATGTATGACGGTAATACATTAAGTATCACTCGCGCGATGCAACCTCTGCTGCTAACACAGCTTACTGCTGGTGGTGGATTACCACACAGGACAAAAATTTGTGTGCATGAGCATCAGACATGTGTTTTTAACATAGGTAGGGCACATATGGTACAGCAGCCAGTCTGGGAAAGTACCTCCACTTCGCAGAAAGTCGCAGCCAAATAACATCTCCCTAGAGGGTTGTTGTGTTCCTGCGTGTGAGTGAGGTCATCAGTAAGCTCCTAAGGAGTTGCTGTGTTAGCAGCAGAGATGTAGGAGTTGAGGAAGGTGAAGAAACGCCATGACCAAATTAGTCGTGTTTTATTAGAAGGTGATGTCAGGAGCCCTAGAAAGAACGTGAATAGAGATGTTAAAGAAGCGAGTAAGTTGTGTAAGGAATAAGTCATGTAGAGCTCAGTACTGTTTGTCTACTCCGCAAGGAAGTTGACATGAATATATAGATAGAATTTGATAGACAGAATTTAAGGTTCATAAGTAAAACAAATAAAAAAAAAAACCCCCCACCCTAAAAAGCGGCTGTACAGATTTGCTTAAAGCGTAGCTAAGAACACTCCCGATCATGTCACCTTTTAAACAAAGAAAAAAAAAACAAAATCGGCTCAGTAGTTTTCGAGAAAAATGGTAACAGACACACAAACAAACACCTCTTACCCCAAACGCATATACCGTCTCCGTGACCGTCGCGGGTAAAAATACTGGCAGATATTGACAACACAATAAAAAGTCGATTGATTATGTTGAGACTTGTGATTATTGGTACACGGTGTAATTTCGTACACAACTTTTTATTAAATAATAAACTTCTTTATTTTTCTTCTTTATTTATTTTTATTAAAAAAAACACTTGCAACTGTTCTATGGTTTTAATATTTTGTTTTTAGTAAACGACTTTTGGGAAAATATAACAACTTCCCCCAGGAAGTGAAACAAATTCTCAACACGTGCTAATTACCTAAAATATAAACGCCAATCGTATGCGAATCACAGTCGAAATGGTTTCTTTTAACGAGAGGCAAACACGTTGAATTTTAAACATGGCACAAATTTTAATTGGGTTCAATATTGGACCAATAATTAAATCAGAGTGGAGTAAACAGTTGGATCCCGGATTGGTTCGGACCACTGTCGGTGTCAGGAGATTTATTTAAAAAGTTCCCGTCCTCGAACAAAGCGAAATGATTAACTACAAGCGTCGGAAGTGTTTTTTTTTTAATTGTTCGATAACACTTTTACTACGGTTGTGCAATATCTATGTAGAATTTTACGCACTCACTGATACAATGTGTAATCAGGGTCTCCCAACGGGTACTTTAGCGCCACTCAAGTAAAATATCAATAACTCGTAAAATGGAAAGAAAATAAAAGACAGCTATTAGCGTAACATACATGATAATATATACAATCATTATTAAATTATTAACCTGACTAATAAATATCTAGCGTTACTAATACAGCACAATAATTTATGCCACAGCGCTGATTTTCATTCACAACACACAATTTAAACAAAATGACCTCCACTATTATATCATAAGCCCATAAGTTTTTAAAACTAAAAAACATAATAAAACGTTATACCCTGAAGTTTTGAAAAGAAAAGTGCCCGTAATTTATTAAGATTTATTACGTTATTAGTGAATTACATGGGTTATCAAAAAAATATCAAATGACGAGCTCGGTGGCGCAGTGGTGAACACATCGTGTGTTCATGCACACAAATGTTTAGACGGCTCTTACTTACTTTGGGGCTAGATGGCTCTGTGTAATTTGTCCGACAATATTTATTTATAATTGAATAATTTATATTTTAATCAACTGTGTGTATAGCGAATGTTTTTTTTTTTACTTAAGAGCCAGTGAAGCCGTAGAGTTCCCATTTACGCTTTACATATCACATCAGATCACCCCGTACTCGTCAAAACTAGTATACTGGTCTCCCCTTGAATGGGTTTAAATCATGTACTCCCTTCTTACGCAGTGCATATAAATAATCAATAGGGGTGTCTGTAAATATTACTCGTTTGCAAATCAACATAGTGAACCAGAAGTTGATACACAAATCAAAAAAACGACTTGACTGCGCATGAAGACACCCCGCGCTCAAAAATACAAATATTGTGTTGTAGCGCCTAAATATATCACCAATTCTAGCCTATTGACCAATGTGAGAATATATTAACCAATAAGCCGATGTTGGTCCACGAATTAGCTAACAAAAGCTGGGCCTTCTACTATGCCCCCGACCTGTAGCTTCCCGTTCCTTCATGAGCAGATATGAATGGCTGGCTTTAACTCTACACGTTGTGATGTTAATGAGAAACACCCTTTTCCACTGTATTTACATATCTATTTAATTTGATGTTCATTTACATACTTAATCACGTGCATACACAATCAGAGTAACATTACCCAAAATAATTTTGTAACATCTCATCAAACCGCAGCCCCCGGCAGAATGTGGGTCACGACATGCGTCAGTCATCGTCAACAAAAGATATTATAATTAAGAAACAAGAAACCGGCAGTGAATCTCAATGTTACCCTGCATTTTCGTATGTTTGTTACCCAACCCCAATGTAAAGACAGAAAACTCTTCATGTTATTAATAAAATGAAATATTGAATGACACCACTGTGTGTTCAATATCATCATAATAGCATCCCTTTTTAAGGTTTCGTACCCAAGGGTTGGCAACGGGTGCCTATTGCTGAGGCCTCTCCATCTGTCCGTCCGTCTATCAAAGGGTCGTGCCTTTTGAACAGTATATACAACAAATAGAAATTACCATGACAACTAACAGAGTTCAACCAATTAACAGCTCTCCGGTGTTTTGTTGTATTCGTATAAGTGAGTGAGGTTACCAGAAGCTCCCGAGAAGTTGCTGTGTTAGCAGGGGTGGCCGTGAGTTACTCCGATTATTGCGTTGGTGTTTTATACTAGATAGTACGGAACCCTATTTGCGGATCTGACTAGCACTTGGTGAGTTTTTACATATCATTCACATTATGCATAAAATGAAGTATTATTGTCGAACTATGTACCAATATTTAATAATAGGTACCCAATAATATCATCAGCCTGTCAAACTATTTAATAATGAAAATGTTGCATATCATTCATATTAATAGAAATGAAGCTATGAATGATAAAGAAGCGAGAGGTATGTAAGGAACGCGTCTTGAGGCGCTCCGTTCTCTCTGCTAACCCCGCAAGGGATCTGGCGTAAAGATATATATTCATATTATACATTAATATTATCAATTGCCAACCGTAGAATTAAGACAAATTAATGTTTACTTGTATAGCCATCTTTCTAGTAGGTATATGTAAGGTCTAACATATTCAATCCGACAAACTTTGCAGGGTTTATGTATATGTTGTACCTATTAGGGTTATAATATAAAAAATTAAACATTTAATATTAAATTTATAAAAAACTTTTTCAAAAATCATAATATATAAATTAAAATTTGCGAGTTGTAAGTACCATGATTCACATCCCTTTTACTATGAACAGACTTCTTGTTACTGCGTAATGACCACCGCGGGTAGAGAACCAATCAGCTGGCGGAAATCAAAGGTTAAAAATCTCTATCTCTCTCTGTCACATTAGGAAATATGATACTGTTGAATATCTCTTTTACACAGTATCTATTTCATAATATAACACCATGCTGCGAATGACTAAGAATAGTGCTATCTCTTTTATTCATATTTGAGTGAAAGCAACGTTGTCATTGATTAAACAAGCAACATCCGAATAAAACGAAGTAAGTCTATTATTTTCTAATTTAACTCTCGCACGCATTTTAACGTTATTCTAAAAAAAAAATTTAAAAAGGTATTTTTAAATTAATTTATTAATTAAGGCATGAAGGTGTATTTGCCATTTTTTCGGGTACATTTTGTTACATCCTATATATACATACTTTTTATATCGTATTATTCTATTCTATTCTCTGAGTGTACCAGTAGTACCAAGTTCAATGACAAAACATCTGGGATCCCTACCCATTTCTTCTTATTAAATTCGTTGTGATTTCCAAGGCAATCAGTCACAGCTAACCCAGTATTACAATGAAATTGACTGTCCATTGTTACTTTGTTTAGTTGTTAATCCTGGCACCAGCAGTACAGATGGGAGTTGGGTTGGTCCCTTTCCTAATATCCATTAGTAACCAGTACGTATTATTAGTAAACAGCTAAATATAAATAGGGAAAGACAAAACTATTTAATTATTTTTTTTCTATTGACGAACATTAATTATACAAATAAAAAAAATAGAACAGTAAAAAAAATTGGATGCCTGCAAAATTGTTACATTTTTCTTAATTTTTATATATAAAATTCGATGTGTGATATATTCCCTATCGACGGCTGAACATATATTGATGTAATTTTCAGGCAATCTCCAGATTAGCCTAGATTATCCTGCAAAGTTTGGTAGTGATCGGATCTCCGTGCAAGATCACGTGTACGAAGCCGGGGCAGGCCGCAAGTTCTTAATAATGATCAGGTCGAAATTCGACCATTGGGCCGAACAATATTTAGAATAAATGTTAGATTTGACTTGAACGATACAAATATTTGAACGTAATAAACAAGAGTTATTCAATTCTTCAAGCAAACTGTATGTAATGTAAAGGGTTATTTTATTGTGCAACTTTACATGGTAGATTTGAAGGTAGCTAAAAACTTGCTAGAAATTTATGACTCTGTGTAGTTTGTGAACCGGCAAACTTTTCGTGTCAAGAACCTCCTCCTCGGGGTCCTCAGGATACCCGACGAAGTTACTGGACGATGTAGAGTCGGATCGTCGACTTTTATTAACTTAGTGTAAATGTTTTGGAGTTTTATACTCCCTGACGGTCGATTTAAGAGAATATATGGCCCGCGATTTCTCCAAGCGTATTACATTATTATAAGCGATTTGAATGAAGTGACTCACTATCGCCTCTAAAGCTAAATCCTACCTCAATAGCACGTGACGCGTGGTGGGTATAACGCGCTTGGAGATTGTAGTTATTTATTACGATTTTTTTAATTAAAAAAAAATATAGTTTAGTTATTTAATTTCATAAAATGTTTACCTGGATAGGCAAAAACCTACTACAATTTCTAAAATTTTGGCTGCAATAACTTTTTCGGATTTGTTAAATTTGGAAAATGGTTTACGTACCTCAATTTAAAATTTATGTGGCACCAAAATCGAGTAGATCGAGAGGTATTGCTGACAAAAATACACACATACATACAAGAAAATTGATGTATATAATACACGAATATTTTCAACAAGATGACTGCAGTTTAAGTTGCCATCGATCGAAAATTTTCAAAACTATAAGTGCTATAATGTTTTTTTATCTGATATAATTACACAATGGTAACCTTTAGATGTTCCCTGTATCTGTGTTATATTGCTTTTTAGCATTTGTCAAATAAATTATTAGTTTGTCCATAATTATCAGAAGCAATTTATTTTTCAAAAATTTCTAATGGCAAATTTAAAAGGCTATTAAATCAATACGACGTTTCTTTCAATATTTTACAAATCAATTGTTTTGACACTCTTTATTCATTATTTTATTATTTACAATTAATAAATTGATTAACAGTTTTTTGCATTTTCACTTATTTTTTCATTTATTTGTTAATTCACAAACGTATTTAACGTAAAAGTTATTTAATGATAGTTAACCAACCTAGCAAACATGTGAGGAGAGACGTCGTTGACGACCGTGTCTATAACAGCAATATTGCAAGTGTGAACTTTAGTTAAGGCTGTACATAGTATTGGCCAAAGTATTCTCTAAAAAGGCCAAGTATACGTTATATTAAGGGGAACGATCATTGGAAAGTTTATTTATCAATGCCCTGGGGCCACGGAAACTTTTATGTATTCCACAGGACTCAGTGCCTTTAACGGAGTTAGAGAGGTTGAAAAGTCTTGACTCATCACAGAAAATTAAAAAACAAGACTAATTTAAACGTGTTTGACGCGGAATTGCAAGGCCATAGAAATTGTAAAACATACTTGCAAACTACAACAAGGATACGTAAAATTAACGATTGACCATTTCGGTCGGTACAAAAATCGACGAACTTTGGAAGACTTAAGAGTTTGCCGTAACAGAAATCTTATCGTCTACTTCTTTTCATCATGATGACAATGGTGACGACGATGTATATCAAAAAGAAACACAAGAATCCGCTATTATATATTATAGGTAACGCAGTAAATCTGTCGTATCGAGAATTCGATACTACACCGCTGCTTTCGACCCAGAAGCATATTATTACTGTTTGCTGGTAGCTCGCTGTCCAGTTCGAGCTAAAGAAGAACTATTGGCTGACAATACTAAGAATTTCTAGGTAATTATAAATATATTAGAGTCTCGATAATATTTTTATGTTTTACAACCGAACACATCCTACGGCATTACAAGTACGCGGCGGAAACATTTGAATCAATCACTAGTCTGTTTCCCATTTTTTTGTAGGTGGGTGTTAGTCTTATAAATAAATTTTTATGTTTAGACTATAGGTTCAAAATCGCTGTATTTTTGACTAAATACGATCGCCATCAATATAATCCAAATTTAAATTTTTGCCATCAAAAAAATCTGAAATTTACCTTAGGCGGTAGACTCAATGACCGATGTCTTACTAAGATATGATGAATATGTTCATCAGAATTATCGCTTATTTCCAAATGTCGTGATTATCGATGTTAGAAGTATTTGAAAATTAATTCCTTAGATTTCGCTAAACACAAGCCGATCTAATAAAAGCATATTAATAGCTGAATTTTCCAAAAATATCATAAGTTCCCCTATACAAAACGTTCCCTCTAGACATTACGTGGAGCCAATTCGCACGTTTTATCAGAACTACCGTTCCGAAACGTTCTCACCATAACTCTCTCGCAGTTCGCGAATTCAATGTAGAGTTTGTTGGAAATTCATTTGTTACAAACTCTATCTTTGTAGAGTGCGCCGTCCGACCGCTACTGTTAATTTTCAGCTGATTTGATAATGAAATGCAGTTGACGGTGAATGCAGATATAAACTAGTTTGCAGAGTCAAAATACAAACATTTCATTTTAGTAGCCCGTATTTTTACCCGAATGCAAAAGGGTTATTATGTCTTTATCGTGAATCTATGTATCTATTTATAAGACGTCTGATGCTGCAGTACCGATGGCACGTCGACCTTCCAAGTGTTAGGTATGTAAGTTTGTAGCATGAATTTTTATCATTCAAACTGATAGATATGTTTTAAAAAAATATATACGGAAACTACATAAATCCATTTTGAATAGTATAAATTTTTTAACTTTACCATACTAGTTATATAATCTGATAACATATAAGGGAATTTTTTATAAGAACATTTCTTAGATAGTAACAACGTAATTAGAAATTATGGATATTTTTTTAACATTTTAATTAAAATATCTGGTATTTTAGTTTTTGAATAATCGACTTATTCAGGTGTTAATAAAGTGCAAGTATTTATTTATTTACTTCCCATTTTAAGGGATGTTATTGCAGACGCAGAAAAAAAAATTGATTATGTAGCTACGTTTACCTTTGAAGGCCAGCTAGGTATATATTATTTTAAGAGGATGGTGTTTTTTTTTTATTTCGGTGGTAAACAATAATTTGCGCTAAATTTCCTCAGGAACTGCTATAGCGATTAAGTTTTTTTTTTATATCGTCGTAGTATTTTTTTTTTGTGTACCATAAAATGGGATGTTTTGCTATAATTCCTCTTCCTAATTACGGCAATACATTATTACGGAACATATTGAACGGGTTTTCATCCATGCGGTACCAGATAGGAATTTTCGTAAATCTTTTGGGGTTCGGTATCTCGAAAGGTAAAATAGAACCCTTAGAGGATCATTTTGTTATCCAGCTATCTGCAAATCCGTTAAGGCCCTCAATCTCGAAATTGCCCTTCGTAAGTTTTATTATTAGAACGCCGGTAGGCGTACAAGCGCGTACGGCCAACCTGATATAAAGTGGTTACCGCAGCCTAGGAACGCTTGTAATATAGAAAGTATCGCTCGTGCTTTGCCATCCCTACTGCAAACACAACGATTTCTTAGGAGCTTGCTGATAATCTCACGCACTTGGCTATACAATAATCTTCTAGCAGTTCTTATATGGTTTTCTATGAGTTGACTTCTCTAATCGTAGTTTTGTAGCTTTTATGAGTTTCACCTCTATTAAAAAAGCCATCAAGTGCAAGACCGACTCGTGATCTGAGGGTTCCGTAAAAAAATATTTTATACGCAAAAAAAAAAGTATTTTTTTTGTAATGAATCCGACACAAATTTACGGATTTTGGATTTTTTCCTTTGCTTGTGCTACATGACATTCCAAGGTTTTGATTACAGGTTTCGATTCCTTTGCGAGTGTTAAAATATGCGCACAAACGTGACATAAACAAACAGCTGTGGATCCTCAATCCGTGCAAAAAAAGTAGAATTGAATCTTCGCCTCGGCAGAATCGACGCACCTAATATTTCCTCAGAACACTGATCGCTCGATTGTCAAAATCGACTTGGCCTATACCGAGAATTAAATGTTTATTAAACATTCTGTGTTATGAAGACAGCTGTTCCTCACACATCCGCAATTATTTTTTGATTGATGCCTAACTGTCAATACACTGATACTGTAACTCATATATACTTGTACACTCATGAAACTAAGTTACTTTAGTGCGCGTATTCAATAAAATTTGTTTAGCATTCTGATTCGTTACAACGGTAAGGGACCCCAAAAAATATCTAAAATTTCTTGCAGATATTATCGTCATCGTTTCCTCCCCCCCTCTAGAGGGCCATTCGCCTCGATCCTATGCCATCTGCATCCTTCGACTCCCTACAAACCTCTTGAGGTCGTCACTCCATCTAGTGGGGGGTACACTGGGTGTACCAGTACGGGAACGGAGAACCTTTCTTTTCCAGCAGTTGTCCGTTCTAAAGCTATGTGGCCGCCCCACCGCCACTGCGGCTTGCTTCTCCTTTAGGCTATGTCGGTTACCCAAGTTCTACTGTGGATAGCCCTATTCTGATTCTATCACGCAGAGGAACTAAAAGCATAGCAACATCAACATCAAACCTCTTTCCATAGCACGCAGTGTGACCTTGAGCATCCCCGTACGACCCGCAGATACAGATAAATACAGATTACAAATATTACTTACAACATATAAAATGATATCGTATATTTATGTAACAAAATAAAAGCATTAACCTGCCAAGGATAAAATACGCGTAACGGAAACAACATCGATGATACACTCGCTACTACGCAGAGATAAAACTGAAATCATAAATCAATAATAGCAACAAATATTGGCCAATCTTTAGGTACTAAATCTGTCTCTACCATAGATCTGCAATTCCAATACTGGACTACGCCAGCGTTCATACGAATTGCGAGAGTTTGTTACAGCATATAATAAAACTGTTTCGAATTAGGACGTAGCCCACTACAGTTCATCAAATCTCAGAAATACATTTTGACAGCTCAATTTATCTCTTCCACATTTATCAGATACGCAACACTTGACAGATAGCTATCTCTTTCTGACTCAATAGAGAAATCGGATAGAATGTATTGTTACATAAAGAAATACATCATTTGTTATCTTTAACGGACAATTTTATGATTATTGTAGTAACAAAGCTTGAGCAATAATTGAAAAATTTTCTGAAAGGACTCCTGACTGATTTGGAATAAAATTTTATAATGCATCCAGCAGCAAAAATATATACTAATTTAGTACAGATCCAGAAATGTTGCATCATAAGAATAAACAAGGCAAGCTATTCGAAACAATAAATAACGATATGTTCGTATCCAATCTCACTAATATTTGAAGAGGTAAAGTTTGTTTACCTGGATGTAGGGGAGGAATCTCTGGAACTACTGATCCGATACGAAAATGATTGTACTAATAGGACCATGCGTAATCTCTGTGTGCTATAGTTTAAGATTTTTGTAGCAGAAGCGTTAAAATTGTGTGAAAATTCAAACTAAGTTGACTGTCTACATTATATTCAAATTAATTTGTCAATTTAAAATTTACAGTAAATTCAAATTGTGATTTACTAGCATAAACAAAGATTATATGGATTATATGTGAACCGTGTCGAGTTTGTTAGTGTTAAGTCGTTATAGAACTTCGTAAATGGAACGGTGTATAATAATAAAACCTATAGGTAACTAATTTACGCTATATTCATTAGCAAGCCTGGTAAAAGCATGAAAGGAATTTTGTTCGTATTTTTTTTATTTCTAGATGTAAATAATTAATATGACTATTAATAAAATGACGTTAAGAAAATTCAGAAATTCAGTAACTAACTAGGAAGGTGGGTCTAGGCAGATAACTGGGTTTTGAACTATTTGTTTTATACAACTAGATTGGCAAACAAGCATGCGGCCCGCATCAGATGGTAAGCGGTCACCGCAGCTTATTGACGTTCGCAACACCACGGGGATGTTACTCGCGTGCTCCCAATCTTGTAACCTAAGGATGTTTCGTCTGCTATATCTCACCCTTCAAACCGGAACACAGTAATATAAATATAGCTGCTTGGCGGTAGAAATAGGAGAGACAGAGGTACTCATGCAGACGACTTTTGTACAAAGTCTCCCTCCCTCAGAAATAGACTATGTACGTAGTACAACACAGTGTTGTTTTAGAAGAATACTTAGGCATTAGTCTTCACTCTTAGTAAATTTTTTATACTACGTCGGGAGACATACAAGCATACGGCCCACCTAAAGCCCACCTAAAGCGGGTACCGTAGCCTATTAACACTTGCGGAATATTAAGTATCACTTGCGCCATGCCTCCTCTGCTGTTTTACACAGCAACTCCTCGGGAGCTTACTGGTGACTTCATTCACACGCTGGAACACAATAACTCTCTAGGGAGTTGTTAATTGGCTGCGGTTTTCTATGAGGTGGAGGTACTTCTCCAGACTGCTTTGATGCGCCCTACCTCTCTTAAAACATCCAGGCCAATACAAAAAGACATGTTCATGCGCACAAATGTTTACCTTGTGTGGGAATCGAACCCACGAGCGTTGGTGTCAAAGTCGCGTTCATTCATGACTGAACCAACGAGCTCGTAAAATTTTGTGTATAACAGACGTTTATCCGGCACAGTGGTAGACTCCGACAGTGGCTGATATTAATTAATATATATATATATTAATTAATATCAGCCACATATATACCGCCATATATATATATATATATATATACTAGATATACGGCCTTAACTCTTTCAAGGCTCTGGCAACAGATAAAGAAAGTACTCCTATGTCACTGAAGACCACTACACAATAATATCTCCCAGTATCCCTCCCTATACCTATATCTTTAAGAACCCTCAGAAAAACTAAAGTATGGATTTCCAAAGTTTAGTTTTTATTACTTTTCTGGGCTATAAATGGAGCGTACGGTTAAAGTTTCGTATAGCTCACTTTATCATACACTATTTATATAACAGTATAGATGAAAATATTATAAAACTGCGATTGAGATTTTCAGTAAGCTGCTAAAGAGCTACGTTAGCAGCAGGGGTTGCAACGCGCGATCAGTACTTCTCTTATCAAAGCGTTCATAGCTACCCCAACCACTTCCTGGGTCGTTTGTTTGTGTGCCTCCCAAAATTATATAAAAGAAAGAACAGTATTACACACGAGGTTAAGATTCAGACCGTCTCATCTCAGAACAGTTTACGCCGAATGAATAAAGCGAACTTGATTTTTTGCGACTAACCTAAAAGGGTATCTTAAGTACTGGATCCGCAGACATTATCGTGAAGGCATAGACCCTTCCCCTAAGGTGAGCACTTTTATAACCCCATCAAACGTTACGAGTGCAATAAAACACGATTGTTTTCCATTAACATGGACGTCCTCGGAATCGGTATAAAAAATTGAAGACAAACTGTAATATGGTTTAAAAAGTTAACTAAAACGTAACAAACTTCGTCATTATCATCATCTCAGCCTGTATTCGTTCACTGCCGACCCTAGGCCCATTTAGAGTGCCTCGTCTCGATCCTGCGCCACCTACAAACCTCTTGAGGTCGTCGCTTCATCTAATGGGGGGTCGTCACACACTGCATGTAGGTACCAGTACGGGAACGCCATTGAGAGCCTTTCTTCTCCAGCGGTTGTCGGTTCTACGAACTATGTGGCCGACCCACAGCTACTTCAGGTTGTATATCCTTTAGTCTATGACGGTTACCTTAGTTCTGCTGAGGAAATTCTTATTTCTGATTCTATCATGAGATAAACCCCGAGTATATCTCTTTCCATACACGCTGAGCGACCTTGAGCTTCCATGTACGGCCCGCAGTGAAGGTATCTAATGGTTATAATTACGACTAAAATAATAATAAGATATATCTTCTTCCACCTTGGGTAGCCTCATGCTTTTCTTGAAGAACCCCATGCTGAAGTCCCTTGGCAATCCTCCGCAGGGAGGTCGTTCCACAACTTAATAGTAGGTACCTACTCCTCTCTTGTAATTTCTAGCGCTTCTTAATCCATTAAGTTTGGCGGGCTCTGCTACCTAAACCTAAGGATTTAGCAAAGATGCTGATTTTGATATGGTGCGACAGCCGTCATACTTCTCAGGTTACGGTCTTCCGAAATATAATGTCATGAACTTGCGGGTTTTCTCACAAAGTTTCTACAAAGTGATAAAAACTAACTTACAAATTATTACCAAACTACGTACATTATTAATTAATTGCCTAAATTGAAAACTTACTTAAGTTAATGTGAAGCTCACAGAACGATACATAATACTTAACATTGTCTGTAGTTCATTCCAATTCCGAAGTGTAACTAAATTTGAAATATATTCGGGGGGCATACAAGCGTATCCACCTGATGTGAAGCGGTTACCACAGCCTATGAACGCTTGCAATACATTAAGTATCACTCGTACAATGCCTCCTTTGTTGCTAACACAGCGACTCCTTAGGACCTTAATTATCTGGCTGTGGTTTTCTGCGAGGTGCACACATACCAAGATAAACAGACATGTTCATACACACAAATGTTTATCCTTTGTGGGAATCGAACACGCTTTGGTGTTAATGTAGCGTTACTAACCACTCCGCCACGGAGCTCGTAAAAAATATTTATTTTTTTATACGTCATCAACGTGGGAACCATCACAGGACTTGGTAATTGGAATCGTTTCAAATTTTACCAACTCAAAAGTTTATCCAACCCCTTGTTCTCCTAATTCTTCTTTTTATTCGACCAGTAACAATACCATCATTTCTATTTATATATCAAAAAGGATAGAAAGCAAAATTACTAAGGAAACCTATTTATTTCGGAGAATTTACGGAAAGAATAAATCTTAAATCGCAAGAATAATGTACGTCTACATTCACCCCAACCACAATACACATTTTTATTTCAACCCGATAAAGCCCAAATCATTATACTGACCGCACACGCATAATTCAAGAGTGACGTAAACCTTAGCTTGATGTAGAGCGGCAAAGGGCGTGTTCAGTGAGCAAAATAAATTTTATTTACATTTAAAAAGCGTGGCGGGATCTTCGTCAATGGGACGGGTCGAGCGAACAAATAAAATGAAATCGCAACACTGGCTGACTACAATGGACGTGGAATGCCCTTCTTCGCTATAATTAAAAACAAATTTGAATTGTTCGCGGAAGTGACTTTTAGCGCCATGAACGAAATAACCTATGGTGAGTTGATGAGATAGAAATTACGTAGTAACTCAATTCACGGCTATGGGCCGGGGGGCAAAGCAATGCGTAGTTATTTTTGGCTAGTTCGCGGATCAACATCAAGGCAATTATCGCATTATTGGTTAAAATATTCCTCACATTGGTCAGTAGATTCGCTGTGAGCGCCGGGTGCCTTCATGCGCAATCAAGTGGTTTATTGGTTTGTGTTTAGCATAGTGTTACATTACAAATGCAGTTGTTCGGTATGAAGGTAACACCTACGTTTTGCAAACGTACTGTTCGGTGACGAATGGGAATTAATCCTCACAATCCACACAATGGAAACGAAGTGGTCGCGTACCGTGCCGTTCCAAAGAAATTATCTACCGAGAAGTTTTTACTTGTGGAATGAACTCCCTTTCAAGATTTTTCATAACATGAGGTTCTTCAAAATAACTGTGAAGAGATTTTACAGGGTCGGCAAATCACGGATGTCACTTCTGAGAATGTTACTATCGGTAGGCTATGGTATCTGCTTACCATCAGGCGGCAGACTATTTGTTTAACACCTTAGTAGTATAAAAAATGCACACATCTTAAATGAAATAGACAGGGAGTTCACTGCACAATTCGGTAGTTCGCGGTAATTAAGCTCTCTGGAACACATTGGAAACGAAACATAATGGTCGCAATCTACACGTTTCCTGAGAGATTTCGACGAATTCTAAAGTTGGGTATTGCTATGTTTTTCCAGGAAAATACAACACCGTCAAGAAGGCATGAAAAGAGATTTTTACTTAGTCGGCAACGGGTACGTGTAATCCTAAATATTACAAGCATCCACATATAAAATATAATCAAGCATACCGTATGTCGGTTTGCAACCTCAGCGACGTAAAAAAGTTACACCGAGTTATCCACAGACTGTAGCATGTAAAGTTAAGCGTTTATGGACGAACACAGCATCCGTGACATCATGATTATTCAAATGGTACTTGGAGCCGATTTAAAAGGTCATCGTACAAGTTATTTGCAAGGGAAGGACTTCCCCGCTCTAGTATACTGCTAAAATATGCACCGTCTGTTGTTTGCATCTATCCAAAAATGTAGACATCTGCAAATTGTATTGTTTCTCTTTACATAAAAAGAATGTTCCATTATTACATCATTAAGAAGAAAGTACACAATTTTGACTCGCGTAGGACTGTAACTAGGCTGATGACAGTACTAAAATGGTAGTTGTGTGAAAACAGAAGCAATCAACGAATTAGAAGTTATTCATTGGTGGCAATACTAAACTAGTAGTGGTAGTATTACCATGGTGGCGGTACTAAAAGTGTCGTTGTATGAAAATGCCGTAGTACTAAAATTTTGGTTGTAAATTTGGAATCGTGTATTGGTATCTGCAGCAGCAGTAGGTATTGTTACGTGCATTTTTTGCTCTAATTTAGTTGATTCAAAATATTGTTGAATTGGTTCTCAATATTGAACGCCAGTATCACATTCTCAAAATAGCAAATACAAGTACGCGGGTAAGTAAGGCAACGTCATTACAAAACTCGATTACGGTCGATCGATCTACAATACACGTATAACGCAAGAGAGATATACTAAGATCATTGAATCAAGGCACATTTTCATCCATCAACGATGTTTCATATTGATATCTCCGTCGTTGATTGGCTAAAATTGCAATGGATCGAGAAAATACCTCCAGACATATTACGATCGATATTATTGTTTCTCAAGTAACAAATTATACTATTAGACCTTAGTCAGTGGTATTTCCAAACTTCATGTTTCTAATAATTTGTTTTCATTTTTGTTATCTTAGTGTGAACTGCGGTCATGTGTACGGTAGCTTACTCCCTTATCAAGTAGTCATTTAGCAGCGGCACCCGGCTTCATCGGTGTGAATTTAGACTTTGAACTTTTACACTAGAACGAATAGCTTAAAGCAGTGAGGGTAATGCACAAAAACAAATTTGGCCTTTTTTTTTAAATATGTGTAAATACCTCATGATAATTTTTGTTTAGATTAGAGACATTAAACACTTATCAGAAAATAGCCACAACTAAAATGGTTGACATACATACATGATATTCCGGCTTGATCAATCTATGCAGTTCACTTATACTAGATAATGTAGTTGCATAGCAAACCGCTTGCCGCAACTTTCCCGTAAGTACATTATGTGGGAATCAATAGGTTAAATCTAGCATAGATATATGCAGTGGAAATTTGAGATTGCTTAATATGATTCACTGCAAAAGTTACTATAATCTTTGCTGTCGCAACCTTCGGAGATCCAAGAGAAAGGGAAGCTGGGAAATATACAAGTATGTAATATTGCACGAAGAGCGCGTATTTTGTAGAGTACTTGAGAAAACGTTAATGATGCTTAAGCTCACAGCTAGTTATGAAGGGTTACTCAATAAAGTCCCATTTAAAATAAACATTGACGAGACCAGCGTTGGAATGGTTACTAATGTTACTTTAATACCAAGGCTGGTTCGATTCCCACACGAGACTTTTGTCTTGCTCTGAGTGTTTTTAATAGTAGTAGGGCTCATCAAAGCAAACCGACACAACGCCGGTGTCAAGATAATGGTGTATGAAAGAGATGAAATCGGAACAAACACACGGTTAGATAGCGAATGCACTTTTACAATGGACGGGAGGTATGCTGCTGACGTTGAGAGACGAGTGAGTGTAGAAAACAGTGTGAATGTAGCATATGGAAATCTTGTAGGTAGGCAGTACAGTTTACTAAAAGTAGAGAAAAGAAAATTTTAATTTTTTACGTTTTGTTGCCGTGGGTTTATTCAATTTATATCTTAGAAGTTGCTAACGTAAAGCTTGTTGTGGCATAGAGGACACGTACAAGTACAGTTGTTCAGCGGAGGATCTGGTATCTAAAGTTTGAGGCCGACAACAATAGGGTACTCAAAGATCTGTAATATCTACGGCATGGCAGCGGTCAAAAATTAAAAAATTAAGGTATAAAATCAGATAAAAGGATGAAATTAGTTTCTTTAAGAAATGGTCTCCTCTCTCCATGAACAATATGCAAACGCAAACTCGTAAATTTCTACTAGTTAACTGTTAAACTGTATTTACTATGTGTGTATATAGTTTGCCGTTTACCTAAACACAAAGTCAAAGGCTTGCGACAATGGAATATAAGGGTCGTTAATATGAGGACAATTGAATTCACTGCGGTACAATAGAATTCATGTAGCATCAGAAAAGACAGCGGCGCAGAGAGTGACTGCGGTAGGAAAACTTGCAATTTCAAACAAAATCCTATTCAAATTCACTCCCGACATTTCACAAATGTCATGTTCATGTTTTGTCTAGCAACGGAACACCTATCTAGCACTGCGCCTTGTTCAGTCACGGCAATTGAATAGAATCCAACCAAGGTCTCACATTGTCACACGATCCATTTGTCTGCCGAGCGTCCATTTAAAAATTTATAAACAAAGCAACACTTAGTATTATTCAGAAGTTTTCCATAATCGTTTTTACATATTCATCGCAATGTCAGGGTGCATTTGTGACGCGCCGTCTGTACGAATTTGAATAACAAATGGCTGACATCTGCATGTTTCTAGCCGAGATTTCTACGGTTCCCCTCAAATCTCGATTCGTAGGGAACAATACTGCACCCGAGTTATGAACCATGCCATGGCACGAGGTCATAACTCAGGATTATAAGCCTCAGCCGTAAAAGAAACAATACGGCTTTAAAAATTTTACGGCCTTGTAGGTGTAGATCAAAACCTTGATTGCGAAACTTTTGGCCCCAACAACATTAAGTTTAAAACACCAATAACTCATTACGACACAATGAAGGTGATCACTTGAAAGGTCGTAGTGTGAACAAAGAGTTAGCTGAAGTACAATTAATTTGGATACTGAAGTAGCATCGTCGTGGTCCGCATTTTTTAAAGAACATTCGAGTACAAGGCCCCGTCTTGAAGTCCAAAGAATCTCTAAATTGCTACAGCTTAAGCAACGCTTTGTAAAGACTTTTCGAGTGACGAATTCCGCTCCCGAATGAGAATTAACATAAGAAAAGTTTCTTTAATGGCCGTACCCTCGACCCTTGGCTTACATTTGTATCTCCTTAAGATATCGATAGCTAAAATGAGGGTCCAATTCATACAGTTCCCCTTAATTTTGAGTCGATGCTCCTGATTTTTTACCTGTGTTTGTGCGTTATAATTTTATAGCAGACGAAGCTAGACTAGACAAACAGGCTGGAGGTCATCGGTCCACACCAATACGATTACTTAGTCATTACGTCATCCGATCGCCAGACAGACGTATCTTGAATAACAATTGTGAGGACTACCTACAATAATAATTAAATTTTCCACACGCGTAACTCAACGCCGATACAGAACGAATTGGGAAGTTTCTCGAACCCGACACCACGTTTAAAGGCGAGCTATAAAGACTGTCTGGACTAATCATGCTACTGTAGACTACAATTCACGATACTATTTGTAATAGACAAAATTTTATACTACATTTATACAAATTCTATATAAAAGTGAGAAATGTGGCAAATGTTTATTGCGTTATATGATTTGCGATTAAGAAATGTCGCATTCATTACGATATCTATACATCTATTCAGATAAATAAAATTGGAGTGTCTGTTTGTAATATTAAAATAACCGCTTTTTACTAAATGCATATGGATATATACACGGTACATATACCAAAATGAATATTTTTACAATTTTTGTCCGTCTGTCTGTTTGTTCCGGCTAATCTCTGAAATGGCTGGACCTATTTTGACGGGACTCTCACTGGTAGGTAGACGACTGTTCAGAGCACGATATAGGGAACTTTTTATCCTGTAAATATTTAGGGTTCCTGCGTAAAATATGAAAAACTGTTAAAATTAGGGGGAAATATCTTCCCCTTCGGGGGACTTTTGATTTTTTATTTTTATTATTTTCATAGAATACGTATTTTTTGTGACTTACGTCACATTATCAGATTTACATTATTTTTATTAAATAAAATAAATATACGTTGCCACCCATGAAGGTTAATAGATGGCGCTATATGAAAATTGAATCGCTCTATGGTTGCATCCAAGACTCTGCATCCAAGACTCTGAACTTTGTTTTTTTTTAAACATAAAGAATTTGAGGTCTATACTACCTAACTAGTCTATATAGCTACTAAAAGCCAAATCTCATGCGTGCGAAGCCGCGGGCTTCAGCTAGTTAAACAATATATACACTTGACCGTATGTCTATCTGATGTCAGTAAGTTGGACATTATTCAAGATATCAAGTGATTCTTATAGCTCGCAATATAATAAAATATTATTTCCCTTAGAGCATGAAAATATGATAAACGCAGTCGAAATGCGAGTGTTGTGCAAAAGTTGTGGCTTAACGCTTATACGCGTGTTCGCAATGACGATGTAAGAAACAGAGTTACTCTTACAGAGAATGTGAGGGTTAAAATAAGAAGAGACATGCTCCGTTGTTTCGGACATGTGGAAAGAAGGCGGAAGAACGAATCACGTCCCAGACATACAACGCGAAAGTAGAAGGATGTAGGAGCCGAAGAAGGCTTACTACATGACCAAATTGATCGTATTTTATCAGAAGGCAATGTCAGGAGCCTTAGAAAACTTAACATTTTATTTAAAATAAATGTTTATATAGTCGTCATTACTATGCCATGTATCTAATTTAGATATAAGTAGATCTTACAACTGGTGTATGAACATGACGACACAAAGTCGCAATTTATTTTAATTATAATCTCGACTGAGACGTGTTTATACCTTTTTAATTGGCATTTTTTGTCGTAGCCGGGATTTAGTTTTTAACTTAATTTTTATTTCAATTATTTTGGCGTATGTGATGGAATAATTTATAAAGACGATGGACTTCAAGAATAAACATATTAGAAGGGTCTTATTACATACGAATTTGGCATAACGTATATTTTTATGTAGGAAATCTATATTTTTTGTCAAAAAGGAAATTAAGGTCTTAACACTATAAATAGTCTATCTTCACACCAGTTCCCTTGCGGGTTAGACAAAGAGAACCGAGCGATACAAGACCCGGTTCTTACATACGCTTGTGTCTATTATATTGCTTTTGGCTTCGTCATAGTCTGGTATTATAATCGACATTGGCGATGGTAGATAATAACTATCCGTAAATGGCGCCGAGCATATACGCTGAATGTAATTCAATGACATGGACGCCCGCTATACCTGACAGTACAGTCAATGCTACACATGCATCATGGAGATTGAGCGCGCAAGCGAAGTTCATAGTGATATTCCATGAAAGGGATGGCGTCGTTGCGCGTGTGATTCTAATCGAACACGCAGGTTAAGCAACGACCGCAACCTATCTATAGATGGCTTTATTTATCTCTTCTTCTTCTCCGTGCTTCGGAGGGTACGTTAAGCCGCCGATTACGGCGATAGATGAGAGTAGTTAAGTTAAATCAGTTGCCTTCAGGCGGTTTGAAAACACTGGCTTCCGCCAAGTGTAGCGGAGTACGCTCTAAACACGTTTGGTTGAAAGGAGACCCATATCCCTGCAGTGGAATGAGTTAGGGCTGGTATAGTAATAGTCTGGTCGCATGATCTGCATACTCGTTCATCTGAGAATAAGTGTGGTCTTTCATGTAAAAATGACCATTTTATATCTGTTTCATTGTCAATATTACACAAAAAAACGACAAAAATATGTTAGTCATTAATACATATAAGAAACATAAACAAACCTTGAGGTAATGATTGGTAATAACTATTTGCAAACTTCTGATCACGATTGATTGATTGATTGGTATGCTCAATGCTGACCTTGCCACTTCCGCTGTCTATTTAAAAAATATCCTAGTTAATAGATCCAGGCGTTCTTTTGCGAAAGTCAAATTGACATGCAATTTTATCCTACGTGTTTTGTGTGCTTCCGACATCAATTAGTTCATGCGAACTGGCTCAGACCGGCACCCAGCCACTACTGTTAGTATATGCATCATGCCGTCGTCGACATGGCTGCTCCGGTTCCCTCTGACTCGGCCGTTGCGGCGTCCTCGTGATTGCCCACGACTGCAGCGCCTGACGATACCTCGTGGAGAGGCGAAACGCGTATCGCAGAGACGACCAGGGCAGTAATGGCAGCAACAGTGGCTGGTGTGTGCGGTTCCTGTTCCAGATAGCGGACAATCGCGAGGACGACCGCAGCAGCCTATGCAGAGACGACCAGAGCAGCCACGGCAGCGACGGCATGATGTATCTACTAACGGTAGTGGGTGGGTGCTGGCCGGCGTTAGTTCGCATGAATTCGCACCAATTAGTGGCGGCGGCGGAAGCGCACAAAGCAGATTAGATCAAATAGTTATTAACATATATAGACCAAATTATATATTTTACTCTATTATCGCTTTCGAGGCAATAATATAGAAGTGCTATTTTGGAATTCAGCTGCAGACCGCAGACAAAAGATATGACTAGACAAATCTTCGAATGCACATTAAACCTATAAATTGTATCTCCAGCGGGAATCACTAATCATGGCGAGATAGCTTTATACATTAATAGGTCTTTGATTCTAATCAAAGTCTACCCTTGCTTTGTATCGAACATCAGTGTGAATCATCACATCTTCCTGTGCCTTTTCCTTTTAAACTATGAAGATAATGCAATACCTGTAACAAAAGAATTAAGACTCGTTAATGTATATATGTTAACTTAACAGATGAAACGGAAAAAGGGCAACCTGTGTTGCAAATCTCAAAACTGGCACTTTTCAAGGTATACTCATGTCTATAATAACGACTTTGTATTCATGTTCAGTTTTATTATATATCGTGTTTTGATTGTACCTAGGTATGATAGTATTTAACCACAATATATTTGTCAAATGTACTTAAAACAATAAGCCTACAAACACCGAAATATTTCTTGCAACTGGTTCTATATAGTTGGTCTAAGATTTTTGCATTTTTCCATTTTGTGACGTATGCATATCTTCACGCCAGGTCCCTTCCGGGGTAAGCAGAGAGGACAGAGCGCCTTAGAGAGGTCCTTACACACCTCGCTCTCTTTTATAACATTCATAGCTCTACTCATGCACGCTCGTCAGTTCCTAGGGCTCC
This sequence comes from Pyralis farinalis, assembly GCA_947507595.1. Lineage (NCBI taxonomy): Eukaryota > Metazoa > Arthropoda > Insecta > Lepidoptera > Pyralidae > Pyralis > Pyralis farinalis. The sequence continues at coordinate 26,440,486 of OX382267.1, forward strand.
TGACATCACCTGGTAAGACACGACCAATTTAGTTATGGTTGGTAACTATGGTCTTCCTCGGCTTCGCTCCGGTTTCGCATTGTATATCTGTTTCGTCATTGTTTTATCCTGTATTCCAACACCGACAGCCTCTTTCAGACCAACTCTCTTACGTCATCATTGTTAACGCGGTCAGCAAGCGTTACGTGTCAAATTTTGCGCAATGCTCGCATCTCGACCGCATTTATTCTACTCTCATGCTCTCTCTGCCATATCTAGCCTTACCTTCCGTTATGATACTTGTTAATATCCCCTTAGTTTATACGTAGCCATTATTTTTTTAAGATTCCTTTGGAAAACATGTTATACGCAGCGTATCTCTATCTTTCAAATGCTTACATCATTCTTAATTACCTGTTGCTGATATATCTCGAATAGTACAAAATATGTTTGTAGCTTTGTTTTATATTTAAACGAACAACGAGCAAAATTGTAGCAAGGAATTATTTTTAGTTAAAATTTACGAGTATTATACATAGCGGCTAGTTTTAGGACTATGCTAGTGCTATTACATTTATCGGTTAATTATATTCCATTATCATTTTGACGGGGTTCGCTACCTAAGCCTAAGGATTTGTTGAAGATGCTTAGGTCGAAATCTTTCGAAGTATAATTCTTGGCCGTGCGCGTTTCCTCACAATGTTTCCCTTCATCGCCGAGCATGTGACAACTACCTACATCTATACTAATATATATATACAGCGGCAGATTTTGTTTGTTTGAACGCGCTAATCTCTGGAACTATTAGACGGATTTGAAAAAATATTTTTGCATTTGATAGCCCAATTCTTGAGGTTATGGGCATATTCAACATCACGATACGACTCTTAAAAGTAAAAAAAAAAATAGAAAGTAACACAAAGTTATTATCACGGGATGACCGGATACACGCGAACAAAGTCGCGGGATGCAAGCTAGTATACATATAATATGTAAATAACATATAAAGTGCAATCACCATGAACCTTATTAGAGAGGTAGCGATTATTATTAGAATGTCGAAGTTCATTACTCTCGAAATAAATTAAAAGAAAGACCTTTAACTCTTTGTGTAATAGTGTGGACACGAAGGATTGGCGGCGTGGTTTGGAGGCACGAGTAGTGTCGCAAGGCAATGGTTACATTGCGAGGAGATGAGACGGCAAATTGCTCATTTGTCAGTCGCGACACTTGCAACTGTCGGCGAGATTGTAAAGTTAGATATAGATACACAATTTTATAGCACGGATAGTCAGTCCATTGTTAAATAATCTATGACGGCGAGTTGCCGACAATGTAACGCGATTGGTGAAGGTTAAACGGAGATAAAACCGTGTTTCGCGCAAACAATCAGCTAACTGGGGGGTTCTCGTGTTCCTGCGAGTAAATGGGGTCATCGGAACGCCCATGAGGACGTTGCGTTTAACCTGCGGGGTGGCAATGTAAAAACAATACTCCTTGTGCTGCAAATGTTTATTTGTTGTTTTCTTAACACAACATTTAGAAGCATACAAGTATACGGCCCAAGTAGTCTATGAACGCTTGCTTTACAGAAAATATTGCTCTTGCATTGCCATCTATGCTGCTAATACAACCACTACTCCTCAGGAACGTACTAGTAACTTCAATTAAGAAAGTTGTTATTAGGCTGCGGTTTTTCTGTGAGGAAGAGGTACTTCCCTAGTTAGTTTGCCTTTCGCACCTCTCTTAAAAAAATCTAAAAACAGCATTAGCCTTATAAAAAAATGTAGAATAAACGACAGTAAAGTTCCGTGCTAGGAGTAACTAAAATGGCGCACAACCACAGAAAATCTACAGTTAAAGACGCCTTTTGAGCACCCTAGTTTTCTAGCCATCTTATCCACGTGGAGTGCAGTGACGTCACAATGGCCTCGAGCGGCCGTCCTGAAAAACGTTAATTGCACGACACCGACCGAGGCGAGGTGCCTTCTATCTCACATTGCATCCAGAATTCCAGCAATAACTGCCACACCGCTAAATTAAACCTTGCCAGCGCTTGTATAAATCACAAATTCCAGTAAAGCACCATCAAGATATTTAATAAACTCTAACCTAAAGTGAACTTTCGCACCCAAGGCTGATGCTCTTTAAAAGTATGATTTTAAAAATAATATCGAATGCGACGCGCGGCGCTTAAAACGCGGTAAATATGGCCGCTAAAATATTACGCCGGCGATTCAGAAGTGCTTCGAGGAGGCTAAAATGACACGGAAATATTTGAGATAATTTAGACGCAAGGTAATGGATCTGCTAAAAAGAAATACTCAAGTTCAACACAAACACATGAATGAGGCATATTAGGGGAATATATAAATGTTAGGTTTCAAATGCCAAGTGATATTATTATGCAATGACGTACACAAGAAAGTGTTGGGTTGGTGATAAAAATATTAGCGCCTTTAGATAGGATAATGCAAGCGGTCATTGTATCTGCGATGCTATTGCATTTGGAATAGAGAACGGAGGCTGGCTTGCCTTCTTATAGCGTATTTACGAGTATTAATAGGTAGTATTATGGTATATTTTGAAAATGTGCATTTTGGCAAGCACGGTGACGCAGAGGTTAGTAACGCTACTTTGACATCAACGCTCGGGGGATCGATTTTCACATAGGACAAACATTTGTGTCATTGAACATGTCAGTTTGTCTTGGTTTCCGTGATTTTAAGAGAGGTAGAGCGTATCAAGGCGATCCGTTGCTGTTAGCATCAGGGCTAGCATCGCGCGAGTGATACTTAATTGTATTACAAGCGTTCATAGGCTACGGTACCCGCTTTACATCAGGCGGGCGGTATGCATGTGGGCCGAGGCATACAACCTCCTGACAATGTATAAAAATAATATCAGAATTAAATACTTAGTAATTGTTCTGTGCCGAAGGGGTAAGTTTAGCATATTGCTATTAAGGGAATAGTGCCATCGATAACATAGCAGGCAGTAATGTATGTTTCCCTTGTTGCAGCTTGTCGGAACGATCTTTTTCAATATTCTACATTCAAAACAATCTCGCTGTCACCCGTGGCGTGATTTTGGCAGGTTTTGCACAAAATCATAGATAAAAACTCTCCTTTAGTCCCCAATAGTGAACAACCTAATTCTTCGCGCCATGAAAATAACTTCAAAAATTTCACCATATAATCAGGATATGCGTAGTTGAAGATGAGCTTCATTCACCCTCTAGTAAAAGTATGATAGGTTTAGTTCAACTTTCATCAGTAGTCGAATGTGGATTACGGAAAGGGATGTCTACATTCAACCCCTGATGGGGATTGGATATGGACAGCGGCTGGAAATAGAAGAGCTAGTTGACGGATCATAGAACAGCTTTAGTATGTAGAGGTGAAAAAGAAATATTGTTTGGAAATTCAATCTCCGGGGTCAAATTTAGGCTTATGACACGGATAGGGTGAAACATATTCCATTAGATGAATCTTGGTGTGAGTAAATAAGAAAGCACCGTCATAACGGTGTTACCTTCATAGAGTTTATTTTTTGAGATGACTAAGGTGATAAACATGTCAACATCCTGGTTGATAAAAAGCAGTTAAGTATTGTAACTTTTAGACACTTGTAAAACAAAGCTACACTCGTGCGTTGCCAAAGGCGATAAGGAAGACTATGATGTAATTGGGAGGTAACATAGGTATACAACGATACTCGTTAGTTTGAATATTGTACATTTAGGGTTCAGTGAGCAAGTATATGAGGTCGAAGAAGAGAAAGAGAACGTTAATACATAAATGGTCGTAAAAAGAGGAGAGGCCAGAATAGATGGAGCAGAAAGGAAAATTAGAAGCTTGAACAGGGTGGCAGAGTTGACGTGAGATGGGGAGGTAAAATAGCCGATAGATAAGCGGTCCTCCCCTTACCTATCGGCATATAACCGTACATTAATGAAAAAGCTCACGGTTTTTCATCCCGTGCTTTTGAAAATCTCGTACGTATTTTCGAATCTTTTAGAACTTTTGCTTGATAAAGTTAGATTTTGGACGTTTTTCTTCACCGTCGAACTAGTGATAATTACAAATATGTTCAAAAAACCAAAAATACGAATTTAGTGGTGCATGTATACGTATAGACACCAGTCGGTTAATGCGGTTGGTTTTTTGTCCACTAGGTTATCGCTGACTTTCACTAAGCATATGTCACCGTATTAGACCTATATCTGGTAAGTTTCTTAGTATGTTCAATTCGCAAGAATAAGATAATAGCACGTTGATGGGAAGAACAATTACAATTACGCTTACGCACCCGCGATTCGGATAAAGACTATTAAAGTCAAGACATTAACCCAACATGCGTGTGACATTCGTTAGTGAGCTAAACAAATGGAAACCAAGTCAATATCCCAACACAACCACGACCATCAACAAATAAGCAATGTAGGGCACACCTTACCAAATCCCACCATTCCGACAAATGAAATAGAACCTAAACGCAATTAAGAATAGAATCCGATCTCGCTCAAACGTGTAACCAATAAAGGGAAAGAACGGAGCAACAGATCCCTGCGAATATGTTCGCAGGCTCACTCGGAGTTACTAACACTCGCAATTCATTTTGTGAACTGAATATATTATACTGGCGCAAAAGATAAAGTACCTTTTCGTTCAGCGTATAAGGCTGAATATCAGGGTAAAGTGAAGTCGTAGAAATACGCGTGAATTTTCCACAGTCACTACGAAAGATTTCCGCTTTTATGTCGATATGGAAAAGTCGAGAATACATTGGAGGAATGATGTATTTTTACAAATCCCAAATCGTGATCATATGGCAAGGCAGACGATAAATATGTTCGGTGTATTGAAATCTTACACTGTCATAAGAAGTCGTAAATTGATCCCCTAAATTTAAGTAACTTTATTTGATAAAAATAGCGTATATCTGATATCTAATAGGGCGTATATATAAGGAGATATTGTAACAAGTCAACTTATTAAGAAAATAAAACACCCCTGCCAATATTTCTGATAAAAACACGTTTAACCTAATAAATGTACAGGATCAATGAATAAAATTATTAAGTATTAAGTTAACAGATTATATTATGTTTATGGATATATATTTCAAAACCCTTTATTTTTATACACCGTGACGTACAGACACACCCACGGCAGGCAAACAAAAAGTTACTGTTGTGTTTACAACATTGATGCGGATTAACAAAGTACAAATAAATTTGTAAAAATGTTTAAGTGTAACTAACGTTCAAAAAGTTTTATTATAAGGGACACCAGCGAGTTAAACGCTCCCTTTAGTCATAACCTATGAACGAAGGTAAAAATGAATGAACAATCGAAATATTTTTTTGAGCGGTTAGGACACTTAAAAAGTTTGGAAAGAAAAGATAAATTTACGTCACTCACAAGATAAATTAACATCAAGCGATGTCAATTTATTTATTTTACTTGGCTTTGCGAAAAAATATTCGGGCAGCGTTAGACTAGCTGGTGTACGTATCTCTTTTGTATTCAGGCTAGGTCACTATATTTTAATTCATCGCAACGCGGCTTTATTCCGGCTATTTAATTACCTGATTAATAAATCTACACCGTAAATAATAGATTTAATTAAACATTGAAAACTGGTATCGCAACTTAAATTAAAACCATAAGCATTCTTGCGTAATTGCGATAAAAAAATATTCAGTGGGTACGTGTTTTATGTACAACTCGTAACCATTACAGCAAAATTGATTTCAATTTTATGGTTTCTGCTCCCCTGAATCCAATCATTGTTATCGGCCTTGTGTGCCATTAAAATATAATGAACCCAAGCATTTCACTGTGACCCAAATATCTATGTTTCTTAGTTCTCGTAAGGAAATGTGCCATGAGGTAAATCGTCATAAGGAGACTTCAGACTGGTTCTAAACTAGTGTCATTACCGAAAATAGTCATAATCATAAAAAATACAGTTTGTAAGTATAATAAAAACTAAACTTACAAGGCAAATTTGTCAAAAAATTCTATTATAGTATTTAAAATGTTTACATTACTAAGGCTGCCCTGTTTGGTGACTTTTAGAGTCAGGTAGCTAACTCCCCCAAGTCGAGTAGAAAATTACATTGTAAGCCAATATATTTTATGTACAGATCAAAGTAATTATATTTATATACACGGAGTGGCCTTTATTGGTTTTCCTTGGTGGACAAAAAAGGTCGACATTGAGGAATTTAACAGGGATTAGACTTTTTCACCGTCAACGTCGCGCTCACTCCCGCCTTTATATTATAAGGTAAAATTCCAGCAATTTATTTTAAGCCATACGATAATAGGAGAAAAAGAAATTCTTTGACGTTATTTCTCAACCGAAATGTAAGTCAGATATTTTATCAAGGAATATCTGTCTCGATAAAGTATCAGTAAGATGTCAAATGATTTTATTGATAAACGCCAGATGCGTACAAGACAAGTGTGCTGTAAAGTGACACATTTTACAATGTAGTGCGGAAATATTATGAAGAGATATTCTTAATTGAAAATATTTATTCACTTAGGTTACAGTTTATTTATATATAGTAGGTTGATTTTTAAGCAAAATCAGAAATCTAAGTTAATCACAAATTTTATATTCTAAGTAGCGATAGTGTAATTTCTGGCAGGGCAATATTGAACCAAACTTCTTATCAATTAAAAAGATACAGTAGGAATCGCGATTTATAAACGTGTTTTTCTTTTTAATTGTTAAAACAAAACTAAATTAAAAAAAACTACCTGTACTCCATAAATTATTATAAGAAGTCGAGCAGGAAAGATAAATAATATTTGCAAGAAAGAAACAGGTAGCGTGCTTTATTTGTAACGGGCGGCGCAAAAGTTGTCTCTATTTGGTTCAACTACAACTTCTTTTCTAAATAAAATATTATCATTAGTTTTTTTTATATATAAACTTGAGGCATGATATTTCGTCCCCTTAGGTTTTGAAGATAATGTCTCTTAAATGGCGACCTCCAGAGTTGATGCCCATTTGAGCTGTATTTATGACATTTTCCATTATTTGTCGCAACACTTCCGGCGATATGTTTCTTATTTCTTGATTTATGTTTCCTTTAACGCTTCGAGAGTAACTCTCCACAGATTTCAAATAACCCCAAAGAAAGAAGTCAGGATAGGTCAGATCGAGTATCCTTGTAGGCCAATCGCCAAAACGGGAGATAAACGGCCTCGAAAAGTGTCCCGTAAAAACATTGACACAATTATACCATGTTCTTGGGGATTGAAAAGATCCATATTTGTTTTTGGTGTATTTTACATTTGTTTTCTACATAATTTTCAATATCAGGATGACAGGAGATATTAAAAAAAATATATAAGTAAATTCTATAGTGGCAGTACTTTTACGCCACCCGGTACATGACGCGTTGTCATCGTCAACTAGTACTTCGCTATCATAATCAGTGCTCTAGGATGCTTCGGGTTTCTATGATTTTAATAAATTATTTACATTTATATGCACAGCGTTGCGTTACTCGCGTCTACTTCAATGAAGTTGGTTTCAATTTTCATCATCAAACCTTCACTAAAATTACGTGAAAAAAGGGACTACACTACTAAATGAAAAATACAGAGAGTCGCCTATTGAAAGTATTTGAAGGACCTTTTGACTACTTATTATTTATGATCGCAACTAATCATGTAATCAATTTCGGGTCTACCTAAATAGAAAACAGTTCAAATTAACGAAATAAAAAAAACATCGGGACGAATATAGATCGTCCTCTTTTTTATTGGTTAGCGAGTGACTACCGTTCCAACGTAAATAGTAGTTATTAATCAAAAAAGTCCTAAACTCTCTATCGCTCTCTCTCTCTCTACCGTGATTAAAGCTCAACGAAAGTAAAGTCTGTTTGGTAGATTCCTGCGGGCCACGAGCACTCCTCTTCGACACCAAACATCACTTACATACTTAAATAAATGATGTGGTATAAATTTAGCCAAGTTTTTCGGGTCACACCTTAAACCTTTGCAGTATCTATCATCGCTTTATCATCATTAATGCCCTAAATAACGAGATGAATTCATAAAAGTAGTTGTTGTAATATAAATTTATATCACATTTGCTCGTAATTAGTAGAATTACATGTGTAGCCAGGCAGAGCAGTAATAATCCAGTCGATAAGCAGCCGGCCCATTGAAGAACAGGTTTCCGATTCGAATCCTGGCGTGTACCGCTAAATTCGTGATTTCAGATTTATGTACATACTAGCTGTGCCTGCGACTTCGTCCGCGCGGAAAATTTCTAAAATAAAAGTAGCCTAAGTTACTCCGTATTACATCAGCTATCTGCCAGTGAAAGTACCGTCAAAATTGGTCCAGCCGTTTCAGAGATTAGCCGGAACAAACAGACAGACAAAAATTGTAAAAATATTCATTTTGGTATATGTACCGTGTATACATCCATACGCATTTAGTAAAAAAGCGGTTATTTTAATATTACAAACAGACACTCCAATTTTATTTATCTGTATAGATTTGTAATTATCACTTGCCGAGCGGTGGTGGAAAACATCATGAGGAAAACCGCACGTTCAAGAAATTACATTTCGTTACACTTGTGACCTAACCTATGAAAGGCATGGTTTTCTCTCTGGGTTGTGTTCTGACGGCAGTCGCTCCATGTCAAAATTAGTATCTTCGCCAAATCATTAGGCTTAGGTAGCGGACCCCGACAAACCTAATGGATTACGGGACAACGCCAAGAAAAAAAAGACGTGTAAATGTAATATTGTTTTAGAAGAATGAATACAAATTCTTACGTGGTTCATTTTCTTATTTTCTTTCAAGAGTGATGAAAAACATCGCTTTCACACAACGCTTGTCGGCAATCGCTTGCTTAACGCACCATACTGATGCCACTATAACGTCTAAGTAAGGGAGTATTGAAAATGTGCAGTATAATATACACATCTTGATATGAACCGTTCTCACAGGCTGACGCTATGTTGGCCGCTTCCAACACTTACTCGTGGAATCTTGCCAGATAATTTCAACATCGCATATCTTCTAGCTGGGTTGCGAGGAGCAAGACAGATGCAAGTATTTCAATCACTTCTGCGGTGGACAATGTTACGATTGGAAAATTCTCAATGCTCTTTTGGCAGCCATTCTTCGCTATGTGAGGGACAGGCCTTTTTTTTATACGACGTCGGGTGGCATTCAAGCATACGGTCCACCTGATGTAAAGTGGTAACCGGAGCCTTGAATGCTGGTAAATACACTCGCGCGATGCCACCTCTGCTGCTCACACAGCAACTCTTTAGAAACTTACTGGTGACCTTACTCACAAATTAGTAGGAAGTTATTATTTGACTGCGGTTTTCTGTGAGGTGGAGGTAACTCCCCAGATGGGCTGCATTGATGCGCCCTACCTCTCTTCGCCCTGCCTGTTACTCTTGCACGTTAAAGAAGTGAATGCATGTGGTATACTCCACTAAAGTCGTACGAGAGGTCTATGCCGTCGTTGCGCGTGTCATTCTAACTGAACTGAGGATCGGAGGTCATGTTAAGCCGTCGGTCACAGCTGTTGTCGGTAGATGACAGTCGTTAAGCTAAGTCAGTGGCCCCCGGGCGGCTTGAAAACACTGTCCTTTAGCTAATTTGCAGTTGAGCAGCGTGGTGGAGTAAGCTTTAAACCCCTTCGGTTCTTTCCTTCTTGGACTTGGTCTTTTTGGAATCGAAACATTTTGTTTTCCACGTCAAGTCGGGTTAAATAATTTATATCGGACCTTGACTCCTAAAATCCGACATAAAATATGTGAATTAGAAAACAAATATCACTTCATTATTATTATTATACACCGCTTTTTAGGGTTCCGTACCCAAAGGGTAAAACGGAACCCTATTACTGAGGCTCCGCTGTCCGTCCGTCCGTCCGTCCGTCTGTCACCAGGCTGTATCTCATGAACCGTGATAGCTAGACAGTTGAAATTTTCACAGATGATGTATTTCTGTTGCCGCTATAACAACAAATACTAAAAAATAGAATAAAATAAATATTTAAGGGGGCTCCCATACAACAAACGTGATTTTTTTGCCGTTTTTATGGATAATGGTACGGAACCCTTGGTGCGCGAGTCCGACTCGCACTTGGCCGATTTTTTATTATTCATGTTTCACTGATATTCCGGCGCAAAATATCAGGGAAACAAAAATAAGAAAAACTCGATAACACCGTGAAGGATTAAGATTCAAAATCGCTTGTGCATGCGACCAAATACAGGTACGATTGCAAACTCCTGGCGCAAGTCCCCGTTTTTTTTTTAATACATCTTAGCTTAACTTTAACAGTGAATTAATTCTGCTTAATTGCAAAATGTTTAGCGTGATGAGTGAAATGTGACGAGTTCTGTGGCTCAGTGGTTACCGCTACACCAACGCTCGTAAGTTCGCATGTTCATGCACACAAACATTTGTGCGCATGAACATGTCTGTTACTCTTGATCGAGGTATTTCTCGTCGGGGGAACTTCACAGCACACAAACCGCAGCCAAATAGCAACTCCCTGGAGGGATGTTGTGTTCCTGCGTGTGAGTGCTGTGTTCGCAGCAGAGGCGGCGAGTGACACTTAATGTGTTGCAAGCGTTAATAAGCTACGGAAAGCGCTGTACATGAGATGGGCCGTATGCCCTAGGCCTAGGCCCTACGTTGCATACAAAAAAATACACGTACTTACACACTTGAGAACTCCTGACATATGTTCCTGTTTTTTAAATACTTGCTGGCGTATCTTTATCAGTGACTCAATGCTGTTTTATTTGCAAAATGTCTAGTGTAGTACTCAAATGATTAAACTTCGCATATTTGCCGGTGAAAACAAATATTTATGTCGAAATAGAGGACGTGATTTTCTTGCAAATGGCAAAATCGCGGGGACATTTAACTGCATTGATTTTTCCGCATCGACATTTCAACGACTAGACGCACTCTTTAACGACGTCATGTGCTTTAAAACCGCGGCTTCTTCACGCGCTAAAAAAATGAGGTCATCTATTCAGTGCTTTACGTAACTTGCATCTCGTAGCTGACCACAATAGTGAATTAGATAGGCGAAATTACTAAATCACGTCTGAACAATGATGTCATTGTAAAACACCTGATGATATTTAAGGTTTGCGAAACTAATGTGCGTTTATAATACTGTCCGTCGTGTGTCAGAAATGATGAGTTGAAAGAAATTATGATGTGTCATCATTCGGGTGTGTGTTATATGAATGAAATGAAATGTTGATGAAAAACCCAACATTTGATGTATTTAGTTGCTCTAGGAGCGAATGAGAATTATTAATTAATGATATCGAATTTGTTTCTTTTCGTTACTTTATTTGAACACTGTTGAAGGCATTGGATTTTTTTAATTTGTAATGTTTAATATTGTGTATAAATAAATAAATATGAAACTTATAAACATATCGTATGTAGAATGGAGAGACAGATTATTTGAAAAGTGGGTGAATCTGAAATGTAAAGATAATAAATAATGTCACTTTACAGGGTGTCCCATAAGCAGTAGATTTGTGTAATGTTGATCTATACTACTATCACATACTATCTATCATATCATACTATGACAGTAAAGTGACCTCCACTTTACTGTGATAGTTCTAGTAGTTTAAAAGTTACGATGATATTTTATCGAAACTGTCTCACCATGTTACAAAAAAAGAACATTTACAGTTCATGTACTTATGATCTCTGTCCTTGGTAAAACGTTATTTATGAGTACCAAAAGGAAGATATAAAAATATAACACTTAAAAAAAATTACATAATGTCACCTTTACTTGAAGTTAGTGTTGAAAATGTATGACGATAACCTTTTGGAATTTTATTTTAAATGTGTCCAGAGATTACAGTGATTCCAAAAGATATAACATGCAACAAAGATACTTAATAAAGTTACGTTCAAAAAAGTAAACCAGAAAGAATTGTTCGGTTGTTCCTTTCCCGCTCAAATTATTTTTTCCTACCCTCGGCTGATGCTGGACAACAGAGTAACCGCTCACTCGCTCACATCAAGAAATCTCATCAATAGTAATCAACGGGCAGTCATGGCACGTTAGTGCCATGACTGCCATACTGTAGAGTATAATAATTCACCCGGTATAATGTAACATTTACTCGAAGTTAATGTTGAAATAATGTATTATCATAATGAAACAATACATGCACAGTTTACTGTGATTCCAAGTGTAGCTCGGATATACAGACACGTTATTCAGTTATTATTTAAAACGATGCCACTACCATCATCTTATATAAAGCTCGACAAACCGCTCATACGTATGTATCGTGACCGTTATAAAAATCGCTTCTTCTTCAATATATAACGCATAGATGGAATATAGAAACCTACTATTTTTTCTAGTACATAATTTAATAAAGAAACACACATACAAGCCATACATTCAAATTCACTAATCTAGTATTATTTTTGCGATTACATAATTTCTGCTTCTTAATAAATAAATAATCGGACAAATTACACAGCGCCTCCTAGCCCCAAAATAAGCGAAGCTTGTGTTATGAGCAGTGATCGGATAATCGGGCGCTAATATACCTAAACTTCATTTTTATTCCCACAAAAGAATAATACGGACATGCCTTTCAGAACGCCGGATCCCGGAGTCGTTTGGAATTCCTGAGATTGCTAAAAATGTTACCTGCATACAAAATATAGTTAGAACTCGTTGTGAAAATTATATATTTTCATTGAATAATGCTTACATACCCTCTCGCACTTTCAAGATGGCTGTTCCTTGTTAAACTCTTATTGTATATTTTTTTAGATTTAAAAATCCGATTCTAATGAAACTTTTAATTACAATAAAAGTATTTATGAAAACTGGTTTCGTAACAGGCCAGCTACCTAAACTACTTATGGAATTGAAACAATTGTAATTTTATGTGTAGCACCATTTATTTTCGCACAAAAGCAAATTATAATTATAAAATCTTTCACAAAAAATATGAATGAGAATTTTTTTAGTAGTAACCACTGCTATATTTTCATTATGTTACTTATAGTTGTTTTTACTAAATTGTTCAATCCCGGGAATCCCAGATTACTTATTAATTCAGGAACGAATATCCATATTATTCCTTCAAAGAAAGAAGTTTAGGTATATAAGCGCCCGATTATCCGATCACTGGTTATGAGGTACTAGACAACTAATAAACATGCGTAAATACATTTTTTTTTTGTAAATACATACTTATTATACATAGAAAATACCCAGACCAAGACAAACATACATGTTCATGCACACAAATGTTTGTACTGTGTGGGAATCGAACCCACGAGCGTCGGTGTCAAAGTAGCGTAACAGCGCGTTTCACCACTGCACCACCGTGCTCGATTGTAAATACTAGAACATATCTCACACACTTATTCCTTAATAAAATAAGTTTTACATATTTCATCCGTCATATGAAGTGTAACGTAGGTACTTTAAAATACAATTTACAATACCGAGTCGAATAATATCCAAATGACAACTCTAAAAAGGTTCTATTGAAGAGGATTTCAACTAATAATATCGTTCTAAGACACTTGAAGTAAATAAAACTGAGCTATAAGTAAGTCACTGAGGACCTATGGGTTGAAGAGGGAACGAGGGACTTCTCGAATGTTGTCTGGTACCAGTTGAGAACAAAAAAGAAAGTGATTTGATCGGGAAGGAAGTAGCAAAAAAATCACAGCGCCATTTGCTTTGATCGAAGGAATCTGTTCGACTATTGTGTAGGTTTTTATTCAGTGATTTTTATTAAGTGCATGTAATGTATAAGTTATTACTACACGCAGCTATTTACTAAACATGTAAAGCACTAGTTCTAATAGGAAGGACGACATGCACTACCAATTCATCAAACATAAGTTCAGAAAAGTACGCAGTAAAATCATACACAACGTGATTTTAGATGGAGCTGTGATTAATGTCCTCTCCAATAGTACCCAAAGGCAAAAGCGGTCTGTCTACTAAGTAATTGCTTTAGCAATGCCTTCTCTCCATCAAAGCTATTACAGAAAGTATAGTAGTTCAAATTTAATTTCCACCAATCTGCAATCGACTTACATAGACATGGAAAACGCTTAATGTAAGTTGGTTCTAGTTTCTGAAGTAGAAAAACTACATTTTTACTATGTATAACAAACCAGTCTGAATAATAGTACGCTCAATTTTATTCTTTGGACAATTTAGATTTTACGTGCCAACGTCTCACAAGTCAGTCTGCGTTGTTCCCAAACAGAGCGTCACAAAAATGTCAGCTTCATTTCAGTTTACGATTGAAAATGTAAATAAATTTTGATGAGAGCGTTGCCTGCGACTTTATTCTATTATAACATCCAAATAATTATGATAGTCACAATTTTATGGATAGTAAAACCAGCGGACAATGACTAGCTCCAACCGTAGTACGCCGCGAAACCACGACGATCAAACGTCTTAAATATTTATTTTACGATGTTTTTTCAACAATATCATGTAAAGTGGTTACCGCAGTCTATGTACGTTTGCAATAGAAGGAAAATCGTTCGCGCGTCGCCACTCCCGCTGCTAATAAACAGAAGCACATATAACATCACTCACTCGTAGAATACAACAATGATAGTGAGCCAACTATATACCAACAATTAATTTAAAATTCAGGAATTTCAATCTATTTATATATGATGTGCTCATACCCATAACCCAAGCTTCGCTTACTTTTGGACTAGATGGCGCTGTGTAATTTGTCCGATAATATTTATTTATTTATCTATAGACAGATGGGATTTAAGTTCGCATGGTCGCAGGAACAGTAATAAAAAGAGAAGTCGAATGGTGGGACAATAAATTAAGGACTAATTTTTTCTTGAAAGAAATGTCACAACTCATAGCATAATATATTTATGTTATAAGCTATGTCTCTAGTATAATATATTAAGAATTATTAACCATTTAAATTTCGATATTCACATTCAAAAAGTGGTACCTGAATTGTTTTTAGTTCCAGCAATACCTCCAGGTACCAGGTCACGTCTTTTTAAAATCTCGGATACTTCTAACTTTATATACTCTCGTCTACCCTAAGGTAGCCTGGAAGAGATTGATATTAAGTCAATGTTATTATCTCTATTATCCTGTTTGTCCATGGGATAGGATTATATACTTTTAGTATAATTAATGTTAAAGAAGCGAGTGAGGTATGTAAGGACCTAGATGTGGCGCTGTGTTCCCTCCACCAACCCCGCAAGGGATGTGGCATGAAGTTTTAGATAGATAGATAAATCGTACAATAAAGAATAATAATTGTTTTGTGTCATTCTAAGGCCATGATTAAGAAATGGCAACTAACAGAGTAACCATCTTAGTATTAGTAATGTTAATGGATAAAATCGGATAAACAAAAAATCTGATAGAAACGCCGCACGAATGAGTAAAATCTGAGTCCATTAAGTAATAAGTACAAACAACAACGAGCTCATTACTCATGATTAGGCCTCGCTAACTTTTAGACCCTTTCCTACGTTCGCTAATACAATACTGTGTGCTCATATATTACTACAGTCGAGTTGACAGCTACGTGTATGTTTTACAACCATGTCTTATTTAAATACTACTGTAAAATTTATTTATTTGTAAGTACATAAAATAAATTGAAGTTGATTTGAAGTGAGAAAAATTAAATATAAAAAAAATAACTTTAAACATATAAACTGTAACAATTGAAGTTTAAACTTTTGATTTAATTTAATAGTGGTATAGTCATAATAAGCCAAGCCATAGTAAAGAGTAATACTTATTAAGTAGAGGGTTAACTAACGCACTTAGGCCTTTTTGGCACTCACGTTCGCATTAGAGCACTAGGGTCGTCATTTTTCAGGATCGCTTGGAATCGTGTGCATGTGTGCGACAGCGACAATTTCAATTATTTAAAATTCTATTAACTAAGTTCTCGTAATTACATGAAGGTGTCATATAGTGGTAAATACCGTTTAACTTAACACCTATTAAGGACGTATTGCAAATTTGAGGAAAGCTAGATTTTCAATACAATTTATGGTCATTCCTTACATTGGAACATATAAATAATATTTAATATAAATATTTTCACTGACATAAACTAAGGGTTGGAGTATAACTTTTCCATTCTAGATGAGGGTAAACACTCTATATTTATACGTTGTGTATTAACGTAATGGGTGTATTTGGCTATTGCAATTGTAGCAATTGCATATGGAAGTCAAAATTAAGATGGATTAGTCCTAGTAGGTTCCATTCTTCACGGTAGTAGAATTACGAGTACCAAAGCTTCATACATTTGAACAACCAACAAGGTCATAGTGTATTTGATGAGTAAGTCGTTTTTAATATTTTTTACACTTAGCCTCATTCATAAAGGTTTAATATATATCATACATACTATGAAAGTGCTTCAAGGTTTAATATATACCACAGATACTATACTATGAAAATGTGTGCTCAGCATATTGTCTTACAATTTATAAGATACCGCAGAATTTCAAACTATATTCTGAATTTCAATTATTGCACCTTCTATACTTTTACGAAAAACAACTGTATTTGAATTTTGTGCACGTATCAGCACTTCAAAATAAATATTTCATCATTTCAAATGTACAAAGAGCGATAGATAAAGCTTAACTACTACACAACTTGCCAGCACCGAAGATGATATTTTATTCTCATGCGATTGTTAAAGCCGCCATGTACGTCGCTTTAAAAACCCCGTGTATTATATGTTACGATTCTTTATTTTTATGTGATGCAGATTATGATTGTGATTATCAGGTTTTCTATAGAGTTGTTTCTTGTTGAAGGCGACGAGACTTATTTAAGATATAGAACTAAAATAAAACTGCCCAATTGTAAGTGGGACTTGTAACAGCTGTGAAGCTCGCTTTCGCCCGTGAGTGGACTGATGCAGTATAGGGAGGGAAATTTGGAAATAGATATGATCGCTACACCGGCGTTTAA
Source organism: Pyralis farinalis (assembly GCA_947507595.1). Lineage (NCBI taxonomy): Eukaryota > Metazoa > Arthropoda > Insecta > Lepidoptera > Pyralidae > Pyralis > Pyralis farinalis. The sequence continues at coordinate 26,457,505 of OX382267.1, forward strand.
AATGGGCCAAATAAAATTTTTGTTTTTCGAAAATTTAACTGAAAGTTGATGAATGGAAGATGAATTGCGGAATGAAAGAGAGAGGGATGTATGAATGTGTTTATTTATATGTGAAATGTTTTTTAAAATTTGTATACAAATATGCATGAAATAAAATAGCCTTGCCCACGGCAGGGGTGCTAGATTAAAAAAAAAAAGACAGCCAAAGAGACGGCGAAGCGTTAGTAGAGTTCCTTTGGTACCCTTGTGGTAAAACCCAAAAAAAAGTATGTATCGTACAAATATTACCATTTATACCAAATTCATTGAATAACATATGACTATGGGTGATTCGAGCAATTTCGGAAGAGAGGAAGAGCTCTCCGTAGCAGAAGAATAGAGAAGTTCCTCTACTTCACAGTCGATCGCAGCAAAATAACAACTCAGCTACCACGGCCAAGTTGGTAGTATTTTATCAGAAGGTGATCGGAAGCCCTAGGAACCGTTGAGCGTGCATGAAGAGTTATGAATATGAGTACCGAAGGAACCCGGCGTGAAGGTATTTTTTTTATACAACGTCTGGAGGCATACAAGCATACGGCCCACCACCATAATGTAAAGCAGTTACTATTAGCCTATTAACGCTTGTAATATGTTAAGTATCACGCGACGCCTCTTACACAGCAACTCCGTAGAAGCTTACTGGTAACCTCACTCACACGCACTAACAGAAAAACCCTCTGGGGAGTTGTTATTTGGCTGCGGTTTCCTGGGAGGTGCAGGTACTTCCCCAGACAGAAAATAAAAATACATAGAATGAATACTCGGTATTTCTGATATTTTGCTGAATTTATAACTCCACATGGCTTGCCTTGATATTAAGCAGCTGCAAACCATTAAGCACTTGAATGCATAAGCGTTGCATGAATGCACCCCGTGCTCATAAAAACGTTGTGTTTTAGCGCCTAAATATATCTGCGATCCTAGCCTAATGGAGAATATCTAAACCAACAAGTCTTAAAATGCCGGGATGTTGATACGCGGACTAGCCAAAAAAGAGCTGCGTGTTGTACTTTTCGACCAAAATAGTCTACTTTTCTCCCGAGATATTGGTTAAAATATTTCCCCATAGGGATTAACGGAGTTATAAAGTAATATTGATCTCACCGACTGTCCATATGTCGTTTTCTTCATGGCATTACCTGATCGGGTCTACAGTCTTTAGAAAAAAAAAACATGGAGATCCATCACAGGGCAATGTTGGATTACTTTGGGCACTTGCATACAGGCATCCGTTGGCTAGAAAGTATGTGTGAGTAGAGCTCGATAAATTTGGACTAGTAGAGGAAATTACCCATCGTAAAATGTCTTAATGGCTCATCATGTTGTGAACATTAAAAACTATATCAAAGTTAACTATTTTTACCGAAAAATTTAATTTCTGGTACCCCGGCATAAAGTAATAAACGTTGTTTGTTTGTTCTTTGCATATAATAAATCGTAACAGAGTCGAATTTGTTCACGGTATATATATATATATATGTTTCAAATATATATATATATATATATATATATATATATATATATATATATATATATATATTTGAAACAGTGATGCAGCAGGATTCAATAGAAGAGTTTATCAATTAACCAATTAAAAGCAGTACCTAATTAAAATTATCAATATCTATCAGTCTGTCAACTGTCTCTCGTGCAAAATGCAAAAACCCTTTAAGGGATTTTCCAACAATTATTTTATGGAATGGATAACACTCGCCAATACTTCAAGCTTTGCTATTAAATACAAGAATAACAAACTTGACAATTAGATAAGAAAAAGGTTCTGGCCTGTTTTGCCTTTTATCTATTATTAACTTTTATTAATAAATACGGAAATATTCAGGATCTGCATTTAACTTAAAACCTTTACGCTGAATTTTATTAGTAGTACCATTTTCATTTTTATCATTTGTACATTCACTATGATACAGTCGAGAACACACCTAATAAGTGGCTTTATGTGTTCTCGATGTCAGGAGCGCGAGAAACCGATGAGAAGAGGCATGAATGTTGAAGAAGCAACTGAAGTGTGTAAGCATCAAATTATGTGGCGCTCGGTTCTATCTGCCTACTCCGTAAGGGACAAGGCATGAAGATATAGACAGATATTTAGTTTTTAAATAATTACACAAGATTAAACATATATGATGACACGAGTACATAACATTTAAATACAATTTAAAGACTAGATTATATCTAAGTTAATAAAATTCAGGGCTTACTAATCTAAACAAATATTATGAGATAAGATTTTTTTCAGGGATTTGGCGTGAAGTTATAGATAGATTTATTTTCTGTTTGTTTGTAACTCAAATAATACTTAATCAATTTTAATATTTTGTCACATATATTTTTACCTACATTATCAGCGAGTAACATTGCCTATTTGATTTTCAAAAAAATTAGAGATCTCTACGAAAATTGTTATAATGTAACTGAAGATATCAGAAAATTGCCTGTAAAGGTCAATATTTGACCTGGGCTGCGAAAACAATATAATATTCATCATACATAAAATAATGTACAACATATTTTTATTACTCATCATTACCCAAAAAAAACAAAGCTATATGTCTAACTATCGTAGTTAAGTCACAACAACCGATTTTTGTTCAAATTAGTTAATCAAAACACGAGTAAATTAATATAATGATGACCTTCATATCATCATATCTATTAATCCATAACCAACTATATAGTTTTATAAGGGATTGTTGTTATAATATTACTGTCTATGCATACGTGCGAAGCCGGGTCGCTAGTAATATATAAACATAATAGGCACACAATATGATTTTTAAATACGTGATTCATAATATGAAAAAATTGAACATTTGTTATTATTATGTCTGTAGATATATAATATTTTATATTTATACAAAGTCGTAAGCGACATAAAACAACAAGCAACAGCCACATTACAAAAAACACAGCAACACAGCAAAATACAAATGAAATAGCGTTACAATCACAAAGGAAGCGACGCGTGTGGTCGACGGCTATTTTACTACCAAACCTCGACATAAAAAAATCATGGTCGTAACTTGGCCGTTTTCTCTGACTGCGGTTTTTATCCAAGATCTGGATGATTTAATTTTTATATGAAAGGGGAAATACGATGGTAAGAAGTATACTGAGACACGCACATTCTGTATTTATTTACTGAATGTGAAGCGTTCTTCCTAGATAACCTGGGATATTGAAGTTAAATGTTTAAACTGAGGCTAGAGAGAATTTAAAATTATAAAATGAAAGTATAAAGCTGAGGTTAAGGAGAATGGGGAAAAACGTGAAAGGCGGGAAACGAGATTAAAGAAAATGGAATAAATAAGGGAACTGACAAAACTGATGTTAAAAGGACTGAGTTGACAAAGAATGGAATAAATATGGGAAAGGATATGCCAATTGCGAGTAAGGAATATCATTTGGAAAATATGTTATAGAATCATTAATATGCAATGAACTTATTGCGAATTTCAAATAAGTAAGAATGGGCGTGCCAAGAAAGATAAACTAATTAAGTCACTCAACAAGGTGTAACACCGCTCAAACTGTCAAGCTTAGTATTGCTTTTCTAATTGTTCATCACTCTAATAAATCCTCAATCCGTCAATTCACATTGTGTGGTCAGCTAGGTGATGGCTCATGAATTGTACAGACTAAGCCAAAGAATAAATTAAGATTGTTACGTAAAAAAGCTAAATTCATCAACCCAACATCGTTGTTTTATTGAGATCCCGCAGGTTTATTCAAGGATACCACGAAAATGTCCAATCCGAGATTAACGATGAGATTGATAGGCGTCTTAATTCCATATTATGTTAAAGTAACAAATATGGAGAGCTTTGAATCAATTTTATACAATCTTGTGCAGAGAAAACATATGTCAGATATTTAAAATGTGTTTTACGTTAACTTGTATTTTTTGTTCGTGATTAAAGTTACTTCCGCTTACTCAAGTTAAAATAAAAATGTGTCTCACAATAAATCGGACCCAATAAGACACCCAGCTCCACAGAATACCTCAAAGCACAAGTGTCTATAGTTTGAGTTCCGTCGATTGTTGTATGTTCCGGCCGCGTCTCGGTGCGGTAATAGTGTGGTCACAACGTATCGATCATACGTTGCCCTGTCGCACAACCCTAGGGCACTCAGTGACGCGACGTCAGTCTCCGCTCCGGCTCACTTCCTATTCACAAATGTAGGTATGTATGCGCACAACGGAAATGCGCCCTTTTATGACTTTAGTACACTAGTAATGGTTTTAAAATATAATGAACCGTGGTGTGCGGCAGTCAAGCTTCACTTCACTTTCCGTCTCTTATGCTAATGGATTATATGTCCTACTGTTGACTCGCACATCAGCAGAGGAGTAAAATTCAGTTCATTTCAGGTTCCAATACCTACAAATTTCTTCTGATTAAATGCTTTCTGAGTTTCTATAGGCAGCCATAGTTTTAATCTCTGTAGTGCAATAAACTATAAATAAATAAATATAAATATTGTCGGACATATTACACAGCGCCATCTAGCCCCAAAGTAAGCGCAGCTTGTGTTATGGGTACTAGACAACTGATAAACATACGTAAATACATTTTTTTTTTGTAAATACATACTTATTATACATAGAAAATATCCAGACCAAGACAAACAGACATGTTCATGCACACAAATGTTTGTACTGTGTGGGAATCGAACCCACGAGCGTTGGTGTCAAAGTAGCGTAACAACGCGTTTCACCACTGCGCCACCGAGCTCGTCTATGTACTTAGTCTGGCCATAAACACTGTTAATTAAAAATAAACAAAATATTACATTTGAATTTGGAATCTGTCATTTTTATAATTATGATTGTTCATTGTGTTTTATTATTTTAGCGCCAATACATTGTACAATATTTTGCGATATTAAAATGGAGTGGGGTGATAAAGAGAACCGAATCGCTTTGATTGCAAACAAAGTAGGTATGAAGCCAAATGCAATTTTTAAAACTCCATACGCTTGGTATTAGTAAAATGTTTGTGTACCGGGCTATTAATAGGTACAATGAGACCTCCTCTGTTTGTGACAGAAAAAGATCTGGCCGTCCACGTAGTGTTCGTACGAAAAAGGTGGTCAAAGCAGTAAGGGAACGAATTCGAAGAAATCCTGTCCGAAAGCAAAAGACTTAATCTCGGGAGATGTAGATAGCACCTAGAACCATGTCGCGTATTTTAAAAGATGACTTAGGACTTGCAGCCTATAAGAGATGTACTGGTCATTTCTTAACTGATAATTTAAAAAAGAATAGGGTGGTAAAATCGAAACAACTACTGAAGCGGTACGCAAAGGGTGATCACAGAAAAATTTTGTTTACGGATGAGAATTTTTTTACAATTGAGCAACATTTTAAGAAACAAAATGACCGTATTTATGCTCAAAGCTCTAAGGAAGCTTCCCAATTAGTCGACAGAGTGCAACGTGGGCACTATCCGACTTCAGTGATGGTTTGGTGGGGTATTAGCTATGAAGGAGTGACTGAGCCATACTTTTGTTAAATAGGTATCAAAACATCGGCACAAGTGTATCAAGATACCATTCTTGAGAAGGTAGTAAAGCCCCTTAACAACACCATGTTCAATAACCAATGGTCCTTCCAGCAAGACTCGGCGCCGGGTCATAAAGCTCGGTCTACGCAGTCTTGGTTGGAAACGAACGTTCGGACTTCATCAGAGCTGAATACTGGCCGTCGTCTAGTGCCGATCTTAATCCGCTGGATTATGATTTATGGTCCGTTTCAGAGAGTACGGCTTGCTCTAAACGCCATGATAATTTTGAGTCCCTAAAACAATCGGTACGATTGGCAGTGAAGAATTTTCCCATGGAAAGAGTGCGTGCTTCTATTGATAACTGGCATCAACGTTTAAAGGACTGTATGGCAGCCAATGGAGACCACTTCGAATAAGCTTTTTATATTTTAAATTGTTTTATATTTATGTATTAAACTAACACACTGTAAAAGTAATAATTGTTATTTGCAACGGAATTTTTTTTTTCTTTGTTTCAGTATTTATGGCAAGACTAGGTATATACATTGTCATTGGTTGTTCAATTTCAATTCAATTGCTTTATACCAACATGTTTACAATAAAAAAGCCTTGTATGCATTTTCAATAAAAGGTGATTATCTTCCAGCTGTATGTAGTTAATAATTCGTTATACAATTTAACTGCCTAACCTTGCACTGCGGTTGACTACTGTAAGTCTAGGATTAAAAATGTGATACTAAAAATTCACGATACTACAGTATATCATTATGTTGCATTTTGTGGTGTAAGCTGCTCACTCAATGTTTGGATCAAAGACAATCTCATCTGCATAAGGCATCCTGCCGATTTGTGACTCTGACAAAAGAGAAGGAGTGCATGATGATTAATACGGAATTTAATTGGCTAAGTACCTCCACTTATGAAAACAGCAGCCTAATTTCCGGGGTTTTTTTGGTACAACGTCGGGAGGCATACAAGCATACGACCCACCTGATGTAAAGCGGTTACCGTAGCCTATTAACGCTTGAAATGTATGAAGTATCACTCGCGCGATGTCACCTCTACTGCCATCACAACAACGCCTTAGGAGATTACTGGTGACCTCACTCACACACACGTGTTCGACACACAACACAACCCTCGAGGGAGTTGTTATTTGGCTGCGGTTTTCTGCGAGGTGGAGGTACTTCCCCAGACGGGCTACTTTGATGCGCTCCATGTCTCTTAAGAGGTGGTTGGTGACACAATTACAGGATGGAGTTATGTTTCGAGCCAGTGAGATCACTAAGAAATTCTGAGGAGTCAGTTGAGAGGGTTAGTGTTGCAAGCATCAATAGCCAAGATCCAAGCCAAGAATATGATATTTGGCTGGCCCTACGCTTACTTTTACGACCATGTAGCATTAAAATATATACGTTAGATTCAAGAATCGATTACTAGTACTATTTACGTCTCTCTTGTATTTCTTGTATGGAGTATCCTTAAAATTCCAAAGCATGTAATAAAGTACTGTCAACAGTCTTTCAAAATACGCGGAAAAGTTGCAGGCAATTGACGAGATCGGCGTTTCAGTGGATAGCAATGGCAACATTAACAGCAAGGCTCGTGGGTTCCATGACCACACATGACAAACATTTGTGTGATTGAACAAATCTATTTGTTTTGTTTTGCGTGTCTTTTAGAGAGGTAGGGCGTATCAAAGTACCCCGACTGGAGAAGTAACTACACCTCACAAACAACCGCAGCCGTATAATAATTCGCTGGAAAGTTATTGTGTTCCTACGGTTAAGTGAGATTCCCAGTAACTTACTAAGGAGTTGCTATGGTAGCAGCAGGGGTGGCAACTTGCAAACGATACTTTCTGTATTACAAGTGCTCATAGGCTCAAACACAAATACCACAATACTGGAGGTGGGATCTAAGCTTTTATGTCTCCCGAGTACTCCCGACGTTGTATCCAATCAGTAATATAAAAATCGGCCAAGTGCGAGTGGGACTCGCGCACGAAGGGTTCCGTACCATTATCTATAAAAAGGCAAAAAAATCACGTTTGTTGTATGGGAGCCCCCTTAAATATTTTCCGTTTTACCCTTTGGGTACGGAACCTTAAAAATGAATGATTTATTTATAAACTAAAGCCACGAGTATAGTTTATAAAAAAAAAGTGTGCGTTTCGGGACGTCCGTCAGAAGTGATAACTTACCATATGCGTGAGAGAAAGGGACACCAGACAGACTGGCACCGTAACGCGTTACGTAACGAAGCGGTTTACCCTCCCATAAGAAGTTATCACTTCAATAAATAATTTCTACATTTCAATCATTAACTCACTAAATTAAATTAAACATTTGAAATAGACGAGCGTTTGTATGAAACGGTTCATAATAAGTCACACTATGTTGTGAAACATATGAGTGCAGGAAACGTGAAGGCCATCGTAGTTCGAGAGCTACTGTTTAATTAACATATTTCGTAGTTCTCACGCGTGACAGTACGCGCAATTGACGAGATCACGCAATGATTGAATACTTAGTAGTCAGTGATCTGAGCCATAAACATTATATTATTAATTGGAATTTTGAACTATGAAGCGCTGAAACTTACCCCTTAAGAGGGGGCATAACTAAGTGGCGCCTTCATATTCTTTTTATTAATAACGCTGAATTTAAGACCAATTCCAAAAAAACGCTCAATACAGGCACTGAATAACCATATATATGTTTTTAGAGACATATTCTGTATTATTATTAACTAGCTACTGCCCGCGGCTCCGCCCGCGTGGAGTCAAATAACGTAGCCTATGTGTTAATCCAGATCATAATCTATCTACGTGCCAAATTTCATTCAAATCCGTTCAGCCGTTTAAGCGTGAAAGAGCAACAAACATCCATACATACAAACTTTCGCATTTATAATATTAGTAGGATGTACAATTAGTCTTAATTCTGATTATTGCTATAAGTGGCCATAATTAGCAATAATTAAAATTTTGGTTAGGTACTTGTAGATAGATAATAAATACAAGATATGTTTTAAACAAACATAAATATGGTTCTTCAATGTCTGTATTGAGCGTTTTTTGGAATTGGTCTTAAGTTCAACGTTATTAATAAAAACAATATGAAGGCGCCACTTAGCTTTACACGCCCTCAGATCTTTAGTCGTTTTTTTGTCCATCGAAAGATATCAAGCTGAAATTTATCACAATCGATAAGGTCTATGTGATTATTAGATCAAGGATATAACCTATGGAGAGCCGAAGAGACCGATATTACGTGGTAACTCAATTCACCGCAACGACTCGAGTACAAAGTATCACAGCTCTATGGGCTAGTTCGCGGATCAACATCGGCTTATTGGTTAAAATATTCTCCAATTGGTCGGTGGGCTAGAATCGCTAGGATATTTAGGTGCTGAAATACAACGTTTTTGTGAACGCGGGATCGTGGGTGTAGTTTTGTCCGTATGTGGGTACTTAAACAAAGCTTTCGCTCAAATTTCTACTCCCAATTCCTTGTGTGACTTTGAGTGCTTATGAGTATATTGATGTAATGTAGTACGTTACATCAATCTTCTCAAAAGGATCTGTATCTACGCGTTGAATTCACATCCACGCCAATCAAATGAACGGGGTTGGATTGATAAATTTTAGCGTTTTCGCATAGAAGTGTCAACTGAACTTGAAGATATATTTTGAGATATAAATTATGTAGCCATAGCAAACATGCCCAGAACATGGTGTGGGATATTTTTACTTGGAAATGATTTAGATATGCTCACGAGTACGAGACGTACATACGATAAATAATATACATAAGCTATTCAGTTGAGCGAGAGTATAAACAGACACCAGACTGGTGCAAATGTCACGGTCACAAGAGGAACGCATCGTATTATTTCAGTTTTAATGTTAATTAAAATTTATATCTTGCTGAGATCTCGCAAGTCTCGTCTTCTTCCGTAATTGGTCAAGAATCTATTTTTATAAATGACCGAAAAGAAAGCAACTTGCAATACAAGCGTAAGTAGAATAACGCTAAGAAACTGAAAACAGAAACATAGAATTCGCGCAAAAACTATGGCGAATTG